>OZ005648.1:128462956-129662956 GCA_963930645.1 Salticus scenicus | reverse complement strand
ATAAGGCAATAAAAGTATAATTATTTTTTTTTTTCTTTTAAAATTAATTATGTATATCCAAATTAAATTTTACACTTTTTTTTTTTTTTTTTTTTTTTTTTTTTAGTATATGAATTAACACCATATTTTCTCATATACATCCAAAATACCAGATTTTCGTTACAGCAAAATCTTTTGTTTACATTTGCAAAGTGAGTGCGGATTATAGACAATTGCAAATTATGGGTATGTGGATTATAGATCCTCAACTGTAGTTCGGAATACGGTGAAAATGCATTTTTAAATACTTTTAGCCACCTGTTTAGAGTCTCTGCTGCCGTTAGCAGTACAAAGCTTGCAATCGGTTTTTAACTAAATTCCCGGCTAGCTAGCTAGCCATTTGAAAACTCTTATAATAGCTCAAAACACTATAACAATGAAATTTTTTTAATACTTTTAGCCAATTGTTCCGGGTTCCCGCTGCCTTTGGTAGCGTTTACATGATTCAACAGAAAATTTAAAAACATGGTATATAAAAAGTTCTTTTTATCTTGTAATTATTTCACTTTTGCTTACGTAACTATTTGTCTTACTTCAATTTATTTATGAAAATATTCATGTTCAGGAAATAGAGGGGAGTCACTCCAGATTTTTTTTTTTTAAATATTATTATAAATAACATTAAAAAATGTATCACAATTTCCGAAACGTCCGTTATGCCTACACGTTGTGACTAAAAATGTCCCCCCCCCCCCCTTTGGATTGAGAAAAATCACTTGAGTTAAAAATCATTTTTTTCCCTGATGAAAGATCGTGATTTTATTTCAAACCAAAAAATAGATAAATATATATATATATATTGCTAAGTTCTTTTACTTAATAAATTTAGGGTATTTTTACAAAGGGTTATTTACTTATTATTTTTGTAACTAAAACTTTGTATAGCAAAAATTTAAAATATAGTTTTTGCTATGGATCGTGGGTCATGTATAACAAGTGAAAGTTTCCGATACCTTCTGACCTCTCAAAGTTATTTCTTTGGCCATGTTACTTTAAATTAAACATAATGAGTTAGATGATATTAAAATGTGTGAGAGCTAAGCTTTTTCAGGGAGCGGTATAATTAGGATAGTTTATTTCTTTGTAAGACCGCATAAAATAATTGAAATGGTTTACTCATTAAAGTGGTTAACACCATAAAGTGTATTTTCTGCTTGTTATGCATTTTCTCTTTCTTAAAATTGCATTTTAACGAACTATAATGATATGTATGATTAATAGATCAAATATAGTGCTATAAAAAACAATTGTGATAAATTAGGAATTCTGAACATGATCAACGGCATTTTCACTTTTGGTCTTGCTTTGAGCTTTAATTTCAATGCGATCAAATTTATTGCTTGAAAAAATTCTTATTGGTAAGTTATATGCTTGGAATCACGTGAATGAGCAGACTAAACAGGAAAAAGCCAATAAACTTTTCAATTTGAGCAAAAAATTCAATAGCAGTAACATCTAAGAAGTTTTTTTTTTTTTTTCCTTTTTAACAATATTTTAAGGCTTTGATCTTAAGCGCTTGCTATGTTGTATATTCCAAGTGCTGTATGACAGGGAATGAGTTAGATTTTAAATCAACTTACACAACCTACATACACAAGGAAAACTTGCTTTATCGTCTTATTTACTGTGTTTTGCTACACAAAGAATACATATTTTGAAAGGTTTATTATTACTTTTATAAGAGAAAATATTTTTATCACAATATAGCAAACTTTTTGTTTTCTGATTTGTAAAGCAATTCATAAGAACTATTTGCTTGCACATATTTTCACTGAAGCCTACGGGGATCATGGAGCTATTTCCAGATATTAGCGTGAGCGATTCATTTCAAAATATTTTAATCTCCTTTTCCGTCTGACATAGAAATCTCTGAAATAATTCTCTTGGAGACAATTAAAAACCAAAATTTATGCAGGAAATTTGAAAAAAATACATAACATTAAATTTGTTATTATTCAATTACAAATTTCCATTACCTGTTCTTTTGTTTACCAATAGTGTGAAACACACAAATATCCATCGCTTGCTATTAATTTAATATCACTCATTTTCATTAGAATATATATATATCAAATGCGATCATGAACTAGAATCTGCATAATTTTTTACCATATATTCGGACCCATGAAAATATCACCTACTTTCGTTTGAATTTAGGCATTTTCATTTAAAAAAAAATCTATAACTTTAATCATCTACTGGATCCTGCTTTCTTGTTTACCAAATACTTCAACACGCACAACTATCAGCTACCTTTGATTAAATTAAATCGTATTAAAATATATATATGTATATAAATAGAAAGAAAACAAGATACACAATAAGTGTATAATTATAGACTTGAACCTGCCTCATTATTTACTAAATATTTCGATACACACAAATATTGCCTGAGTCGATTACATTCTCTCGTACTAAATTTAAACAAAATAATAAATGAAGTCATGAACTGGAACCCAAATCCTTTTTTGCCGTATATTTTGACAACGAACGCTAATTTTTTCTGTATCAATCCAAACTTTCTGCACCTCCAAAAACACTTAACCACAAACTTTCATCAAAATCGATACATCCGTTTCCGAGTAACCTGAATTTGGGCGATATGTTGCAATTTGTCGATAAAGGTTTAACTGATCACGCCATTTTTTTCAAAAGATGAGAATAAGTCCAAACATTTTTGCATCCCCAAAAACACTAACCACAAACTTTATTTGAAATCACTATATCCATTTCCGATTAAGCCTATTTCTAAAACTTGATACAACTGGCCGATATATAGTAAACTGCGAACAAATTTTTTCTGAAGATGAGGATATGTCCAGTTCTTTAAGCACCCAGAAAGTCTTAAACCCAAACTATCATCAAAATCCCTATATAAATTTCTAAATAAACCCAACTTCTGCTATAATTTGCAACTGGCCGATAAAATGTCAATTGAGAACGCAATTTTTTCTGAAGATAAGTCCAATAATTTTTACATATCAACATTAACATCGACAGCGAATTTTTTTGACGATGGGGATAATTCCATTCGTTTAAGCATCCTCAAAAGCACTTAACACAAAACTATCAGTTTCCGAATATACCCAATTTATATCATTTGTTGCCATTGGCCGATAAAGGGTTAACAGCCAACGCAAATTATTCTGAAGATGGTGGTAAGTCTAATTTTCCAAAAACACTTAACCCCAAACTTTCATCAGAATCCCTGTAATCATTTTTGAGTAAACCCAATTTCTGCTATGTGTTATTGGCCGGTAAAGGGTTAACTGTAAACGCTAATTTATCTGAAGATGAAATCCAATTGTTTTTTCTCATGAAAAAGCCCCTAACTTCAAACTTTCATAAAAATCTCTTAGTCCTTTAAAGGGTTAACAGCGACAACGAATTTTTATGACGATGGGGATAATTCTATTCGTTTAAGCATCCCCAAAAGCACTTAAAGCAAAACTTTCATCAAAATCCTTATATCAGTTTCCAAATAAACCCAATTTATTTCATTTGTTGCCATTGGCCGATAAGGGGTTGACAGCGAACACAAATTTTTCTGAAGATGGTGGGTAAGTCTAATATCCCAAAAACACTTAACCGCAAACTTTCATCAAAATATCTACAATCATTTCCGAGTAAACTCAATTTCTGCCATATGTTGCTATTGGCCAATAATGGGTCAACAATTAACGCAAATTTTTCCGAAGATGAGGGTAAGTCCAAGCATCCCGAAAAACATGTAACTCCAAACGTTTTTGAAAATCGTTCTATCCATTTTTGAGTAAACTGAATTTCTGTGATTTGACACAATAGGCAATAAAGGGTTAACAGCGAACACGAATTTTTCAGAAGATGAGAATAAGTCCAATCGTTTTTAAACACAAGACTCCTAACTCCAAATTTGCATCAACATCTTTAAAGCCGTTTCCAAGATCCCGAAAACAAATATATAAATCAAATCACGTGGTTTATTAGTTTTATATAAGAGGAGGATGAATTTGTGAGCTAGAACCTGCTTATGATTTCACGAATTACATTCTACATGCAAATATGGCGGCAACTTTCACAAGAATGTCATTCAGTGTTTAAAATAATTCTGCTTCTTTAAATTTTACCTTACCTTACATTATTTCATTTTTACAGAAATGTCTCATTTTGAATTCAAATAACACTTGTCACAAGCATAAATAAACTCTCACTAACAAACATGCGCATCCATACCCACATACACACACATATATACACACACTTCAATAAACTAGAGACGCGTTGGATTTTAGTCTGATACCTAGGGGGAAAAAAGCATGATAACAAAAATCTAATTTCAATAAAAAGCTTCTGAAATGTGATAATAAAACATCAATTTTGAATCCCGGTGCCCCTCCCCCCCCCCCTTTCACACACACAGGTGTTATCAGACCCTTCTGTGTTAAGCTGTTTGGACAGAATATTTTTTGTAGTTTGAAATTTCCACATTAATATGCTCATTGAAATTATATTCCTTTTGATGTATTTAGAGATTTGTAGATGAATGAAACGCATTGAATGATAGAAGAGAGCTATAATAAATTCGTTGAATCTGACCTAAAAGAAAAAAAATTAAACTTGGAGATAACCCCCTAAAGAAAAACCCTAAATATCTCAGGAACTAATGTTTGTATTTTCGTGCAAATTTGTATCTAGGCTATTTTGATGCTCTAGAATCGTTTTCTGTCATCAAATTAGTGGGTTAACATTCGAATTTTCGAAGTTGGACCCATTTGTAATATGTAGACGATCCCCAATGTCATTTTTTCCTACATACAATAAAAGTAGACATAAATTGCTGTCGATTGGTGCCTACTGCATGTTTCTGCGATAATTAGGTAATGAGATAGGTGGGGGTGTTTCGTTTTTTTTTTTTTTTTTTTTTGACTGACTGTATATATAAAGCGATGTTTATTACATGCAATTCCTATAGGCCTTAGCCGGGGATTCTGTTTTTGTACGTAATAACGAGAAATCCATCTGAAACGGGGCCGTCTTAATGAGAGTACACTGTAATGCTATTCTTCTATTCTTAGTCTTTTCATAGAAAAAAAAAAGAAAAAGTTTGTATATTTCAAAAAATTTTAATACATATATTCCTCTCCTTAATACAAGGAAAATAAATGACAATTTTCAAATACCCCAAAAAACATAATAGTTACAATGTTATAACATTGCACAAATAGTGTACATATGTATGTAGTTATATGTGTCTGTTTTAGATTGATTTACTTTACTATTTACTTAGATTGTTAATAAAAAAAAATGTTTTTAGTACAACAATTTTAAAAATATAAAGCAAGGTGATATATCGGTAAAAAGAAAATGAATATGTTAATTTAATGCATAACAGGGGAGGGGAGGTCTACAAGAACGTGTTACATTAAAATTTCTAAAAAGAATTATAAATAGAAATATTAATTTAAGATTTCACCCATATATTTTATGAACATTTACTTTATGGTAAAAATCATTATTTTTATATTTTAACCATAAATAAATCCTCATACAGGCAATTTTGCCATTAGCGTAAATTTTTTCATGAAAAATACGTTTTCAAATATAAAATAAAATAAGGAGTATTTTTATATTTAAATGGTATTTTTCATTAATTTAATCTATAAGACAAATTTTAAGATACAAAAATTGAATGTTACACAAAACATAAAAAAAATGAGACCTCAAATATCACAATTTTCATTTTTAGAAAAGGAACAATTTATTCATCATGTTTTTCAGCACATTCTTTACACAGCTTCCTGGCACATTCCAAACATGTTAGAGATTTACAAGATATGTATAAATATGCAGTTCCTTTTTTTTCTTTGGGGAGCACAGGTGGCATGTTTTTCTTGGATTTATTTTTGTTTCACCGGAAATTGTTGTTTTACCCTCTGTTTCCCCTTCGTTTCCTAAGATACGTCTCATTGTCGTCCGTAATTTGTGATTTATTCTTGTTTTCAGATTCTATTCCGTTTTTGAGGAAGGCCAAGATCTTGTGCTAATACTTGTATAAGAATGCAATCCTTGTCATAATTGGATTGTTGTAGTAGCTTTGATGCAAAATGTAGGAGTTAACTGTGCTCATACCTAACAATCTATAGAAAATCGCCATAGGCCAGCATGTTGTTCATCTGCTGCAGGAATATACAGAACATTTTTCATCCAATGAATGGACCCCACCTTTTGTTCTGGAAAGCAATTATTTCCGGTTTTTGGGTTTCGGAATTGATTTCTTTAGAATTATGCATAGATGACATGAGAAGAATGGCTCTTCGTTTTTTTGGTATGTAAGAAATCAGTGTAAAATCTTTTGTAAATCCATATCATGATGGATTTTCTTTTCTTGATTTATTTGGAAGGAACTCTTAGGAATCTCTCTTTTCTTTTTATTAACAGTTCCAACATAAGTCAAACCTTTCTTATTCAGCTCTGATAAAAGTTCCATGGAAGAGAACCAATTATCTGCTGTAATGGTCCTATTCATGTTGAAAATCGGTTTACTTTGTAAAACAGCGTGTGTGGATTTGTTGAATGACTTCAGACTTTCATCCATGCCAATATTATCGGAATCTTTTCCGCAGTATAAGTAAGCATTATATACATAAGACACATGATTTTTCATATTTTGCAGGCTTTTGAGGCATATACATTTTGAACCAGCATTTTGCCACTGAAACCTACAAGCATTTCGTCTACACAAACACAGGGGCCGATGGTGTAAGTCTTCTGTGAATTTTCAATAAATGAATTTAATAATTCAGAGATATGGGCTGCAGGATGCGATATTTTGTGTATTTGTCTGTCATCGGGATTATTAAATCACAAATTTAGAATTAAGAATTTAAATCTTGATTGACATAACTGCACGCAATATATCTGGACCAGTTCCGTCTGTAGCAAAAAAACATTCAATATCTTCATGATTAGGTTTGAAGATAGATGTGTATATAAGCAAACCTAAAAGCGCCCTCAATTCCTTGATGGTTGTGTTAGAAATTTTAGCTTTACTAGTATCAGAAAAAAATCTACTTTTTCCTGTTTTTACATTTGTCCATTTCATTATACTCTCCAACATTTCATTTGTAAAAAGGACATCCCATATCTCTTTTGGAGTCGCTTTTCTTCCTAAGTTTCCATAGGAGCGATGTACTGGAAGACGAATTTTATTATGTGCAGGAGTTTGCACATTCTTTCTCGGCTCAAAAGATGACCACTTGAATCGTTTTTTCCCGTAATAATATTTAGTTGAAGAAGTTTCAGTCTCTGTTTCTATATTCTCATTGTCAGATTCAGGAATTTCAGATTTTGTGGAATGCGAACTTTCTTGATTATATTCTTCCGAACACTCTTCAACGTCACTAAAATCACTTCCTGTTTCTTCTAAAATCCTTTGTAACTCATCTGCATAATGCTGATCAGAAGGCTGAATAATGTTTCGTGGCCTCAATCTCAAAGCCATGTTTCTTCCCTTTGCTCGTAATTGTAACACACTGAGGGACGTGAGGTCTCTCAGACTGACATTGGCGTAACTAGATAGGGTCCAAGCAGGGCCGGCTCTAACGTTTTTGCCGCCGTAGGCACACCTCAAAAGTGCCGCCCCCCCTCTCCCTTAAGCTTTAAAAACTTTCAAAAATAAAAAAAAATGGTCTAATAGAAGTGAGCTAAGTAAATAATACTCATATAATATTTACTACTATTTCTTTTTTTTTTTTTTAATTAAAAAGACAAAATCTTTGGAAATAATACTAGTACAGTACAGACAATATTTTCTAAACAGCGAAGAATAAAGAATGCTAATACAGTATACAAAATTTAAAACTGAATAAAATAATCTCTTTCGAACCTTTTTTTGGGCAAATCTCGAATGACTTCTTATCTAATTTGTTACTCAATTCATATTCAATGTCTAACATTGCTAACCCATTGAGTCGATTTTGACTAGATATGGTTTTAAAATATTTTTTTTATCATTTTTACTTTCTTTTATTACTTTCTCTTACCTGTAAGAGAGAAAGTATTGTTTTAGGGTCAAATTTTCGAATGTGAGTTTTTGTTATATTTACACGTTTTAAGGTTCCCTGAATCCGAAAATCATGTTTTTAGCGGTTGGTCTGTGTGTCTATCTGTGTGTGTGTGTCTGTCTGTCTGTTATCAGCATATCTCAAGAACAAATTGTAGCAGAAAGTCCAAACTTGGTATTCTAAATTTGTATGGTATGGGGATGCTACACTAAGCTTTTTGTTGAGATGACGTGTATAGTTCGTGTACAGGGACACACAAAAGAATTCAAATACATTACGTCTATGGGGGAAATTGAAGGAGAGTTTACCATCTATAGACTGCACTAAACCAAAATAAAATGAATATATATCTTTTATATGCATAAAAACATGTCTCATGTAGAATATGGTAAGGAATTCCTTCACTGTTCATTTACAGGGCTACACAAAAGAACTTGATTATAGTGCGGCAATAGCTGACAATTGATGGAACTGTATTTCTGGTTGTGCCGTGTAGGACTACTATAGGATTATATTTAGGCGTACCATGTAGTCTGTACATAATCTTCAAATGATATACAGGGCTGCAAATATTATGCGATAACATACTTTTTTATTGTTAGTGGAATTTCTTTACTGTAATATTTTACTATTTCCACCAAAGCTGCTCAGAAATTGAAATGAATTCCTCACAGATATGATAAATAATGTATGTTTTTAAGCTAAATACTAATCTCTTGCTTTTTGCATTGTTACACATTTTAAGGCTTCCTGATTGCCGAAGTAAAGTTTTTTAACGTTTGATTTTTGTCTGTGTCTCTTAGAGTAACTTAAAAATGAATAATTTTAGGAGATCCAAAAGTTGTATTTTCAAGTTAATATAAGTTTGTTGCTGGAAAAGTTTAACAAAATTTGCGCGTGAAAATTATCTGTATAATTTTAAGCGAGCTTTTAATTTTAATAACAGATTTCAATTCTATATAAATGTAGGTGCAGTAATGAAACGGGGGGTTGAGGGGGGGGCAGTAGCCCCCTCACATAAGCTAATTGTCACATAAAACTTCTCCGAAGCCAAATTTGAATTGTTTTATCATAAGTTTACATAACATTATTCGTTGTCGTACCTCTTAATTTCCAACCTGTATTTATGGTATTAAATTTCAGGGTATGAGAAAGTTGTGTGAGTGACACACCAGATTATTAGTTTAGAAAAAGATCTTTCTCCGTTAGCAAAAGTTATGGGCAATGTTAATAAAATTTTTAAAGCAGTGTTTAAATTTGGCGCAATGTTAAGGAAGGTAATGAATTTAAAGACGTCAAAACTGGACATTCCTTTTTTTCAAAAGTGAAGAAAATAAAGTATATTTTACCAGCCAATTTTAAAATGTTGAGATTTAAACGACTTAACAGAGGAATCGCCACCTGTTAAGTCGTTTCCCAGATCTTTACAGAGTGTCAGTTTCAGTAATTCCTTTTTGTACGTGTCTTTAAGTTTGTGGACATTTCATAAAAATTACAAAGAATGATTATGATTATTCAATAAATTTAACCTCAGCTTCAGTGCACTGATCGCCTGATCTCTGAAAAAAAATCTATTTTATTTTTCTCTTTTGAATTTTCTATAGATTCGTCCACACTTTCACAAGAAAAATTTCATTTTTAAAATTGAACATGATGGCGTGGTGTAGTCAATTCAAAGTTTTTTCTACGTCTATTACATTAGCTAATTTTTCAGCTTCTAAGATAAAGTTTTCAAAGGATTCAACTGATCATAATTCTTAAAAATAATAATAATAATAATGAGCTATTTAATAAATTAATGGCTTGGTATAAATCAAAAACCTTTGTTTCACATAGTTTGCTTAATCGGATTAATATAATTAAAAATTCTCTGTCAAATGACGATCAAACATAAAAAACTTTAATTGTTTTATTGTACAGTCAGCAGAAAAATTACTGAAGCACGCATCCACATTTTTCATGTATATATATATATTTTTTAGTTTGGTCGCTTCTTTTTATCATCAACTTACTTTTTTATAAACAGTATAAGACAAAGACCATGACTCGACAAATATTTACTTAACAAAACAGTATAAGGTGTCCATCTTTTAAGTAGGAATTATTACTAGTGCTTCAATGATTTTGCTGCCGACTGTAATCAATAAACTGCCTGCCTCATTTTGAATCATATTATCTATCTCTACATTTTTGTAATTGCTTAATAAAGCTATTTTCTAATTTAAGAAATAAAGATATTAGGGAATCTATACATTTTTTCCAACATCGCAGTAATTCATTAACTACTAAGTTTAATAAATGGCTGCTGCAATGTGCGTGAAATGCTCTGGAATTTAAAATTGTAATCCGAATTCGTCACCTCTCGTATTTGAGCAATTTTCATAACCTTGACCTCTCATATTTCCTAATTTTAACCCTTTTTTTTTTTTTTCCAACTCTTTTAATAAAACTCTAGGCAGTTCCTTATCACTAGATCTTTCAACAGGAAGAAAACCTTAAAAATGTTCATTGAATTTGCACTGAAATGCTGATTGGACAATTGAAACATATCTTCATCAAAATTTTATCCCCCCCTCCCATCCAATGAATCTGATGGACGTAATAAGCATTGTTTTAAATCTAAAATCACTGTTGCCAATTCAAACTCAAATTTTGCCGTGTTTTTACGGACAACTCAAAATAGTCCTATCTTATGGCTGAGGATGTCCTAGGACGTTCTTTCATACTTAGGATATACTGCTAATGTCCTGTTGAGAAAGGGTACCTCCAAATAATTCCTACATGCTGAAGAACACTGCTGAAAGTCCCTGCAATCGGCAAACTCTTGACTTCCTTTAATTAGAGGGCAAAAAGAGCTTGATAAAATCAGCGGCGAGTGTGCATTTCTCCCTTCGCACCACGGCTGCGCAAGCAATACATACTGTACACTGTACAGAACTTACAAGTTTGTCTATTTTTGTCTCCATTTCAAATTATAGGAATTGGCAGAGAATCCTGCAAATTCTTGTTATGATTATTTACATATTTTTTTACTTATTTATTTCTCTATTTATTTATTTTCTATATTCAATGATCGAAGTATTATATTTATTTATTTTTTGAAGTTCAGCTGATTTTGCCGCCCCTAAATTTTGCCGCCGTAGGCAGTTGCCTACCTTGCCTACCGCCTAGAGCCGGCCCTGGGTCCAAGGAGGCCTGGACCCCCCAAGAGTTCCAGTTGGACCCCCCCAGAATTTTTCAAAAATCCAAATTACCATTTCTTTTTTTTTTTTAAGTTGAAAGACATAAAATGTGCTGTGAAAATATACATACCTACGCACGCACATAAAAAAAAAACTATAAAGAAATTGAAACTTACAGACACAACAGACAGGGACGTACGCAGGGAGGGGGTCCATGGGGTCCGGACCCATCGCGAAATAAAATTTAATAAAAGTTTCTTTAATAAATATGCCCTTCTGATGTTCTAAATTGTTTTATAACCTCCATAACTTTGAAAAGAAAATATGTTTTTTAATCAGTTCTTTAAACGTATCATTTGATAGAATTAGTTTTCCATGGAGGAGGGGAGGGGGGCAATAGCCACTTACATTAGAAACATATGTAAAATCTATCGGGAAAATTTATTATTTCTTATAGATTTTTTTCGTACATGAGCAACTTTTTGGTTACTTTTTCAAAATTTTAAGGTTTATCAAATAGCCCTAATGACATTTTTTTGTGGTCTATAAACGGACCAAAAAAAAAAACGCAGACAGTGTGAAAAACAAGCTTAATTTCGATTTAAATTGCTTTTTTCTTTTTTTTTTTTTTTTTTTTTTTTTTCTTATATGCAGTTGCGCCTATTGTGTTTCTTTAGCAATTGAATAAAACTGACAGTTGACTACTGCGAGCACAATGACATCTTTTAAAGACGTTTACTATAAACAGAACTAACTGTACATGAAAGACTATTTTTGCTTAGCAATATTCTCAAAACATCATAATTAACATGCAATTTTTATGGCGCATTGAACAAGATGGCCTTGAGACAACAAAGTTTCAATTTGATTCTGTATTTTTTATTAATATATAAGTAATTTCATAAATATGTAAATAAACGAACATTTCTAGAAAAGTATTTAATATTACAGTATCTTTATTTAACATATGTTCCATTTTATAGCAAACAATACCCAAAATCGCTGACAGCTGTGGCCCCCATGTTATCCTCGAGAAAATATCTTAATATATATAAATCTCGTGTCACAATGTTTGTCCTCAATGGACTCCTAAACCACTTAACCGATTATAATAAAATTCGCACACCATGTGCAGTTCGATCCAACTTGAGAGATAGGATAGTTTAAATCTCAAATTATAGTCGCAATTTTAATTTATTGCTAATTATTTGTCTGTTATTATTTGACAGTCACAATTATCTGTTAACTCCAAATGATTCTAACAGATGTCGATACCTTTCGACTGGGTTGAAATGAAAGCTGAAATATATTTGGTGCTGCCATCTACACAAAGAATCTTCAACTTTTTAACCTATTAATAAATTTCGTATAATTCAATTATTTCCACTTTTTAAATTTTTGGTGTTAGCATAGCCGGCCACGTGTTACTTAGACTGAAGTGTAAATTGAATTCATATTATAATGAAGATAATACAGTGAAATTAATCCTGTTTTTTACTTATTTGTGCTTCATTGATCAAAACTTTATAATTTAATATATATATATATATATATCTTTATATATAAAATTTATTATGTTTGTCCGCGATGAACTCCTAAACTAATGAGCCGATTTTAATGAAATTTGGACACTGTGTGCAATTTGGTCCAACTTGAGAGATAGGATAGTTTTTATTGCAAAATTCGCCTCCCAAAAGGGGGGGGAGGGGCCAAAACGTGATTTCACAAACAAACAAACAAACAACAACAACCAAAAAAAAAAAAAAGAAAAAAATAGAAATGCAGATAGACTGTTCAAATTTGGTATAGAGAGGTTTTAGAGGCCTGCAAATCGAATGAGGATATTTTCGAAAGTGTAAAGTTATTAGGAGGGGCGGGTAAGGGGGCGGAGGGGCAAAAAAATAAAAATAGAGTTACATCGCTAAAAATTGGTACATAGAAGTTTTTGATACGTACAAATCGATTGCAGATATTTTCGAATTTGTAAAATTATTAAGAGGAGCGGGAAAGGGGGGGGGGCAGAGGAGCAAAATATAAAAATGGAGTTAGATCATTCAAAATTGGTGCATAGAATTTTTGATACCAACAAATCGATTGCGGATATTTTCGAATTTGTAAATTTATTAGGAGGGGCGGGAAGGGGGGCAGAGGGGCAAAAAATAAAAATATAGTTAGATCGTTCAAATTGGTGCATACAGGTTTTTGACACCTACAAATAAACTGTAGATATTTTCGAATTTGTAAAATTATTTAGAATAGTGGGAGGGGGGAGGGCAAAGGGGCAAAATAATAGAAATAAGAGTTAGAACTTTGAAAATTAGTATTATTAAGTTTTAAGGCCCGATAAATCGATTGTGGATATTTTCGAAAGTATAGAGTTATTAAGAAGGGCGGGAACGGTGGATGAAGAAACGGTGCGCATGGTTTGCGCAGGTATACACTGCCGCAGGCAGTGGGGGTCCGAACAGATTATTCCACCAATGAGAGAAGATTTTTTTGTATTTTATATCATTTTCCTTTCGATAATATATGGATTCATTATGAGTGTCGAACATTTTTCCCGATCAGATTTTTTTTTTTCTCTTTTTTTTTTCACATGTTAAAAATTAATGCAATTTTGAGAATTCTTTAATTATAGTGAATCATTTAAAAATAGGGACCAGCGAAGCGGGCTAAGTCTGCTAAGATCAAGGATGTTATCAAGGATGGTCTTTATTCGTAAATAATAATTTTAATATATTGAATATTTTGCTACATTATAATTCAACGTATAACATAGCCACAGCAACGCGTGGCCGGGTCTGCTAGTGTTTCTATAATTACTCATTACCTAATGAGTTTTTAAAAATCCGTTTTCACATTCAGAAAACTCATAATCATTAAATTAGAACTTATTTTCCAAAAACTGATTTTTAAATTTTTAGTACTTCATATTGTGGCTAAAAGATTAGAAAAATAAACTTCATGAAAACTCGCTTATTTTAACTAAAAATTAAAGTGTAAAAATTTTAAAAAACTAATTTTTCAAAAATGAGCACTTATTTAACGATTGTGAATTTTCTGAATATGAATACAGAAATTTAAAAAATACATAAGGTAATGAGTCATTGCGGAAAGAAATTTTCCCATATGATAAAATGGGCCCACAATTGCTGCAGATCTATTGTAAATGTATGTACTTCAATTAAGTATGTTCTCAAAAAATATTTCCCCTCTTCCCGATGCCCTACCAGTGGCCGAGCGTTTCTGTGCTCAAAGCTGGTAGACGGGAAATGCCAGGTTCAATCACAGGTCGCGCTCTTTGACTCAGCTCTTTGGAGTTTTTCGTGGTTTTCTCTGAAATTCGGGTAAATACGGGCCAAGATTCCTTAGAAAGACCCCCCATGATGGAAATTCCATCCATAGGCCTAGGATCCTAGCGTAGTCAATCGGCATTAAACCAACAGCCACAACTAACCTCTTCCTGGTAAAGAGAAATTTTCTAATACTTCCAGAGCCATTTATAGATAAAAATGCACAAAAATTCACTGAAGGTACTATTTAGGTGTTAAGGAATCGAGTGATGTTTTAAATATGCGAAAAACACTTACAGAAATGTATAATTTTTTCATGCGAATTCAGTATGAACTGTAATTTTAAATTTTGATATTTTAAAAAGTGAGATTAAATTTAAATTCTAGGAAAAGCTTAAATTTTACATAAGTAATGGTGAAGGTTTCAATTATAGTGAACAACAGGCTCTTTATGAGAGGGGCAAAAAGATGCTCAATTTTTAGCGTATTTATAATAGTATGTAAGGGGGTCCTAAAAAAAAACCCCATAGCCTTGTACCCAACGTGCCTTAATGAAACCTTGATTTTGGATGCCTCCCGAAATAAAATCCTGGGTAAGCCCTTGACAACGGAATTTTCTTTCTTTAATACTGTGTTGGAAAAGAAAGGGTGATATGCATATAATAGGTAGTAGGCAGAGAGAGAGAGAGAGAAAAAAAAAAAACCTGTCCTGTGCCCTCTCTCTAGTAATAGAAATTCTGGTTGATTGTGAACCAAGTATACTCTTGATTCTCGGAAGCAAACAGGGGCAAAATAGTCATCTGTATTTTGGAGAGGTCAGTTCCACGAATGTTAAATGTCAAAGTTTCAAAGTAAAGAAATTCGTTGTACGTTGTTGTTGGACCACAACTTATTGCAGATTTAGAACCAGTGAAGTGCGTGTTTGTCATTTTCAAGCATCCAGAATAATTTTGGTAAGTTATTTGTAACAAAGATACTACATTATTAATTATTATTATTATTATTAAATTTTTATTTATATGTATTTGATGATTTCTTGTAGAAAGATTTTGTTATTTTCCAAGGCCCAGCCGGCCCATGCGTTAATCAGACCCTATTTCTTCTTTCATTCTTAATTACAATTTTTAAAGAATTTATTTTTCATAAACAAAGCAAAAAAGCAGTTGCATGTAAAATTTGAATAGCGTCTGCTTTATTTTAATCTCACGAGGAAAATAATTTTTAGATATTGATTTAAATTAAGAAAGTTAAAATCGTCTGCAGATGAAACTGAAAAATAATTATTTAAAAATCGTCTGTTTTTCCGAATATTTCTTTTAAATACTGCTTTAAGAATCATGTTGCTATTTCATGCAAAAACGAACGGCAATTTGCCGTTAGCCCCTAGGCGGCAGCAATATAAATCCGCCATCTGATCTTGTAAATGAATCATTAAGAAAATCATGCCGTTTTCATAGGAAACATACTTTATTGCGCTGTTTATGCTATTTTCAACTGAAAACAAGCCACAATGAACCTGCTGATGTATGATAAAAAAATACACATATATACCTATCAATTTAAAAGAAATAAATGATTTTCATGTCAGAGAAGCATAAGACTAAATCTAAATAAAGTAAAATAAAAATGAATAAATTAATAATAAATTCTTTCTTCTATATTCAACGAAAGGAAGTATTGATTTCTTAAAAAAATTATATTTATGGTTTTCAATGGATTTATACGCTTTGAGAGATCCAGAACATATTTGACCACATGTCTGTCCGTCAGCCTGTGTATGTATGTAACAAAATTTTGTGCAGATTATTGTATCTTAAGAATAACTGAACAAATTTTCATACAAATCGATATGTAGCTACATCATGACATAAATTAGTGCATACCAATTTTTAAAAAATTCAGCAAACAAATGGCGCTACAATCCGCGTTTGTAATGATCGATAGATGGCGCTCTCTGAACACTGCAGTTGTTAGTAAATATAACAGCCACGTGTAATTATTATTCTTTCTCCGCCATTTCATCATGGAAAGTCGATTGCATAATATGAGGATATGCAGTGGTGTGATAATTTCACCTTAGCCCACCAGAGGGCGAGCATTTCATTACAATCGCGGATTCCTCCCCCATCCTAATTTTTTAACGTAACGTACTGTACAAAATTTTGTAGAGAAGTCCTTCCCCGTTGGGGAAGAGGTGTAAGCTTTTAATAAGGGTATCTTTCAAAAGAACTCGTCAATACCTTTTAAAAGAATTGCTGAACTACTGATCTGGGACAATTTAAAATCAAGTTATCGATTTTTTTTCCTTCTTTAAAGTGAAAAAAAAGCCTTATAGAAAATTGATTTTTTTTTTATGTTATTTTGTAGAACAAAAAATTGACCTTCTTTGTTTGTTTAGCATTATAAATCTCTGGGATGATAATCGCCTTCATTCATCATGGGAGATAAATTTTAATAAAAAATAATTTTTTAAGTTATTTACAGAGAATGAGTTCGTATAGATGAAAGTTTTACGATGGCCACATCATATTAGGTCTGTGTAATTTCTGGATGGTTTTGAATATTTCCTCAGAAATATGAGTCGTTAGTTGTCACCTGTATATGTACCTCCAGTAAAAAATTTAAAGGAAATTCAACATTTTTTTTTTTTTTTTGGTTAAGTTTTTCTTGACGAAATTTTTTTTATATTTATTGAAGCTATATATATGCCGAAAGTAATAAGTATCATTGTGTATAGCTTTCGCTGAGATCAGAAAATTAAAATAAATAAATAAATAAGATCTTTTGCATATTTATATATCATATAGTGTTACTGAGTGCATTTATTTACAACTACATTATCATACAGTAACTACTTCAAGTGTTGTCTTTAATACTAACAAACTTATTTTTAAAAAAAAAAGGGGGGGGGGGGTAATATAATAAGCAGGGAATTAAAAAATTCTAGTTAGGTATCTCTCAGTTAAATTATATTTTAAATAAATTACTCATTTTTAATATTAGTATATTCAGTTTTATTTTGATATAATATTCTAAACAGAAATGCTTTTTAATTATAACATTAACCACTTTAACTTAATTTTTCTGACCTTAAATCGCTTTCTGGGAATACTTACCCAGGAATAATCCTTGCCATTTTAAATCAAATTAGTTAAATCATTTATACTCCCACCATCCCACCTTCTTTAATCATATGACATTGTGTTGTAATGGAAATACTAATAACAGTCACTGTTATATTAAGGGCACAAAAGGAGCAATTCATTTCATATTATTACGAGAATTGTAACTTTTTCCTTTTAGATTCCATGTGTATTTCTTCATGCATTTGCATTATCAAGCTGTAAAACACCTTTTACTTATATTTAACTGGTAAGTTCACCTATAATATTCACCGGTTTGTTTTGAAAAACTGGGGCTTAAATAAATAAATAAGTAATAAAAATTTAAATTAGAAACACACACAAGTCTTTCGGTACAAAACTCCGTTATGCACTTTTAACATCGTCCGTTATGGAAAAGGGTTGATACTGAGTCTTAAAAACTATAACGTAAACATTAATTATAAATTTGAAAAATCGTGAGATAAAGGGGCCATGCAGGGGCGTAGCGTAAGGGGGGGGGGAGTCTCCCCCCCCCCAATGCTTTAAAAAATAGGGCGGCATATTGAAGTTTCTGGGGGCGCTGTTTTGCGACTTAAAGTTCATTTGAAAGTGGATCATAATTTTGTTAATTTATCATTAGTTACAGAAATCACTTAAGAATTTTATGTATCACAAGCTGACCAACTGGTTCACCGACCAGCAAAAAAAGTTTGCGTTAAAATGTCTGACTGTAGCAAACTCTTGTTTGGTGGCGCCTGCGGCGCCCTCTAAACTAATTAGACGCCTGAAACAGCCTGTTTTCCTACCGTGCAAACTACCCTTGAAAATTCTCATCGTATTCATGACGCTTAAAAAATCTGATCATAACAAATTCCTGTTTGGGGGGCGCATACGGCATGATTTCCCGTTTTGTTCACTTACAATAGCCTGTTTGCTTACCGTACAAAAGACTGTTGAAAATTCTAATCGTATTCGGGACCCTGTAAGAATACGTTAGTGGTAAGCTCCAGCTGAGCTGCGCCTTTCCCTGTTCAGGCACCTACAAAGGCATAATGAGGTTTCTGGGGGGGGGGGTGCTGTTTTGCGCCTTGAAGTTCATTTGAAAGTGGTTCATAATTTTGTTGATTATCATTAGTTACCAAAAACACTTAAGATTTTTATGCATCAGAAGCTGCCTTCGGCGACCAACTGGTTCATCGACCAGCAAAAAAGTTTGCATTAAAATGTCTGACTGTAGCAAACGCCCATTAGGTGACGCCCTCGTAACTAATTAGATGCCTAAAACAGCCTTTTTAAATGTGTATAATAACCTATTTTCCTACTGTGCAAACAATCTTTGAAAATTCTCTTCGCTTTCATAACTCTTAAAAAAATCTGATCATAACAAAGTCCTGTTTGAGGGCGCCTATGGCATAATTTCCCATTTCAAACACTTACAATAGTCTGTTCACTTACCGTGCAAAAGACTGTTGAAAATTTTGATTGTATTCAGGACCCTTTAAGAATAAGTTAGCAGCAAACTCCAGCTGAGCGGCGCCCTTCCCTGTTCAGGCACCTACAACAGCATGTTTGTTTACCATGCAACGACCCTTGAAAGTTCTGACCTTAGCAAATTCGCGCTCTGTAGCAACTGCGGCGTTCTTCTCCCATTTCACATACTTACAACTGACTCGTAAGTATGCGCAATCGCTTTCTCTCCTCCAAAAACTTAAAATTACGATTTTTCAAGACCTTAGCTCGAAAAAAAAAGGAGTTTATTGTACGTTATGGCTATTGCATAAAAACAAAATTAGATGAGGTTTGATTTGGTTATAACGAATTCTCACTAACAATTTTTGATTCTGAGTGATCCTTTAAGCAAATTTTTTATTTTAGTTTCATCGCTTACGGGTTTTGAAATATTTATAAGTCTATAGAATTCAACTAATGTTTCTTCACATGAAATAGCGCGAGGAAGCTGATTTAACGTCGCATTAATAGGCATATATTGGGTAATTAGCGACGGTTTGGGATTAATGCCCCAGTGGCGGTCCGAAGACAAGCCATCACAATTTTTATCTTCTGCGGAAGGGATGGCTCCCCCGCTTCAGTATCCCCAGACGTATTATTTGCACGGAGCATGGAGGATATTGCAGCCACGACAGAGTTTACGTGCACCAGAGGAGACTGACTTTCATGATGGTCTTATATTGGCTCGATTATTGAATCCACAATCTTTCTGTCAAGCAGGTAGACGTGAGGTGCCAGGTACGATCCCAGATCACGCTTGTCGGCCTAGCCGTTCAGAATTTTCCATGGTTTTCTCCGAAACTTGCGTAAATACGGGCTAGGAACGCTTAGAAAGACCTCCACAGAAGGCACTCCCCCTCAGGCCTAGGACCCTAGAACAGTCAATTGGCCTTTTTCCCAAACACCGACACCAACACCTAAGATATAAATTTCTGTACAAAAAAGATTTAATTTTGGACAACGGGACTTTTTTTTTAGTTTGTTCTTCCACATAAAGACATGCGGTAATTGTGTCGCATTCCTTAGCAATTGCTACTATATTTCTTAAAACATTTTTCCCACGATATGGGAAAAAAGAAAAACGTTTTTTAATTCGTTTAAATATATAAAATAACAATAATAAATAAACTACTGCTTTCCCCCCCCCCTTAAGAGTGAACAATACCTAATTTCATAATAAGAAAACACCACAGAACTGGTGTTTGAAAGCAATAATTACAAAACTTTGAATAAACACTATAAAATGCAATAAACTTGCAATAATTGTTTCGGGTCGAAAAAACACATGATCCTTCGTCAGGCGAAAAAAGTTGGCACAAGTGCTGCAGTCAAAGTGGCAACGCTCAAAACCGTTTTAAGTGAACAGCAAAAATACATACAGATGAATGTAAACATAAATACTGGTGTGAGGAGAATAGTCCCGACTCTAAAATAAAAGGGCGGCCGGGGGGAAATAAAAAGAAAAGGGGCATCATTTGCAGTGTTCTATGTTATGATTTTTGTACGTAACAAAAGTAAGTTACTAATTTTCCTTGTATATATATATAAGCTGTATGCATTTGTTATTCCAGAAATGTTGCAGAATTATTGCTAAGAAAGTTTAAAAGTCAGGGGGAAAAAATCTAAAGGCCTCTAAACATTTAAAATGTTAGAAAAGGCTACTTGGTACCAAAATGTTTTTAAAAGAGCCGCCAGTTGCAAAAATATGTTGAAAAAGGGCTACAGGGTGCTAAAAAATGTTTAAAAGGGCACCCTGCCAAATTAGCCTAGAGTCAGCATTACAGAATTATGAAATAAAATAAATAAATTAAATTAAAAAAATTTAACAAAATCTAAAAATTTAAAAAATATCAAAATTAACCGAAAATCGAACTTATGTGAGAAATTTCATAGCATCAGACAAGAACGGAGTGGAACAAATATCAACAAGATTTTTCGAATTTTTAAATATGTAAAAAACTTCATGGATATTCAAATGGGAAGAGAAGACAGGAGATGAAATTATGTTAGTTTTAGAAAAATCAAAACGATGGCCATGAACCCAGCAGTGGGAAGCAATGGAAAATTTAGAGATCTCTTCATTACGAACATTTTGACAGTGCTCATTTATTCTATATTGCAAACGCCTTTTAGTTTGATCAATATAAACTAAATTGTACGACGAACATAGGACTAAATAAATGCCAGAACGGTTTTCAGTAGGAATGGGATCTTTAAGAGAAGATAATTGAATTTTGTTGACGGGTTTCTAAATGACTTTAAAACCAAACGGTGAGATAATTTTAGAAATTTTAAAAGAAAGTAATAAATAAAAAGGTAAAACAACTGGAATGAGACTGTGATCGTTCAATTTGGTATCAGAACGTTTAGGATTCTAGAATTTATATAAAGCTTAATTATTAATAGAGGGATTATAGCCTCCAGAAAGAGCAAGAGATTTCAAGAAGTAATTAATTTCTTTCGAAAGACTAGACGGATCAGAACAAATGTGTAAGGCTTATGTTTTTCTTACTCATTTTCCAAAAATTGATAAATTTTTAATATTTCATTTTGCGGTAAAAAAAAAAAAAATAAAATAAAAAAAAGAAAGAAAGAGAAAAATGCACATATTGATTCAGGTTTTTGAACTTAGAATTACATTAAAAATAAAAATAAATAAATAAATAAACGATTGTAAATTTTCTTAATGTGAAAAAAGAATTTAAATATACATTATGTAATGAGTAATCATGAAATCAAACTTTCCCACAGAGTAACTGTTGGCGAGAATATACTTTTTACAATTTGAATTTGAAATTTTCAAGTGGGCTCCACTTGAAAACAAAATGGCGGAGCCACTTGGTTAGCAAATTCATTTGAGTTATTTATAAGTTAAGACACTATCCAAATTTGGTTCGATTTGGAGTATTATTTCAGAAGTTATTGTGACTTTAAATTTTCAAGTGGTAGAGTGATTTCAAGTGGCCCCACTTAACTTAAGACATCTACCACTTTATTAAAAATGACGGATAAATTTCATTAATAAACTTCATTGAGACCCTTTGTGGTCTATATTTACATCAAATTTCAAACAAATTCGGAATACGCTTTTTTACAATTTGAATTTGAAATTTTCAAGTGGTCTCCACTTGAAAACAAAATGGCGGAGCAACTTGGTTAACAAACTCATCTAAAATATTTATAAGATAAGTTAAGACACTGTCCAAATTTGGTTCCATTTGGAGTATTATTTCGGAAGTTATAGTGAATTTAAATTTTCAAGTGGTAGCCTGATTTCAAGTGGTCCCACTTATCTTAAAATATCTGCCACTTTATTAAAAATGGTGCATAAACTTCATTAATAAACTTCATTGAGACCTTTATGTGGCCTGTATTTACAACAAAATTCAAGCAAATCTTGCTTTAAATATGCTTTTTACAATGTCGGTTTGAAAATTTCAAGTGGCTGCCACTTGAAAACAAAAAGTCGGAGCAACTTGGTTAACGAACTCATCCAAGATATTTATAAGATCAGTTCACTGTCCAAATTTGGTTCCATTTCGAGTATTATTTCGGGAGTTATCGTGATGACAAAATTTTCATTATAGATAGATAGATAGATAGATATATAGATAAACGAAGTGATTGCAATAGGTCGATTTCTAAAGAAATCAACCTAAAAATCCAATTGTCCGATCGATAAGCCGTTTAAACCATCGGATTGAGAAAAAAAAGCCCTTTCCAATGGTATCTTGTTTGTAACAATACGACTGATATTTCTAATTTATTTTCCAATTTTTCCGTAAAAATGTCGTTTTTTAAGCATTTAATCATGAATTCTGGGTCATTTTTCGGTAGACATGGGTCGACATTTTAATTAATATCTCCGCTAATTAGGGTCGCATCGCTTAGCGAATTATCGCGATGTCGAGATGAAGAAATTCTGCGTCTGTCGACACCGGTTTCGAGTCGATGCGACCATTAGCGCCGGAGCTTTAGCGATGACAAGGCATTTCTCACAGACAGACTGATGCGCAGTGATTTTAATAATATAAGGAGACTACCGAGCTTCGCCCGCTAACGGGTCAGTATTTTCAAATGAATCACGATAATTAATGAATCACTAACAGCAACTTTTGGTCTTAAGAAAAGAAATTTAAAAAAATCATTTCTGATCGGGTAAAATGTCGTCCCGGGTCCCCACTGCCTTCGGCAGCGCAGTCCCGTGCGTGCTGCGCGTGCACAAGTTAAGGGATACACGCGCTGCGTGCACGTATTCCTTCCCTTCCCTGACCCTTCGTGCTCCCCTCCCAAAAAAAATCATTTCTGATTGGGTAAAAACTCACACCGGGTCCCCACTGTCTTCGGCAGCGCAGACCCATGCGCGCCGCGCGCGCACGTGTGAAGGTATACGTGCGCTGCGCGCAAATATTCCTTCTCAAATCAAATTTTTATTCTTAAGAAAAGAAAAGAAAAAAAATCATTTCTCATGGGGTATAAAGTCGCCCCGGGTCCCCACTGCCTTCGGAAGCGCAGTCCGGTGCGTGCTGCTCGCGCACAAGTTAAAGAATACACGCGCTGCACGCCCGCATTCCTTCCCTGACACTTCGTGCCCCCTAAAAAAATCCTTTCTGATCGGGTAAAAAATCCCACCGGGTCCCCACTGCCTTCGGCAGCGCAGACCCATGCGCGCTGCCCGCGCACCTGTGAAGGTATTCGAACGCTGCGCGCAAGCATTCCTTCTCAAATAAAATTTTTATTCTTAAGATAAGAAAATTAAAAAAAATTATTTCTCATCGCTTAAAAAGTCGGACCGGGTCCCCACTGCCTTCGGCAACGCAGTCCCGTGCGCGCGGTGCACGCCTATTTCTTCCCCACCCTTTCAGCACCTTCTAATTAACCTACGTATACCAATTCTGAACGGTCTTACTCAATTAGCTGAGATGCAAAAGAACACCTAATCAGGACGCCTCAAAACGTATAAATCTGGTGAAAACTTTCGATAATATAAAAGAATAAAATATCTTTCGAATGGTGTATTAAAAATAATTTAATCATGATTAGAAGTTGAAATATTGAAATTTGAAAATATTACAGCGCCATCTGGCGGTAGGAAATTTCTGTATTCCACTGTTCGATCCCAAATCAACAAAGCTTTCTAATGATGTATTACTTATGAAATTATTTTAATTAGTAGTTGAGATACAAAAGAAAACTGATTTAGGAGACCTCAAAACGTGTAAATCTGGTGAAAACTCGAATTCCATTTTCGATAATGTTAAAGTACTTTAAAATGTGTATCGAATGACGCATTAAAAAAAATTTAATCATAATTAGAAATAGAAATATTGAAATTTAAAAATATTACAGCGCCATCTGGCGGTGGAAATGTCTAGAATCTACTGTTTGATTCCAACTGAACAAAGATTTCAAATGATGTATTACTTATGAAACTTTTTTAATTAGTAAATGAGACAAAAGAAAAACCCATTCAGGACACCTCAAAACGTTTAAAGCAGGAGAAATGTCGACATATCGAATTTCTGTAATCTACTATTCAATTCCAAATTAACAAAGCTTTCAAATGATGTATTACTTATGAAATTATTTTAATTAGCAGCTGAGATACAAAAGAAAACCCATTGAGGAGACCTCAAAACGTGTAAGTCAGGTGAAATCTCTAATTCCACTTTCGACACTTTAATTAGTAGCTGAGATACAAAAGAAAACCCATTCAGGAGACCTGAAAACGTGTAAATAAGCTGAAATCTCGAATTCCACTACTGCGATGCAAAAGAAAACCTAATCAGGAGACCTCAAAACGTGTAAATCAGGTGAAATCTTGAATTCCCCTTTCGATAATGTAACCGTATTTTAAAATGTGTATCGAATGACGTATTAAAAAAAAATTTAAACATAATTAGAATCTTAAATATTGAAATTTTAAATTATTACAGCGCCATGACACCTCAAAACGTGTAAGTCAGGTGAAATTTCGAATTCCATTATCTACGGTAGTCGGTTAATGGAAGTAAATCGAAAAAGAAATATTTTTACCGTAAGTGTATTTGTGTCGTTTTGAAACTGGCATCCTCTTTCGACAGATAAAATGTCAGGCGTGTAAAGATAAAATTTAATTTGCAATTAAAATGTAAATCTTTTGTTTATTGACCAAAATCGATGAAATTTGAACTGCAAGTTTGTTTTGTGGTGTTAAGATTGTATACTAAGTGAAATGTGCGAATTTTGAAAAATTGAAGAAAATAGAAAATTGCAATTTTATTCGCAGTACGAAAACACGTGACCTCATTAAATACCAGATGTGTTTCTTTCCGTTCAAGACTATAGACTATCGTCTGCAAAGCTAAGATTCTTGTGATTTGTTGCCAACATTTTTTT
This sequence comes from Salticus scenicus, assembly GCA_963930645.1. Taxonomy (NCBI): domain Eukaryota; kingdom Metazoa; phylum Arthropoda; class Arachnida; order Araneae; family Salticidae; genus Salticus; species Salticus scenicus. The sequence goes on along the minus strand of OZ005648.1, from coordinate 129,637,409 downwards.
ATAGTTTAGTTAATTTTAAAAAATCTAATTGTCCGATCGATAAGCCGTTTAAACCATCGGATTGAGAAAAAAAAAGCCCTTTCCAATAGTATCTTGTTTGTAACAATACGACTGATATTTCTAATTTATTTTCCACTTTTTCCGTAAAAATGTCACTTTTTAAGCATTTAATCATGAATTCTGGGTCATTTTTCGGTAGACATGGGTCGACATTTTAATTAATATCTCCGCTAATAAAGGTCGCATCGCTTAGCGTATTATCATGATGTCGAGATGAAGAAATTCTGCGTCTGTTGACACCGGTTTCGAGGCGATGCGACCATTAGCGCCGGAGCTTTAGCGATGACAAGGCATTTCTCACAGACAGACAGATGCGCACAGATTTTAATAATATAAGGAGACTAGCGAGCTTCGCCCGCTAGCGGGTCAGTATTTTCAAATGAATCACTAAAATTAATGAATCACTAACAGTAACTTTTAGTGTTAAGAAAAGAAAAAAAAATCATTTCTGATTGGGTAAAAAGTCGGCCTGGGTCCCCACTGCCTTCGGCAGCGCTGCCCCGTACGCGCTGCGCGCGCGTATTCCTTCCCTGACCCTTCGTGCCCCCCCCTCAAAAAAAAAATTCTGATCGGGTTAAAACTTACACAGGGTCCCCACTGCCTTCGGCAGCGCAGACCCATGCGCGATGTGCGCGCTCGTGTGAGGGTATACGTGCGCTGCGCGCACATATATGTTCTCGAATCAAATTTTTATTCTTAAGAAAAGAAAATTAAAAAAATCATTTCTCATCGGGTACAAAACAAAGTCGGACCGGGTCCTCACTGCCTACGGCAGCGCAGTCCCGTGCGCGCTGCGGGAGTTTAAGTTAAGGAATACACGCGCTGCGCGCTCGTATTTCTTCCCTGACCCTTCGTGCCCCCTAAAAAAATCATTTCTGATCGTGTAAAAACTCACACCGTGTCCCCACTGCCTTCGGCAGCGCAGACCCATGCGAGCTGCGCGCGCATGCAAGCCATCAAAAATTCCTGCGCCGTCAGCTGCAACGCCCAGAAGTACACCACCATTATTTCTCTAGACATTCAGGGAGCTTTCGATAACATAGAGTGGCCCCACATCCTTCACACACTCCAGGATCTTGGCTGCCCGAGGAATCTGGCGGGAGTCATCCGCACCTACTTATCTAAGCGCAAAATCATCGTAAACTGGGGGAATGGAACAACAGAACTTCCCCAATCCAAAGGATGCCCGCAAGGCTCATGCCTGGGCCCAATCCTTTGGAACTTGATTGCAAACAAAATCATTCATAAAATGAGCTCCGCGGGCTTCGAGATTTTTGCATATGCGGATGACTTTTCCCTGATCATCTCGGGTCGCATAAGAAAAGATTTGGAATTCCAGGCACAGGAAGCCCTCTCACTCTTCAGTAAAATCCTAACAGACCTAAATCTAAAACTGTCACCTTCAAAAACAAAAGCTCTAACTCTTGCCTTTCCAAAAGCCCTCAGCCGCAGGAGGGATCCCAAGATGCGAATCAATGGCGTCAGTGTTAATCATGTGGACCATCTGAAAATCCTAGGCGTTACTTTTGACAGACGTCTCAACTGGCTGCCCCATATAAAAGATCTGAAAACCAAAACACTCAAGATCTACCACAACTCCATTAAAATGGTTGGGAAGAGATGGGGAGTTTCCACCTTTTTCCTAAAATCGTGGTACTCAACTATCATTGAAAAAATTATCACATATGGGGCTTCCATTTGGGGCGGACACCTTAGGTCAGACGCAATAAAACAGCTCAACTCGGTCCAACGCCCCTTCCTATTACAAATAGCAAGGGGATACAAAACGATCTCAACAGACGCCATTACCGTAATCACTGGAATCCCTCATGCCCACCTGCAGGTTACTCAAAATTATACTAAATCCAAAATTCTTCAACTTAAGGACCAAGAACTAAGCGCTTTAATTTTCCCCAATACCCCAATACAACACTCAACCTGCAGCTGGTCCCTTCACCCGAGTAAGGATGTTGCACCGCTCATTACAAATTGTTCTAAAAATAGCTTCTCCTCATCGGCACCTGTGGCAGTCTACACAGATGGCTCCAAGACAGATGCAGGGGTCGCAGCAGCTTTTTGCGTCTTTGACTCAGGCGTCTTGGTCCACCAGTGGGCGGGTAGGCTCGAGGATTACAACACAGTCTACCAGGCAGAACTGCTGGCGATTCAGAAGGGTCTTGAGTGGATGGCCTCGGCCTTCCACTCGGATTTCAGCCTGTTCTGTGATAGTCTATCGAGCCTGCAAGCCATTGCCTGTCACAGAAGTCGACACCCTCAAGTTATAGCAATAAAAGACACCCTCAGTAAAATTAAATGTAAATGCTCCCTGGCACACGTTTCTGCCCACAAGGGCGTGTCCGGCAATGAAACTGCAGACTCTCTCGCGAAAGCGGCCACAGAGTCAGATGATATTGAAGTTTCCCTCCCGGCTCCCCCATCATATGTCAAAAAGAAAACTAAAATCCAACTTATGCAAAAATGGCAAGACCTTTGGACACACTCAGACAAAGGTAGACACACTTTTAATTTAATTCAATCTGTTGGCAGCAATACGTGGTCACTGACACCCTCCATCACAGCCTTCTTGAGTGGCCACGGCCCCTTTCCCGCATACCTATACAGATTTCATTGCCGACGCTCGCCCTTGTGTCCCTGTGGAGAGGAGGGAACCTCGGACCACTATTACTTCTCGTGCCCCCTAACAGAGTCTTACCATCTACAAAATCCTAACCCAAGGCCAAATAACTGGCTTTCTAACATTCTTACAAGAAAACCTCTAATTTACAAGTTAAATAAAATTCACTCCTTTCTCATGGATCTAACCAACAGGACTAATTAATACAACAGGTTTAACTTTTTTGTATATATTTTTTTTTTTTTTTTTTTTTTTTTTTCTAATTTGAAAGCCTATTCGCCCCCCCTCTAAAGAAAGAAATAAAAACTCTTTTCTCCTGTCCAGCTGCCCCCCTTCTTTTCTAAAAGATCCTAAAATCAGTACCCACAGTGCTCCCGACAAGGTTCTGCAATGGCAACCCATCAACAGAAAATCGCCTTATTCAGCAAAGCCAAGATCTAAGTAACTGGACATCCAACAAAAATGTCAACAAGCCTCCACTCAATCGACATGCCAACTGTCGCGTAGGACCGGCTGGGTCCGGCATGTCGACAAATAGATATGTAACTCTATTATGTAAACCTTCATCGCCCTATGTCGCGAATGGGCCTCAGGCCTGGCGATGACTACTGTAAATGCCTTTTTCTACAATAAATGTCTGGCAGGTCAGGACTAACTCTGATGCCTCTCCATCGTGCAGGGGTAAATAATCGGGACAGCCCTACCTGGACTTCGGTCTAGGTCTGGCTCAACACCGCTCTTCGAGCGGTGAGCCGGGGGCTGCTCCCCTGTTCAATCACCACGACAGCAAGCACCCGTCACGCAACAGCAAGTACCAGCCCAGATATGGACCGTGAGAACAACCAAGACAACGCATGGAACCCTCGGACCAACACAAGTTAGTCAACAGCGGACCCGTCTGCCTCGGGTCCCCCCGTTCCACGGTTTGACGACCAGAAGAGCTAGTTTGTCTTCTGAGGACGGTTTTCCCTCCACAAAGCCGTGCTCCCTGCGGCAGCTCGATACACCAGTCAACCATGTCAACTGGGCAGAACACACACGTTTCTCCTTTGCATAAGCCGGCCTCCACTGCCGCACAACGGGCCCCACTCAGGACACAGGACATGCCCCCGCCGAACGGGACAAATGCTTCACCACAAGAGCACCAAGTGCGAAGTGCCAGGAGACGCAAGCTGTAAACATGCACCACTAGTCTGCAGAGCAGACTGAGTCCCACCAAACTAGACGCCACAACACATGCTCATGCACCAAATGCTCACATTCCGTGAGCGGATTTCACCAAAAGGATACTCGGAAGGAAGGATTGGCTCTGTTTAATACAGCTAGGGAATAGACCTCAAGAGGGTGAGGAAAAAACCCTAAAGCCAAACGGCGTCCATTTGCAATGCGTCTTTCACCACTATTGCGGGACGCTTCTATGCTTAGGATCGCACAAAACTAAAGTTGACGGAGGATATACCTTCGATACAACCATTTGAGAGCAAGCTCTCTCAGCCGACTGCAGATGCCTTAAAATAAGGAATGCGTTCGAATCCAACACTTTAGGCAGTTGGATCGGGAACTAAGGTTCCCTGCCTATTTGATGTCCTCCTGAGAGGGTGAGGAGATTGCTCAGGTTCTTCGACCATTCGGGCCCCACCACCATTAGGGTCTGTTACCCAGTACAGCATATCCGACATGATTGTCGCGATACCTTGACGGCTGTAATGATCCAGGCACAGTTCCCTACGCGTTCGAGACTGAAAGTCCGAGGGGAAATATTTCTCCCTCACTGACTTCCAGCGGGCGCACTCATATAGCACGTGTCTAATTGAGCTTGCGCTTGCCCCGCAGAAGCATGCAGGGTTCTTCTTAAAGAAGCGGTGCTGGTGTGGTCCGAATGAGCCATGTCCCGTCAGGACTTGATTAACAAAGAAGTCACCCTGAATTCGTTTCGTACCGACCTTCGGGAAGACCTCATGCGTGGATCGTCCTACAGAGGATTTATCCCACAGCTCTTGCCATGTTGCTAATGTTCTGCTTTTGATTAGCTTACGGACTTGAGGTTTGCTAAGCTTCACCTCTACATCCACGCTGTCTCTCCAGACAGCGGTCTTGGCAGAAGCATCAGCCATCTCATTGTAGAGATGACCTACATGTGCTTTGATCCAGTGCATGGAGACCTTGACCTCAGTTTGCCTTATCAAGTCCTTGATCTCAGCCACTAACTTGTGTTTTGGTACAAGTCCGTGAAGCGCTTGTAGCGCTGATCTGGAGTCCGAGTAGACATCCATCTCGCTGATGCCCAATCTCACAGCTTCCGCTATCGCTTCCTTGATCGCTAGGACCTCGGCCGCAAACACGGTACTGTGATCTGTGAGCCGGAACTGGCCTTCTGCTATGACTTGACCCCCGGTCAGCCCGAGAAACGCGCAGCCCACTCTGCCGTCCTCGGATTTTGAGCCGTCCGTATAGAAGCTATACGGTGACTCTGCCTTTAAATCCCATGTCCAATGGAGCCTCCAGAGGTCATGTCGTCTCAGAGTATATGTCCAATTCTCTACCGTTTCCGGATCGAGATTGGTACCTTCTACGCTTCTTCCCCACTTCGAAAGGCCCACGTAAGCCTTCTCTGACTCAGCACTCAAGTACAGGGGAGGGATCCCTGACAAGACGTTCAACGCGTCCGTTGAAACAGTGCTATAGGCTTTTGTTACACACAACAGAAGATTCCGCTGTAGTTTTTGTAGCCTATTTTGGAGCTTTACGAGTTTCTGTACCATATGGGAGCTGCATAAAGAATGATCTTCTCGGCTACGGCCAAGTAGACTCTTTTCCTAATGCGTGGCTTCAGACCCCAGGTGGCGCCGACAAGTCGACAAAGCTTGTACTGGATCTTTGTTGCTTTTTCCTGAATGAGGTCCAGGTGAGGCAACCAAGTGAGATCCGCATCGAAAGTCACGCCAAGGTACTTTATTGTGCGTTTATATGCGACCCTATGACCATTCATCTGAATTATCCAAGAGGGCGCACGCACTGTTTTCCCTTTAGCCAGGACAACCGTGTACAAGCATTTATCGTAGCTGAATTCCAAACTGCATTCCGTAGCCCAGTTGTGTATCACACTCAAAACCGGGTTAACTACTTCACGCAGTCGGTAGACAACTGTGCTGCGTGTAGAGATGTAAAAAACCCGGGAATTTTGCTTCAGGGGAATAAACATGGGAATTTTCGGGTTTAAACCGGGAATTTTGGGAACATTGGAAACTTTGATGGGAAGAAACTAATATTCAGTGTTTAGATTTAATTTCACTTATTTTAAGCGTACAAACAACTTGTTTCAATATCATTTTTATTCTATTTGCTTAAATAAAAGTGATATAAAAAGTTATGTGATTATTTTACAAAAAATTATAAAAAATTAAACGTTTACGTTATTGACAATAATAAATGATGAAGTTTTGTCTGCCTATTTAAATAACTTTAGAACTTTTTTTCTTTTTTTTTTAATGAATACCATAATAAAATATGTTATAAAAAATAATACAATGAAATTCAATTATGGTTAGAATACTTTAAAATTATTAAATTTTATTGTAATTCATCGAACAAAATTTCACAATAGTTCATGAAATTTCGTTATAATCAGTTAAAGAGCACGGGCAACAAAATCGAACATGAGTTCTTCGGTTATTAAGTATTAGAGCAATAATTTTTTAGTGCATCAAATCAATACATAAAATATTCAATAGCTAATAATTAATAATTTGGCTGTTATTTCTTTCTTTCTTTATTTTTTGCATATTAGTATTGTTGAAATTTTAATTGAAATAATATTTTCCATTGTAATATTATTGATTGTTTTAGTAAATGCAGAAAATTTTGAAGCATTTTTGTTTTATTTTTGAAATAAAATGTTAAAGATTTACAACTGAAACATGATAAACTCCGATTGCGATTTAAAAAAAAAGAAGAAGAAGAAGAAGAAGAAGTGTTATATTGAACTCAGTGTGTATACAGTCAGAACTTAGACATAAATATACTGCAATAACAGAAAATAAGTCTGTTAATTAATGCAATCTGAAACTTGCACTTTTTAAATTTATAAACGTTAAAAAGCACTATTTAAAAATTGAAAGATCATAAAAAAACATCTAAATGTGAGATAACATTTTGAAATGCCTTAGAGCTTAGAGCATATCTAATCTCAGGAAAAAAAAAAAAAAAAAAAAAAAAAAAGCTAAATTTGTTACTTTTGAAAACTTTCAAAATTCCCTTGTTTTGGAAACTTTCAAAATTCCCTTCCCAAAAAACCGGGTTTATTCCCTGGTTTAAACCCGGGTTTTTTCCCCGCTCACATCTCTAGCTGCGTGCCAAGATGAAAATGTCATCAGCAAAGGCTTGGACTGTCCAAGTCTCATTCGGCACCAGCCTGACCAGGAGGTCGTTTATCAGCACCAACCAGAGTATCGGCCCAAGACATGATCCCTGTGGTACACCTACGTTGTAGCTGTGTTCCCTTTCCTTGGTGATCACTGATCTATCCCATAGGAAAGAGTCAATGAGTCCCAGGAGGTCCGACGGGACATCGTACTTTTTCAGAAGCCTGAGGATGTCCGCACGCCGTACACTATTGAAAGCGTTCTTTATGTCAAGGGTGAGCAAGCATGAGTGCATGCTCTTCCCCTTTGACTCGGCTATGAATTCGACAACATTGTGGAGTGCGTGGAGGGTTCCCATATTTCGACGGAATCCAAATTGCTTGTCATCGAGCACTCCGTTGGCGTCCAGATGGGTTATCAAACGATTTGCGCACATCTTGTCCAAGACTTTCCCGAGAGCAGGAAGGAGACAGATAGGGCGGTAGGAGCCGGGGTGAGATAGATCTTTATCTTCCTTGGGGAAGTAGACCACCACCGCACGTTTCCATGTCCGCGGGAAGCAAGAAGTGCTGAGGCAGTTATTGTATAAGGAGAGTAACCACTGTGGGTGGTACTCTAGAACCTTTCGAACGATATCCAGACTGAATCCATCATGTCCTGGTGCCTTATTTGGCGGCAGTGATTCTACTGCAAATTCCAGTTCACCGATTTCAAACAGATCTGGTTCGTTGGTTCTCGAGATTTCGAACTGCATGACTTCATCGGCCTGTCTGAAGTGGTACCTGGCCAGAGTTCCCTGAGTTTCATCCCAGGAAGAGGCAGCTTCTCCACTCGGGAGTTCCAACTTTGTTGGCGCATGCCTCCGCCAACGGCCTTTTATAACACCACATACAAAACCTAGCCGATCTGAGCAAAGTTTTTCAGATATAAATCTTCGGAACGATGCTCTTTTGGCATGCAGTATCGACTTCTTATACTCTGCCCGTCTACGCCTTAGCAGCACTCCAAGCCTCTCCCTCTGAGTCGACTCCAGCGTACGCTGGTAGAGTCGTCTCAGCGCACGCAATCGTGATTTCTGAACTGTCAGTTTAACTGACCACCAACACGCATTCCTAGTTTTCTTAGGTATACGTTTTTCGTTGCCATTACATAGCTCCGTCAAAGTTGACACTAAGTGTTCAATTCCTTGGTCAGGGAACGCATGATCATATGAGGCCAGATCTGCAGTCTGCAGATCGCGGAGAAAGTCCTTCCAGACCAGGTCCTTCGGTCTCCAGCGACGGCTGGTGTCCGAAGGATGCTTTCTTTCCGGTCTGCCCTGAAGGGTCCAAACTATGGCCTTATGATCACTCAGCATCTCCGAGTCAGAGACGATCCAGTCTGCGATGAGCTCTGCGCAGCCGCGGACTAACACGACGTCAATCCAGCTGGCTCCGATGCTCGCCTCGAATGTAGGTTCGCTGTCTGGATCATTGACAATTTCCAGATCACAGTTCGTTGCAAAGGATATGAGTTCTCTGCCTCTGTGATTAGTTGGCCTTTTCCCCCAGAGAGTGGATTGCGCATTGAAGTCTCCCACTAGAACTACTCGGTCACTAGGGTACTGCCTCATTAGCAACTCCAATATCTCCAGGTTCGGCGCCATAGCATCGTTTGGTGCGCAGTAGCATGTGGCTACTAGCACGTACACGTACGAGCCAGAAAGTTTGATTCGCACAGCTTGAACGTCGCGACCACTAAAGACCATACAGAAGATCACTCTTTGGTTCACCCAAAGCGCCGATCGTAGATCGTCTGTCTTCGGGCCAACCGCTGTGTAATCTCCCGGCAATCCAATCATAAGACCGTCACGGACTAGCGGTTCGTTCAGAGAGACCAAATCTACCAACTCACTTTGAACTGTGTGAGCGAGGTTGAATTGGGCTGCGTAACTGTGTCTACAGTTGAGATGCATGAATTTGAGTGTTTTACCCATTATTCAGGTCTCGCAGTTTTCCAACCTTTGTCTTGTAGACAGGACACTCCTTACTTGCCGCCTCGTGATTAACCGGTAGTTTCCCACCTGAGCGGTCTCGATTGCTATGCATGCAGTTAGGACACTCGGGATGCCCCGTGCAGTCCTTCCGCATATGGCCTTCCTTTCCGCAGTGGCCACAGAGGGCCTCTCTGCGGCAGGTCTTCGCTGTGTGCCCGTATTTAAGGCACCGGAAGCACATCAGCGGACGAACATTTCGCTTGAAATCAACACTTCGCCAGCCAATTGAGTCTCTTCGTCCCAGTCAACTTCGCTATCGTGTCCTTGTCCACAGCTACGATCGCATTGTTTCCCTCTCTGCCGAGGAAAACTCTGACAACTCGTAGTCTGCCTGAACCCAAGACAGCGTTTTGAGCCTTTAGCGCTTCTGTGATTTGTTCTGTGGACAAAGACTCTTCGATACCAAAGATGATAATCTCTGGGTCGCGAGGACCGGGTTTGGAGATCTCATTATCACATGCAAGGCCTGTTTCGATCATCTTAGCCTCGAGTCTTTGGAGGTCTGCTGCGCTGTTTACAGAAATCAGCACGCCGTTTCCGGCAATTGAACGCATTCCTCTGACAGCGATATTGGCTTTCATAGGATCGATCTTCCTTGCAATATCCGCCATTAGGGTCTTCGAAGTCATGTTCGCAATGGGGCGAACGAATAGCAAGAACTTTTCCTCGGCCGCTGAGCTACGTGCTCGCGCGCCGGGCTGAGAGCTTATAACCTGGGAGGGGCCCTTACTTCCCCGACTATCTCCAGTGTTACGCTCTTGTCCCTTCTTAGACCCTTTTTGGTCCGCGAAGGACCCTGGCTTAATGTTTCGAACTGTGTCCGAAAATTTTAAGTCAGTTGGTACCACTCCTTCACGTAAACCCACTGAACTTGAAGGTACGTTTGAGGAAATTTCACCATCATTTTTATTTTTATTTTTATTTGTACGTCTTTTGCGTACTTTGCGTACTCGCTTAGGAGTCGCTGGAGGAAGTACTTTTGTACCTCCTGTAGGGGATCCCTCTATCCCCTGCACAGGGGTTCCACTTTCCTCCTGTAATTTCCTCTTCGTTCCTTTCTTTTCGGTAACTTTTGTGGGTTCTGTGAGAGGAGCTTTTCCGCTCCGTAGTATCAGTCGATGCTGCCTGCTAATCGCATCACGAACCCAATCGACGAAGTCGTGAAACTCCCCCAGTTTGGGTCCTGACAGCTTCGACCTATCTACGGCTCTCGAGACTAAGGCACTTCTACGGTGCATCTCGGCAACGAGGGTCTTAGACGTGTCGACCATCTCTTCATGAGAGATATGAGCCAACTCCTCGCTGTAAACTTGGCAACCTATATCCGTCATCTGTGCGGTGACGACGGCTGCCTCGAAGATCTTCGAGGCATTGTGAGTACCGGCCAGGACAGGAGCTTCTGAGGTCTCAGAAGCTAATTCGATATCACTGTCCTCGCTCACAGCAAGAGGAGGGGTAGAGGGGTCTTTGGTCACTTCTATGACCTCGCCGTCTGTATCCTTCCAGCTTTGCTGTGACACTTGAGATGAGCTGTTGCTGTCATACGACAAGCAATCTGCTCGTCTCCCACACCTTCTCCTTCTGCTCCTCGCCTTAACAACCCGAGTCTGTGCAGCGACAAGGGCCGCCTCGAGATACTCCGAGGCGTCATGAATGCTGGCGGGGTTGGGAGCCTCTGGGACCGCGGAGGCGGGGGCAGAGGCGCCCTCCCCGCTCACGACCGTCAGAGGGGGAGAGGGGTCGCTGGTCAGTTGTATGACCTCGCCGTCTATGCTCTCCCGACTCTGTCGTGACACTTGGGACGAGCTGTCGCTATCTTGGGATAGATCGACTGCTCGCCCCCTCCTTCTCCGGATAACTCTTCCACCAACCGTTAGATTGGGAGTTGGTCCGGTCTCTGAGGAGACCGGTCCGGGGCGGGCCACCGGGAGGCCAACAACCGTGGAACATCCTGAGAAGGGTAGTTTTCGCCCTGAGAAGGACGGTTGTTTCAAGAAAGCTTGTCCAGAATTGTTCATATTCACAAGTGATCGCATTCGCTCGGAAGATAGACTCTGGGCCGATTGTCCGCCGAGCTAAATATTCACTATATAATAAACACTCCAGTACAATAACAGTTGTACCGCCCCATGGGTACAGAGTAGAACACCCTGTACCGTCAAGCATTGCTTTCTCGATAAAACTGAGTCATGAGTGGTAGGAGGGCATGTTGATAAAACTTCTCAGCACCTCTAACCTATCTACATGACTTAAGAGCGCACTGGATGTCACTTCGTTCCAGGCGCTCTTGAACTTTTCCCTGAGGGTGACGGGCGGAGCACAACGAGTTACAATATGTTTCTCTGGCTCCCTTCCATCAACTCCTCAGGTATGCGAGCGGAGAGATTGCCGGGGGTGGCGCACTTTCTATCATTCGAATTAGCACGCACAGCTGAACCGCATCGAGATGATACTTTCCATACCCGGCGTGCTACCATACCCAAGTAGCATTGTAATCGCTCCTCTGCTACCTCACCTATACGCACATGCCAGGAAACTTTTCAACTCCTGCAACATGGCTGGGTGAATCAACCCAGTAAGAGCTCTCACAGTAGAGCAAGCTCCCCACATCAGGATGGAAATATTCTTGAGAAGGGGACAGAATTTGTTCACCGCACCTGAGGGCGTTTCATCTCATTCGCACTCCCATCCCTGCGTGGGTCATCCAAACGCAACACCAGGAAGAAATCTGCGTCTGAAATGTGGCTGGATGAATTACTGAGCGAAAGGGCAGCTTTTGGAGCCGATTGTCCAGTTGGGCATGGCAAGTCTCCTTCAGGTACAAGCCATAAAAAGACACCAAGAGTGGCAAGGGAGCCCGCAGATAAAACATCTAGGTCCCTCCTCCCTCGCCACCTACATGGTAAAGTACACTTGACTACACTTTATGTCAGGTACTTATGAACTTCACACACAGTGAAAAAAAAAAAAAAAAAAAAAAAAAAAAAAAAAAACCAAGAGCAAGTCAGAGGTCCACCGATAGAACATCTTAGTTCCTCCGGTTGCTTGCTTGGTGTAAGAGCGCACCAGACAACACTTTATATCCGGGCGCTCTTGAACTTTACCTACTTTGTCACTCATTTAACACCACCCAGGGGGCACGTGTGGATTAAGGACACCACGGTCGCGAGTGACGCGGCCCCCCCACGTGTGAAGGTATAACCGCGCTACGCGCACATATTCCTTCTCAAATCAAATTTTTTTTTTAAGAAAAGAAAATGAAAAAACAAGTCATTTCTCATCGGTTAAAAAGTCGGATCGGGTCCCCACTGCCTTCGGCAGCGCTGTCCCGTGCGCGCGGTGCACGCCTATATCAATTTTGAACGGTCTAACTGAATTAGCTGAGATGCAAAAGAAAACCTAATCAGGAGACCTCAAAACGTGCAAATCTGGTTAAAACTTTCGATAATATAAAAGAACTTTAAAATATCTTTCGAATGATGTATTAAAAATAATTTAATCATAATTAAAAATTGAAATTGTGAAATTTTAAAATATTACAGAGCTATCTGGCGATAGAAATTTCTGTTATCTACTGTTCGATTCCAAATCAACAAAGCTATCTAATGATGTATTACTTATGAAATTATTTTAATTAGTAGCTGAGGTACAAAAAAAAAAAAAACGATTCAGGAGACCTCAACACGCGTAAATGAAGCGAAATCTTGAATCTCACTTTCGATAATATAAAAGTACTTTAAAATATCTTTCGAATGATGTATTAAAAATAATTTAATCATAGTTAGAATTTGAAATACGCGTATTAGAATAAAATTTAATTTGCAATTAAATTATACATTTTTTATTTATTCTCGAAACCGGATGAAATTTGAACTGCAACTTCGTTTTGTGATGTTAAAAGTGTGTAGCAAGTTTGAAATAATTTCGAAGAAAATTGAAGCATTTTAAAATTTGCAATTTTTATTTCCAGTACAAAATCAGTAAAGCAGGAAGTAAAATCTATTTATTCTTTCGCCCGGCGCCATGGTAACCGAAATTGCGAAATTAATAAAACTCTTGTGATTTGTTGCCACCTTTTTTCATACTTTAGTTAATTTTTAAAAATGTAATTGTCCGATCGATAAGCCGTTTAAACCATCGGATTAAGCAAAAAAAAGCCCTTTCCAATGGTATCTTATTTGTAACGATACAACTGATATTTCTAATTTATTTTCCACTTTTTCCGTAAAAATGTCACTTTTTAAGCATTTAATCATGAATTCTGGGTCATTTTTCGGTAGATATGGGTCGACGTTTTAATTAATATCTCTGCTAATTAGGGTCGCTTAGTGAATTATCGCGATGTCGAGATGAAGAAATTCTGCGTCTGTCGACACCGGTTTCGAGGCGCTGAGACCATTAGCGCCGTAGCATTAGCGGTCACAAGGCATTTCTCACAGACAGACAGACAGATGCGCACAGATTTTAATAATATAAGGAGACTAGCGAGCTTCGCCCGCTAGCGGGTCAGTATTTTCAAATGAATCACTAAAAATAATGAATCACTAACAGAAACTTTTAGTGTTAAGAAAAGAAATTTAAAAAAAAATCATTTCTGATTGGGTGAAAAGTCGGGCCGGGTCCCCACGCGCTGCGCGCGCGTATTCCTTCCCTGACCCTACGTGCCCAATAAAAAAAATCATTTCTGATCGGGTAAAAACTCGCACCGGGTCCCCACTGCCTTCGGCAGCGCAGTACCGTGCGCGCTGCGCACGCACAACTTCAGGGATACACGCGCTGCGCGCGCGTATTCCTTACCTGAGCCTTCGTGCCCCCTAAAAAAAAAATCATTTCTGATCGGGAAAAAACTCGAACCGGGTCCCCACTGCCTTCGGCAGCGCTGTCCCGTGCGCGCTGCGCGCGCACAAGTTCAAGGATACACGCGCTGCGCGCGCGTATTCCTTCCGTGACCCTTTGTGCCCCCTAAAAAAAAAATCATTTCTGATCGTGTAAAAACTCGCACCGGGTCCCCACTGCCTTCGGCAGCGCAGTCCCGTGCGCGCTGCGCACGCGTAACTTCAGGGATACACGCGCTGCGCGCGCGTATTCCTTACCTGAGCCTTCGTGCCCCCTAAAAATAAATCATTTCTGATCGGGAAAAAACTCGAACCGGGTCCCCACTGCCTTCGGCAGCGCAGTCCCGTACGCGCTGCGCGCGCACAACTTCAGGGATACACGCGCTGCGCGCGCGTATTCCTTACCTGAGCCTTCGTGCCCCCTAAAAAAAAAATCATTTCTGATCGGGAAAAAACTCGAACCGGGTCCCCACTGCCTTCGGCAGCGCAGTACCGTGCGCGCTGCGCACGCACAACTTCAGGGATACACGCGCTGCGCGCGCGTATTCCTTACCTGAGCCTTCGTGCCCCCTAAAAAAAAAATCATTTCTGATCGGGAAAAAACTCGAACCGGGTCCCCACTGCCTTCGGCAGCGCTGTCCCGTGCGCGCTGCGCGCGCACAAGTTCAGGGATACACGCGCTGCGCGCGCGTATTCCTTCCGTGACCCTTTGTGCCCCCTAAAAAAATCATTTCTGATCGTGTAAAAACTCGCACCGGGTCCCCACTGCCTTCGGCAGCGCAGTCCCGTGCGCGCTGCGCACGCGTAACTTCAGGGATACACGCGCTGCGCGCGCGTATTCCTTACCTGAGCCTTCGTGCCCCCTAAAAAAAATCATTTCTGATCGGGAAAAAACTCGAACCGGGTCCCCACTGCCTTCGGCAGCGCAGTCCCGTACGCGCTGCGCGCGCACAACTTCAGGGATACACGCGCTGCGCGCGCGTATTCCTTACCTGAGCCTTCGTGCCCCCCCCAAAAAAAAATCATTTCTGATCGGGAAAAAACTCGCACCGGGTCCCCACTGCCTTCGGCAGCGCAGTCGCGTGCGCGCTGCGAATTAACCTGCGTATACCAATATTGAACGATCTAACTCATTTGGCTGAGATGCAAAAGAAAATTTAATCAGGACACCTCAAAACGTGTAAATCTGGTGAAAACTTTCGATAATTTAAAAGAACTTTAAAATATCTTTCGAATGATGTATTAAAAATAATTTAATCATAATTAGAAATTGAAATATTGAAATTTGAAAATATTACAGCGCCATCTGTCGGTAGAAATTTCTGTATTCCACTGTTCCATTCCAATTCAAAAACGCTTTCTAATGATGTATTACTTATGAAATTATTTTAATTAGTAGCTGAGATACAAAGAAAACTAATTCAGGACACCTCAAAACGTGTAAATCTGGTGAAAACTTTCGATAATATAAAAGAACTTTAAAATATCTTTCGAATGATGTATTAAAAAAAATTTAATTAGAATTAGAAATTGAAATATTGAAATTTGAAAATAATACAGCACCATAAGAGAAAACTGATTCAGGACACCTCAAAACGTGTAAATCTCGGGAAAAATTTCGATAATTTAAAAGAACTTAAAAATATCTTTCGAGTGATGCATTAAAAATAATTTAATTAGAATTAGAATATGAAATATTGAAATTTGAAAAAATTACAGCGCCATCTGGCGGTAGAAATTTCTGTATTCCACTGTTCGATTCCAAATCAAAAAAGCTTTCTAATGATGTATTACTTATGAAATTATTATAATTAGTATCTGAGATACAAAAGAAAACTCATTCGGGAAACCTCAAAACGTGTAAATCTGGTGAAATTTTTCGATAATATAAAAGAACTTTAAAATATCTTTCGAATTAAGTATTAAAAATAATTTAATCATAATTAGAAATTGTAATATTGAAATTTGAAAATATTACAACGCCATAAAAGAAAACTGATTCAGGACACCTCAAAACGTGTAATTCTGTTGAAAACTTTCGATAATTTAAAAGAACTTTAAAATATCTTTCGAATGATGTATTAAAAATAATTTAATCATAATTAGAAATTGAAATATTGAAATTTGAAAATATTACAGCGCCATGAATGAACACTGATTCAGGAGACCTCAAAACGTGTAAATCTGTTGAAAACTTTGAATTATGTAAAAGAACTTTAAAATATCTTTCGTATGATGCATAAAAAATAAATCAATCGTAATTAGAAATTGAAATACGCGTATTGGAATATTGCAAAAATGTCCGGCGTGTAAAGAGAAAATTTAATTTACAATTAAAATGTAAATCTTTTGTTTATTGACGAAAATCGATGAAATTTGAAATGCAAGTTTGTTTTGTGGTGTAAATATTATATACTAAATAAAATGTGTAAAATTTGAAAAATTGAAGAAAATAGAAAATTGCAATTTTTAATCGCAGTACGGAACACGTGACCTTCATTAAATTCCAGATGTCTTTGCGTTGAACACTGCTGGAGACTTAACGTCTGCAAAGCTACGATTCTTGTGATTCGTTGCCAACATTTTTTTATAGTTTAGTTAATTTTAAAAAATCTAATCGTCCGATCGATAAGCCGTTTAAACCATCGGATTGAGAAAAAAAAGCCCTTTCCAATGGTATCTTGTTTGTAACGATACGTCTGATATTTCTAATTTATTTTCCACTTTTTCCGTAAAAATGTCGCTTTTTAAGCATTTAATCATGAATTCTGGGTCATTTTTCGGTAGACAATGGTCCACGTTTTAATTAATATCTCCGCTAATTAGGGTCGCATCGCTTAGCGAATTATCGCGATGTCGAGATGAAGAAATTCCGCGTCTGTCGACACCGGTTTCGAGGCGCTGCGACCATTAGCGCCGGAGCTTTAGTGGTCACAAGGCATTTCTCACAGACAGACAGACAGACAGACAGATGCGCACAGATTTTAATAATATAAGGAGATAATACATTGTTCCGAAAGTTGAGTAAGTTCTTGTTTGTTTTTTAATATAGTCTTTCTATACAATATCCATAATTTTACATACAATTATAGATTTTTCCGTGACATGCCGAATTTGTGACCAGCGTTAACTTAGCCCCCTCCTCCCCTTAATAAAACTGATATATCTCGATACCTAACCCCAGAACGAATTCTGATATTAGACAGTAAATTAGAGCTAATTGAGAGCTAAAATTTGGCATATTTGAAATTTCGATATCTGCAATTTTGCTTTCCCTCCTTCCTTCCCCCCTTTCCTTTACATTGAAATATCTTGATAACGAAGCCGGAGCAAATTCTGTTATTAGAGAGCTGATTGAGAGCTAAATATTGGCACCTCCGAATTTTTTTTATTTGTAATAGGGAGACGGGTGTACCAACGTCAACTTAGCCCCCCCCCCCTACCCCACCCCACAATAAAACTGATTTATTTCAATACCTAACCCAGAGCGAATTCTAATATTAGAGCAAATTAGAGCTAAAATTTGGCATATTTGAAATTTCGATAGCTGCAATTTTGCTTTCCCCCTCCCCCACCCCTTTACTTTAAATTGAAATATCTCGTTAATGTATCCGGAGCAAATTAGAGCTAAATATTGGCACTACCGAATTTTTTTTTATTTATAACAGTGAATCGGGTGTATCAACATTAACTTACCCCCCCCCCCCCCCCTTAACACACACACAATAACACTGATATAGCTCGATACCTAACCCAGAGCGAATTCTAATATTAGAACACAAATTAGAGCTAATTGTGAGCGAAAATTTGGCATATTTGAAATTTTGATATCTGCAATTCTGCTTTCCCCCCTTTCTTTTAAATTGAAATATCTCGTTAACAAAGCCGGAGCAAATTCTAATATTAGAGAGCAAATTAGAGCTAATTCCTGATGTATTTGAAATTTAAAAACTCGAAAGTGGAAGGGGGGGGGCAAGTTAATGCATCTGTGAACTTGCGTGCCTTAAGCGTAAGTCCCCCACGGGAGAAACAAGCCAGTCAATTGGAGACGCAGAGCATGCTATGCTGTGATTGCACACGCATCCGCGATGTCAAAATTTCATTAAACAAATTTTATTTTTCCCTTCACATAAGTTGGGCAAGATAGAATTTATATACTGATGAATATAGTGCATGATTCTTTCTCTGCTCATGAAGTATGAGGGTGTTTATTTCAACGTTTTGAAGATTTCCAAGATTAACCAATTACTTGTTCATTAGACTGCGATTTTGATTAGATTGGATTGGACGGGCTGTACGTCGCACTAGTGGTGCACAACAGGCAATTGGCGACGATCTAGGACTCATCCCTAGAGGTGGTCCGGAGACATGCCATCACAATTTTGAGTTGCCACGGAAGGGACTGAGATTTTGAAAGAAATAGATACAAATATTTAAATTTGGGGACACTAAGTGTCCTCAATTGGTCAAAGACTTTTGGGGATAAAAAATAGGAAAGGGGAAAATTCGAGGACAGTCCTCGAATTTCGAGGACGTATGGTCACCCTAATATTGGACACGTTTTCTTCCGTAGAAAAAAATAGGGATTCTCCCTCTACTAGTATATCTGCTCGATAGTTTGTAAGCATTAGAGTATTAACGTGCTCCTTCTTCCTCTATTATTATGACCTATCCACTGAGCTGAAGAACAACTGGAGGAAATGCTAGACCGGTTTTCGCGTACCGTTTTTGGAAGATTCGTCTTTCTCCCATAGTTTCGTTTTCTGAGCGGTGTATGGCAAAAAGAATTTGATACCTTTATATTTCAATGTAAAATTGTGCAAAGGAATGTATTCTTATCGGCTTTATATTAAATATAGTTATGAATTTCTTGGTAGAACATGAAAGACAAAGAAATAATTTATTGATTTCCAAAGCTACATTACTTTAAAAATTAACTTTATTACAAAAAATTATATCATCTTTTGAGTAGTAAGCAGTCAGAATTCCATGTTGCTGATCATTTTTTTTTTTTTCCCCTCTCTATTTATCGTTATTATTATTATTTTTTTTGTTTTCAACTTTTTTTTTTTTTTTTTTGACAAAACAGGTTTCATGAAACTGTTTAACAATTCGCAATTAGTGCCTGATTATAAATATTTTCACCGCTAATTAATTAAATATGCAAAAATTTCTGTGATAAATTGATAGAGTTAGCAGTTTATTAACTTCATCCTATGTTCAATAGAAGAAAGTATTGGATGCGTAAAAATTTTCGACTTTGGATTTTCGATAGATTTATACATTTTCTGATTTATTTAACCCTTTAAATGCCGCTATATGAATCCCACTGAAAATATTTGAATTTTCGTATGTGTTGTGTTTCAATGTGCATTTCTAACTATATGTAGTTTAACAATAATAAAAAAAAGGTTAATTTTCAGTGTTGTGCAAGTTCACGAAAAAAACGAACTAGTTCAAACTCAAGTTCATCGTGTAAAAAACGAGCTAGTTCGCGCTCAAACTCATGTCTGAAAGAAATGAACGCGTTCAGTTCAAGTTCTTTTTTAAAAACGAGCGAAACTCATTAAAAGTTCATTTTTACTTAAATTTTTATCAATTTTTTCTAAATAAATTTTTTTCTTTGTGAACACTTTCATTAGGTAATTTAATTTTTTCCCCTTCTTCTGTATTCAATAGAAGAAAGTATTAGATTAGTAATTTTTTCGATTTCCAGTTTTCGATATATTTACGCGTTTTGAGAGGCCCATAATACGATTTGACCGTTTTTAGAAAATGTCTGTGGGTGTGACAAAGTTTGTGGCGACTATCAGGAACTACTGCCCAGAATTGCGTATACTTTTATAAGTGTATGCACCTGGACCTAAATTACTTTCTGTCAACTTTTGAAGTCCATTGCTCAACAGGTGGCGCTGATATACAGGGATTACCACAGTTTAAGGGTTGTCCATATCTTAGGAACTACTACTTAGAATCGCATATAAATTTATATGTAGTTGCACCTTGGCATATATTGGTGTTTTTCAATATTTGGTGTCAATAGCTCAAGAGGTGAGCTGTAATACAGCGATTTTCTCATTTTCAGAGAATGCTATAGCTCAGGAACTACTGCGCAGAATTGCATATAAATTTATACGTAAATGCACCTTAACATAAATTAGATCTTATAAAAATTTGGGGGCAATCGCGGGACAGAGTGCTATAGAGTGATTTCCATGATTTAAGGGAAGGCTATATCACAGATTCTACTGCATATAATTAAAAAAACGGTGATATATGAGAAAACCAATATGAGACATTATGCTGTTTCAATGTGGATTCATATCAGCCAATAGATAGCGCTGCTATAGTAAAAATTTTCTTGAGAACAGGAAGGCTATATCTCAACTTCTATGTCAGAAAACTGCCCAAAACTTGATTTGATGGGAGGAAAAGTGTCTGCATACATCATTGCAGATAATTTTAATAGATAATAATTTTAATAAATTATTTGTTCTAAGTGAATTTGTATAGAAAAATATAGAATAAAGTCTTGCGATAGCCACAACCAGGGCCTGATTATCGCACGGGCACCTGGGGCTCGTGCCCTGGGCACGAAATTTCTGAGGGGCACAAAATTTTACTAATGATTAAAAATATCTGATCTAAATTCCCTAGTTTTTCTTTCATTTTCTAATTCAACTATGTTTTATTTTTATGAATAAAATTTTAAAATAAAATCTTGATTGATACTGTACATCGGATCATTTGAAATACATGAAATTGTACAATTAACGTACGGAGAAGCATCGATAATCCGGAAACTTATAACCCGGCAGCACCTATATTTGGCTGAGTGAAGTAATTTTATAAAAGCCAAAAACAGAAACATATATATATATATATATATATATATATATATATAATTTTTTTTTTTTTTTTTTTTTTTTTGGGGGGGGGGGGGGGGGGCACTAAAATTTGAAAGTGCCCTGGGCACAAAACTTTGTTAGTCGGGCCCTGGCCACAACATACTAGTTTTTAATTACCATGAAGGTTATTCTTAATTTAATTTGTTAAAGTAGCTTAATTGTAACAAAAATTTATTTAGTGGACGTCACTGTCGTTGGGTCTTGCTAATAATAAGGGAAAAGCCAAGTACCGTGAAATGGAAAAGTGCAGCTTTTCCGTTCTTTCTTTCTTTTTCTCCAACAATTGAAATTAGAAGTTGTAGTCTTTAAATCTTTTATTTATTTATTTATTTATTTATTTATTTTTAGTTTCTTCTTAGTTTTCAATAGAAAAAAGTATTGTATTCGTAAAAAAATTCCACTTCCAGTTTTCGATGGATTTACATATTTTGGAAATTCCAGAACATGATTAGACTATTCTTAAAATATGTCTGCGTGTGTGACAAAAATTTTATTTCAACAGTATCTCAGGAACTACTGCTCCCAATTATATGAGGTTGACATTTTAATACTTTCAAGATACAAGTTTTCTGTCGTAATTTTTAATAATTTAAAATAAATTTTGTATTTTTGTCTAAATTGTGAAAGATAAAAATAGTTTAGATCAAACTCCAAAATTAGCTGGAGTGGGGTGCGGAGAAATGCTGTTAATTTTATACGGCAGTGGAACTGCTGAGCTGAGCCAATGTATGTATCTCGCAATAAAGTGCAAGTGAGTTGGCAGGCGCCGACATCCAGTTATGGTAATCTTGTCAGCCCGATTCTCCCTAAGTCAGTCAAAAATTCCTTTTCTAGCATAAGTTTTCCTGCATTTTAAAAGCTCCACCAGTGTTCTAGAGATTTTACTGCGAATCTGGTAGACCGGAAGTACCGGGTTTGAGCCTATTTCGGGGTCGTTGCTTTTGTTATTCGAAGTTTTCCATGGTTTTTTCAGAAACTCATGGGAATACGGGATAGGATTCCTTTGAAAGACCGCCTGCTCCCACAGAGGATATCCCTTTACCTGGCCAATATCATTAGACTAGACAATCGGCCTTAAAAACCACGTGCCATGCCATACACTCACTTTAAGAATGCATAGTACTGTCTTCTTTTTATACATATCTTAATTATACATTAACTTAATGACAAAATTTTTCCTAATCTCCTTTAAATTCCTTGCCACACTCTTTTTTTTTTTTTTTTCTCTCAGAGCAAAAAGTATTATTATAAAAAGTATTAAATTTGAAACGAAAATTTATGAAGTTTAAAAGGGGTGTCCCATATTTTTCCCTAAAACTCCGGCAGTGTGAAAATGTTAATAAATAAATAAATAAAAAGTCACGAATGAAACACAAATATTGTATCAATAATCTCTAAAAAGGATTTTTTTCCGGAGAGTTGAATTTAAAGTATGTGAAATACATTCTTAAAAAAAAACAACAACAAAAAAAAAAAACAAATAAAAACATATTCCTAACAATTTTTCTTAAATTGTACATAATATCTACGTTATAATCGTTTATTTGTTGAAATTCAAATATATGACTATGTTTACTTAAATTCTTTCTTTGTTTTCTGCAATAAAGGGTAGGTAAAAGTATAAAGTATGGAAATGGTTTAAAAAAGTGTTATTTAATCTTTTAACTGGTATAAGAAATTTCTAAAAAGTAATTCTTGCTACACGTAAAAATTATTAAAACATGCAATTTAAAACAATTTATTATGCAAAAACGTTTAATATATATATATATATATATATATCCTTTACTCTTTTTAATTAAATGATAATAATAAATCTTACGAAAAAGGAATAAAAAGCTAGATAAATTTAACAAGAATAAAAGATATTTGTATTCCATCTCTCTCTGTAACAAAGCGCTATGAAGAACTGTCGCTATATGATATACCGACTTTATTTTTATTTTTTCTTTTATAAACATGGGACTGCTGTCGCTTTCTTACCCCACTGACCTTCATGAATTTGACGCCTAAATTTTCTCTTCTTGCATCTCTAGGAATCGACCACCCATATTTTGGAGAACAGAAAAGGAAAGTGCCGAAAATGATAAGATCTTTCGTACAGAAAAAAGAAAAAAAGCCATCCAGAATCAAGCGTCGAAACCGCATTGCGGGGGGTAGCTACTGATAGTATTATATACAATGACAACTGCCCGATTCCTAAAGTCATTTCATTTCGCAGATAAGGACAAGAAAGGGATCCACAGTTCCGCTGAAGACAGTCCCACACCTGTTTTTACTTAAAAAATAAGAAGAATTTAGCTATTGTGCGATTGTGTTTACGTTTCAATAAATACTATTTGTTGTACAGTATAGTACTGCCCAGACGACAGATTACTTAAAAAATATAAAGTATTTAAAAAAGTCTCAAGTGTCTGCGTGTGTGGAGGAGGGGGAGGAAGGCGAGGGGACAATTAAAAGAAACAAGGAGACTCAGATTAGAAAGGAGGACGAAAGTTTCTAATTTTTATATTTTCACTTCAGAATACCTAAGCGAACACGAATTCCTATGATTTTTGTGCCTTTTTCTTTCTGTACTTATGATTTTAGTGTTTAGAGGAATTTAAAATAATTTATACTCTTTAAAAGGATGGTGAATGTTATAAAACCTTTTAATTTCCCATCATACTAAAAGTATGAGGAACATTCATAATCGTAAAATTTTTTGATGATTTTGCATGTTTTGAGAGTGAAGAATTCGAAGATCACAATTTCGGTGTAGTATCTGTCTAAGTATCAGTTTATTAGTATGTTAACTCGTTATCCTTTGTATACGACATTTCAAAAGCAAATGATCGCAGAGAGGACGGGCCAGTTTTAAAATATCATTTATGTCATTCGCAAGAACACTATTTGTTTTCAGTACTCAGTGCTCTAATTTGGAAATTTCACAAGTCATTGTAAGTTTACGATTTTCATAACATTGAAGAATAGGGGAAATTTTTGCATAAAAGTGTACCACGAAATGTATTTTCATCGTAAAGAATGAACCAATTTTAAAAAATCATTAACTATGAACATTTCACTTTGAAAATTCGTACTTTTTTGAAAAAAAAAAAAAAAAAATTCTTAACACGGCAGATTTGGGAAAAATTTCGCATAAAGGTATATCATGAGGATTATTTTCATCGCATACATGTTGGATAAAATTTAAAATATCATTTATGATACAAGCATGAACTTTATAAACTATTAATATTCTATTCTGAAAACTTCGTAAGTCATTTGAAATATGCGATTTTTTTTTTAACATCGCATAATAGGAACAGTATTAATTGACATGCATTAATGATATTACTAGCGACATTTTCCAGCTAGCGGATCACCATTTTAAATGAATCACTATAATTAATGAATTCTCAAAATTGCATATCATTATTAATTTTTATCATTCAGAAGAAAATGAAAAAAAAAAATGTTCGGGAAATAACTCGCACTGAGTTCCTGCTGCTTTCGACAGCGCAGGCCTGTCAACGACCCTAACATCTTAACGACACTATTTTTTATAAGTCACTAATTTTATTTTATATAATTTTGTAAATCAGGAAAAAAAAAAAAAAAAAAAAAAAAAAAAAACTCATTTCTGATTGGGGAAAATCATGTGGGCGCTGCGCCGCACGCATTTAAAATTCATCTTTCTTCATGAATCACTGTACTTTTTAAAGTGACACAAAGAAAAAAATTATTTTTTGAACGATGAAATCATCCGTCGGGTTTACGCTGCCTGGTGCTGTGTACCCACGCGCGCGCTGCACGCATGGGACGTCTCCTGTTAATTTTACATTTTCTAAAGTGCATTCGAAATCGATTCGTCACATCCATAAACCGAATATTGCAAGTTTTCAACACTCTAACTTAATTTCTACGTTTTTTGCCCCTTCCCGCCTCTCCTTACAATTTTACATTTTCGAAAATATCCGCAATTGTTTCCTTGCACCCCCACTAGTAAATAACTAAATAAATAATAAAAATTAAATTAAAGAGACCAACTAAAAATCCCAAAATTAAATGAATCTACAAAGTAATGCAAAGTACGTCTTATTAAACTCTAAACTCAAAGTATGTATTATTAAACTCTAATGATATAAAATTGAAAGAAAAACTAGTATGTTGTGGCTACCACAAAACTTTCTTCTATATTTTTCTATTACAAATTCACTCAGTTCAAATAATTTACAAGAACTACTATTGATTAAAAATATCTACCCTGATGAATGCAGACGATTTTCATCTTAGAGCAAACTAACATTAAATATCCAAAGAAAGACAGTTTAACTAACATCTCAAAAAATTCGTTTTCATAATGGTTATCTCATATATCAAGCTTCGTACAGTTAAATGCCATAGAAGTCAAAATATAGTTTTCTGTTCTCGGAAAAAATTGCAGTATAGCAGCTTATGCCACTTATTGGCTGTTATGCATCCAAGTTGAATTAGCATAATGTCATATAATGACTTTCTTACACATCAAGTGTTGTTTGATTATACGCATTAGAACCTGAAATATAGTCTTCCCTTAAACTGAGGACATCGCTGTACAGCAGCGCCACCTCTTGAGCAATTAGTACCAAAAGTTGCTTCGCACTATTTTTTGTAAAGGTGCATCCATATATAAATTTTTATGTAATTTTGAGCAGTAGTTCCTGAGATATAGCCTTTCCTTAAATTGTAAAAATCGCTGCATAATCGAGCCACCTTTTGAGCAGTTGATACCAAAAACTTATAGGAATTTACATATGTCAAGATACATACACATATAAATTTATTTTTTATGCAGTAATTTTTTAGATATAGCCTTCTATGAAATTGTGGAAATCGTTGCATAGCAGCGCCACTTGTTGGGCAGTTGATACCAAAAGTTGACAGGCACTAATATAGGTTAAGGTGCATCTACATGTAAAATTATATGCATTTCTGTGCAGTAGTTCCTGAGATACATTTGCCACAAAATTTTGTCACACGCATGGAGACAGACATTTTCTAAAAATGGTTAAATCGTATTTTAAGCTCTCAAAACGTGTAAATTTACCGAAAACCAGATGCAGAAAATTTTTGAGAATCCAATACTTCTATTGAATACAGAAGAAAGTAAAAAACAGCATGTTGTGGCCACCCCAAAACTTTCTTCTATATATTCCTATAGAAATTCACCCAGTAAAAATATTATATTAAAACTATTATTTCTTAAAATATTCTAAAATAATGAATGCAGACGAATTTCATCTTAACGCGAAATCTAAGAAAAGAAAGACAATTTTGTTCTCTGTAAATAGTCTTTTAAAATGTGTTTTCATAACGGTTATCTCATAAATCAAGTTTCGTACAGTTATATGCCATGGAAAGTTGAGATAGTCTCCCCGTTCTCTGAAAAGAATTGCGCCATTTATCGGCTGATATCTGTCCTGATTGAATCAGCATAATGTCACATAAGGGCCTTCTTACATATCAAGTTTTGTTTGATTGTATGCAATAGAACATTAGACAGAGCCTTCCCTGAAATTGCAGAAACCGACGAAAAGCACTACCACCTGTTGAAAGATTGACACCACAAGTTGATAGACGCTAATTCATGTCAAGGTGCATCTACGTATAAGTTTATATACAATTCTGTGCAGTAGTTACCGAGATATAGCCTTCCCGTAAATTGTAGATATCGGTGTATAACAGTACTACCCGTTGGGCAATTGGCACCAAAAGTTGATAAACACCAATTTAGGTCATAGTGCATCTGCAAAAAAACTTATATGTGAATTTGGGCTGTAGTTCCTGAGATATAACCTTATCTATAATTGTGGAAATCGCAGTATCGAAGTGCCACCTGTTGAGCAATTGGCATTAAAAGTTGATAGGCACTAATGTATATCAAGGTGCAACTGCATATAAATTTATATACAATTCTGTGCTCTAGTTCCGGAGACACAGGCGCTACAAAATTTTTGTCTCCCTTACTGACACACAGACAGACGGACATTTTCTAAAAGTTATCAAATCGTGTCTTCTCAAAGCGTGTAAATCCATCGAAAATTGGAAGTCGAAAATTTTTAAGAATCCAATACTTTCTTCTGTTGAATATAGAAGAAAGTAAAAATAATAATTACCAGAGAGCATTTAAAAATTTTTTAAACTTTAAAAATTTTGAGTTTTGTATTAAAAATTTAATTGTACTTCGGAAAGTTTTAATGTTAAATTAAATTAAACTAGTTTTTTCATGAAAAGAACTTCATTTTTATACTACATGTCATTATACTTCAATGGATATGTATGCAAGTTTTCATAACTTTATAAGATTAAACTACAAAAGAAAAAAAAACTTTCGTTGATTTTTAAGGGCAAATATAGATTTCTGCTGGTACACTTTTTGCACACTAATTTTTTTACTTGAAAAATATTGTATTTTGTACAATAACTCTTCGTTTTGCTTTATATTTCATTTACTCTTCTTTCTTTACTTCAGACAAAAATGATTAATTTGAGTTTGAGCTTGAATTGGTTTTTCCCGCTCAAGTTCGAGAAAAAAATGAACTTCGCTCAACTCAAGTTCACAATTTAAAAAACGAGCGAAGTTCAACTCAAAGCTCAAAAATTTTGAGCTAAGCTCATGAACGCGCTCAAATGAGCGCGTTCTTGCACAACACTGTTAATTTTGTTAGAAGATATAATATGGTTCCAAAATAGGAGACGTGGCACCTAATGAGCGTAAAATAGATATTGATAAACTGAAAAACCCTTTTAAATTAGTTATATTGATCCCAGTTTGTTATAATTTAAAAAAAAAGGAACTGTTTTGTTTTATATCCATTGTTTTAAACCCCTGCACTCGAATTACTTATTTTCAGTTTTTTTTTTTTTTTTCCTTCAGTTAAAACAGACGTTTTGTTTGAATAATTAAAAAAAAAAAAAAAAGAATTTACATTACAAACTTAAAAAAAAAATAAAAATAAAATTAGGCACTTCAGTATTCAATGTAATATATATATATCTTAATTACGTGTAGAGAAAAAAAAAATAATGAAATGTTCCCGCAGCACGAACTTTGGCGCCTAATGGGTCAACAGATTAATCATTTTTAGAAAATGTCTGGATGTGTGTGACAAAAATTTTGTTGCAGCTCTCGATCAAGAATCAACGAACAAAATTTCATAAAAAGTTATATTTAAATGCAACTTGAAATAAATTGATATCTATGAGCTTTTTGTGCATATTGCTCAACAGATAATGCCGCTATCTTTCAGTTTTTATAGTTATCTTTAGTGTGATAGTATGAAACACAAAGTTTAGTATGAATGCAGAAAATGAGACAAATTAAAAAATATATATACATATATATATAAATGAAAAAAAAAAAGTGTTTTGAATAGTAATAGCCTCACTCCTGCACCCCTTACCAATGACCGAGCAGTTCTACTCTCAAAGCTGGTAGACGGGAAGTGCCGGGGGTCGATCCCAGATCATGTTCTAGACATATCTTTTCGAAGTTCGGTTTTGGAGTTTCGAAGATTGTCTTCGAAACTCGCGTACATATGGGCAAAGATTCCTTAGAAAGACCACTGCGGAGGGCATATCACCTAGGTCTAGGACACTTGTGTAGACAAAAGGCCTTAATTTACACCAATATCAGCCAATCTCTTTTTTTTAAGGAGTAAATTTTTATTTTGAATATTTTTAAAAATAACTCGTGCATATATCTTAAAAAAAAAACTGGTTGAGCCATGCATCAGTGTAGATTTAAAACTAAGTTATCTTTTATTTATTTATTTATTTATTTATTTTTATAGATTTCTTTTTTGTTATTACTTCCTTATACAAAGTATAAGGAAGTATAGTAATCCCGATTTGCGAAATGGATTTTGTATTTCACATTGCTCGAAAACGAATGATCGCTGAATGTTGCCAATTTATACGTGTGACATTCATGATGTCTAGTTGCACACCTGCAAGTTCCGTCTTAACACGAGCTCTCGTTTTAGAGATATAAGCGACCTTACACGATTTTTCGTGACGTCTGTATGTATGTGTGTCTGTGTGTGTGTGGGTGGGTGTATGTCGCATAACTCAAAAACGGTTGGACGTAGAAAGTTGCGAATTGGTACATAGGTTTGTTATAACATCTAGTTGTGCACCTCCCTTTTTGGACTTTATATGATTTTCCGTTTTGGAGATATTTAGGAAAATTAGGTTCGTAATGGGCAAAATGTATCAAAAAACGGTAATAGCTCAAAAACGGTTTGGACAGATCTTGCAATTTAACTGACTTCTCGAATAGCTAGACATTTGAAACTTTCAGAAAAGTTCAGAACACGTTGACATGAGTCCCCCCCAAGGCACAACTTTGACATGAGTCCCCTCCCCAAGGCACGACTTTGACATGAGTCCCCCCCAAGGTACAACTTTGATATGAGCCCCCCAAGGCAGAACTTTGACATGAGTCCCCCCCAAGGCAGAACTTTGACATGAGTCCCCTCCCCAAGGTACAACCTTGACATGAGTTCCCCCCAAGGCACATGAGTCCCCCCCAAGGCACAACTTTGACATGAGTCCCCTCAAGGCACAATTTTTTTTTACGTATGCATGCATTTTTTTAAAAAAATATTTTTAGCCAACTGTTTCGGGTCCAGTGACAGTGACATGAGTCCTCCCCTCCCCAAGGCACGACTTTGACATGAGTCCCCCCAAGGCACAACTTTGACATGAGTCCCCCCCAAGGCAGAACTTTGACATGAGTCCCCTCCCCAAGGTACAACTTTGACATGAGTCCCCCCCAAGGCCCAACTTTGACATGAGTCCCCCCCAAGGTACAACTTTGACATGAGTCCCCCCAAGGCCCAACTTTGACATGAGTCCCCCCCAGGCCCAACTTTGACATGAGTCCTCCCAAGGCCCAACTTTGACATGAGTCCCCCCCAAGGCACAACTTTGACATGAGTCCCCCCCAAGGCACAACTTTGACATGAGTCCCCCCAAGGCACAACTTTGACATGAGTCCCCTCAAGGCACAGTTTTTTTTTTTTTACGTATGCATGCATTTTTTTTTAATATTTTTAGCCAACTGTTTCGGGTCCAGTGACAGTGTTTTTTAACATTATGTATATTTCTAAAAGTGTATAAGGAAGTCATGTGGTGCCCACATCAGATTTTTTTTAGATAAATAAAAACATGCTTTTACATTAAAAAGAAAAAAAAAAATCATTTGTACTTTGGAGAACCTATCGCATAATTACAGATTAGATAAACAATGTAATAGTGACGACATATAGATACATTATATGGCAAGATTTGAACATGTAGTTAAAATGTTCAACTGCTAAAATGCAAGTGTAATGTATTGAAATCTTTACAATGAATGTACTAATATAAAGTATTCACATGATAATCAAACACTTTGTATGCATTTACTATTTGAGCGGATATGGATAACCACGTGTATCATTTTTAACATTGTATTCTAAATGGCCCTTCTTTGACATTTACATTTATCTACATTTATATTATTTATTTTCGTAATTTATTATGTATAATGTTCATTTATTCATTGTATTTTTATCAAGTTAACGAAAAAAAGAAAGAAAGAAATGGATACATATGTCTGCAAAATGTTATGATATTTACATAATCTGAGAGTTAAATTAAATTAAAATTTACCTGTGAAATGTTATCTTTTTCTTTTCTGAAGAGTTATTCGTGATTTTTCTGTTCGTTCAACCACATGCAGAACATGTTATAACTATTTTTAATTTTAATTCATTAAGAGCACAATATAAACGGACAACGCGACCAGAGCCTCCTTAAGTAGATGCCTGGCGAGTCGCTCGAAAACTTGGCAACAGTACAAGAAGAACATAGCCAGTAGATGGCGCTTGATATTGAACATAAAGTTCTGTTTATTTCCCGCCATTCAATTGAGTTTCAATTGAGTTCTTTATGGTTTATGTTTTATTAATTTAACAAATGTGAGAGGTTCTTTTTTTTTTATAATATGGTGTATTGCGTCGTTCCATTTTGTAAATCGGACAGTCGCCGTGAAAACATAAGTTTTCACGAAATACCAAGCAATGCAATTCAGCATAAATAATGCCTTGCAAATATT
The DNA here is from genome assembly GCA_963930645.1 of Salticus scenicus. Taxonomy (NCBI): domain Eukaryota; kingdom Metazoa; phylum Arthropoda; class Arachnida; order Araneae; family Salticidae; genus Salticus; species Salticus scenicus. The sequence continues at coordinate 129,606,452 of OZ005648.1, read as the reverse complement.
TCAAGACAAGGTATGTAAACTGCATAAATAATTAGTGCAAAATTACCAACCCTCCGGATTTTTAATATTTTTCACAAAAACATTATTTTTATTTATTATCGTAAATTCTGTGATTAAGAGGAAGATAAATTTAAAAGAAATTATGATATAAAAATTCGAAGGGTTGACAGCTCTGTTAGTAAGTTAGATTTAACAAATAAAATAGTTATGCTTATTACAAAATGAAATGAAATTTTTATTTATTGATGTAGGAATACAGAAAAATAACTTGTTCTTAGTTACTTTGAAGTAACTCTATATTGGAGTATTTTATAGTTTTATTCATAAATTACATTAGTAATTTATAAATAAAATTATAAAATACTCCAATATAGAAAGAAGATTGATTTATAATTTTTTAATACCACTGTTTTTTAAAGACTTGTGTAAATGCGTATAAAAATTTGATTATTTCAGTTAAATCGAAACAAAAGTGTATGTAATCTATAGCAATAATGTATGTAATCTAATTTTGATGAAATTTATAAGGCCCTATATAAAAAAAATTATGAAATGAAATGCACAGATGATTTTGCAACCAAAATCTCTTTAAATAGTAAGCCTGAATCCAGGAAAATTTTAAAGCTGTAGATTATAATCTAAATTAAAGAGTTTGATGTATATGGACACATATATTTGGAAAAAAATGTGTGTCACAATTTTTACCCCATTGTTCTAGAAGCACTCGAAAACATTTTCATTAGCTTTTCAATTTCTTAGTTTTTAAGCGTTTTAAATTCTTAGGGATCCAAAACAAACAAAATAAATATTGTAAATAATTTTCATACATTGTAAATTTTCTTGCATCGTAAATAAATTTTCCATTTGTTTGTTTGTCTTTGATAATAGTTTACTTTTCTTAAATTAATATTACTAAAAAAGAGAGAGAGAGAGAGAGAAAGTGTGTATCAGTCTCACAACTTTCTCTTACCCTGCATTCAATTACTATAAAGATATATTGAAGATTAAGTCGTAGGATGAATAAGGTAAGATAATAAAGTTGTCTACTTTAAAAATAATTTCAAATTCTGTGGGAGTTGAGTTAATGCCTCCCTCATTCAAGGCTGTTGTTATTTTGCTTTTAAACTTACCAATCTTGATCAAATTTTTTAGATTGAAAACTTATACGAATTTTAAAATATAAAATGTAAATTTCCTGCATTTATTTGTTTTTAAGTTATTCTGATAACAAATATAAATATACGTAGATCAATCGTTAAAAGCTGGACTTTCATATTTAGGTCCAGGGTCCCTCAAAACATGATAATATTCAAAAGGGCAACTAATAGAGTGTTTATATAGCAACTTTGAAGAAAATCGTTGGAGCTGTTTTTGAGATAAGGACTTACGGTCCCAGTTCCAGTTTTCCAATTGTCACCAAAATTTGAGAAATTCATCTGTACACCAGACCTGCCTCAATTCTGAAGTTTCGCAATTCCATCCCTATTAACTTCGCAGATATAATAGTCAGAAAATTCCCCACACCTATACACTCACATATACACACACACACATACACTGGCTAATTGCCAAAAACTACTTTTTTTGACTCATGAGACCTTAAAAATATAAATCAGGGGAAAACTCGATATCGAATTTTTGGACAGAACACAATACTTCCATTACCTACGGTAGTAGGGTAATGGAAGTAAAAATATTTCAAGAATGTTATTAATTTGTCCTTAAATTTGACAATCTTTATCAAATTTTTCAAACTGAAACCTAATACGAGTTTAAAATACAATTGTGAATTTCCTGCATTTGTTTGTTTTTAAGTTATTCTGATAATAAATATGCATATAAATCAATCGCTAAAAACTAAAAAAAAAAAAAAGTTTTTTGTATTCAGGGAACCTCAAGACGTGACTTTATTAAAAAACCTGAGTTGAAAATAGAACTTCAAAAAAATACTATAACTTACATTATAGGTTCGAAAAATTAACTTTCCTTCTTCAACAGTATTCGTCGACAAGCACTTCCGCCAATTACATTTTACAGAAAAGAACGTTTAGCTTAATTTTGGATAGCCCTGTATGTTTTCCATAAACTATTTGCACATCAGATTGTGCATTTAAATTTAGTCTTATATGAAAAACACCTAACCCAAAATGAAATACACTTTCAGCATTTTTCAAGTATATCCGAGATAGACAAACCGACGCGCACAGACCAACCGCTAAAAACATTATTTTTCGTTTCAGGAGACCTCAAAACATGTAAATATAACACAACTTTATTTCGAAAATGTCTATCAGTTTCGAAAGCATACCCTCTCGGAACTGGTGGAGTTAATAAAATCTTGAATAATAATAAAAAAAAAAACCTTGGTGAGAGAGAAAACTTATACTCAAGAAATACTTAATTTTAAAAATTTAAATTTTAATGGTTATTTATTTATTTTTTGTGACGGACTAGACAACAGATTGTTTTCTTGTCCAATTTTTATGACTGAATGTTAACTTATCTCGTTAATGTGCTGGTCTATTTTTCTTATAAATAATATAAAATTTTCAATTTAAGAAAAATAATTCACTCCTAATAAAAATATAACGTAAAGGACATGACAAGAAAAAAAAAAAAAAAAAGACATGATTTTAATAATTTATCATTATAAATTATTCATTCTAAACTGAAACTCATTTAAAATTCAGAGATTTTAATTTATATAAACGAAACTTTCATCTGATATCTAAATTAAAAAAAAAAAAAAAAAAAAAAATGAAATCTTTATTAAATAAATATATAAAAAATAATTTAATAGCGTGATAGACATGGCATGTTTTTGATTATTTAATTTTAAATTTCGTTTTTTAATTAATAATATGTTTTTTTTTTTTTAAAAAAAAAGGTGTTATTTATTTGATACGTTGTAATTCAATTAGTTGAAAAACTAAAATAGGTCTTGTCCACTTTCGAAGAAAATTAAACCCTATACTTTTTTAAATATAAATATTTGAATATTTTATTGAAAATATTTACGATAAAGCACTTTCACATTATTTTTTCAAATTAAAAGAAAAAATATATATACATTTTTGGACTTTAAATTGAAATTAATAGCTAGATTTTTAGATGAAAAATAGAACTTATCTATGAAACAGAAGAAATTTGTTGCTCTGCGTAGGTGCTGTCACCTAGCGTTAGTTTTGTTTTTTAAATGTTGCTTAATTTAACATTGGGATTCGCCGCGCGTGGGAGGCATCTAGTTAAGGAGGCTCTGACGTGACAAATGCTTCTTGCCATGCAAGGATTGACTTTGGCTCTAACGTTAGCAGACGAATTCTTCAAAAACCGGCATGCAAAAATATCATGTAAAGGTCAAAGAATCTCTAAACTTTGGTAAAGGTATTGGAACTAAGACTACTATATAACTTATACAGTAGTATACTTATATAGTAGGAACCATTTGCTTCAGTTGCTCTTCGCATATTTTTTTTTTCCAACGCACTTCTGCTGTCGGAACTGCAGCAGGCAATCTGATTGGTTGTTGCTCTTGGCAGTGTTTGAACATACTTTGGCGATTATTACACTTGGCGAAAATGAATGCACTGGACCGAGATTCGTTCTCAATCCGTTCCCTTGCCTATCCCCTTAACACGGATTAAAAGAGAAGGATGTTTTACTAATGTTACGGAAAGGTAGTAATTTTCATCTTACAGATAGAGGGCGACCAAATCTCGAAAATACACCAATCAGCACGTTTTTACATTTCTGGCTGTTCGTTCGTTGGATGACTGAAGCCGAAGGGGCGGGCTTTCACTGTCTTCCGCTAAGTTTCAAAGATACTATACCAGGCGGCGATCAGATCGCTTACTCTGCTCGTCTGAATTAATGCGGAAAATAAAGCTCCGTTCCCCATGCTGACCGCCCTATCTGGTTTATCATCCTGTATCCTAATCCGTGCCCACGGATTAGGAGACCAGGATAGAACACTAGATAGGGCAGCGAGCGCGAAAATAGAAGCTTTCCTTTCCGCATTAATTCAGCTGACCAGAGTAAGCGATCCGATCGCCGCCTGGTGTAGTATCTTTGAAACTTATCGGAAGAAAGGGAAAGCCCGCCCCTTAGGCTTCAGTCATCCAACGAACGAACAGCCAGAAATGTAAAAACGCGCTGATTGGTGGATTCTCGAGATTGGTCGCCCTCTATATGAAAGATGAAAATTACTACCTTCCCGTAACGTTAGTAATATATCCTGTAGAATCTCCTAATCCGTGTCCGTGCCCCTTAAGAAAGAAAAGAAGTGAAATAGAACTTTTTTGCCATTTCATTTTGTTTTGTGTTACTATTGTTTGCTATGAAGATTAAAACCATGAAGGTAGAGAGACCCTCTAATACCATGATTAAAACATATTTGCATATAAACTTATTTTTGCCAAAATTAAAAACATGTGGAATGATTTTAATTCATTTACTTATAGCGCCATGCTTATAGTTATCTTTTTATTATTATTTATAAGATAAAAGTTCAATCGTTTACAAAATTTTATCAATGTAAACAAACAGCTTTCGCAGGTAAAGCTTTGCAAAAAACATAATAATAATAATAAAAAAAAAAGTGAAGGGATTAATTCTTCCCAGCTTATTTATATATTAACAAAATCAAAATATGATAGTGTCCAAATTAGAAAAAAGCATTTTTGCCTTATAAAATTGTGTAACTTATTGTTTTAATTTTATGATTAAATATTTACAGTATATTAAAAAAAAAATTCCAAATTATTTCTAAGCATTTAACATATTTTTTTTTTTCCCTTTTTTTTTCACATTTCGATTTTTACATTAATGTAAATTTATACAGGGATGAGATTTTTCAGCTTTTCAGCTGATTTCAGCTTTTCTGTACATTTAGCTTTTCACCTTTTTCTTATTTTTTCAGCTTTTTTTAATGTTTATGAAGTGCATTTGTTCTTTTTATACACATTGAAGAATAAAATAAATATTTATTACTCTTATATAATAGATTTTGTGATCAAAATTTTGGTATTTCATTTCAACGTTTTGCCTATGCGTACAGTTTCAGCTTTTTTGTATTTTTGCTAATCTCATCCCTGTTTATAAGCAACTGGGAAAACTAAATTACTTAATTCCATTAATCATAAAATATGAAATTACTGTTATAAGTATGATTTCATTAATGGTTAATTTGTTGTATTATTTTATCAAAAAAAAAAAAAAAAAAAAAAAAAAATTAATAATAAATACATAAAGGCAAAAAAGTTATATGTAAATCTGTATGTTTTCTATTAATGTTTCAAATGAGTTATTTTCAATTAACTAATATTTAAAATGGTATATTCTCCCTCATAACCAGATTTAACAGTATATGCATAACATATATTGAAGAGAGGCAAATTTTCTTTTCTTTATTTTAACAGGCCATTCTTTATTTTTATTTTTAATAGAATTTCCTATTTTAGATTGACTTCATGGCCTCAGTCATAAAAATGTACTAGTTGTGACACTTTTTGTAATGTATGTATGCCCTAGCAGAAAAGATTCAATTATCATAACTAATGTTTTTTTTTTTTTAAATGCTATATATAGTAATTTAGACAAATAAATAAATATAAGCTAATAGTAAAATAAACTTTGGGTTTTCAGAATATCAGATATTTTAATGACACACATTTATGTATAGCTCATGAATTATTTTTTTGAAATTCATCCTTTAAAAACGATATACAGGGCTGAAAAAAAAAAAATATATATATTGCTTGATAACAGCAAAAGAAAAAAAAATTAAGAGATTTGATTTAATCTACATATTACATTTCAAAGAAAAATGCTAACATATCACACGTACTTTCTTGTTATGTGTGTCCCCTCCGAAAAAATTTCAGGGTTAGCACCTCCTGTAAAATTCTTTCTCTTATTTTACTTTATATAAATAAAATTTCACAGAATTTTTTTTTATGTTTGTCTACTTTTATAGAATGTATTGAATGATTTTTTTTATTCTTTTTCATTTCTCAATACAATTGAAAAATATTTATATATTCAGTTTATTTGTATGTCTTCGCTCATGAATTTAATTGCAAATATGTAGGGTTGCCAATGCCTGTATTTTTTCACCATTATTTTTGTTTATTTTGCTTTTTCAATTGCATAAACATATTTAAAAGAAGGAAAAAATGCTATTTTTAAATATTGACAAAAATAAGTATGGGGATCAGAAATTTTGAGTAGGCTTGAATTACCATGAAATTTTAATGAAATATAAGACTGACCACAAAACATAGGCAGAGATTTATTAGTAATGCAGCTTATAACTAACTGAACTTCATTAAATCAAAATAAATAATTCTTGCTTACTCTGCCTAAATATGTTTTTGCTTGCAGTGGCGAACTTACAAATGTCTGGAGAGAAAGTCTCACTGCCCTCCCCCCCCCCCCCTTGTCATCTGAGACCTCACTATCAGCAGGCCAGGGGTGTAGAAAATGTTCAGACCTCTAAAATTTCCTCGCACACACACACACACACAAATCTTGTGGGGGGGGGGGGGGAGGGAGAATCTTTCTTCAGGTCAAATATAGAGGGAGTTTTTTTATGTTACTATATTACAAATTTCTTTTTTTTTTTTTATTTATATTTGATCACTTATAGCTATTTTCTCAAATACATTTTATTTCTTTTTAATTAATATATTTATTTGTGTGTGATTCAATTGGGGATGGGGGTTGAGAGGCAACTGCTAAAGGATCAATTGAAATTGCTATCTGAAATTCTGTAAATGAGACTCAAAATGCTGCAAAAAGATATTTCTCTTTCCGCTTCTCCCCCCCCCCCCTTTCATTATTAGCTAAAGTAGAGAAACACATAATTTCTCCCAGCCTCCTGTCATTAAAGTGTTTGTTTATTTATGTGGATTAAGTAATTGTGCTTGCAGCATTCTAATGAGATTTTTTTTTTTTAAGTTAGAGATTTGATACTTTTTGTACTAGCGTGAATTAATTCTTAACTTTTTTTTTTTTAAAGGGGGGGGGGAGGGTATGTAATAGGTATTTAAAAGATATACACTTGTAACAGGAGAATACGAGCTGTTGGTTTATTTTTTAATATTAAAAAGGTTGTTTGGTAGACTTTTTTTTTTTTTTTTTTTTTCCGTTTATTTTCTGCAAATATTCAAAATTTCTCCTGAACCTCATTCTGCATCCCTGCAGGAAGCCCCGTTATGATCAGAGGCCCAGGGCAAACCTAAATTTGTAGTTTATGCTAGCCAAGGTTTAGAAGCTCTAACTTCAATAAGAGCAGAGTTTTGAAATTTTCTGAAAAGATTCATTGGTTGTTTATAGTGCAGAACATAATTCGTCGAAAGTTCCGTAAATGACTAACAAGACTGTAAAAAAGAAAAGTAATTATTGATGATTGTAGACTAGAAATTTGCGTATATATTTATGTGCTACTTTCTACATGGTATTTGAGTGAAAGTGGAAACATATGGAAATTTTTTTATTTCCGTAAAGATGCTGTTGACTTAGCTTCAAATATGGCGAAAAGTGGTAGTTTACGATTTCCAAAGTTGGAGAACTCTTAACTTAATAGGAGTTGAGTTCAGAAATTTTTTGTAATGATTCTTTGGTTTCTAGTGCAGAATCTCCTTATATTATTAAAATCTGTGCGCGTCTGTCTGTCTGTGAGAAATGCCTTGTCACTGTTAATGGTTGCGTCGCCTCGAAACCGGTGTCGACAGATGCAGAATTTCTTCATCTCGACATCGCGATAATTCGCTAAGCGATGCGACCCTAATTAGCGGAGATATTAATTAAAACGTCGACCCATGTCTACTGGAAAATAACCCATAATTCATGATTAAATGCTTAAAAAGCGACATTTTTACGGAAAAAGTGGAAAATAAATTAGAAATATCAGTCTTATTGTTACAAACAAGATACTGTTGTAAAGGGCTTTTTTTTCTTAATCCGATGGTTTAAACGGCTTATCGATCGGATAATTAGATTTTTTAAAATTAACTACACTATAAAAAAATGTTGGCAACAAATCCCAAGAATCTTAGTGATCGTCTAGACAGCGGAAGCGAAAAAAAAAAAAAAAAAAAAAGCACCTGCCACTGATTTATAATCAGATGTATTTTAAGAAGGATAAAAAATTGCAAATTTCTATTTTCTTCAATTTTTCAAATTCGCACATTTCACTTAGTATATAATCTTAACACCACAAAACAAACTTTCAGTTCAAATTTCTGACCAAAAAACAAAAATTTACATTTTAATTGCAAATTAAATTTTATTTTGAAACAAAAGTTATTTTTTGCAGAATAATAATGCTGTTTTTTAATTTTTATTTTTCTGAACTTGGCTATAAAAAAGTAGTTTTGGAATTTCCTAAATTTTTCACAAATTTTAACAGAAATTGCTGATTGCCCTTGATAGATTGGCCATTTAGGGTCTAAAATATATCGAAGATAGTCATTAAATTATACATAGTACATCATTCGAAAGACATTTTAAAGTACTTTCATTGCAAACTATTAAAGTGATATAAGCCATTGAATTTTTTTACGAAACTTTCGGAATAATCTGTGGATAACTCAAAACATTTTCATTCTTTTATATTTTACTGAGTTTTGAATTCAGATTTTTGCTCCCATTTCTTACTAAGGATTTTTAACAGTATATAGCCTGAAATTATTAAAGTTTCAGAGACAACCATGGATAAGTCAGATGCAAATCTTTTTATAAAAATGTTTATATTACCTTTGTATCTCAGCTTCTAATTAACATAATTTCATAAGTAATATATCATTTGAAAATTTATTTGAATTGATCGCAAATCTTTGTCGCTAGACGGCCCTTTAATATTTTAAAATTTCACTATCTCCAATTCTAATTAAATTACTTTTAATACATCATTTGATATATATTTTACTGTAGATTTTTAAACTGATATAAGCTGTTAAATTCCGTGCTTGAATTTCAGCGAAAAACCACAGATAACCCAAACACTTTTATTCCAATTCCAATTATGATTAAATTACTTATATCATTCAAAACATAATTTACAAGTAATTTTAGTGTGAACTTTTAAACTGATATAAACCATTAAATTTAGTAGTGAGTTTCAGAGAAAACCCAGAACACCTTTATTCTTTTTCATTTTATAAACTTTCGAATTCCAATACTCTACTCATATATCTTATTAAGGATTTTTAACATTATTTAGCCCTCAATTACACAAGTTTCGGAGAAAACCACATAAAAGTACAACACCAATCTTTTTATAACAATGTATCAAGTACTTTTGTTTTTCAGCTTCTAATTAACATAATTTCAAAAGTAATATATCATTTGCAAAGTAATTTGAATTGGAATTGAAGAGTATATGTTGCAAATCTTTGTCGCCAGATGGAGCTTTGATATTTTAATAATTCAATATCTATATTTACAATTAAATCAGGCCTCGCAGCATTCCTAAAATTTTACACTCATTTAATTATACTCGCACCACTATGGTAAAATAATACTTTTTTGTTTAGTGTTTAAACATGTTTTAGCATTAAAAAATTCAAGAAATTTTTTTTAGTTACGATAGTGGTGTAAATATAATAAAATGGGAGTAAAATTTTAGGAACGCTGCGAGGCCTGTTAAATTATTTGAGAGTAGATTAGGAGACTGTGGGCCTCAGCAGGTTGGGGATTTGCCACATTCAGAATTTTCAATGTTCCTTTATACAGTAAGCGCTGTTTCAAATCATGGAATGTAAAGTGGTGCCGAAATCACCACAGAGCAGAAATTTGTTAGTTAAAATTTTCACAGCTATTTGCAATATGAGCAAGCAAGCTGTTGTAAGTTCTCAAATGGGGATCTCATGGTCTACAAATTAGTAATTATATATATATATATTTTTTTTTCAAAAAGCCTATTATCAAAGTTTAAAAAAAAGTAAATATAAAGAAAAATCAGGGTTTACTTTAACATTTGAAAGCATGTGTGTCTTCACCTATCTGTAATACATCCTCTGTATCATATTTCAGTAAGTTTTCTAAAATTGTTGAAATTTTTCATTTTTTCTAAAGCTTACTGAACTTGTGAAATACGGTCACCTGGTTGCCATTGGTGACAAATATTTTTTAACTAGCAATAATGTTTTCAACTTTGAGTAAACTCCCCCCCCCCCCCCCTTTTTTTTTTTTTTTTTTTAAATATATATATTTTGGTGAAAGAATTGGCCACAGAATCGGGCTCCAATTCTACTTTCGCTGTTTTGATTCCTGCTTCTTTCACCACTTTTTGAGACACTGTTTTGAATTAGGGGATTTACACATCTCCATGCATGTTTCACAACTCGGTGTTAAATTATTGCACCGTTTTAGGGAATTGGTTTACACTGCTCCTGTCTGTGCATGCTATCGACCTGGTGCTGAATTGTTGTACCTGTGTAATGATGTATCAATGTCGATGGTGTATTGGTTTAATGAAAATAATAAAACCAGTTTCATGATGTGAAACAGGTATTTCCTGGAGTAAAAAAAAAAAAAAAAAAGAAGAAGAAAAAATCATTCAAGCCTAATAAATAATTGGTTTTTATAAATAGAATCTTAATTTCTGTATTCAAGTAAATTTTGAAACTGAACAAAAGAAAAAGAAAAGAAAGAAAGAAAACGGTGGAGAATATTTTTTTATGGGCTACCAGAATTTTTTGTTGATGACAATTTTTTTTACAAATTCCTGAACCCTGTGTATGTGAATATAATCAATTTAAATATTTCAAAATAGACATGAATGATTGAAATAGACATGCAAAGTTTACAATATTTAATTAATAAATATAGCTATTTTCCTAAGGGTGGATTGGATGCAAAAGTTAGTTTATACAGTTGGTTCTCCGTTTAACGACTTTCAAGGGACCGTAAAAAATCGTCGTTAAGTAGAGAACGTCCTTAAACAGAATATGTGAAAAAATTATGTGCATAACATTTTCCTTCACACTTTACAGGCTTAGGACTGTTAATATATTTCTCTATATATTGGCGTGTTTAAAAATGTTATGTTTTTTTTTAACAATTACTGAACTTTATTTTCAAAAATGCATTAAAAATGGGTACAATAAATACAATAAATTAACTTTAAAAAAAATCAAAAAGTGTTGATTGCTTCAACTCTGGCCTGGTTTTCATTATTCTTTTTTCAAGATTGTCTAAAATATTAAATGTGTCGTCTTCCACATTTGATGAGACAATATAACGTCGGAGAACATCTACAGCTGAAGTTGCCTCTTTGTAAGATGGTGGCGGTATCCAATTTCAGTTTCTTCAACTTAACTTTCTTCGTCCGACACTATAGTTTTGTTTACTAAATCCTCATAAATTTGTTCTACATTTCTATAGTCTGTTGTTAAAACTGATTCATCACACTGGAAGAAATCGTCAGTTGAAATATCCTCACATTGAACAACACCATCTCCATTCTTCATGATCATGGGTAATGTCATCTTCATTGATTTCTACACCACACATTGCAGCTCTACGTCAAGTTCTTTGTGAATGCCGGCATTGCGAAAGCAGTTTTTTATTGTGGATGAAGAAACTTCTTTCCAAGCTGATGATATCATGTGTATTGCTTCCAAGATTGTAAATTTTCTAATTTTCCTGCTGCGAATGATACCCAAGTCTAATGGCTGGGTTCTTTCTTACGCTTGGATGTGGATCCGAAACAGAATTTTTGTGCTGATTCAACATTTTTTTCTCTGCTTGCTAAAATGCCTTTGAAAGTAGACTCAGATAATTCAATTTTTTTTTCAAATTCCACTTTCATCATTCCAATGCTTTTTTCCCATTCTTCAATAATTTTCACCTTTTGGTGTAGACTGAGATGCTTTCGCTTTGATGCCATAATGTTCGGCTCACTTCGTACTTCAACACAACACACTCACTTACGCAACACACTCACTAAAGTGCAGTTTCCACTGAGGGAGGTTGGAAGTCGTTTCGAGCAGCGCTATTCAGAATCCTTTGATGTGGTCAAGCGGTTGGAAGAGGTTCAATCGGTTGGTTCGAAGGGAGAAAGTCCCTGGTTCTAACCCCCAGCTGAGATAATTGAGGGGCCAGAGGCAGATATCTTTGTCAATTTTGCATGCTTTCCTTTGAAGTAACTGCGCAATCTGATAAAAAAGAGCTACAACTGATGACAAGACACTTGGCTCTTTGTGTCGGGAGCGTGATTAATGGTTTTTTGAACATCGAACTTCCAACTGCAATGGAAACCGGCCTTAAGTCTCTAAACATAAACACACGCATAAGCAAAGACCACCTTATCGGAAGGAATGGGAGGCAACTGCTACACATGACAAGGGGTTAGGGACAATAGAGTGATTGCACTCCCGCACAGCTCCATTATTCGATTTTCCAAGAAACAGTAACCCCCACCCCTTTTTCTTGTAAACCCTGCAACACTTTTATGATTGCAACACTGCATGTATGAAATAAACTTTCTGTGTTTGTTGAAAGTTATTTTTTTTTTTTTCCTCCAACAAGAAATTTCTCTATTACAGATAAAAGTTTCAAGGGAAAAAAAAAAAAAGAAAAAAATCGTCGTTAAATAGAAACATCGTCGTCTTTAAATAGAAAATTTTTGCGGCAAAGGGGGTAGGGACTGTGAAATATCGTCTTTAAATAGAAATCGTCGTTAAGTAGAGCGTCGTTAAACAGAGAACCAACTGTAGTTTCAATTTTAATCCCCCCCCCACACACACACACTGCTTTCGACTACATTGTCTTCTCCTCCCTCAAAGTTGTAAATACCTTTAAAAAATTTGTTATTAAGCATCATGAAATGAATGATTCACATATCTTTCATGGAATTTTTTACTTTCTGAAATTACATTGGTAAGGAAAGTATTGTAATCATGAGAAAAATTTGACTTTTGTGATGTTGGTGTATCTACATGTTTTGAGGTTCCATGAGTTCATTTTTGCTATTTTACGGTATATGTATATCTGAGTAGAGTGAACACAATATTGTCTAAATGCTTTGTTCAAATGAGCTAAAAGTTAGTTGGTGCATATGTTATAGATTATCGTAGCACAAACTGTATACATCTTAGAGAATCTAGAACAGTTTTTTTTTAAACCGGGACACAAAGTAAATTCTTTATCTTTATAGCCTATGGGCTCAAATAATTTAAAGTGTCATAGCATCTGAATTAAATATTCAATTCAGCTGAAACTTATATACATGTTATTGGTCACTGTGGAATGAATCGTATAGATTTATTTTGGTGAATCTAGCAGTTATAGTTTTTTACAGGGAAATAAATAAAAATTCTGTAATATTATGGCCTATAGCCTGAATTTATTTAAAATGTGATGGCGTCTGAACTCAGAATGCCTCATTTGATTGAGCTTTGAATTCATATCAGGGTTGTCACTCAAATAGGAGAATGAAATTCCCTGACTTTTCCAGGTTTTCCAGAAATAGTCTAAGAAAATCACAGTGTAATCGTATATTGGCTGTGTTGTGAGCAAAATAATTATGATACCACTTGAAAACAAAGTTACATATAATAAAAATTATATATAGTGATAGGATAGAATCTGTTGTTTATGAGCAAGATAAGAATTTTTTTTCATGAGCGAAAAAGAAGGGTGGGGGGTGTTTAAAACAAATGGAGGAAGCTAAGGAGAGAGAGAGAGAGGAAAAAGAAAAATGGAAAAATGACTAAGTTGGCAGAAAAGCTGTTTATTTTTTGGCAATCATCATGTGAAATTCACTGACTTTTCCAGATTCTGGCTAAAATATTCAAATTCCCTGACTTTTAGAGTCAATTTTTCAATTCCCTGACTATTCCAGGTTTTCCAGGTAGTGTGGCAACCCTGTCATATAAAAGTTATAAGTATATGTCACACAAACTGTATATATTTTGGTGAATCTAACACTATTAGTTCTTTTACAGAGATGCACAAAAGATTTGGATGCATTCCGTTCCATTAAACAATATACTGTTTGGGTGCAAATAATCAAACTCTCATTATAATTTCCTCGTTTGTTTATTTAATGACTTCTCTTACTTTATTTTATTTAAACAACAGTGAATTGCTTTAATGTTCAGAAACTCAACTGGAGTCACTTAACATTTTTATTATTTCTCTTAAAGTTTCTGCATATTTATCAAATTGATTATAGATGAATTTTTTTTCATTTTTTTGAGCTTCTACTACATAAAGAAATTTTTATTCTTATTGGTCATTGGTGTTTCAGCGATTTTGTATCTGTTGCTTGGCTTCTACTACGTTTAATAAATCATCATTATTATATACACTTTTATATTATTAAAGACATTTGTAAAAAATAACTTTTCTATGTGGAAGTAAAATTTAATTTTGTATTTTTTTCATCTGGAATTTCTATTACCAAGTAATATATTTTTTACAAAATTAAAATAAGAATATAAAATTGTCAAATCATTAAGTATGTAAATTTGATTTTTTAAATTATTGAATAATAAAATGACATGTTGGTATTGCAAATAAAATGTTATATAGAAATGAAACCTTTGCTTTGAAAGGACTTACGGACATAAATTGATAAACACATTCTATCTACATTTATGAGATTTTTTTTTTAAAAACCTAGTATAGAAATGTTAAATAAGATATTTCCAAGTTAAGTATAAAATGGCAAAGAAACAACTTAAATTATTTTTCAGATTATAATCGTCTATGCGTTAATCACATTGTTTGTGAAAAACTTTAATATTGAAAATAATATTTCGACGGGGGTATTAAGTTGTTCATTTTTAATTGTCAACATTATGTATTGAAGATAACTCAACATTGTGCATGAAATCTTTTTCTGGTTAAACAGCTGTATCTATTTCTTTTGTTTTTAAAGATTTAGATGTAGTGTTAAGTAACTTTTTTTTTCTTAATATCCAGTATGATAATATTATAATAGCCCACCACAACAGATTTACTTTGTTACATCTACAAACTGTAAACTAATGTAATTAGCATTTTCTTCATGATTTTTCTTATCATGATTAAAATGAAATTACACTTTTCATTAATCAAATTATTAATTTTTAATAAAATATTGCTATTGCTAAAATTGCGAATTTAAAGTTAAAATTGCAATTTATTGTTTTAACAGAATAATTTTATGCACTGAACATGTACAGTTCAGTGGATTTTATTTTGTCCAGTTTCGGGTGGTTTTTTCCACTTTTGTCCAGCGTCCCAGACTTTTGACAAAAAAGTGGGCGAAATGACAACCCTGCTGAAGTTATACAAAATTCATTGATAATGAACATGCCATCAAAATTTTATGTTCATGTGATATATTTATTTAAAAGTGATGCACAAAAGAATAAAATGAGAAAACAACTTGTTGCTTTAATTTTGAACACCAGTGTTCTTCAGTCAATTGACCACTGTTCCTGAACTAGTGAAATTCCTGCTCTGTGATGTTATTGCTGTTTACTTGATTTTAATGGCAAGAATGGCTTTTAAGAAAATTCTTTTATTATTTACTTCTGTGGTACAAGTAAGTTTTATTGGACTGTTTCATGAAAATTTCTTAAATAAGTACATTGGTCTATAAGAAACTAGCAATCTGTTTATAAACTACTTTTTGCATGCAAGAATGTTGACAACTTCCTAAATAATATCATTAAAACAGTAGGCAAATCGTCTTGATTTGTATACATGTTACCGTCAAAGCTCAAAAGCTGTTAATGTTCAGATTACCTAGCTAATATGCAAATTAACTAGGGGGAATTAATGTGCAGAATCAAGAGTTTTCTGCATTTTAACTAGGTAATCTGCACATTAGCGGCTTCTGTATCATTAAATTTCAAATGTTTCTGTCCTTTATTTCCCTTACTCCTTCTCCTCCACTTTTAGATTGGTGTCGCCGGTTGATTTTATTTCTCACTAGCCGTCTTCGGCGAGCAGTTGGTTCGCGATCCTTGAAAAATTTGACCGTACAAAACTCCCACTCGGTGGTGCCTGGGGTACCGTTTCAGGACTTTTAACTAGTTATTGACATATGCAAATAGCTTTACTGAAAATTTTAACTGTTGTAAATTCCCGCTCT
The DNA here is from genome assembly GCA_963930645.1 of Salticus scenicus. Lineage (NCBI taxonomy): Eukaryota > Metazoa > Arthropoda > Arachnida > Araneae > Salticidae > Salticus > Salticus scenicus. Next base: position 129,590,359 of record OZ005648.1, on the reverse strand, counting down.
GTAGTGCCTGTGGTGTGAATGAATAATCAGAATTTGAAAGTTTGCAAAATAAAAAAGAATAAACGTGTTCAGGGTTTTCTCTGAAACTCCCATACTGAATTTAACGGCTTATATTAGTTTAAAAGTTAGCAATAAAATTACATTAAAATATATTTTGAATGTAATTTAATCATAATTAGAATTGGAGATATTGGAATAAAGGTGTTCTGGGTTTTCCATGGTTTTCTCTGAATCTCCTGTACAGAATTTAATTGTTATGCAATTCAAAGTGTCACCAGTCTTTAGATTGCACTAATAAGTAAGCATAATTTTATCATAACTTGAAAATTCATTTCCTTAATTGTAATATCTTAAACTGTTTCTTTGTATTATAGTTGCATCACTAGAAAATTTTTCAGGAGGAGGCAAAGTGAAAAATGTAACTGTTTTGGCATAATTTAGAAATTTGGTTCAACCTAATGGTTCGTTGATTGCTAGAAAAGTACAAATTATGTACTAACAACTGTTTTATATATATATATTTTTTAGTACACTCATACAGACCTGCATTAAAATTAGCACATGATAACAATTTATAGATATTTATAAACATTTTTATCTAAGCAATAAATTAAAACTTGCTTTGATAACTTGCAATTATTCAGAACTTTTTCAGGAAATTAATTGCTATCTCAATTGTTCAGTTGGTTTAAAATATTTAATTAACTTTACACTTGAAATTTAGTTTAAAAAGTACAGAACAAGCTTTAATAATCTAAACCAACTGGAATGAAAAATATTCCAGGCTGACAATTGAACCTGGGAACTTAACTTAAAGCCTTTGGTTGGTTTATTATTCCTGCCTTGTGTTCTTTTTTGCTTGAATCTCAAAAAAAAAAAAAAACTTGATTGTAAAGAATAAACATTTTGTTAAAAGAGAATTCAAATACATCATGTAGAGCTGATTCTGCAGGTATGGACATGAGCATAAATGTAATGTGCAATTTTTTGTTCAAAAGAAAAATACTACAGTGGAGCACCTTTTATACGTTTTTCAACTTCGGTCCCAAATCATTCCATTGAATTCTAATGTTAAAATATTTCGTTTATACGACACAAGTACATTCTTAATTTCACTTATATGTTTTCTTTTTTTTTTTCTTCTTGTAGAATCCCAAGTTTGAGTTTTCTTCCAGGATTAAAAAAAATAAAAAAGGTGAATCTTCTTTATGTTTTATTCTTATTTTTTTTTCGATTATTTTTTCTTAGAACTGTGGTAACAAAGTGCGAATGCATTAATAGCATGGGATAAGGGGGGGGTTAGAGAAATTTTCAGAGATAAGCAGTTGGCGACTGGGTTGAATGGTAGGTATACAAGTAGCCAGTGACCACTTGAAGACCTCTCACTTTCTCTTTTAATTGATTCCAGGAATGGGGTATGAAAGGGGAAAAGCCCACAACTATAGGCATTTTGTAAACTTGAAACTTCCGTTGGGTGACTTCGAAGATTTTCTTATCGTGTTTATTTGACATTACGGTTGGAAAAACAATTTTTTCCCCTTCCTTTTAATCGTTTGCAAAAATGTCATCTTCGTTTAGAGGACAAAAGGCTTTGTCTTTAACAGTTAAAATCGAAATCTTGAAAAAAATTTCTCAATTTCTATATTTTTAAATTTTTATTGAACCTTTTAAAAATATTTTAAATACAATTAAAAATATATCTTATTCGAATAAATGTAAAGGAAATCATGAAAATTGATTAGACTTTTATTATTAATATGATAATTTATTGCATATTAATGTTAAAATGAATTTTCAGTTACGCTTTCTTCAGTAATACGTTTTTTAGGAACGGTCCCTTGAAAAACGTATAAGCGGTGCTCCACTGTATTTTGGTAGTTTGATTTTTATATGAAAGAATTCTTTGAATAAAATTACACAAATAGACATAAATTTCTTTTTAATACAAATAAAATACAAAATAAATACAGTAGTGGAAAAAAAAAAAAAAAAACTTCAGTCACATTACATATACTTAGATGTGTTTACATGCATTCTGATCATTTTAATATACATTAACTACAAATTTCTATATCTATTGCTTTGTTCCATGTTGTTTTAAACATTGCATTTTTTACTTTTTTAAAAATATTTCTAAATAATTAAGTATAAATTATTTACTATTCTGAATAAAATTTGATTGAAACTAATCCTATAACTATTTTACAGTGACAATATCATTGCATAAGTATGCTTGAAAAACATTATTTTACACACTTTTCAGGGCTCCCAACATATTTTAGCTACCGAAAAGGATAAAAGAGGACCATTTACAGTTCAAAAGAGGACTTAGGAGGACCATTTACAATTAAAAAAAAAAGAGGACTTCAGAGATTTTTTTTTATCCAAAAATTATAACAAATGTAAACATTTTACACTATCATCGTTTTAAACACCTCGTTAAACAATCATTTAATCATAAAACATTAAATATAACATAACAATAGCTAATACCAACGAAGAAAAAATATCCAATAATTTTTATTTACCATTTATAAAGGCATCTATACTGCTGCATTGGAAACTTCTTAAATTTATGGGAGAAAAAAAAAAAACATAGTAGTAGTAGTTATTTGAAGAAAAAGTAAGGCAGATTAATTCCTGAGTAAGTTTTCCAACCTTATTTAATTATTAAAGATTTGTTCTTATAATTCTACAATGATACACTGGGAGAAAAAACAAAAAACGAAAATTACGCAGCAGATTGTGAGATTATTTGGAAATTACACAGATTATGAAATAACACATTTGATTTTCTAAATGATACAATGAAATTCAGAAAAGAAAAAAAAATATATATACAAGATTATTTGGAAGTTACACAGATTATGAAATAACACTTTTACTAAATGATATAAATAAATAAGATGGAAGATTGTGAGATTATTTGGAAATAATTTAAAATATTTGTAGTCCCTGAAAAAAATCCCTTCTTATAGGTTCAGACTTTTCAGAGTTCCTAGGAACGGCGTTCCTTCACCTCTAATAGTAGTAGTATGTAGAATAAATAATATTGTAGAATATATGGCCAGGTAGGTCTTTCTAGATTTAGGCATGAGAGTGCAGAAAATTAAAAAAAGAGGAAACACACATGTTCATAAAATTAATTTTAAAAGAAAAGTAATGCGCGTGGGGAAAACTATACAAATGTACATTTATAAAATTTATTTCAAATGAAAAATAATGCTCACATGAAAAACTATACAAAATATTTTAAAAGTGACAAATTAAACTAAAAGAATAATGCACATTAACACAATAAATTGTGTGTTAAAAAAAAAAAAAAAACGTAAGCTAGCAATCAACATTTAATCATTGGCTGGTGGTGGGAAATGGGAAAGAAAAGGGAAAGGGGGGGGGAAGTAGTTCATGAGAGTAATATTAAACACAATTCTATTTCTTTATAGGTTCTAAAATATCATAAAGTAAGTTTAAAATTAACATTGTGGATGGACAAATATTCAAAAATAAAAGGCTTCCCACAGAATGTTTGATCGGCAATGGTTAGAGATGAAAAGGGGGGAGCAGGACCGGCCCGAGCAAATTTGGCGCCCTAGGCGAAAAATTTTCGTGGCGCCCCATTAAAACAAATTTTTAAAAAATGTAAGACATGCAGATAATTATACACATACAAATACTGTAATAAATAATCAACTAATTATTTTTATTACATATTGCATATTGTTTTTTCGGCGCTACTTTTAGCGGTAGTAGAAACAATATCCTTCGAATGAATTGTTTTAGCTTCATCTTGAGCTGTTGATAATGGTGATAATCCTACAAATCGTTCTCACGTCACTATAGAACGCTAGTAAATTTTTATTAATTTCAATTATATGAAGCTGAGTTCTCCACTGGCCACAAACACAGGAAGTGTCAGCAACAATTTTATTGCTGTTACTAAATTCAATACACAATGTACTAGTTCGTTTTCACAAAAATTATTCAAAACTTCCTGTAGTGTACTTTCATGAACATCCTTAGAGTCTCCTTAAGTCAGATAATCTCCTAATCTTCTACATAATTTCAAAATCACTTTGAATTTTTTTTTTTTTTTTACGACTCACAATCGTTAGAAAGGCATCAGAAAACACGATTTATCTTTTTGGTCTGTTTGAACTTCTCATCAATCGAATTTCATGCTGTATCAAGAAAAGAAATATAGAAATTAATCTTAAAATGATGTTTAGCCTCACTTGTTGATTTATCAGCTGACTGCATAATTAAACTCCTTTTTCATTTTTCGTAATCGGGCTGGCTCTGACTCCGATGGGAATGATACCGCAATATTAATTTCTTCTGAAAATGAATCCTGTTTATCAAATTCGAAATCACTTTTGCAGTTTCCAAGAAAAAAATTTTGTTTTTAGTAGTGCATTAGTAGTGGAGTTTGGGTCACATTTTCACCATTGGCGTGTCGTCTTTTGTTATGTACTGACGAAAACTTTCTTCACTTATTTTCTAATAGGAAATTAAATTTTTTTATACATGATCTGGCTTGTGTTTGTCGAGAATGGACAACTAGAACAAGGCGGAGCTTTCAATGTTTGTGGGAAAAAGCTGTGCTATGATAGGCTACATTCCACTGTTTGTGGGTTAAAAGAAGACTCCTACAGGTTAAATAAAAGAAAATTGTCAGGACTTTGAATGACGTCAGAGAGTCATGTCGTCTATTCGCTGCAGATTACCCATTGAATTTTCTCACATTGCAAGGATACATAAACTCAAAGTGAAACCGGAATCATTTTCCATGTTCTGCTTATCAAAGCCTCAATCTGTATTTCTTTCATATCAAACTATTGTTTATTTACTAATTATTTTGGAAGATGAAGCAAGATTTTTACTTATTCAGATTCAGGTGGAAAAATCATTTGTTTTTTCAAATTATTATGAGCCTAATTCGCTTTGCTAATGATATTTTTTCTCTAATTTTCTCTTACAAAATTGTACTCCAAATTTTTTTTTTCTGTTAACAGCTAGTCTCAAGTATCAACTGTACTGAAAACGAAATTTCACATTTTATTACTAAGTTGAGCTACTAGAAAAAGAAACGATAACAGAATCACTTTGTAAAATTCCAAAAACCCCCCCACGCATAGCCCCTACAAAGTCACCTAGTCTAAAGAGCTAAAACTTCTTTCTAGTTAGAGCTAGCTTCCTTCAAATCTTATTATTATTATTTTTTCTTTTTATGTCAGTTCAAAATTGTAAAAAACATGATGTACAATTTAAATTTAGACCCTTGAATGGAAAGCCAAAACTTTATAGTTCCAATAACGTACAGCCCCATTAAATAATGACTCGGTGACTTTTAGATATAATGTAAAGATATTAACAATTAGATGGACAGATTTAATGACGGACTGTTTTCAAAACTCAATTCGACGTTGTAAGTTTTTGAAATAAATAGATCGTTATTATGGTAAAATCAAACCAGTTGTTTGTGACTCTTTCTTTAGTGCTTCTCATTAGATAAATTAGATTGACTTTGATGCCCTGAAAAGTCAATTCGAGGATTATCCATTTACTTCATTTTTACACGTCCAATTGAAAACACACCAAGAAAAACTCAGTAAATGTTTCCAAGTCATAGCAGCAGACTTGTACCTTTTAGTCCTTTCTAGACAAATATTGTAATTGTTTAAAATTTTCACACAACATGAGTGTTGTGTTTCCTAGACTACATTTTATCTATTCTAAAGTGACGTTAGATAGTAATACCGTATTTTCCTGCGTAAAATCCGTGGCGTCGCATACTCCGCATGTACTTTTTTCCAAGTCAGGCAAACCAAAATCGGCAGATAATACGCACTTCCGTACAATCCGCATATAATACAATAATAAATATTCCTAAAGTTATATTTTTCTGTAAATAATTATGCTTTTTATTTAGCATGACACTCCACATGCATAAAAAATAAAAATAATTATCATAAAAAACTTTAAAATAATCAAAACCTTAAAAAATTATATTAATTTCATGTTATTTAAATCTCTAAATGTCATTAAAAATACAAAATGTAATAATATATATATATATAATAATAATACGAAAAATAATATTAGTAATTTTATACTTATGTTTTTGTATTTACATGCAAAAATAATAAAGTTTTAAACTTACCCCATCAGTTAGCACATTACTGAAGAAAAATTAATCACAGTAATTAACTCATAAATTAAAGCACTTATCTTTGAATAATAAAAAATTTAATTGCAATTAGTAATTTACATCCAAATTAATCACTACTAAATCCATCAAAGTCAGAGTCATCAGTATCAGAATTGAATAAGTTCAAAATGTCTTCATTTAGAAGAGAATCAACATCGTCATTACCTTCATCATCATTATCCTCATTTTGATCATTTTCAGAATTTTCTACAATTCCACACTTTTTAAAGGCGTTTTGTATTGTTATTGGAGTTACTGCCTCCCAAGCATTTTGAACCCATACCGCTACTTCCGCATACGATGCGCGACGCAATTTTCCACTATTTGTTTGTGAATGCTTGCCCTCAAGCATCCATTTCTCCCATAAACTTCTAAGTTTAGATTTAAAGGAACGATTCACGCCGACATCCAACGGCTGTAAGATTTTGGTTAATCCTCCTGGTATAATAGATACTTTGGCCCCTGAACTTTTACATTCAGTTTTCACATTATCTTTTAAATGGGCTCTCATTGCATCCATAATAAGGAGTGCACGAGGTTTAAATAAACAGTTTCTCCTTTTTTTCCACACAGAGTTAAGCCAGGAAATCATAATATCGTCATTCATCCACCCTTTGGGGTTAACACGTATGACGACGCCATTTGGAAAATTTTCTTTAGGCATTGTTTTTCGCTTGAAAATTATCATCGGGGGTAACTTGTACCCATTTGCAGCGCATGATAAAACAACAGTAAATGAATTTTTCTCATTACCAGTTGTAGCAATTGATATTGTTGATTTTCCAATTTCATCAATAGTACGACTTGAGGGAAGATCAAAACTAACTGGAACCTCATCCATGTTAAAAATTTCATTCTCAGAAAATTTGTTCTGAATAATAACGTTTTTAGTAAATTCCAAGAATTTTTGTTGTTTAAGCTTCCAGTCATCAGGCAATCTTTGCCCTACTGTGGTACGTTGTCGGATTGATAAATTTTTTCGACGCATAAAGCGATAACACCACGTGGGACAAGCAGTGAAATTTTTTAGCCCCATTTCCAAAGCAATAATCTTTGCTTTTTGATGCACACTTACAGTCGATATTGCTGACCCTTTCTCTCTTTCTTGTAAAATCCATTTATATAATTCATTTTCTAATTCAGGCCAAAATTCAATTCCTCGACAAAATGTTCGTCTTAAACGATCACTTTCTTCAAATTTCTTCTTATTTTTTCGCCATAGACGAATATTTGATTCATCAATGCTAAAAAATCTTTCAGCTTCACGATTACCCACTTCCTCTGCCTTCTTAATCACATTTAACTTGAACTCCGCCGTGTAGCTAACTCGTTTACGTTTAGACATTTTTTTTCCACAAATAATTCTTTTCCTTTAATGGAGCACGTGATAACTATAAAACACAAGAGAAGAGACGCATGGCATATGCACTATTTTAACGAAACGATAAAAACGTGTTGCCAAATTCCTTAGAGAAATGTAGCTGGAAAACCCGTAGTCCCTCCTACTAACATGTATACGTCATACACGCACCAATCAACATCGACTCCGAGAGCGGTTGAGCAAACACACGATCCGGGCGTTTGCTCAATCCACGGGTGACTCAATTGCTAGTAAACACACGATCCGTGCATTTACTGTTTACAATCATCGTGACGTGTGATGGAAATTGAATTCTTGAAATACCTCAGCTAAAAAAAAAATCTGTAGATAATACGCAGTGGTAGATTATACGCATTTAAAATTTTAAAAGTTTTTAAACAGATAATCCGCGGATCATCCGCAGAAAATTACGGTAAATAAAATAGATCTTGTTGTCTGAATTGTGCCGCCCTCTAGATTTGAGCGGCCTAGGCCATCGCCTAGTTTGCCTATATGGTCGAGCCGGCCCTGGGGGGGAGGGAGGACAAAAAAAAATTACATGAGTGAGAAATATTAAATAATTCTGTTCTTTTATATGTTATAGAATCTGATAAAGCATGTTTAAAATGAATACTGACATTTATATTTTGGATACAGAAAGATTGAGAATCTAAAGTTTTTCATGGAGCGTTTGAACTCTGATCGTTATTGGAGTTTGATTTGAACAAAATAAAAAATAGCGGAATTAACGAAAATCGCAAAAAAGTGGAAAATCGCAGATCCATGGAAAATTCTCATGCCTGTATATTCTAGAACATAATAAAGCAAGCTCAGGGGTCGATCCAGGCAAAAATTGGAAACCTTTTGTTGCCCCTTCACAAAATTTAAATCTCTAAAATGGGTCTCTTCACAAAATTCAAGTTCAGAAAATGGGTCCCTTCACAAAATTCAGATTAATAAAAACAGCCCTTTCACAAAATTTTATTTTATAAAAATAATACTTTTGTAAAATTTTTCCATGTTTATAGTATTATTTTTAATGAGTGCCTATACTTGTTTAATAAAATGCCATTAACTTCAAATTAAGCATCAGAAAGAGTAACTGCTAAAATGAAAGGTTTCTAGCAACAATTCTTTTTTCACAAAAATATTTTGTTTTTCACAAAAATAAATAAAAATTTCACAAAATAATTCGTTTTCCACAAAAATGGTCCCCAAAAGTTAAAACCTGGGTCAACCCCTGAAGCTTAAAATAAATATTAACATTTATGCTACAGATGGAGAAAGATTGAAAATCACAAAGTTTCTGCAAAGCATTTGATCACTTTTTTTTTTTAATTGAAAGAAAGAAAAAGGAACAAATACAGAAAAAATAGAAACATTTGGCAGCTATACATTTTTTTCTTTAACAAAGTTACAAAATTTCTTTAACAAAGTTAAAGCAGGTTACTTGCGACACAGCTGGACGGAAGGAGAAAGACAAAAACGAAAGAAAAGAAGCGTAATTCAGTACCAGAGTTAGGTAGGAAAAACATCTTTAACATGAGATGATGAACAAAGCATTTTTAAAAACTTATTTTTAAATCATTCAAAAGAGCACTAAATGGACCAAAACATTAAAAAGAGGACAAAAACGGACCTCACTATGAAAAACGGACTTTGGAGGGAAAAGCGGACCATTTGGGAGCCCTGCACTTTTTCACATCTGATGCACATTTTTTTTGTCTGCCACTATACATACACCCTCCATTCCAAAAGAAACCGAACTTTTAAAAAAAAATAGTACCACTAGTGCCATCTGTTGTAATATTTTACCGGTAGATGGCGTAGTCCCTCATTGACAACTGGTATAAATTTCATGACATTTGGATGCATGCCAACAAAAGTTATTGCGTTTCAAATGTCAGTGTGTTTTGTACATCGGTCGGAAAATGAGTTTCAAACAAAGAGCTGCAATTGATTTTTGTGTTAAACTTGGTAAAACTTTTACTGAAACGCACCAAATGCTACAAAATGCATATGGTGATGATTGTCTATCTCGTACGCAAGTTTACGAGTGGTTCGGGCGATTCAAATCGGGTAGAGAGACGCTGGATGATGACGAAAGATCAGGCCGTCCCAGAACCGGATTATCGGAAGAAAACATCGAAAAAGTGCGTGAATTCATCAAAAATAATAAAAAATCGTCGGTGAAAGTTATTGAAATGGAATTAGGCATTCCTCAAACAACCGCATACCGCATTTTCACCGAAGTTTTGGGCCTTAAGAAGGTTAATTCGCGGTTTGTACCACACAAACTCACCGAAGACCAAAAAGTTGATCGAATTGAGCATTGCAAAGACATCGTTAAAAGTGCTCGGAAGGATCGAAACTTCTTGAAATCGATTGTAACTGGTGACGAGACGTGGTGTTTTGAATATGAGCCCGAAACAAAGCGGCAAAGTGCTGAATGGAGAGCGCCGGATGAAGGAACACCCAAAAAAAGTCGCTTGGTGAAGTCAAAAGTTAAGGTTATGCTGATTTGTTTTTACAATTCAAAAGGAATTATCCACAAAGAATTTGTTCAACTCGGCCAGACAGTCACTGGAGAGTTTTACTTGGGCGACATGAAGCGTTTGCTGGCAAGAATTCGTCGTATTCGGCCAGAATATCGACAAATCGGCAGTTGGACTCTTTTGCACGATAATGCACCATCACATCGTTCGCGACTTGTAACTGAATATTTGGTCAAAAATCACATTATTCCTTCTCATCATTCACCCTATTCACCAGATCTCGCTCCGTGCGATTTCTATCTGTTCCCTAAACTGCATTTGGCGATGAAAGGAAAGTGGCACGCATCGATTGAAGCCATTGAGAAGGCGACGACCGACGTCCTAAAAACCATTCCAATAAAGGACATGGAGAAGTCGTTTGACAACTTGTTGGAGCGTGCAAATTTGTGTATCGATGCAGAAGGGGAATACATTGATTAATAAAAATGATTTGTTCCAAAATGTACATTGGTTTTTTGTTTTTTTTTAAAGTTCGGTTTCTTTTGGAATGGAGGGTGTACATTAATTACTATTATTTGCCTAATGCAATGTTCAGGTCTACACATTCTTGTAGAGAATGAGGAGCTTTCATTCTTTTAGTCGGTACATTCAATGAAGATTTCTTCCTTTTAAAATACCCATGTTCGGAAGTAAATGACCGTTTTGCAGGCCTTCCTGTCTGCTGGCATCTACGTGTTCCCACAGCAAATTTCCGCCGTGAAACAGCAGTCGGTTGGACTGGTATTGTGGTGGATTTTGTGCCAGCTGTAACAGTTTTAAAATGAGGTTTTCTGAAATTATGTAGGGCAGAAAGGAGACTTGCATCTGTTTTTGTGTTTTCAAATTTTGATAACATGTTATCAATTGCACGTGAGAAATCCTGAGGATTTTTTTCAAATTTTTCTTTTAATTTTGCATTCATATTTTTAAGTCTTTCCTCAAATTTGTCCCATTTCATTTCTAATGATGTATCTACATCTTCTGGAGTACTCTGAAGTTTGTTTTCTTCTATTTTACTGAGGTTTTTCTCCTCATTGTTTACTTCATGTGTTTTATTTTCTAGCAATGGACAGTACCAATTTTGTTCAACATCAACATTACCTACAGCAATAAAATGAAATTTCATTTTTTCTGACACTGTGAAAGGTACAATGTTCGGACATGATTTTTCTTTTTCAAGAGCTACAAAATGTTGGTGCTTACAAGGAGCTCCCTTGAATCCCAGTGGGCATGAGCATATACCCAAGTCAATATTAACCTCATATTCACCCTGTGTATCTGAATTTTTCACAATACAAAGTTCTCCATAATTTTCTACAATTTTCAAATTAACATGTTTCTTTCTATCTGGGAAATACTTCAGATTGGTATATCTACCAGTAAGAACATCTAGTATCTTTTTACAGTCACCTGTAAAAAGAATTTGGTGCCAGGACCCTCGCAGAAATTTTTAAAGTCGTGTCGCGCAATAGCAAACAGCGGGGTGTAATTTTTTTATTATATACATATACATACATATATATATATATATATATATATAATAATAATAATAAATAATTTTTATTAATACATACATATATATATATATATATATATAAATACATTATAATATAAATATATTTTTTGATGGAAATTGAATAAAAAGTCTAATTTGATTAGTCATCCTGAGATTTAATTCGTGTCATTAGTCTCAAATAAAATCACAATGCCCCCAGTGAAGAGCTATTTATAATAATAATGATAAATAAATAATTTTTTATTAATATATAAATGATGAAATTCATGGTAACTGAATAAAAAGCTGATCGCGCAATAGTGGGTTATCCTATTATAATAATAATAATTCAATGAAAAGTCTGAGGAAAAGTCTCAGAGAACGAGATCATTCACTTCGACGCGGAGGGGGGAAAAAGTCTCCCATTGGTTCATGCCGACACGCGGAGGCAGGGCCTCGCGAAAGTCTAGAGAGGCTTTCCGTTTACCGATTCAGTCGAGATGGAGTGCCCCATCTGTTTTGAAGCTTGATATCCATATCAATGTCCTCATATTAAAATTAAAGAACTTTTGAATTTACTTATTTTTCATCTTAAGAAAGTATTTAAACTTACCTTTATTTATTTGTTAATCCTTTTTGATTTTTGAAATTTACTTTACATCTATCTTTTCAAACATCGTTACTCTGTTTACTATATCGGCGTTGCCATTTCTAGTCTGCATAATCTTTCCTATTTGTGCTGTTGCCACTTCTTGGGAATTATCATTTTTAATTATGTTTCGTTTTTCTCCACCGGGTGTCGTGGCACGGCGGTCAATGTTGTTATGCAGATCAACTTGTTTAGAGAGTATATAATGCCGTGATGTTTGGAGATACGTGGGGTTTCAATTGGATTTCAGCTGAGTTTCAGTTCTGGTTTCGATGAGCTTCAACTAGTTGTGACTTTGGATTTCCAGCTCTGCTGAATAGCTGCTGGCGGCTATTATGAGCTATGGATATGCTGTAGAATGCTCATGTTTTATCCTGAACTCAAAAGTTTAAATAATTAAAGTAAAAATGTTTTTTTTGTTAAATTGTTACTGTTAAAGTTTGAATAGTTTGATAATGTTGATAATTGTTTACACTAGTTCAAGTTTGCACTTTCTACCTTTAATAATTTCTTCATAAGCTTAAATGGATGAATTTCATGATAACTTTTTTTTGCAATATATGAACTTTGTTTCTTTTCCTGATCATTGGAATGTCGTGGTCATTCGGCGACCGTTAATTAATTTGAATCTTCTACTAAAAAGTTATGCTGGATCTAAAATTGTTTTATCTGTTTTATTCATTGGTCATTTGGCGACCATGAAGTTGCTTTGATCGTTTAGCTGACTTTTCTTCATGATTCGATGGTGTTCGCTGGTCATCGGGCGACCGCGATCTTCAAAGTGTTTTCGACTTAATTTTTGATCAACTATTGGTTCTGTTTCCTCTTCAATATGATTTCTACGATGTGTTGTATGGTTAGTCAATCGTCAATAAAATGGTGAAATGCTTGTAGCGATGCGAAGAAATGTTTTCCTCATCCATTTTCCGCATTGGTCATGTGGCGACCATGTAATTGACTTGAGTGCTTTACCAATGACTTTTTTTTCTTCAATGTACCTACAAGTAACATTGTGTTGAATGAAGAGGTAATATAGTTTTGAATTGTTGTTAAAATTTTGTTATGCTGAGTTTAAAAATTGTTATATCGTTATATATATTAAATCTTTATATAGTTATAATTGTTTTGAATCTATTATATCTTCATGAATAAATTTATTTTTGTTTCAAAGCTTTTGTCTTTACTGAGTCTAAAACTTTTACATGCTAGTCAAATTGAAATCTTCTAAACTTAAATAATTCTGTTGCAGCTTTTATCTGCTTAATATAATTTTGTTTAAGATAGACCTTAAAGCATAGCTGCCAACCTAGTGATTTAAAAATTAGGAGCACAAGACTTAAAAAATAGGAGCAAACACGAAAAAATAGGAGCAAATTTTATAATACTAAATCCTTGAATGCGACTCCCACATATAAATCATAATTACACAGTTTTAATGTTAATTTACATTAAAACTGTGTAGTAGTTAGTAAGTTTTAATGTTAGTAAATTTTAAAATCATTCTAAGTATATTAGAGTAAAAAAATTGAAGAAAAGAGAAATATTTACCTTAAGTTAATGAGACTTTTTTTTTCCATTGATTTAAAACTTTCTCTACAATGTGCAACTGATATGAATGACTGATATAATAATTCCAGCGTGCTTTAATCCTGATTGATACTACAAACATTTATTTTTATTTCAACCATGCTAAAATTATTCTTTTTAACACTGAAATATTTATTTTAAAAAAATCTATACACAAATTAAAATATTACAGTTCAGAAAAAACTTTTTTACTTATTTAAGGCTACAAAGGTAGCAGATTTAGCTTTTTTTAAAAATTCCTTTTTATATTTTTGGGAATAACAAACAGAAATTTGCGATTTTGCAATCAAAATAGATTGCAAAGTAGAAATACTCATAGAACTTCTGAAGTCTGTTTTATTTCTGCGGACAAGACTGAATATCCGCTCACACGTTGCATTATTATGTGGGAATGTTAGTATTCCCAACATAGTCTTACTTAACCTGTTATACAGCAGCTGATTGCAAGAATCTGTTTCTTTGGACAATGCGGCCCACTGTTCATCAATTCTCTGTAAATTAATCACATTTTCTGGTACATGAGCAGTTTGATAATGTAAAAATTCTGCTTCAAGTTTATCAATAGCTTGAAACACAGTTTCAGATGCTTCCTTTTTGAGCAAACATGGGTAATTATTAATGAAAAATTTTAAAGATGAAAAAGAAACAGTTTCTTTTTTAGAAATATCAGCCACCATGGCATGTTGTAGAAGGTCAGAATTAATGGGGAAATTGGATATGATATAATTACAGGAAGTAATTAAATAGCTTTTAACTTTACAGAAAAAAGTTTCGGCTTCCTTTGTTGATAATTTCTTCAAAATTTCTGCTGCTTCTGAACCAATAGTGATTTCAGCATTGGACTTATGGTTTGAACTATTTTTATACTCTACATTGAATACTGAATCTGAAGCTTTAATAACATGAGCTTTTACAAATCTACTCAACAATTCAGTAAAAAATGATTCAAGATCACACTTTACTCTATGTATTCTTGGAATTTCCGTTTGAAATAAGGTATTGTATTTTTCAAAAACAGTAATTATATTACTCAAAAAACATGCAAAAGCGTGATATAAATCATTGCTTAAAATCATAAATATTCTTTCTTCTCTCTTAATGACATTGTTTATTTTTTTTATCTTATCTTTATGTGCCTTTTTTTTCTGAACAGTCTTGGTTGTTGCTTTTGGTTGCTCTTTTTTACTTGCTACAGCCGAAATTTTTTTTTCTTGATTCAATTTTTCAGAATCAATTTTAGATTTCTTTACTTGAGTACACTCTATTTCTTGTTTTGATGTAGTGGTTTCATTCAATTCAGAAAATTTTCTTTTTTGAGTCACAGTATTTATAGCTGTAGGTGAACTTTCTTTAACTGTCTCTACTTTCTGTTTGGATTTCAACGTTGATTTTGGTTGTTTTGCTTTGCTTGGTACAGGTGGAAATTTCTTTTTTTCTTGGTGGAATTCTTCAGAACTAATTTTTAATTTCTTTTGTTTAGTGTTCTCCATTTTTTGTTTTGCAGTATTAACTTCATTCAATTCAGAAAATTTTCTTTTTTTAGCAACAGTAACTGAAGCTACAGTTGAACATTCTTCTTTAAAGAAAAACAGAAGTGGATTCCACTGGTTAAGAAGACGGTTAAGACATTTACCTAATGAAAGCCACCTAGTCACGCCATGCTTTAGAATTTTTTGCTCCTCTGCAGCATATAATTTTTGAAACTCTTTTAATGCATTTTTTCGTTTAAAACTTTTTTTTAGATAGTAATACACATCAATCAACAATTCATCAAACGAAATAGGCAACACTGCAGAGCCTTTCTCGGCGGCCAGGCTTATTAAGTGGCACAAACATCCCATAAGAAACAAATTTGATTGTTGATCTTTCAAAAATGCATACACACCTTTATTTTTTCCTGTCATCACAAATGCATTGTCACAGCTAAAAGAAATGCAGTTTTCAAACGGTATATCGAACTTTTTCAATTCTTGAATAATTAAGTTAGAGATATTTTTTCCAGAACCGTCTCCTTCAAGGCAGGGCAATGACAGAAGTTTTGATGTAACTTGACTCAATAATTCATCAAAAAAAGTCACTACAACAGGGTACATGTGGTTATCCGAATCATTACTACCGTCCGTCGCGAGCGTAAATGGTTCTTTCTTCAAAATGTTTGCTATCTTTTGTATGGAATCCAAGGCGATTTCTTTAACAAGGTGGCCTGCTTTTGTCCTACCACAGGCAAATTTTTTAACTTCTACCGAATTTGGAAACATCGCACGGAACAAATTTGAAGCATGATCAGCAGCAGCCAGAGGTATATTGTGCTCTAGCAGAAAATTTGTAAATAGCAGTTCTGCCGTAATAGTCTGAAAATCATCAGAAACCACAGAGAAGTTCAGTTTTTGTTTTGAAGCAATCTTATAAGCAGCGTAATTTTTCTTGTGTTTTTTTGTTTTTGCATGAGCAACTATGTCTGATCTACCACCATGATTAATTGTGATGTCAGCATTACAAACAGAACATAAAGCAAAAGTGTCTCCTGAATGCGAAGCTTGAATAAAATCGAACTCTTGCGAATAACGATCTGAATATGTTTGAACATGATTTCGAATTTTAGAAGCCATCTGACAAAAAAAAACTCAATAAATCATCGATAACGTGCACAAATTTAAATCACAACAGTAACAGAAAACATTCCAGGAAATAAGAACATGAAACAGAGCTCGCGCGGTTTGAGAACAACTTTCTCCGATATTCCGATTCCCAAGGTTCTTCTATCATAAGGTTGGGCCATTTGAAGAGTAGCCAATCAGAAGCAAGCAGAAGTGAAACGTCACAAGGCGGAAGACGGAAGCAAACTACGATACAAGATATACAGCTGTTAGCCCAGAGCTAGCTATTACTTACTAAAAAATATATCCTATAATCTGATATAAATATTACCCAAAACTGAAAATCAAGAACGGTATTACATGAATAAAAGTACATTCGTTAAAATATTTATTTTAAATACATATAAGTTCATAAAAAATTATAAAGCTTTCGCGTTTTCGGAAACATTGCTATGCATTTGTTTACATTTATAATACTTCAATAAAACGATGAATTTCAATTGTATTAAAATGAAATGAAATAAAAATGCATTTATTTAATTGTTTTACTCAAAAGAAAGCACACATATTTTTTTTTAAAGAATGTAAAATATGTACATTTTACTGTACGATCGCGATATGTTTGTTTACATTTCAGATATTTCAGTAAAATTATAAATTTTAATTTTATGAGTAAAAATGAAATATAAGCACATTTTTTTAAATATTTGTTCAAAATAAAACACTTATATTTTTCAATTTAAAAAGAAATACACAATATATGAAGTTATCTGTAATTTATGATATGTTTGTTTAACTTTTAAATACTTCAACATTGTCATGAATTACTTCAATAAGACGATGAATTTCAATTATATTAAAATGAAATGAAAGAAAAATGCAGTTATTTAAATGTTTTGCTCAAAAGAAAGCGCACGTATTTGTTTAAAAAAATCTAAAATATATAAATTTTGCTGTACTAGTGTGATTTGTTTGTTTACATTACAGATATTTCAGTAAAATTATTAATTTTAATTTTATGAGTAAAAATGAAATAAAAATACATTCTTTAAAATAGTTTGTTCAAAATAAAACACATATAATTTTCAATTTAAAAAAAGATACATAATATATTCAGTTATCTGTAATTTATGATATGTTTGTTTACCTTTTAAATACTTCAACATTGTCATGAATTACTTCAATAAGATGATGAATTTCAATTATATTAAAATGAAATGAAAGAAAAATGCAGTTATTTAAATGTTTTGCTCAAAAGAAAAATTATATTAATTGTTTAAATAAGTAATGACAGAAATAGTTTCAAAACATTTTGCTCATGTTGGCTTGTTGGTATTTTTAAAACTATTTTCATTGGAAAACATGTGCTAGTACTGACACTTTTAATATGTTATTTCAAAAGTTACATTGAAATGTGTTACTAAATAAAAACAATTTCATAAAATTTTCAATTATCCAGATACTTTCTACAGAGGATTAAAGAAAGAAAATTAAAAAAAGTACCTAAGATTTTTTTTTTTACACAAAAGTTTATTTCATTTTAATTGTATTAACTGCAAATTTAATTTTGAACTGCAGAAATATTTTTGTGTGTACTTATTTTTATCCACTACATAAATTAAACATTTTGTTTATTATGAGATACCACAATTTGTTTCATGTTTCATAAAGATAATAAATTTTAGCAAAATCTTAATTAGGTCCCTATTTGAATAATAAAAAAAAAAAATTGACAGCAGACAACAGGCATTGGCTACTGTCAGCTTTCAAAAGAGTATACTTGAAAATCGAAGGGAAGTAGCATAAACATTTAACAAACATACTTATTACATGATTATTGCTAATTCAATATCCCTTTGATTTATTACTTCTGATCTTGAAAATGTATGATATAATATACACGATGATATATTACTTACATGATTTGATTTTATGAGCAATCTATCTATTGCTATTATACATCGCAGTTTTTCATCAATGTTCTATCACTTTCAACAATCTATTCTTTAAAAAAATTATGTGCTCTAATACGGAGCACGTCAAAGAAGCAACAAAAGACGTAGATTAAGATTATCACACGGTACATTTAAACAAATTCGATTAAAAGAAAAGAAAAATTAAATCATAAAAACGCAATTTAAACACACTTATTTCAAATGTAAACAAGATTTGATCCATTCGCTTTATGACGTAGTGCGCGAGAAATCTCAAATAGCTAAAAATTCGCGCATCTATGAAATGGCACCCCCCTGCCAATTCCCATCCCATCACGAGCATGCATAAATAATGCTCCTCTCCACTACTAGCGCATGCGTACACAAAGGCGAAAATTTTCTCCCAAGTCAAACTCGTTCTCTTAATCCGTGCCCGCGCGTATATGTCCTCCTCCTTCCCTTTCTCTTTACGGCAATGATCTGGGATCGGGACGAAAGCATCCACGGCAAGCGCGATACATAAACACCGCTCTCTCAGGGCAGGCGGCAGGCGAAGAGAGAGAGAGCTCTTAGATGCGCACAGCCGATGCGCGTGCACACATCCGATGGAGCGGAGAGAGAAGAGCGCGCTGTTTACAAAACGAACGCTCTCTGCTACAATGGTTTGAAAAGAATAATAATTCTGCGTTTGCAAAATATATTTCCCAGAGTTTTCGTATTTTTAATCGGCGCACAGGCTAAATTGTCGAATGGATATTTTAGAAGAGTGACAAAAAAAAAAAAAAAAAGTAAAAAAGAAAAATTGTCAAGTTTGAAAAATCGGAGTTTTTTCGATAATATTCGGATTACCGGAGTACACTAAAAAAATCGGGTAAACTCCGATTAAATCGGAGCAGTTGGCAGCTATGTTAAAGTGTCTAACAAAGCTCTCTCCTCCTGGAACGGATTCATCCTTCGCTGTGGACACATGTTCGACACGGCGTGTGTCCGGAGCCTGCTGCACCATGCGCCGAACTACTCAAGAGCCCGCTGCCCCCTCTGCCGATTCACATTTTATTACGCAGGACTGGAGGGGCAGCTGGATATCCCTGAACAAATTCAATTGTCATCCGACTCCTCCCGCTCCAGCAGCCCCGACTTGCCGAGCGTGGAGGAACTGCTCTCCCGTCAGCCTCCCAGCAGCGAAGGGTCTCTCACCGCTCCCTCTGCCGGGCCACAATTCATCTCTCTCCAAGAACTTCACCGGCCTCATCCGAGCTCCGTCCGGACTCCTAACCCATCTCGTTTCGAACCCAACTTTTGGGAATATTTGAGAGCCGCTGCAACCACCACCTCATCTGCCACCATCTCATCCGCCGCAACTGCCACTTCACCGGGTCCCTCATCTGCTGCCACCCTCTCATCCGCCGCCACCACCACTTCACCCGGATCCTCCTCTGCCACCACCTCATCGGTCCCTGCAGCCACTTCACCCGGATCCTCCTCTGCCACCACCTCATCGGTCCCTGCAGCCACTTCACCTGGATCCTCCTCTGCCGCCACCTCACCAGTCCCCGCAGCCACTTCACCCGGCCCGTCATCTGCCCCCCATCTCACCTGTCACCGCCTCCAGGAGAAGAAGAAGAAGAGAAACTGTAAGTTCCCTTAAATTTCCCATAGTAAAAAAATTATCCTTAAAAATAAAAAAAAAGGTAGAAAATCATTTAGAAAATTCAATCAATTAGGGAAAAATATAAAAAAACTTAAATTATTCAATAGATTTAAATTTTAAATTAAATACATTATATAACCAATATCTATCTTCAAATTAAAAATCAACAAAGCCTGTTCATGAGAGAAATTATAAAATCCCTCCCCTCGTAAATCTTCTTCTTCTTCTCCTCATGTATTATAAAATGTTGTATAAAAAATGTAAATAATTGTGTAAATAAAAATGTAAATAATTGTTGTGTAAATAAAAATATTTTATTGTTATTACAGTTTGTTTGTTTTTTTTTACATTAAATTACTTACCAATATTGGCTATTCAAAAAAAAATTTTTTTTAATCAGTTCATATGTTAATTTTTTGATGTTTTTATTAATATATAAAACCCCTTAAAGTTTATCGGGGATAAAACTTTGAACATTCATTTATCTGTCTATAACAAAAAAATCACTCTGGGTGGTTAATAAAAGCCTTTGCTAGATTTGAAATATAAAATTGGATGAACCAGTATATAATCAAGAGTGGAACCATCCATTTAAATTAAGACAGTAAGACAACTAATATATAAATGATACTGGTATTTAAAAACGGATCTTAGAAAAGACTGGTGCTCTGTGTTACACTTTTTTTTTTATTTTATATATGTCACTTAGTATCGAATAGCTATATATATATATATAATAATAATAATAATATATATATATATATATATATTATTTATATATAATATAAATAATTTCAAAACTTTTGCGAACAAAATGAAATGGTAATATTTTCAATATGTTATCGGTATCAGAAAATGAAAACAATTGCTTCAAATCTCAAAAGGACATTGCCCTCACAGAAATTATACTCAAAATCCCACCTTTAATCCAACAAAATGGAAGGAAAATATAAATGATGTAACAAAATGATGGTTCAAATAAAATTGGAAAAAAATTTAAATGTGATCTTTTGCTCTGAGAGAGAGAGCAAAAAAAAATCTTTCACCGATCGCCAAAGCTGACAAATCATTCAAAATTTTTTTTTTCCAATTTCAAAAAAATTTTTTTTGGATGCGTTGTCATGATTGGTCAACCTTGAAAGCTTTGGTGAGTCGATAAAAAATTTTTCTTTCGCTCGATCTCTGAATAAAATTTTTTTGAAATTGAAAAAAAAAAATTTTGAATGCGTTGTCATGATTGGTCATCAATCTTGAAAGCTTAGGCGAGTTGGTGAAAGATTTTTCTTTTGCTAGATCTCCGAATAAAATTTTTTTTGAAATTGAAAAAAAAATTTTTTTTGAATGCGTTGTCATGATTGGTCATCAATCTTGAAAGCTTAGGCGAGTTGGTGAAAGATTTTTCTCTTGCTAGATCTCCGAATAAAAATTTTTTTGAATGCGTTGTCATGATTGGTGATCAATCTTGAAAGCTTAGGCGAGTTGGTGAAAGATTTTTCTTTTGCTCTAAAAAAATTATATAATCAAGAGTGGAACCATTCTTTCCAAACGTCCATCCTATAACTGACCATTTAAATTCAGACAGTAAGACAACTAATATATAAATGTTACTGGTATTTAAAAACAGATCTTAGAAAAGACTGATGAACTGGTGCTCTGTGTTACACATTTTTTATTTTATATATGTCACTTAGTATCGAATATATATATATATATATATATATATATATATATATATATATATATATATATATATATAATAATAATATATATATATATATATATATAATATAAATAATTTTAAAACTTTTGCGAACAAAATGAAATGGTAATATTTTCAATATGTTACCGGTATCAGAAAATGAAAACAATTGCTTCAAATCTCAAAAGGACATTGCCCTCACAGAAATTATACTCAAAATCCCACCTTTAATCCAACAAAATGGAAGGAAAATATAAATGATGTACCAAAATGATGGTTCAAATAAAATTGGAAAAAAATTTAAATGTGATCTTTTGCTCTGAGAGAGAGCAAAAAAAATCTTTCACCGACTCGCCGAAGCTGACAAACCATTCAAAAAATTTTTTTTTTCCAATTTCAAAAAATTTTTTTTGAATGCATTGTCATGATTGGTCAACCTTGAAAGCTTTGGTGAGTCGATAAAAAAATTTTCTTTCGCTAGATCTCCGAATAAATTTTTTTTTGAAATTGAAAAAAAATTTTTTTTGAATGCGTTGTCATGATTGGTCAACCTTGAAAGCTTAGGCGAGTTGGTGAAAGATTTTTCTCTTGCTAGATCTCCGAATAAAGTTTTTTGAAATTGGAAAAAAAAATTTTTTTGAATTGTTTGTCAGCTTCGGCGAGTCGGTGAAAGATTTTTCCTTTGCTCTAAAAAACTTTTTTAATTGAAAAAAAAAAAAAATTTTTTTTTTTAAATTATATATACATTTAAAAAAAAAAAAATTTTTTTTTTTTTTTAAATTAAAAAATTTTTTTAGAGCAAAAGAAAAATCTTTCACCGACTCAAAAATTTTTTTTTTCCAATTTCAAAAAAATTTATTCGGAGAGTGAGAAAAATATAAATAATGGTCCCAACAAAATGGAAGCCTTGAAAAGATCCAAGGTATGTGACGCGGCCCTGGGCCATTTAAAATGACCCGGGGCCTCCCTCCACCACCCGTCACATACATACACGTGACACCCTTCAACACACACCATTTTTTTTAATGGTCTGGGGCCACAGGTATGCGACGCGGCCCCGGGCCATGCGAAATGACCCGGGGCCTCCCTCCACCACCCGCCACATACACGTGACACCCTTCATTTTCAGTGTGGCCAGGGGTGCCACAACCATCGCCCCAACACAGGGTCATTTGGAATGACCCGGGGCGTCCCAACCATTGCCCCAAACACACTCTTTGGACCTTGAACCATGGCCCGGGAAACGTCCCCATTATTTTAGTGTGGACCACACAATTGTCCATTTTAAAACCATTTCACACAATTGTTCATTTTTAAAACCATTTCACACATTTTTTTTTTTTTTAACCATTTTTAAAACCATTTTACACAATTGTTTTTAAAACCATTTCACACATTTGTTTTTAAAAACATTTTACACAATTGTTTTTAAAACCATTTCACACATTTGTTTTTAAAACCATTTTGAAAAACACACATTTGTTTTTAAAACCATTTTGAAAACCACACATTTGTTTTTAAAACCATTTTTAAAACCACACATTTGTTTTTAAAACCATTTTGAAAACCACACAATTGTTTTTAAAACCACATATTTGTCGTCCATACAGTTATGCACCATGAATGTCACTTACCTTTTCTCCATCCCCCTTCGACGGGGCTCCCGCTTCTTGCGTCCCGTCGCGTGCTTCTTGCGCCCGCGCTCTCTCTCCCCCCGGGATCAGCCTCTTAGGTACTGCACGAGACTGCCGCTTAGGTAGGAGCCAACCAAGGGCTTCAGTGAAAGGGACTGCTCGCACAGAGTGAAAGGGCGTTCCCCCGGGGGGGCTCTAAAAACTAAACGCGCAAAACTAAAAACTAATCTTACATCACTAGGTGTGTTGGTGTTGGTGTGAATAAATGAGACAGACACTTTTTCACTTTTTAATGTCCAAACAAAAAAACAAAAAAAGAGAGGTCTCAGATGGCAGCCAGGTCCTCGGCTCCACCGCCCGATGTACTTACAAACTAGGTGTGCTACCACTAAACCTAACCTAACACTGGAAGGCCGCGCTCTCTCGCACCCCGGGATCAGTCTCTTAGGTACTGCACGAGACTGCCACTTAGGTAGGAGCCGACCAAGGGCTTCAGTTAAAGGGACTGCTCGCACAGAGTGAAAGGGCGTTCCCCCGGGGCCTCTAAACACTAAAACTAATTCGGGGTGTTTGTGTCGGTATGAATAAATGAGACAGAGACACTTTTTCAATCCTTAATGTCCAAACAAAAAAACAAAAAGAAGTGTCAGATGGCAGCTGCGGATCTACGGGCATAACAACGTAGACCATCCATGTCGACAGCTCCACCGCCCAGTGTATCTTACCAACTAAAAAACTAACCTAAAGCTGGCAGAAGGGTTCGAGTGGTGTGTGTGTGAATGTGGGGGGGGGGACGGACTTCCGGGAGGGGGGGGAAAGCAGAGTACATGTTCCCAAACGTAGCCACTAGAAATGACCACCGGGAAGCCTTCCTCGACTCTGCAGTCCCCGGGGGGGGGGGGGTGTAGGTGAATTCCTCGGGGAGCAGAGCACCTGTTCCCAGAAGTAGCCACTAGAAATGACCACCGGGAAGCCTTCCTCGACTCTGCCGCCTCCGACATGCACATTGGGACCCTCTCCGCAAAGTGCTGAAGTGCGGGTCGCTGATATAGACGGAATTTTTTTTTTTTTTTTTTTACATATATATATGAGTACATACTGTATGGACGGATAGAGACAGACCGTGAGAGGAGATGTCAGTTATAGGATGGTTCTTACAAGACCTCACAACATTTGGAACATTTTGAAAGTGGTTTGGTAAACGCATTTAAACATTTTTTTCAATTTTATTTGAACAAACAGTCAGTTGGGGACGTTGAAAGCAAATTTCTGTGAGCCGATTTGAAACAATCATGTGACTCTTGCACAAGGTATGAGAATAAATTGTGAAATGATATACTGAAAAGTGCCTTTCAAACTATAGTTATAAAGCCATTATTAAAAACATGATATATTTTAAGGACATCCAACAAATATCCCTTTCAAACTATAGTTATAAAGCCATTATTAAAAACATGATACATTTTAAGGACATAAAATAAACACAACAAATGTTTCATAATTTGTCATATAATTTTTTTAAATGGTTCGCATTTAACCAATTTTATTTGAACCATTCAGTTGGGGAGCGGTTCTGTGAGTTGATTTGAAGCAATCTGATCGGATTACACAAGGAATAAATTGTGAAATGATATACTGAGAACCTTTTAAACTCCAACAAATATCCCTTTCAAACTATAGTTATTATTAAAAACATGATATATTTTAAGGACAACAAATGTTTTGTCCCATTTTATTTGAACCATTCAGTTGAAAGCGGTGACACAAGGTAAATTGTGAAACCTTTCAAACTATAGTTATAAAGACATTATTAAAAACATGATCCAACAAATATCCCTCGGATTACACAAGGAATAAATTGTGAAATGATACACTGAGAACATTTTAAACTCCAACAAATATCCCTTTCAAACTATAGTTATTATTAAAAACATGATATATTTTAAGGACAACAAATGTTTTGTCCCATTTTATTTGAACCATTCAGTTGAAAGCGGTGACACAAGGTAAATTGTGAAACCTTTCAGTTATAAAGACATTATTGATATATTTTAAGCCCTTTCAAACTATAGTTATAAAGATTATTAAAAAACATGACTATAATTTTTTAACCCCATTGGGGTCATCCAAAAAGAAACTCGATAAAACAATTTATATTAATAATAAAAATTTAAAAAAAACATCAAGAAAAAAACATTGTGGGACAGAATAAAAAAAGACACTCACCTCCAACGGCTGCCTCGAGAGAAATGAACGATCGGCAGGTGAAGCCAGGCCGGCATCACGAGGTCGGTGATGTCACGAGCGATGCGATTGGCTCTCCTCCCGATGCGTCCTGGTTACGCTTCAATGACCCTTCTGAAAGGGGGCAAAACAGATCGCCTCCTGCTCAGAGGCCTGCAAAGCAGATGTCACCTGCTTAGAGTTCAACGAATCCTTCGGGGTCTTTGCAAAACAGGTCATCGCATCTACTTCCTGATTAGGGTTCAATGAACTGGCCTGGGTCTTTGCAATCGCTCCGGCTTAGGGGTCAATGAACCCTAGATCATATCCATTTTTATAAACTCTGATTCAATTTAATTGTTGTCCCATGAGTATTGGTTTAGCGGGGACCTTCAACGTTTATATATAGACATTATTAAAAACATAACATCAACAAATGTATACGCCCATTTTATTTGAACCAGTCTGATTCAATTTAATTGTTGTCCCATGATTATTGTTTTAGCGGGGGGTTTCCTGTCTACACCTTCAACGTTTATATATAGACATTATTAAAAACGTGACATCAACAAATGTATACGCCATCCGCCCATTTTATTTGAACCAGTGCACAAGGTTTGAAATGATTGCCTTTCAAACTCCATTATTTAAAACATGATCCTTTCAAATATAAATATTATTAAAAACATGAGGTTAACAAACGGTTTTTTAATTTTATTTGAACCCCATGATCATCGATAAAATCTAAAACAATCAAGAAAAAAACAAACCAAAAAAGATTATATTATATAATTATTTCTTACATTGGACACCTCCAATGGAGAGCAATGAAAGGCTAGCATCACGAGGTCGGTCGCCCCAAGACTTCCTGGTCATCGCCAATCTCCTGCTTAGAGGTCAATGAATCCGGAGCGGGCCAAAAAGTCAACCTGCTTAGACCTTTCAGGCGGTTGTAAACAGATTGCCAAAGGACTTCCTGGTTAGGGGTCAATGAATCCGGAGTGGGCTAAAGAGTCAACCTGCTTATACCTTTCAGACGGTTGTTCCATTGTCAAAGGACTTCCTGGTTAGGTCCCTTTTCGGCGGTGCAATGCATCTCAAATCGAGTGTAAAATTATGTTACATGGAATATTATTTTTGTTCAATAGTTGTCACGATTCAAAGAATGATTTTCAATATTTACCATCTCTGATTTAAATATTTTCAGTGGTGTCGCTAGAAAATTTTTCAGGAGGGGGCAAACTTCAAATTGCGAAATTTCAGCATGTTTTTAAAAGTTCAGTTAGATTCAAATGATTGGTTGGTTGATTGAGGTGATTAAGTAAGCCAGTGTGTAAGTATTTACTACAAAAATTTTTTAGACATGCAGCTTAAGCTACAACATTTTACTTATAGAAATTATACAACTTATTCTAAATCAACACTAATCCGAAAAACGTACTGTCAACTCGATCTGCAGGGAAAGGTTAGAGACAACTTATAAATGCAGGTCGAGTATTTTATTTGGTTATTTTAATTCTAATGACACAGTTTTAAAGCTTTAATTGTAATTTTGTTTAATAATTATTTATTTATTGGAATTTTCCAGGAGGCCCTCCCTTGCCCCTATGTGCCAACGCCCATGAATATTTTCAATATTTACCATCTCTGATTTAAATATTTTTTATTGAATGTTCTGCATCAGAAACTTTTTATTTGAATATTTTATCTAGTCACGTTACATTTATTTATAAAAACACAAATAAACGTTTTGAACTTTGAAATAAAATTTACAATAGATGTATTTAGTGTTGAGCCTTTGCAAAGCAAATGTTCGATTGCGTCATCCTGGTTAGAGTTCAACGAACCCAAACGGCCTGGGTCTTTGCAAAGTAGGTCAGCCACTCCGTCTACTTCCTAGTTAGAGTTCAACAAAGGCCTGGGACAAATGTTCGATTCGCCATTCCATCTACTTCCTGGTTAGAGTTCAACGAACGCCTGGGGAACCCAAACGGCCTGGATCTTTGCAATGAAGGTCATCCATCTACTTCCTAGTTAGAGTTCCTTGTGAAACCTTTTCATATATGTAATTCTTTAGTGGAGCAAAATGTAAGTCCATTTTTATAAATTCTGATTCAAAAGAAAGATTTAATAATTTGTCCCATGCATTATTGTTTTAGCCTCCAATCTAAGCGACGAGATAAACGAAGCAGTTGGTTTTTTGACGGTTGAATGTTTTTGGGGTCCCGGTTTTTGGGTCATATCTGGGCCCCTAATTGCCCGATCTCCATAATCTTGATACCGTTGGATAGATCTCGAGTTGCCCCACCCTGTAGGCTACCTCACTTTTTTCACCGCCAGAGGGCGTATTTCCTATTCCAATTTTTCACTATCTTTCTAAATTACCCTAGCATTTTCGCATTTGTCGTTACCTTTTCTGTATTTTCACTCAACTAGAGTAACGCAATAGCATTTTTTCATTTTTGGCTGTTTTGGCGACCCAATTTTAATAGTGAACATGACACATTTTAACTTACTGGTGGGTCTAATCCAAATTTTTACTTGCTTTTTACATCTAGGACTTCTTTTTCACTCATTCTTCAAGTTCTATTCAGAATTTTATTTGTACCAAAATTTGGCGCCGTTTTATTTACAACTTCCAGTTTTTATGGTTTTTGGCTCATATCTCGGGCCCTAATTGCCCGATCTTTATAATCTTGATACCGTTGGATAGATCTCGAGTCGCCCCACCCTCTAGGCTACCTCACTTTTTTCACCGCCAGAGGGCGTATTTCCTATTCCAATTTTTCACTATCTTTCTAAATTACCCTAGCATTTTCGCGTTTGTTGTTACCTTTTCTGTATTTTCACTCAACTAGAGTAACGCAATAGCATTTTTTCATTTTTGGCTCTTTTGGCGACCCAATTTTAATAGTGAACATGACACATTTTAACTTACTGGTGGGTCTGATCCAAATTTTCACTTGCTTTTTACGTCTAGGACTCATTCTTCAAGTTCTATTCAGAATTTTATTTGTACCAAAATTTTGCGCCGTTTTATTGACAACTTCCAGTTTTTATGGTTTTTGGCCCAGCCCCTAATTGCCCGATCTTCATAATCTTGACACCGTTGGATAGGTCGCCCACCGTCAGAGTTGAATAAGAATTGAAGCATCTCAAGATTTTTAATCCCAATTAAAACTAAAAAAAAATATGTCAAAATAAAAAGTTTGGGTGATAATTATTATCTTTAGTTTTAAAAATAAAATATTCGAAAAAGTTACAATAAAAAAGTGCATGTTACATAATAAATAACAATATAATATTTTTTAGGCTGTTGGATAACTTCCAACTACCAACTTATTTATTTTTCATTTTTCAAATCACATCTGCAAGATTACAAAAGAGTTCAGTTCTTAGAAAAAGACTCACCCAGTCCTATTTATAGGCTGCAGTTTACACATGCTTGCAGCTGAGGTCAAGAGGGGCTTCTTTCGACTTGACGCCGTAACATTTCGGCGGCGGTGGATAATGGGTTTTCCAATCTTTCGGTTCCGTCAGGCTCTGGTAAAATTCTACATTTTCCACCGAAGCCGGAGGACTCACGACCCCTCCAGGGGTGGGGGTCACCGTGGTGGAGACGATCCATTCGTCCCACCACGTCGCATTCTCTAAATCCTCGAAGGACACACTGTTCACAAGGTCCGCCAAGGGGTCAGGCATCACCAAGGGGGCAGGCGGCGGTGGCATCCCAAAGGGGGAGGGTAGCACCACAGGGTCACTTGCAGGAGGCGGCACAACAGTGTCAATTGCAGGAGGGAGCACGACAAAAGGGGATGGCAGCACCCCAGTGTCACTTGCAGGAGGCAGCACCACAGTGGAAGGAGGCGGCACGTTAGGTACCACAAAGGGAGATGGCGGCACAGCAGGTTCTGGACTGCTTATGTCCTCATAGTCCACGTCCGAAGCAGGCGGATCGTAGGGCCTTTTCCTTCGGTCCTCGTCCGGCTGCGGGTCGTACACATAAGGAGTCTGCGGCGGATTCCTTCGGGGTGGTGGTAGCTCCACGTCCGGCTGTGGGTCGTACACATAGGGAGTCGGCGGCGGATCGTAGGACCTTTTGCCCGATGACGTCGAAGGTTTGTCCTCTTCGTCCGAAGAAGGCTGCGGGTCGTACACATAGGGTGTCTGCGGTGGATCGTAGCTGATCTTTTGCCTTTTGCACGAGGTCGAGGGTTCGTCGTCCTCTGACGACCGAGGGCGCTTTCGGGAAGGTTCTGTTTTTCGGGGATCCAGCCATCCTTGCTGCTTGAGCCACTCCTCGTCTTGGGCGGGCACGACCGTCACTCGGAACAGTGTTTTCTGGATGGTGTAGAGGACGTACTCTAGTCCGGAAGCACAATAGGTGCTGTTCGGTTGTAACTTCCGAGCGATGTAGTCGTACTGCCGCTTCGCATGAAAGTGCTTCTCTTGGATGCCGCTGGGAGACTTGCTGCGCACGTAATGAAACATGATCGGGGCCACGTGCGTCTGAAGAACGTGGCCCGTGGCCGGCTTGACGGTGCGGTGGCCGAAGGTGAAACCATCAATACTAGGGGAAAAATAAAAAAAGTATAAAAATTAAATACATTTTTACACTTTTTAAGACCCTAATGCCTTTTCCGACCTCTTTGTACCAATGGTACACTCAAGTACCACCTCACTAAATCCTCATTAGTTACGTTGAAATGGTGGTATGCGTAACTTTTATTGCAGATATCTTTAAAAAATACTCTTAAGTAACTAAAAAAGTATATTTTAAATAGATTTTTTGCCTGTTTCATAATGCGGTAAGACAATGAGTTAAAACAAAGCTAGCACATATTGCTGATAATATCTGTTGAAAATTATGATACTTATGGTTTTATGCCTTATTAGGACTAGGAGGACTATTAGTTTCAATCTAAGTAAAAACGTCGTTGCCAGTTTTTGTAGATCAGTTTTGTGTAACACCAAAATAAATTAGAAATATAAATTTTATCATGACAAATTCGGTACCAAATGAAAGGGGAGATTTTTCTGATTCCCCTGTCACCCCTTTCATTGGGTATTCCTTCCATTGGGTTTAATTTTAAAGTATGAAATTTAGGTGGGAACACTTCATTTTAGTTCATTTCAGTCATTTAAAAAAAGTACGTTGCCCAGTTTTACGGTCAAAAATGGGGTGAAAAATAAATTAAAGATTAAAAGATAAAAATAAATTTTTACAGACTGAAATTAATAGTTCTCTCTATTAAACACTAAATTCTGTCTTATACAGAATTTTTACTTTTTCTTTCCTTTTCATAAATGGATATAATATTTATTTACAAGTGAACAATAAAATTGAAATAAAACTTATCAAAAATTAAACCTTGCACGCGTGTAAAACTTTTGGTAAATTTGACACCATGTTTCTAAATGTACTTTGTTTTATTATTTTTATTTCAATTAAATAAATTGAAAACTTAATACATTTGTGATGTATCGTAGGCTTGAAATCATCAAGAGAAGATTGCTTTTCTTTAGAGAAATATTTTTTTCATTTCTCATTTACAAACACTATACGACACAAACACTCATACATAAAAGGTAAACGAAAACACGTAACACATATTTCATAAAATGGTCGATAATCTTTGGACCAAAAATAATAAACATAAACGGCACTCAAGCCAGGCACCCGCTATTCTCGGCGTTGCATCATTCCCTTCTAGAACCAAACTAAACTCAGTCAAAGTCTCTCTTCAAATCGAAAGTCTTTTTCGTCTGCGCTGGACAGACAGCGCCCTCTAGTCGGTCTAAAAGTCATTACAGACCTCCTCCCTTCAGGGGAGAAACTTTTCACTATTGTAGAGGGGAAAGTTTGGTTAAATAATACTTGATCAGGATAAGTCTATATTCAAATAAAATAAAGTCACAATGTTCAACATATTGGTCCATTTTCTAGATATCGTAATCAATTTAAAACAAGTGATTTAAAAAAAAAATACGAGCAAGCACCAATTCTATGCAGAAACAGTACCTGGTTATATTTAAATGCACCAGACTTATCCCTATTTTAGATTAAACACACTATTTAACTTATTTTAAAATATACAATAAAACATATACCAAATAGAAAATTAAATATTATTACACAATATACCAGAAACACTAAATAGATATGCAAAGTTAAATATAGATAGCAAAAACATATATTTGCGAATACTTTTATACCACATATATATATCAATAATTAAACAAATACGATATATATAGCAATAATTAAACAAATACATAAACACATTTTTTTTTTTTTTTTAACTAAGGGATAAGAGTTAATCTATCAGCATTCTGAGATTGTAATTCTATACACTCAACAACCTCATAATTAAATAATCTGCATAGAGTTCCCAAAGTAAAAGTCTGGGATTTGGTCTTTTTTTTTTTTTTTTCTTTTTCTCAGGAACATTAATAGCTTTATACAATTTTGAGATAAATTCTCCTTTAGTTCTTCAAATGCCATTTGGCAAGAGCTATTCCAGTCAGTGGATTTTAGAGTACAATCCTTTAGTAAGTCTGACAATAAAGTTGCAATTTCAGAAAATTCAGGAATGCATTTTCGATAGTATTCAGCTAATTTCCAATAGTCTGTAACATGAGTCATGGTAGTATGAGACGAAGAATCTTTCTTGTCTCGAGCCTTCATTTCACCTGGAGTTCTCAATCTCTGGCCCACTAAATGTCCAGAAATTTTCACATGAGCTCGAGTAGGTTGACATTTAGAAGATTTGATGTGCAACTTTGTAACTCATTTTGAAGGAAATGTCTTTTACATGTTTTTTTCTTGCTTTAGGAAAATTGACGACTTTCTCACTATATGGCACTGGACACTTTTCACTGTCTTTCAATGAATTTGCCATTAGTTGACTAGAATCTTTTGGTACATTGTTCATGGGCTTGAATGTACTCAAGGTAGTCGCAGAAAGCTTTTCTTTCAAATAATTTTGTTCCTTCAATTGCTTCTCATAAGTTAAGCATTTTTCAGATAATTGCATAAGTTCTAATTTATTTTTTTGTAATTCAGCTGTCAACTGATCCAATTTAGCATTAGAAATTTTTTCTTTCTCTTCAAGAATATTAAACAGGTAATCTAATTTAGAATTAATTATACTAATTTCATTTCTTTCTTCAACAAGCTTTTCATTTTTAAGACAAATTTCATTTTCTTTACCTTTCATTCTTAAGAGTTCTTCTTTCATTATGTTAATTTCATTAGACAGCTTAAGATTTTCAATTTTAGTATTTTCCAGATCTGGTTTGTAATTATTCTTCTCAACATTCAGAATTTCTAACTGATTTAGATAATTCTTCTTTTCACTTAGTGAATCAAGAAGAGTTTTTAGCTGATTTTCAAACTTTTCTTTCTCTTGAATTTCTTCATTTATCTTCTTTTCATATTCTAAGCATTTTTTATTCAGATAAGCCTCTATTTCTGCTTTTAGTTTTTCCATCACAAAATTAGAGTCTTCATTTTTCTGTTTAAGGTCTTTTAAGGCATTATTTAGTTCCCAAATATTTTTCGTAGTATGTTCCAACTCTTCAGTAAGTTTTTTATTTTCAAGAGACAGTTCTTGTTCTTTAATTTTCTTTTCTTCCATCTCCCCTTTTAAACATATAATTTCATTTAACAATCTGAAATTTCAGTTTTGAGATGGTCAAAATGTATTTTCTCTTTAAGAACAACTTCATTTTCTATTTTATTTTGATTTTCTGTTATATCCTGCAGTTCTTCAACAAACACTTTTGGAGAGGTTTTATTGAGTTCTGGCCATGAAAATTCTGACAGGATTTCTTCTACCTCTTCAGTTTTCTTTTCATCTTCAGATTTACTTTCAATCAACTTTTGGTCAAAATGAGCAAAATCTTTATTTTGAATATTTTTCTTCATCCTTAAAAATTTCTTAGGATTTCTTGTTTGTACAGAATTTAACTTAGACACTTGTACATTTTCTTTTGATTTGCAATCTCTGAGCATTGCAGCAGTTTTATTTCCTAACAAATACTTGTCACCATAAAAAGAATTTTGTAGGACAGCTGCTTTAGTTTTTATGTGTCCCATTTTACAATCCAATTCAATTTCTGCAAGTGGTAAACAGATTGGATCCACTTCTAATGGATTTCTAATATACACTTTCTCATTTGTGTACATATGTGGTTTCACGTACTTGCTGCTTATCAGATCACATGAAGCACCCGTGACTCGAATTATTTTCATCTCAACACCATTCACTTTACCTAAACTAGTATAAGGTGTCATTGATTCATCAGAACCTGCCTCAGCTATAACATGTGAGATAAATTCTTCATTTTTCTTTAATTTATCACACTGAGGTCTGAGATGATTAGTAGAACCACATTCATAGCAACGAGCAATTTTTCTTTTATCAAATTCTTTATTTCTCTGATTTTCCTGTCAGTCTTTTGAAAAATAAATAATTGGAATTTATCCAATAGCCTAAAAAATATTATAGTGTTATTTATTATGACCTGTTATCTTTTTGAATATTTTATTTTTAAAACTTATGACTTTACTGCATTTTCAAACATTGCTTAATGCATGTTACAGAATAGTTTAAAAAATACTAGGGAATATTTTTTTGTACTAGTGAAATGTAAAACATGTATTTTAACTTTCGTACTAGTATTAAAAATTTGTCAGGCCAAATGTGAAGGAGAATTGTTTCCTAATTAAAAGTATTAAGTTGTAGAGAATGATCGAAACTTAGTACGACAGACAGCAATTTTGCGTTGTCGCCATTTATTGTATTACAACTTCAATAAATATGTGCAAGCCAGGCCCGTGCTGGCCAGGGGGCAGGGGCGTAGCTTGAGGGGGGGGAGTCTCCCCCCCCCCAATGTTTTAAAAAATAGGGCGGCATATTGAAGTTTCTGGGGGCGCTGTTTTGCGACTTAAAGTTCATTTGAAAGTGGATCATAATTTTGTTAATTATCGTTATTTAACAAAAACACTTAAGAGATTTATGTATCCTGACCAACTGGTTCACCGACCAGCAAAAAAGTTGTGTCTGACTGTAGCAAACTCACGTTTGGTGGCGCCTGCGGCACCCTCTAAACTAGTTAGACGCCTAAAACAGCCTGTTTTCCTATCGTGCAAACGACCCTTAAAAATTCTCATTGTATTCATGACGCTTAAAAAATTTGATCATAACGAATTCCTGTTTGGGGGCGCCTATGGCATGAGTTCCCGTTTTGTTCACTTACAATAGCCTGTTCGCTTACCGTACAAAAGACAGTTGAATATTCTAATCGTATTTGGGACCCTTTAAGAGTAGCAAACTCCAGCTGAACGGCGCCCTTCCCTGTTCAGGCACCTTCAAAGGCATAATGAGGTTTCTGGGGCGCTGTTTTGCGTCTTGAAGTTCATTTGAAAGTGGATCATAATTTTGTTGATTATCATTAGTTACCAAAAACACTTAAGATTTTTATGCACCAGAAGCTTCCTTCGGCAACCAACTGGTTCACCGACCAGCAAAAAAAGTTCGCATTAAAATGTCTGACTTTAGCAAACTCCCGTTAGGTGGCGCCCTCTTAACTAATTAGACGCCTAAAACAGCCTTTGATAACGTGTATAACAACCAATTTTCCTACTGTGCAAACTATCCTTGAAAATTCTCTTCGTTATCACGACCCTTAAAAAAATCTGATTATAACAAATTCCTGTTTGGGGGCGCCTATGGCATGATTTCCCATTTCAAACACTTACAATAGTCTGTTCGCTTACCATGCAAAAGACTGTTGTAAACTTTGATCGTATTCAGGACACTTTAAGAATAAGTTTGCAGCAAACTCCAGCTGAGCGGCGCCCTTCCCTGTTCAGGCACCTACAACAGCATGTTCGCTTACCATGCAACGACCCTTGAAAATTCTGACCTTAGCAAATTCACGCTCTGTGGCGACTGCGGCGCCCTTCTCCCATTGCAGATACTTACAACTGACTCGTAAGTATGCACAATCGCTTTCTCACCTCCAAAGACTTAAAATTACGTTTTTTCAAGACCTTAGCTCGAAAAAAAAAAAAAGCAGTTTATTGTACGTTATGGCTATTCTATAAAAACGAAATTAGATAAGGTTTGATTTGGTTATAACGATTTCTCACAAACAATTTTTGATTCTAAGTGATCCTTTAAGCAAATTTTTTATTTTAGTTTCATCGCTTACGGGTTTTGAAATATTTATAAGTCTATAGAATTCAACTAGTGTTTCGTGACATGAAATAGCGCAAGGAAGCTGATTTAACATCGCATTAATAGGCACATATTGGGCAATTGGCGACGGTTTGGGATTAACGCCCCAGTGGCGATCCGAAGACAAGCCATCACAATTTTTATCTTCTGCGGAAGAGGGCTCCTCCGCTTCAGTATCTTCCAGAGGTATTATTTGCACGGAGCATGAAGGATATTGCAGCTACGACAGAGTTTATGTGCACCAGAGACTGACTTTCACGATAATCTTCAATTGGCTCGATTATTGAATCCACAATCTTTCTGTCAAGCAGGTAGACGTGCGGTGCCGGGTACGATCCCAGATCGCGCTTGTCGGCCTAGTCGTTCGGAATTTTCCGTGGCTTTCTCCAAAACTTGCGTAAATACGGGCTAGGATCCCATAGAAAGACCTCCACAGAAGGCATTCCCCCTCAGGCCTAGGACCCTAGAACAGTCACTCGGAATTTTTCCCAAACACCGACACCTAAGTAAGATATAAATTTCTGTATAAAAAAGATTTAATTTTGGACAATGGGACTCTTTTTTAGTTTGTTCTTCCACATAAAGGCATGCGGTAATTCTGTCGCGTTCCTTAGCAATGGCTACTACATTTCTTAAAATATTTTTCACACAATATGTGAAAAAAGAAAAACGTTTTTTAATTGGTTTAAATACGTAAAATAATAATAATAAATAAATTACTGATTTTCTTTTTCCTAAAGAGTGAACAATACCTAATTTCATAATAAGAAAACACCACAGACCTGGCGTTTAAAAGCAATAATTACAAAACTTTGAATAAACACCATAAAATTCAATAAACTTGCAATAATTGTTTCGGTTCGAAAGAACACACGATCCTTCGTCAGGCGAAAAAAGTAGGCACAAGTGCTGCAGTCAAAGCAGAAACACACAAAATCGTTTTAAGTGAGCAGCAAAAATATATACAAATGAATGTAAACATGAATACTGGTGTGAGGAGAATAGTGCTGACTCTAAAATAAAAGGGCCGCCTGGGGGAATTCAATAAAAAGGGGCATTATTTGCATAATTTGCGGTGTTCTATGTTATGATTTTTGTACGTAACAAAAGTAAATTACTAATTTTCCTTGTATATATATAGGCTGTATGCATTTGTTATTCCAGGAATGCTGAAGAAATACTGCTAAGAAAGTAAAAAGTCGGGGGGTGGGTGGGGAAATGTAAAGGCGTCTAAACATTTAAAATGTTAGAAAAGGCTACTTTATACCAAAAAAAATTTTTAAAGGGCCGCCAGGTGCTAAAATATGTTGTAAAAGGTCCACAGGGTGCTAAAAACTGTTTAAAAGGGCACCATGCCAAATTAGCCTAGTGTCAGCCCTACATAATTATGAAATAAAAGAAGAAAACAAATAAATACCTAAGTAAATTAGATTAAAAAAGGGAACAAAATCTAAAAATTTCAAAATTAAAGGAAAATTGAACTAATGTGAGTAATTTCATAGCATCAGACAAGAATGAAGTGGAACAAATATCATTAAGAAGATTTTTCGTATTTTTAAATATGTAAAAATCTTCATGGATATTCAAATGGGAAGAGAAGACAGGAGATAAAATTATGTTAGTTTCAGAAAAATCAAAACGATGACTATGAGCCCAGCAGTGGGAAGCAATAGATTTAGAGATCTCTTCATTACGAACATTTCGATGATAATCATTTATTCTATATTTCAAACACCTTCTTGTTTGATCAGTATAAACTAAATTGCACAACGAACATAAGACTAAATAAATGCCAGAACGGTTTTCAGTAGGAATGGGATCTTTAAGAGAAGATAATTTAATTTTGTTGACGGTTTTCTAAATGACTTTAAAACCAAACGGAGAGAGAATTTTAGAAGTTTTAAAAGAAAGTGATAAATAAAAAGGTAAAACAACTGGAATGAGACTGTGATCGTTCAATTTGGTATCAGATCGTTTAGATTCTTGAATTTATATAAAGCTTTATTAATAATAGAGTGATT
Source organism: Salticus scenicus (assembly GCA_963930645.1). Classification (NCBI taxonomy): domain Eukaryota; kingdom Metazoa; phylum Arthropoda; class Arachnida; order Araneae; family Salticidae; genus Salticus; species Salticus scenicus. The sequence goes on along the minus strand of OZ005648.1, from coordinate 129,552,517 downwards.
ATAGCCTCGAGAAAGAGCAAGAGATTTTAAGTAATTAATTTCTTTCGAAAGACTAGACAGATCAGAACAAATGTGTAAGGCTTATGTTTTTCTTACTCATTTTCCAAAAATTGATAAATTTTTAATATTTCATTTTGCGGTTAAGAAAAAAAAAAAAAAAAAAAAAAAAAGAAAGAAAGAAAGAAAGAGAAAAATGCACATATTGAAAATTCAGATTATTGAACTTAGAATTACATTAAAAATAAATAAACGATTGTAAATTTTTGTGGAAGCAGAATTTAAATATACATTATGTAATGAGTAATCATGAAATCAAACTTTCCCATAGAGTAACATGGGCCACGGCTGTCGGTGAGATTAGGTATTATCCACTCTAAAAACATAAAGTTGCTTTCCTTAGGAACAGTTACTACTTTCATTTCTTAAAATTTATTTTGAAAGTTTTATGTTTAACCTGAATTATAATGTAATATCTTTAAACTTGTTGGAAAAGGGGGAAAAATCTTTTTCAGTTGTGTACTTTATCTCAAACCAATACTCTGGTTGTCCTAAGAAAGATGCTTTTGTTTAGTCTCATACGAGAATATATATAAATGTATTTATTTCTGCAAAGCAAATTAACCATATCTTTCGAACGATACTACTTGTAAGCCCTTCCTTTTATTGAATAGGCTAAAAATGTAAGAGGAATTTCATGCCTGCGTATTAATATATAGATTCGCTGAAAAAATTTAGAATGCTCCAAAGAATTACTAAACTAAATACATGAAAAAACCTTTACTGACTTCGTTGCTTGCCGTTAAACTTTTCCACCGGGTTCCCGGTGGAAAAGTTTAACGGCAAGCAACGAAGTCAGTAAAGGTTTTTTCATGTATTTAGTTTAGTAATTCACCATTTCGTTTTTAATTAATATAGTTTAAATGCTCCAAAGAAGTATAAAAACAAGAAAGAAAAATCATGCAGTATGCATCGATTAGTAACAATTTCCAACTGTACGTAATTGTTGTATCGAATAACTTTTAATATTCTTTGCCTACGTTATCACACAACAGACAGAAGGACTGAAAAGTATACAGATAGACTAATTCATTTAAAAATTACTCTTAGGCATTTTGGAAAGAGTTAAAAAGGCTTAACGCAAAAGAAAATGCAGACGTTACATTATAATTGCAGCTTTTGATCTCTCTGAATGATTTAGTGTAGCCCTGTAAATCAGAGAGGTAATCATATCATATTCCATACAAAGCATTATTTTAGATTATTAACAATATGTTTCAATATTTTTATGATTTTTACAGTAGAAAGATTTTTAAATATAACTTTCAAAAAATTCTGTCCTAAAACGTAATGCAGTGTTTTTTTTTTTTTTTTTTTTTTTTTGTGTCCCTGTAAACAAACTAGTTGTACAGGACCTATTAATATCATTTAAATGGGGAACATTCTATAGGGAAAATATTTATAAAAATAACACTCATAGAACACAATGCTTTCAAATGCTTTTGGGTATCGCTGTACACAAATCAGAAGAGATATTCACTCAATTTTGAATATGGAACATCTGATAGTGAACTTCAATAAAACATATCAGTTTCGAGAAATTCAATAAATATTTACAGGAGTTAGAGCGCGGGCAGAAAGACAGACAGACAGATGGACAGATACACAAACTGAAAACATATTCACACTTAAAAATGTTAGAAAGTGCTAAAAACGCTTAATGTAAACGAAAGTACAATTCTAGCAATTTTTTATTAATAGCTCTTAATATAAATGGATATTTTTGTATCACCCTGTAAGTCTAATGCTAATCATGCTATATTCTATGCAAAGCATTTTTTTTCATGCATATAAAGAACATATTTCAATTTCCTATAACTTCGTGGAAAGTAAAGATATTAAAATTTGATTTATATAAATATCTCTCATAGAGCGCAATGCTTTGGAATACTTTTAAGTGTCTCTGTACATAAATCAGTAAAGGTATTTCCTCCATTTTATACAGGAAACATCCAATAGTGAACCTGAATAACATATTTCAATTTAATTGAGATATGTCTACAATAAAGGTATGAATATATGGTTTATCGAAATACCTCTCATAGAACACAATGCTTTGAAATACTTTCGGGTGTACTTGTACACAAACCAGTAGAGGTACAAACTCCATTTTCAATAGGGAACATCCAATTGTAAACTTGAATAACATATATCAGTTTCAAGAAATTCCATAAATATTTACGGGAGTTAGAGCGCGGACAGACAGACAGACAGACAAAACGAAGTCATAAATACTTTTCAATCTTGTTGGAAAGTGTTAAAAATGTTAGAAAGTGTTAAAAACGCTTAATGTAAACGAGAGTACATATCTAGCAATTTTTTTAATAATAGCTCTTAATTTAACTGGATATTTTTGTGGCACCCTGTAAATCTAATGCTAATTATGCTATATTCTACTCAAAGCATTCTTTTTTGCATATAAATAACATATTTCAATTTCCTAAAATTTCGTGGAAACTAAAGTTCTTAAAATTTCATTTATAGTAATATCTTTCATAGAACACAATGCTTTGGAATACTTTTGAGTGTCCCTGTGTGGTGTGTCCCAATGGTGGCATTGCCTCCATTTTATGCAGGAAACATCCAATAGTGAATTTGAATAACATATTTCAATTTCATTAAGACATGTCTAGAGTAAAGGTATGAAAATATGGTTTATAGAAATACCTCTCATAGAACACAATGCTTTGAAATACTTTCGGGTGTCCCTGTACACAAACCAGTAGAGGTATAAACTCTATTTTCAATAGGGACCATCCGACAGTGAACTTGAATAACATATGTCAGTTTCAAGAAATTCCATAAATATTTACGGGAGTTAGAGCGCGGACAGACAGACAGACAGACAGACGGACAGACAAACCGAAGTCATAAACACTTTTCAACCTTGTTGGAAAGTGTTAAAAAAGCTACTAAATGGAGGGAAAAAAAACAGCCTTTTTTTTTTTTTTCTTGGCAGATTTTAGGAATAATGCCCCGAAGGAGAGGGGGGGTGTACGTATTGCCGGTTGGCAATGGCAACACTCTTGAAAGTATGTGGGTGGCATTTTCAGATGAGGAATACGAAAGGGCGCCAAACATCGGGTCTCCCCCCCCCCCCAATCAAATTTTCACGCTACGCCCCTGCCAGGGGGACCCTCTTTCTGAGACTTTCTTGGTCAGTTAAAAAATGTATGTCAGACATACTGCATAAAAAATCAACTCGTTTTAAAAAATAAAAAAAAAGTTAGTTTATATCTCTTTTTTTTAGAAAGAGAAAAACTATCGATTTCTAAGGACTAGCGATAAACTTTTGTCTATAGGCTGAAGGACAGGAGCCCTTTTTAATTCTTCACGTGAAGGGGAGAGTGGAGTAAAAGAAAGTGTCCAGCTAGGCACCCTAAAGATAATGTAAAGGAAACAAATTGAAAGAAACTGCTTCTGAAAAATAAATTGTATAAAAACTAGAAACACAGAGGGCGAGTGCGTAGCTAATTGAGGAAAAAGTCGATGAAAGAAAGATATTTTATTCTAATAATGTTAACGAAGTGGTACAAAAGCAATATTAAGGTAAGGGCGTCTTAAATTCACTTATAATTTGATTATGACATTTCTATAATTTTAATTATTTACATATTCAACATTCTTATTACATGTTAGTAAAGCAAAACTCCTTAATTTCTATAAATGTTTATTTGTATAAGTTAAACTAATGTTACGTTATAATACAGGATTAGTACATAGGTTGAAGAAACGGAGGACTATATTTTATTCTAATGAATTCTTTGAGAGAGGCAGCCCATGATCATAATTTAACTACTTTTCTTTTCTTTTAATGATTTTGATTATTTATACATTCACTTTCTTATCACATGATCATGATACTAAAAGATAACGTCAAATTCCTTTTAAAAAATGTCTGTAAAATACTGTTATGGTGGTAAAAATTAAACTCCTTCTTTTGCGTATAATTTTTAAACAAATAAACATATGAATGTAAAATTTGGATAGCCTCTTCGTTATCATATTATTAACCGAATTTTATGTAACTTTAGCATAAGAATAATTTTAAGTTAACAAATATTCATTTTTCTTTCAAAAGTAAGCTTTGGAAAAAATGAAAAATTTCAATAATTTTTGGAAAGAACACTTAATGAAAAATGGTAATAAGGATGTGTAAAATCGTTAATTTTACATATTTAATTTGCTACCCAAAACAAACCCTTTGAGTCACTGAATATAGCACTTTATCCATGGTTTAAGACCATTGAGTTTGATCCTCCAACTATATTCCTTGTTTTTTGAATGACCTTTTTATCTGATGGCAACGGAGGTAAAAAAAAGTTCGTTACTAGCGTCGGCAGGTGATTAAAATAAAAATGGTTTGCGTAAAACATTAAAAGAAAAGAAAAATGATAGAGTATAGTTACATCATGTAAATTAAAGTTTTATTTGTGGAAAAAGAACAGCACTTCATGCCAATAATGGAAAAAGGATATACATTAATGATATTGCTATATGTGTGATATATATGTTATAAATAATTTTCTCAACAGAGGAGTGAGTAATAATTGTGCAGTGAAAGTGCTTTATATTAATTATCTAGCAAAATCCATTTAAATAATCATAGGGATAACAATCAAACCTATTTCTTATTTTTTCGTATGTGAATAGCTTTTTAAAAAATATGGATACAAACATGAAAAATGAAATCGAATAAGATATTTGTTATCTAAATTGTATCCTGTTTGTAACAAGTACAATTTTTACAAAATTCCTTTTTTGTGTGTAATTAGTAATTTTCCCTCTGGCTTTTTTAAACTGGAAAGTAAAACAACAAACACTTTTTTTAAAAAAAAATTTCAACTAGAGCCCCGTTCACATGAGCAGTTTCTACCCGTGTCAATCTTCGCGAAGTTGTTCACATACTTCCATCCCGCATAAAAGCAGGGTTAGACCAGGGTCATTTTTCCTCCGAAATCAACCCCGCAATATACTAGGGGATAAGAGGGAATAACCCGCGAATTACCCAGAATGCTTTTCGCTTGTTTCTTTCTGCTTCAATACTGGAACAGCGAATTGCGCACTATTTTCAAGAGATAAACTGCGTTTTTTTTTTTGTTATTTTATTTTATTATTATTTTGTGTGTGCGTATTGTTCTGTGAAGTTAATTGAAGAATAATAATACTAGAGGAAGGAATTTAAAATAATGCGTGGATATTATATAAATGAAAAATATAAAACGGGCACAGTGTTTTGCACTTTTCTTTTTTTATTGAAATTTCTAAAATTCTCAGTAAACTAACATATAGTAAATTAATATTGTTTTACAATATGAGTAATTTTTTTGTATTATAAAGGTTATTTAAGGAAATGGTAGACACATTTTTTTTTTTTTCTTTTGTAAATAACTTCTTAGAATTATAAACATTTTGTATGCATATGCATTGGAATATAACAATATTAAGTATTAAAATTTCTCAAAAACTATTTAAATTCAATAAAATTCAATTAAAAAATTATATATTTTTTAAAAATTAATCCTGCTAAACAATTTTTAACATTTCTCTTTATTTTACATTATTATAATTTATTTAACAATATATTCTAAACATGTTTGAATATTGCTTTCTCTATATTAATTGATAAAATAATTTTTGAAAAATGTTTTTATGTTTGCATATTATTTTTTTTCATTTAATTTCCAGCATTCAAACAATATATATATATATATGCATACATATATAATCATTTTAAGAAATTAATTTATCAGCCAATCTTTAATATATATATAAAGATTTAACTTACCAATGAATTTACAAAGTAATAACCAAATGTATTTATAAAATATTTCTGAGTTGCTGTAAAATATTTAAAATCCATTGTACACACTAGAGCCTGGACTGGGTGGAATGTCTTTTAGGGGGACTTTCTAAGGCAAACTAGCTCATACTCATGGAAGTTTTAGGGAAAACGTCGGAAAACTATTAAGATCAGACCGACGATGGTTCGAACCCGATACCCATATTTATTCGCCTAATAGTATGGCCAATATATCGAATTTTGTTGGGTTAATAACAGTTATAAGAACTATATATATTTTTTTCCTGGTAGGAGGAAGAGAAGCAATTTTAATTATATAAACAGAACAAATTTATAATACCTATATCTTGAGTTCACGTATAAAATTTAACTTTAGAAGTGGGTTATAAATAGATAAACTATTTGGGAACAGATTTGAATAATATATATTTCATAATCTGTTTTATATTTTACTATATTAGAGATTTCATTGAAAATTTTCTTTTATAGGTAATTGTATCCCATTGCTACTGTTCTTACACACACACACACATATATACAGGGTTCCCACTCTTAAAAAAGAAAAAAATTCAAGGACTTTTCAAGTACTTTTCAAGGCCTATTTGAAATTTTTCAAGGACTAGGGGGAAATCTCAGAACGCTAGGCATATACACAAAACTTTAGTAACTACTTTCATTAGTAATATTTTTTTTTTATAATTAGAATAACTTTGCCTGTTTTCCCGACACATTTTTGATGGATTGACTTAATTAACTTTTACAAGAGTCAAAAAACGATTAGTTCAAGATTTGGAATGATTATGATTATTCCAAAGTTTTTAGGTTTGAGTCCTGGTCTAGTCACTTTCTGCTCAAAATTAATGACCAGTCTATCAAACAGGTATGAGACTGGCAAAAAAAAAACCCAAATAAGCTAAAACTATATGCAAAAGCAAGACAATGAAATAAGAATTTTATGACAAAATCATTATATTAGACAATGACGTGCACATGTGCAGATGGAGATAGTTTAGCCTTGACAGAATTCGCGCTAAGCCAGTCTATTGGAGTGGAAAATTCAAGGATTTTCAAGGACTTTGCACAAAATTCAAGTACTTTCAAGGGCCCTTGAAAAAGAAAATGAAATTCAAGTACTTCTTAAGGACTTTCAAGGACCGTGGGAACCCTGATATATATATATATATAATTATCGACATATTTAAACAAAAAAAAAAATTAAGTGGTGGTGTGAGCATCAAGGCTGATTGATATCACAAGGGCTCTAGGCCTAGGTGGAATGCCCTCCACAAAATTATTTTAAAAGGTTTGGATTTTAGTTTCGGATTATTTAAGAGGTTCCGTGATTTTCTATTGAATTTTGGTTTTAATACTTTTGGTTACAGAATATTTTTAATTACAAAATTAGTTTTAATAATAAAACATATATGCACAAAACTCTAATTTATAGTTTTTATTACAGATGCACAAGAATACATTTTTTTTTATTTATTTTTTTATGAATTCTTATTTCGATGCATAATAGAAGATAAAGATTTATGTTGAAATATTTTTAAGAATATCTATTAGTTATGATAGCAAGAAATGAAATAAGTATTTGACCTAGTATTTATTAATGTAGTAATATTACTTTAAATCTTTAAGGTAATAAAATCTGAATTAAAAGTTTAATCATTTATTTTACGAAGTGGTTAAAGCTACGGCAGCCGTAACTTTAATGGGCTTACGGCAGTCTTTTAACACATGCGCAAGAGGATAGGTCTGACTTTCAGAGAACGAATCATTTTTTGAACGATTCTCTCTACGGCATACGGAAGCCTTGGAGATAAATAATGAACAAGGACACGTGTTTTATTGTTTTCTCGTATTTAGTTTCATTATCTTGTTATTATTTATATTATAATGTCGCTAATTTTTGCGTGATCCAATTATTTGCAAAAAATGTCGCGTAATTTCAGTTTGAGGAAAAACATTTCTCTTCTCATTTAAGGAATATTCATTCTGAAAATGTCGGAACTGTAAATCTGGCTTTCTAGATTGGGAAAAAAAAAAAAAAAAAAGAAATAGCATTGAGAATAAGTTATCAAGCTTTTTTTATTTTCTGAAATTCGTCAAAGAAAAGTGACATAAAATGTATGTACTATGATTGTCTTTGAAGTGGAATTTAAAGTCCTATAGAAAATAGACATAGACATTTGAAAAAATTGGGATGTATAAAGATAGGACACACTTGCCCAGCATTTATGAGTGTATCATCAGAAACATAACGAAGCTACTGAAATAAAAGTCAATTACCAGTCTGTCCATGTAGTATATGAAAAAGAAGTTGGAAAGATTAAATCTTGCCTCATCGTTAAGTGCTGGTATACCCATGTCAAAAATATTACAGGGGATAAAGAGAAGCACTCACCTACCAAGAGATAGTTATACAATGTGGAAAGACCTTCATAATATTAAAAGTGCTTTCCATCTTGATAAGTCAATTTTATATAAAGATGATACTGCTTTAGTCAATTTATTAGTGAAAAAAAAAAAAAAAAAAAAAAAAAAAATGCAAAATGAGAATAAGTATGATCCAATCCTCATTTATAAACCTGTTTGAGAATTATTGCAAGACTTTCCAAATACTAATTAAAATGAATTCCTTTTAGGAATTATGAAGGAAGTTCAACAAGAACTATTGGAATTATACAACATATATGTACAATGATAGATTCGACTCACTGGCTTAATCAATATAGGTTTCAGCTAACTAAGGTAATGGTAAATGATGAAAATCATGAAGGATTGCCAGTTGACACTTTTTTTCTACAAGGGCTGCCATTGAAACGTTTATACCATTTTTCTTTGCAATTACAAAACTTATTCCTGATATGAAAACTACCATTCTCATTTCTGATGACAACTGATGCATATTATAATGCGTGGTAAGTTGTGTTTCAAGATAACTGTATATATACGCTCATGCCATCAGTGATAAAAATTGGGAAGAGAAGGTGTCATATGATGTCTGCTGTAAATATTTTAGGCGTCAAATTAAAATTTCCAGTTGCAATTTCTGAAATTCATTTTAATATCACTAACCAAGACTGATTCCGAGTAAAACAATATTTTCTAACCTATGCATAAAAAATTTTTAAATACAATTTAATTTATATATATTTATTTTTCTCATACGTTATATCAGTATGTGCACAGAGATATAATGTATTGGTTACATAGGTTATATGTATGCATGATTCATCTGGATTTTGAAATACGAACTATCTTCTATAAATCAAAATATTTTATTAGACATTAGGAGTAAGACATTTTTGATAAAGCTTTCCCAAGATACGGTCATTTTGAAGTTGAAATTTAGTTAAGCCCGCCTCATTCAAAAAGTGCATTAGTTCACCAGAGATAGCAAGTGTAACCAGTAGAATGTTGCAACTTCTAAACCATACATGAAGGTGCGGTGCTGGTGATTTTCGCCAAACGTGCCAAGTGGCACCTGAAAGCAATTTTTCTGCAGTATTGCCTTGATCTTGTGAAAGCAAGGGTTAAAGAAATACGAAAGTATACTTTGTTCACCATTTCACACTTGCAGTACCTTAAAATTTTAAGAAACTATCCCTATATTCAATAAATTTTTTTTACCAAACTGTCAAATAACAGGTGCAAGAGTTTTTAGAGAGAAATCTCCCAGGTCAGTTTTATCCGCCATTGGTTATTTCCTGTGTCCATTTACCATGCGTCACACACCTCCTAGGCATCAAATTAGACGACCAGAAATAATTTTACATTCATCAAATGCAATAATTTAGTTGCATTTGATGATTTACGACAGCTAATTTTGAACACTGCATGCCATGAGGTGAGAAACTGGAACTTAAATGTAAATTCAAAGGTGAAAGAAAGTGCCAGTAAAGAAGCTATCGAAAAACAGATAGATACAATTTTTTCAGAAATTGTAACTTTTACAAGCAAATATGTAACTTTTTACAAGCAAATGAATGACTTTATTAGCAGCTTTAGTGTTTATTGGAAAAAAGTCATTGACTATTTTCAGAACATTTACTTAAAACATTAAAACGACCTCAAAAATAGGCTTAACATTGCTATAGAACTGGACTAGACATAAACACAAATATGAAATTGGAGTGCTGGCATCGCCAACTAAAATACGAGGAGAGTGGTGGTACCATTATAAAAAGACTAATCAAAGCTCTCATCAGTTGGGTGCCAAATGGCAACTAACATTGTTTTCTTAGTTATCATTAAGTTGTATTAAGGTGCCATTTTAAAATTTGTATTTACAGATAAAAACACATGCATAAATATAATTACTTAAGATACTAATCCTTTATCTTGTTAGTTTTTCCCATTTTAAAAATGTGCTACACTGATATTTTGACAAGAACGCTAGAAATTTCATTCTACTATTTTATTGCTAGTACCTTTATTTTCATTGCATATTATTGCACACTACTGATTTCAATGAAATATTTATTTCTCTGTAAGTTATCAATTTAAATTACTGATTGTTATAAATTTAATAATTACTATCTTAATATGTAACTCTTGTTTTGTTTAATAATGTATTAAAAAAAAAGGAACCTGAAATAGTAAGCAACCTTCTGCTATCAATAATATATATAATTTAGTATTTTGTTTAAGTGTACTATGCTTATGCTAGGTTAAACAGTTTTATAAGTTTACTATTGCTTCTATGGCAACTCTAAACTTAGTTGATAAACAAATGAAATGCATTTTATGTTGGTATTTATTTTAGTGCATTACTGTTTTGAATGTATGTACATAATTTAATATAGTTTAATTTTAATAATTAATAGGAAATATTAAGTTTCAAATACTGCAATAAAAAGCATTGGGTAAGAAAGAATATTTCTGTGTAAGTTTATTTAATTTTAAACCACATGTTTTATTCAGTTATTAGGCTGATCTTTTTACAATGATAAAATAAATTTTCTTATTTCATCAAACAGTATTGTTTATTTTATTATTACTGTTATTTGTTGTTTTTAATTACAGTTTTTTGTTGTTTTTAATTGCAGTTTGTCTAATACTAATTATAAGATTAAGAAACTGCTCAAAAAAGATGCATGAGTCTGGCTAGGCCTAATTTAATATGATATATATGCTGTTTGTTTGTAGTACTGCTATTTATTATTTTCTACAAATACAAACGTAGAATCTTAATTACAAAAGAAAAGAAAAAATGATAAATGCTCTTGCCTAACATCCCCCCTTCCCTTCATCTGCTATTTTTGCATTATTTTAATGTTTAGGAGCATTTCTAATTGCTTGAACTAAAAAAATGTTAATAAAAAGAAAAAATAAACCGAATAATACAGTCCTCATAGGCAGTTTTTGACAACTTGTTGAAATGGCCTATTTGTAAAGAATGTGTTTGTTGACGTTGATGGTTTTTATTAATTTTAAACGTTTGATTAAGAAACAGTTACTGAGTAACACACAGATACAGAAAATGTTCAGACCTCGGAAATTTCTCCCAAAATATAATCTAAATTTCCTTCAATGACATGAAAATGTGTTTTGTAATACAAAGCCATATATTCTATATAATAAGCATTTAAAAGAATAAGAATACACTGTAATATAAAAATATAATTGTTAGTTTATATTACAAGCATTACAAAGTAACAATTTGTTATTTTCGACTTTCAATATTCTTTTAGTAGAAAATGTAAATTTCTCCAGTCACTCGAAATTTCCCCCTCATTTGGGCATATTCTGCATCCCTAAAGTAATATATAAATAAAGGTAGGTCTTAGGGTGCCTAGATAAAGGAGAGTAACTTCAATTCTGTGATAGAAGTTCATTAGTCAAGACAGACTATCAGCTGCCCGAGGCGATTTTGGAAGAAGCTCCATAGGTTTAACATTGAGGTCTTTGAATGAGTCAAAAAAACCATCGTTATCTCCAGATATTAAAATAAAATTGAATTTTATTTCTTCATAAATACGTTAAGAATGATTGACTGCAATATCTGAAAGCATATTTGACAGAATAATGTTGACTATTAATTTGTTTTATTTAGTTTATTAATTGACGTGATAGACAGATTCTTTTTTCTAGCATGCTTCATGTCTTTTAAATTGATAAAAATTTTAAAAATACTCCATGATTATTGTTATAACTAATTTGTATTCATCTCATTTATTAAATATTTTCTTTTTTCCAATTTTTGTGCTATTTTTAACACAAAAATTAATGATTTTATTATTAAATGGAAGTAGAAAGTTTTGGCGATATTTAATATGGTATTTGGCGAGATTCTTCACCAATGATTTGATGTGTTGATATTTAGAGAAAGCTAAAAGCTTGATAAATGTGCATATTTGTGTGTATTATGTAATTATATACAAGAGTATGTTTTAACTAATACATAAAGAGTTACTACTTGGTATCTGACTAAATACAAAATAATGTTTAAACAGGTTTCTATAATCAATAAAATTAAGAATATTTATTTATAATTTTGAAAATAAGAAATAAATATTTAAATCATTGATTTTGTTTTTCGAAAATGTTAAGTTTTGAATATGCAGAAATTTGTGAATAATATTATTCAAATATTTTACAGAAGCTGTTTATCTTTTAACTGTTTGTTAAAATTTTTATTTTGAAGTGGAAAATATTAAACTGAAACAAGTACTAAAATAGTGTTGATAAAATGTGAATATGGTTTAATTAAAATATAGTTTAAAATTTAAGCAAATATTTATTTAAAAAAAAGAAAGAAACAGTCAATTATTGTTATTATTACCATTACTTTGATTTAAAAAAAAAAAAAAAAGTAATAATAATAATTTAAATAAAATTAATTCAGTTTACAAAACGTTAAATCTACATAGTTAAATTTTCTAGATAGAATGTATATGGTAGTCATTTCTTGCCTTAATTTTTGTAATTTAGGAATTTTTGTTTAATAAATTCGTGGTTTAAGATTCTTTTTGATCAATTATTTTTCAGTTATTGTTAAAAAAAAAAAAACTTCTTGCATAATGGATACTGTAAAAAGAGATATGATAGATAGGGTTCCCATGGGTCAGGGAAAAGTCAGGGAATTTGAAATTATGAAGAAAAGTCGGGGAAAATTGTAAATATTGCTCAAAAACCTGGAAAAATAATGATACAAGCATTCAATTTATATCGCAAGTTACGTTACTATGATGTCTTTTATGTCGCGAGCTATGTTCTGTTTCATACTGCAAGCTATTTTTTATGTCTCGGACGAAATTTTGTGACTGGAATTTTCTAAAAATAGACCTGGAAAAGTCAGGGAATTTTATTTTTGAAATTGAGTGGGAACCCTGGATAGACAAGTTTTTCACAGAATATTATCAGCAGTTTCAGCAATGTACTAAGATTTCTGCAGAGAATAATTTACTTTCACTTTTTTCTATATTCATAAAAAGGAAGTACTGGACTCAGAAACATTTCTGAATTGAGGTTTTTGATGGATTTACACATTTTGAGAAGTTCTTAATACCACGTGACCACTTTTAAAAAATATCTTTATTTCTATGTGTGTGTTACCAAAATTTTGTGGGAGCTCTATATCAAGATTTAATGTGCTAATTTTCATGAAAGTTTATATTTAGTCACACCTTAACATAAACTGACATATTTAAATTTTTGGGGCATATTAGTTGACAGCTGGCACTTTAAGTAAGCGTGGTAAGAATATACACATTTTCACGAGTGTATGACTTACAGTTATTTGCAGAGATAAAGTAAATATTTATTTTCTTTTCACTTTGAAAAAAAAAAAAAAAAAAAAAAAATATATATATATGTATGTATTATTAAAAAAAAAAAAAAATCCTCCCAAACAATTCTGCCTCGACCTAATTTTTAAAATTTGTTAGAGAGATTGTTTTCCGAGAAATACACACACAGTAAGAAATAAAGAAATTAGATCCTGATGATTACTAAATACGATTAATAGAATTAAAGTTATTTTTGTCTGAACACTTAAATTTCAAAAGAATTATTTTTTTCATTTCTTATTGTGTGTTTATGCATGGAGAAAAAGAGAGAAAAAAATTTCAAAGTTTATTTAAAATAAAGTAAAGTAATTATTTAAAAATAAAGCACTTATTGTAGAAGTTTTGCTTTCTTGGTAAAAAATACATTCAACCAATTTAAATTTATTGCAATAGAAAAAACCTTATATAACTGAATTATTGGAAGTTGTTATCTCATCTTTACATTTTATTAACTTCAGCCGTTTAGTCACGGATCTCTGGCTACATCAATCACAGAGATTCCCTTCTCTGGCAGAGTCAAGGCATGAGATTTCACTTCCATTTTAAGCTTAATCCGACCCATTGTGTGGTATAGGAATACTGATGTATGTAAGTTATCAAATTTCTAACAAATAAACAAAATACTGGCTGGTGGGAGCGAAGAGCATATAGCCTTAATCTAAAAGTCCATGAGGTGAACTGAGTGTTGACAGGATAAGGAAAGGTCATCTGTGATCGACTAATGCCACATGTTATCACTGGAGTTCAACACATTTTTATGGCGGAAACAGCAACTGACATGTAAGGGTTTTTTTTTTGCCACTCAAGTGTAAACATTTGTTTTGGCCGGTACTGTAATCTTGACCTTCAATTAGATGCAATAATTACCCTTGCCAACAGCTAAACACTGTTTTTTTTTTTTTTTTTTTTTTTTTTTATAGGAAAGTTTCTTTATTAAATTACTCTTAACTTAATGTATTTTTTAAATTGTTACGGTTTTATTTATTGAGCTAAAAACGCAGTTCAATTTTTGGCAGTTATTGGTTTAAAAATAATTATTTTAGAAATAAAATTTTCAGGATACAAGAACTAATTTAATGTTAAGTTTTCTGAATGTGAAATTGGAATTTTAAAAAATACATTAAGTAATGAGTAATTAAAAAAAAAAAAAAAATTCTTTATATAGAAAAAATAGAAATTTAGGTGTGGGTGAGTATAGGTATCGTATCTGTGCTCTTAAAATAAATCTTAGTATACTTACTATACATGAAATATCCACTCAGTATATGATGATTAAACAAAATAAAGTGGTGACTTAAAAAGATTAAATAACTTTTCACCATCTTTTTTTTTTCTCCCCATGACCTTCATAAATGGGAAACAGGAATATAGCTTGAGGGGGGAGTGTCTATCCCCCCAATATTAAAAAAAATAGGGCAGTGTATGAGATTTCTAGACACTATTCTATGCCTTAAAGTTTATTTTAAAGTGGAACAGGATTTTATTAACCTTTTCAGCATCATTTCTGTTTTTTTCCGACACGTATTCAAAATGAAAGGTTGATTTACTAAATTTTAAAATAAATACTGCTTTTTTTCTAGAAAATAACATAAAAGAATATCTGTACTATATAGTATCATAGTATTGATTTTATCATGAATTATTAAAGAGACTAGCTAGCTTAGCCTGCTAGCGGGTCACTGTTATTAAATGAGTTACTAAAATTAAAGAATCACATTTCAGATTAGCAGACTTTGCCCGCTTCGCTGATCATTATATTGAAATGAAGTCTCAAAATGCCATATCATTAATAAGAATAAAATCAGTCAAAATCTAAGTTAAAGTTCTCGATACCTTCAATAGCGGTTTTGCCACTCGCCACACTTCACAAAATCCCTTTATAGTGCATGTTGCATATACATACCTAATCCACGTATTAAAAAATCGTGATTCTAAGAATATTTGAAGCAGAGAAGGGGAGATAGGGTAAAGTTTCACAAAATCGCTTTGTAGCGTGTGTTGTATACACATAAACAGTCCACACATCAAAAATTTCTATTCTCAGATAGTTTGGAACAGAGTTACATGTGGAAACATGTTTTTAATCCCCCCAACCCTCAAGGGGGTGATAGCACGAAATTTCAAATAATCCCTTTGTAGTTTGTGTGTAATGAGCACATAACCAATCGACCTATCAAAAAATCGCTTTCCTGAGATAATTTGCAACAGAGTTGCTCTTTAAAATGTGTTTTTGCCCCCCCCCCACTCCCCGCCCTTAAAGGGGAGAAAAGAGAAATTTCATAAAATCCCCTTATAGTGCGTGTTGGGAACGCATAACGAGCCCGCACATTAAAAGTCATCTAATGTTATGTAACGTGATGTGAAGATAACAATAAATACTCGTTCTTTCATTCACAAACCAAAACTATATTAAACATACAATACACAGATTTATGCGTTGAAAACATAAGTTGTGATAAAACATTGCGATTGAATAATAAACAATATAATGTTAAGTAACAATGCGAAAGATAGCATGCAAGCTACCGTGCGGATGAAAAAAGAACACCTAAGATAGTTTGGAGCAGAGTTGTGCATGAAAACATGATTTTGCCCACCCCCACCCCCCAAGGGGGATAAGGTGGAATTTTGCAAAATCTACTGTAGTGTGTGTTTTGAGTACCCATAACCAATCGACATATCAAAAAATCACTGTTCTGAGATAATTTTGAGTAGAGATACTCTTAAAAGCGTTTTTTGCACCACTCCCCACCTTTGACAGGGGGGGGGGGGGGGGAAATTTTTCGTAAGATCCCTTTATAATGCGTAAACAACCCACATGTAAAAATTAATCTTACTGAGATAATTTGAAGCAAAGTTATGCTTCGAAACATGCTTTTTGCACCACCCCCAAGGGGAGAGGACGGAATTTTACAAAATCTCTTTGCAGTATGTGTCTTGAGTACGCATAACTAATTGACATATCAAAAAATTACTATCCTGAGATAATTTGGACCGCAGTTACTCCTATAAGTGTATTTTTACCCCCCACCCCACCTTTAAAAGGGGGGGTGGAGGATGAATTTTCATGAAATCCCTTTACTGTATGTGTTGGGAAGGCATAAACAACCAAATATACAAATTAATCTTGCTGAGATAATTTGAAGCAAAGTTATACTTGGAAACAAGTTTATTGCCCCCCACCCCCAAGGTGGAAAGGGGGGGACTTTCACAAAATCCCATTACAATGGGTGTTGGAGACACGTAAGTAAGCCACACACTAAAATTTGTGACCTCAACTCATAGATTTTTCCGGATGAATTTAGCACTAAAAGGGGGACACAAATTTGCCCCCTCGTAACTCCCCCCCCCCAAAAAAATCGAAAATCGCAAAAAAAAACAAAAATCAGCTTTTGGAAATATTCTCAAGAAGACTCTTGACGATTTTCTATATCTTTCTGCTATTATTGGTAGAGTTTCACTCGAAAATCCCTATTTTGCTAAATTTGCCTTTGAAAATCGTTTTTACTCCCCCACCCCCCTTAAAAATCCAAAACTCCAAAATTGCAGTAAATGTTTTTTTTGCACTCGTCTAGTCTCTCTCTCTGCAATTTCTTCACCGTGAAGCAATTTGGAGCCGAATTATGGCTATAAGGGAGTTTTCCTTCTGCCCCCAGTGGGATATTTCGCAAAAGCTTGTCTTAATAGGCGTCAGGGTCCTAAAAACAACGTGCTCACCAAAATTTGCGAGTCTTATCTCCCATAGAATCGCTACGGCTGTGTTTAATCAGTGAATCAGTGGTTTTGCTCTTTTATTCCCCACCGCAGGGAGGTAAAGGGGGGACTTTCACAAAATTCCGTTACAATGGATGTTGGACACATGTAAAATAAGTCACACACTAAAATTTGGGACCTCAGCACCTATAGATTTCCAAGGATGAATTTAGCACTAAAAGGGGGGGGGGTCATATATACCCCTTGTAACACCTTCCCAAAATCAGAAAAAATCAAAATTGAGTTATTTTACAAATACCTTCAAGAAAACGCTTGGCGTTTTTTTTATATCTTTGAGCTATCACTGCTAGAATTTTATGCAAAAATCCTTAATTTGTTAAATTTGCCTCCGAAAATCCTTTTTACCCCCTCTCCCCCCCTTAAAAATCCAAAATTGCAGAAAATGATTTTTTTTGTATTCAAGTTTAGTCTCTCCATCTGCAATTTCTTCATAGTGAAGTAATTTATAGCCTAGTTATGCCTATAAAGGTGTTTTTGCCTTCTGTACTTCCAAAAATCTCATTTTTACCCCCTCCCCCCCGTTTAAAAATCCAAAATTCCAAAACCGCAGAAAATGATTTTTTTTTGTATTCATGTCTACTCTCCCCATCTGCAATTTCTTCACCGTGAAGTATTTTGAAGCCGAGTTATGCTTATAAAGGTGGTTTTTGCTTTCTGCCCCCCTCCCCAGAGGGACAGGGAGGTATTTTGCAAAATCCTGTCTTAATGAGCGTCAGGGTTCTAAAACCAACCTGCTCACCAAACATTGTGACTCTATCTCCCATAGGATCGCCACGGCAGTGTTTAGTCAGTGATCAGTGAGTTTACTCTTTTATATATGTAGATAAACTGGAGTGAATGATTGACTTTTATACCAACTGATATATGAAAAATACCAGAGCCGGGAATCAAACTCGGGCTCTCCGCTTAACATACAGATGCTGTACCACTGAGCTATTCTGGCTGATAACCAGCTCGGCATTTCTCACATAATACACGTTGGCAAGGTCACCAAATTAGCAAAAGCAGCTATGTCAAGTGAAAATATTAATCATAACTCCAATAGACCACGAAATTTTAATTTGAAAATTTCAATCATCAACCTTGAAAATTGATTTCAGATAATCTGAAGTGGATGGTTGAATTTTATACCAACTATGTGAAAAATACCATAGGCAGGAATCAAACTGGGACGCTCCGCTTAATAATATTCATTGTCAAGGCGTACCAGCTATGTGAAAAATACCAGAGTCGGGAATCAAACTCGGGCCCTCAGCCTAATAATATTCGTTGGCAAGGCGTTGCCAACGAATATTATTAAGCAGAGGGCCCAGGTTCGATTTCCGGCTCTGGTATTTTTCACATAGTTGGTATAACAGTCAACAATCCCCTCCAGTTTATATGAAAGGACTTTTCGAGGTTGATGAATAAAAATCTCCAAATCACTTATATTTTTTTTATAAGTCAGAAAAAATAAAAAAAAGTATTTCTGATTGAAGAAAAAAATCTCACTTCAGGTCCTATTACCTTCGGCAGTGCAGGCCCATGCACAGTACGTAAGCTTATTTAAATTCAACCTATTAATGACACTACTTTTTATCTTTTTGAGGATATGGAAAATATGTCTGCTGAAATTTGAAATGCACATGATAATGCCACCTAACCAACCGTCCCCATCGGAGGTTAAATTTAAAATTAAACAGAAGCATTGGCATAAAAGAACCAATTATGAATGCAGATGATTTTCATTTCAGAAAGGTATTATACTAAATGTTCAAAGAAAGTGATTTTTTTCTGTGAACATGATATCTTTCCAGTTCATGGGGAAAGTTGAAATATAGAAGTGCCACCTATTGGTAAATTTGCATCCAATTTAATCAGCATAATGTCTCATAATGGCCTTTTCATGTATGAAGTTTTGTTTGATTATATGCAACTAGCAGGCTTTGCTGGGCAGTATATTAAAAGGATTTCTTTTTAATTGAATAATTGAAACGTTTAAATATATTTCGATTGGCGACTATTTTCTTCACAGTTTTAGTATGAGATCTCCTTGACAATATCAAACATTTTTTGAACTTCTCGAATCTGTGCAACAAAAGTATTATTAAAACGAACATTGTCGAAAACAGTCAAATAGAAATGTTAATTCTTCGAATATTCTGGAAACAGTTGAAACTGTTACTCGTACAGTAAAAGTCACTATTCGATGAATGGTCGAATCAGAGAATGCACATGTCGTTTTCGTAGCAATCACTATAACGCACGTATGTACGCTTCACGCATATGAAATTAAAAAAATCACTGGAAAGCCGTACATCGCTGTGCATGAATCTCAGAACATACGAAACTCGGTTCTGCAGCAATCACTATCATGCATGTTAAAACCAAAAAACATCACTGGATACCCCTACCTCGCTGTGCATGAATCTGAAAACACACGAAACTCGTTTTCGCAACAATCACTGTCATGCATGTTAAAACCAAAAAACATCACTGGACACCCCTTCCTCAAATCAATGAAAATGAAATTAACCAATCAAGTCTCTCGTAATTCCTCATAACGTAGCTCTAGTTGAATATAAAATACACTCAAATCAATGAAAATCAAATAAACCAATCAGATCTCTCGTACTTCCTCAAAACTTGCATCTAGTTCAACGAAAAATACACTCAAATCAATGAAAATCAAATAAACCAGTCAAATCTTGTAATTCCTCATAACGTAGCTGTAGTTCAATGTGAAATACACTCAAAACAATGAAAATCAAATAAACCAATCAAATCTCTTGTAATTCCTCATAACGTAGCTGTAGTTCAATGTAAAATACACTCAAATCAATGAAAATCAAATAAACCAATCAAATCTATCCTAAGTTTCTCTATTCTGCGTCATTATAGAAATGGGAAGTTTTATTTTCATATTTTTATTAATTAAAAGAAAACTAATCGAAAATTTGAAAATCTGACTTTGATGTGCACAATGACCTTCGGAGGACACCTTTGTGTTAAATCATGTGACTGTCCGAGCTACCGTTTTCGAGAACAGTGAAATATACATATATATATGTACAAATATTGCTCACTTAATAGTGTAAGATAGAACATGAGCTATAGCTTAGCCTTAAATTAAGGAAATTGCTATACAGAAGCACCACCTGGTTGAGTGATTGGCACCAAAAGTTGACGTATGCTCATTTGTGTCAAGGTGGGCATTTCCTTATAAATTTATATGCAATTCTATTCAGTAGTTCCTGATATGTAGCCTTCCCTGAAATTGCAGAAATCAATGAATAGCAGCGGCACCCTTTAAGCAATTTCCACCAAAAACTGATAGATACTAATTTATGTCAAGGTGCATCGACATATAAATTTATATGCAATTCTGGGCAGTAGTTCCTGAGATGCATTTGCCAAATTTTTTCTCTTTCTCTCTCACACACACACCGAGAGACATTTTCTAAAAATGGTCAGGTCAAGTTCTGAGGTTCTGAAAATGTGTAAACCCATTAAAAACCAGAAGTAAAAAATGTTTACTAATCCATTGTTTTCTGCTATTGAATATAGAAGAAAGTAATGAATAAATGAATCACATATTTAAGTTTTCATTTTATTCTCTATTCAATAAAAGAAATCATTGGATTTGTTAAAATTTTCGACTTACAGAACAAGATCCGACTTCGGTACAGAACAAGATCTGACCATTTTTAGAAAATGCCTATATCTGGATGTATATGACAAAATTTTATTCCAACTCTATATCAGGAAGTACTGCATAAAATGATATTTAAATTTATATGAATTTGCATCCTGACATGAATTAATACCTATGCCTATCAACTTTTGGTGCCAATCGCTCAACAGGTGATGCGTATATGCAGCAATTTCTGTAATTTCAGGGATAGATCTCAGGAACTAATGTGCAGAATTGCATATAAATTCACCTTGACATAAATTAGTGCATATTAACTTTAATGCCAATCAATCAAAATGTGCCGCTGCTGTACAAAACAAATTGAAAATTGAATGCTTAAAAGTAATTACATTTGTAAAAGAAAAAAAAATATATATATACTATATAGTGTTTTAGCACCTCAATTCTCTCAATATAGCAGCTGTTGCGACTAAAAGAAAGAAAAAGTTTAAAAATAAATAATTTTTCTTTGATTGAATAATACAAAGATTGCTATATAATTATATTTAAAAAAGTGACTGTGTCAAATTCCGTCATAAAGCAACAACTCTATACAAAATCAACACGCTTAACAACAAATCAACACACTTCATTAAAGGAGTTGGTTTAAAACAGTGGTTCTCAGGTGGTGTGCTATAAGAGGATTTTAGTTACACTTTTAAATTTTATTAAGCTGCCAAATTTTGACGAGTAGAGATATTTTATATATTTGTTATGTATTCATGCATTTGTTATGAATATTTTCAACAGTTGTGCTTTGAATTTGGATGATTACACAAAGTTTGATAGTAAAAAATTCAGATAAATTAAAGATCTTTATATTAAAGTGCTACCAAAATTTATGCCTTTTGTAATTCATACATAATAACTGTAAATTTTTTTTTATCTTTTGCAGAAGCAAACAGCCTACCAAAAAAAAAAAAAAAATTGTTTTGGTTGATGTATTTGGATGTATAATATTTTCAAAACTGCATTTTATAATGATTTTGTGCTTTTAAACATTTTTTTTTTTGTATAAATTTAGAGCAGTTTTATTTGCTAAAAAACTGGTTCTGTTGTGCAATAAATGAAACGTTGCAACTTCTAGACAATACAAAAAGGATCCATGCTGGCGATTTTTGCAAAACACACCAAGTGGCACCTTAAAGCAATTTTTTTCCAGTAACGTCTTCATCTAAGGACAGTGAGGGTTAAATTACATTCTGTCTTGATAAACTTTTATATTAATTTCATTGTTTACATTTCTTCTGAGTGAGGATTTCTGGGAGTCTACTGTATATATATTTTTAAGCATTGTCTCTAATTTAGCTAAATGTATTGAACATAAATTGGCAATATATTGCAGGAAGACATGAAAGAAACATGCCAAACTGTTGATTGGCATTCTTTAAAGAAAAAAGTGCCTTTATTTTTCAATATTTAATTCAACATTTTTTTATTATTAGTATTTTCTTGACTAGTTTACATTAACATATAAATATATTTTTCCAATGTCCTTGAAAAAATAGTTTTGACTCTAGGATAATTTAGCAGGGTGCAGTACCAGCAGGCATTTTAAAGCATCTGAACAGCTGGTGGCTCTTCCTGAAATTTTAAGTGTATAGAGGCTTTAAAATATTTTTCTTTACATTGTATCTTTCTGGGAGATAGTTTAGTTGCAGTGCATGAACAAGTGAACTGAATATAAATAAAAAATATATAAACAGTTTACTTTTGTCTCAAACATGGAGGATAAAAAAAATATGGAAAAATTCGGCAAGTGTAATAAAAGAAGAAAAAAAAAAAAAAAAAAAAAAAAAAAAAAAAAGGCAAATATTGCCTTAAAAAAAATTATGCCCTTTTTATTAAGTTTTACTCAATTACTCTTTTATTCTAGAATCAGCACTTAAAGAATCAAACTTTGAAAATAATTATAACAAGCATTAAAGTTGCCCTAGGAGTTCATCCCTCTTTTCTAAATGTTGAACATAGTGTTTAATGCATTTTGTCAAATAAATTAGTTCAACAAGCATTTATCTCATATAGTATACGATAATATAAACATTAGTTTTGAAAGTTAACTTATGTGTTTAATTGTTTTAGTATTTAATAACTAAATTCAGAAATGTCGTTTTATTGTTATCTATTTATAGATTAATTGTTTACACAAATATAAAACACTGACTTGTATGTTTAACAAGAAATTCGCTTTAAAGTTTTTATCGTTTAAGAGATTTATTAGATTAACAGCTCTTTCGAAACTGGAAAAAAAAGATCCAAATACTTGATCTATTGCAAAAGTATTTATATGATATACGTAAATTTGTGACCACAGCAACCTGATTTACCGTAGCCAAAAGTAGCATTGCACCGTCAACATCATTTCCTTTCCTTCCGTGGGCGTAAAATCGACTGCCGTAAAACAGATTCATTCAAAAGATGATTCGTTCTCTGAATCATCCGGCACAAAACTCCAGCATTCCTTCAGCGCATGCGTAATATGACTGCCGTAAGCCCATTAAAGTTACGGCTGCCGTAGCTTTAACCACAGCCTTTATTTTATTATTTAACGCATTTAGATTTAATATAATTATAATGCATAATTTATTCTAACTAATTTAAAATCAAAGTATTGTAAAGTTAATTATATTAGTATTTCAATTGACTAAGTTTAATTGTAATAACAATATAAATAAAACTAATATCAAAACTTATTTTATTTCCCGATCTCATTTACAATCTTAATATTCAAAATAATATTAATAATTAAATTTCTAATACATAATATATATATATATATATATACATTTATTTACTACATATAAAAAAGATACTGAAATTTTCATGTTTAAAAAATTAAATTCAGAATGATTTGTTTGTAATATTAAATTTGCATTAAAAACTTAATGTAAAATTAAATATTAATAATGAAGAATAATATAAAATATATAATCCTAAAATTAAATAATGTATGTAATCCTTTTATTCTCAGCTGCTGTCAAAGTCAAACATGAAATTAAATTCACGTTTTCGCGGACAATACGGTTTCGCTTCTTTTCTCCGAACTCATGCGTTAATCTTGCAAACAGCCAATCAGAATTCAAGAAACGTATGACGCTGCTACAGTGATTTTTAACCAGGGTTGATAGTGTGAACAGCCTAAATTTTGACTCTGTAAAACCCCGCTTTTCAAATTCCCGGGTCGTTTTGACACGGGTTGAAGTTGCTTCATATGAACGGAGCTCCAGTAGATATGCAGGTAAGTAATCTTGTAACATTTTTTGATTTGAGGAGTCATTCTTATTGTTTTAGTTTTTATTGCGAGGATTTTTTTAAAGACAAAAGTTTGATTTTTATTTTCTTTAATTTATTTATTTATTTTGGTGAATGTGTTTTTTGTTTGTATAATAAATACTTAATTTTCCATATTCAATATTAAAATAATTATACCAAAAATTAGAATTAGTATACTATACTAGTATGCTATACATTTGTAAAATTACTTTTGAAATTTAGTCATGTTGTGCTAAAAGAATTATTACGCATTACACATGAAACAAATTTGAAATGGATAATTGTATTTAAAACTGTCACATTGTCTAATTAGATTCATTAAAAGCTTAGTATGGTATGTGAAAAAGTATACAAACATGAAAAATAAAAATCGAATAAGATTTGTTATAAAACTATTTATCGACATTTTTGTTATTCTGTTGAGGCTAATAGTTTATACATCAAATTCTTTTAATAATTATATTTTTATCGATCATGTGTATATAAAAGTATACTGTTAAAATATGATCGACCAATCCATAACTTAAGAAAATCAAGACAACACAAATAATAAAGTTCATACAATTTTCCCAAGAAGCTAAAAAGTGTTTCTCTGTAAAATTTCACCCCCCCTCCACCTCTTTTTCAAGTTTATTGTTGTTGCTTCATTTTCTGCTGATTTCACCGGAAACAATAATTTTTAAGTATGTAATCGCTTAAATTTCTCGCCGTTTACGATAATTTACAATTAGTAAAAAATAGGTTTAAATATTTCTTTTTTATGATTAAAAGTTAGTTATTAAACAGTGTCTGAGTTTCATTCAAAGTATCATTATTATTTTTTTATTTTATGTATAAAATAAAATAAAAACTAGTGAATTTACTTCCTTTTATTGACACAATTGCAATAGCCATTTTATTTCATCGTCAGAATGACAATAAAAAATTAAAAGCCTCCAAGGGGCTGATAAGTTTAAGCTATGTCAAAGTACTTTTAAGAAATCACCACAAAACTGGCGTTTTAAAGTAATAAGTACAACACTTTGAATAAACACCATAAAATCCAATAAACTCACACAGAACTCAGGCAACTTTATTGCATTTCATGGTGTTTATTCAAAGTGTTGTACTTATTAGTTACTGTATGCCTTTATATGGAACAATAGATTAATTTTTTTTTTTTTTTTTTTTTTTTGTGTGTAAATGAATGTTTTGTGTGTCGCAACTAAATACATTGCAAAAAAATCTCTCAACAATTGTATTGGGTAGAAAAGAATAACATGAGCCTTCATCATACAAATTAGTTATTAAACAGTGTCTGAGTTTCATTCAAAGTATCATTATTATTTTTTTATTTTATGTATAAAATAAAATAAAAACTAGTGAATTTACTTGCTTTTATTGACACAATTGCAATAGCCATTTTATTTCATCGTCAGAATGACAATAAAAAATTAAAAGCCTCCAAGGGGCTGATATTTTTTTTTGTGTGTAAATGAATGTTTTGTGTGTCGCAACTAAAAACATTGCAAAAAAATCTCTCAACAATTGTATTGGGTAGAAAAGAATAACATGAGCCTTCATCATACAAATAAGTTATTAAACAGTGTCTGAGTTTCATTCAAAGTATCATTATTATTTTTTGGTGAATTTACTTGCCTTTATTGACACAATTGCAATAGCCATTTTATTTCATCGTCAGAATGACAATAAAAAATTAAAAGCCTCCAAGGGGCTGATAAGTTTAAGCTATATCAAAGTACTTTTAAGAAATGGATATTAGTAACTGGTGCTAGGAAAGGAAATACAATTATTACATAATAACAGGGTTGCCAACTTTTTAAAAACAGTTTGAGGAGTATTCAGAGACATTTTGAGGAGCATTTCGGCTACTTTGAGGAGCAATTTTAAAAATTTAAAAAAGAAAAAAAAAAAAAAAAAAAAAAGAAAGAAAGAAACTACTAGCAAAAATAAATTAACAATAATCATATGAAATTAAGTAAAAAAAAAAAAATAATAATAATTTAAAAAAAAAAAGGGTAAAATGTAGGTATGCATCGAATTTTTAGTTACTATTCGGTATACTGAATATTCATTATTCAGTAATAATCAAACATTTAGTGCATGCCTATTCAAAAGAAACTTGTTTAATTACAAAAACAAGACAATTGATGTGAAAATAATTTCAATGCTATACTTCAAACAGATACAAAAATTGGATTTTTTTAAACAAAATCTTAAATTTTTGGAGTAACAAAAGTAAAAATAATGAACAATTTTAATAGTTTAGATATTAGAAAATGTAATAAAACTGAATCTACACTAAAATAATCATTGTTATTAAGGATGGAAAAGGATTGAAATTGTACAACATTAAATTCAATTTCAGTGCAAACTAACAGTCATCAACTTTTCTGAAACTCTTTTTTTTCCTTAAGATTATTGCTAAATATACCTAAAAAATCGAGAGTTTCTCGTGGGTGGGGGGGTGGGGGGTGGGGGGGGTAGAATTACGTTTTTACCATTAATTAAATAAATATGCTATTCTTCCCGTATTTGACAGAATTCGCGATATTTTTACGACCGATTGCCGAAATTCGTAATTATTTCACTGCAGATTTACAAAATCTACGTTTAATAGCAAATAATTGCTAATATATACTATAATTTTACTCTAATTGATAAAATTCACTCTTCTTTAAAGGTAAATTCTAAAATACGCGATTAATTTGCGGCCGATTGCCGAAACACGCCATTATTTAGCTACTAATCTACGTAAAATGCGTTCTTCTAAAAGCTGAATCTTAAATACTCAACTATTTTGCCACTAATCAGTGAAATTTTCATTTTTTTTTTTTTTTTTTTTTTAAGTGGAATCCCGGAAATCGGGAATAATTTTGAAGTAGATTTCGCAAATAGGGGATCGCTTACCCACTAATAATCAAAAATTTACGTTTTATATGCTATCATTTGGCTGCTAGCCAATAAAGGTTGGGTCCCCCCCCCCCCAGTTGATTTCAGTAAATCGCGATATTTTTGTAGCCGATGACGGAAATACGCAATCATTTCGCCGCTAATTAACAAAATTTATGTTTAATCGCAATTAATCGCTGAAAAAGGCTTTATTTTGATGCTAATCGATGAATTTCTTGCTTTTTTCAAATATGATTTGCATTATAAGTATAATTTTGTGGCTTTTTATAGAAATACGGAATTATTTTACAGCTAATTTTTAAAATTACGTAATCGTAAACTAATTGCTAAAATGGATGTTATTTTTCTAAAAATGTGTAATTATTTAGTAATGAATCAGCTTTTTTTTTTTTTTTTTTTTTGATTACTGAAATGTCATTTTTTGCGGCTGATTTATAAAATACGCAATTTTCTTGTGCTATTTTTGTGACGAATCTATTTTAAATCCGACGATTTTTGTGAAAGTCCCATTTTCAGATATGAAAATTTCTTAGAATCACCCACGCACTATAAAATCTAAGTTATCGCGTATTCAGTTATCCTAAGAAAAAGCACAGAAAATATTCTTTTTCTTTCTCCAACGGTAGATACTTGGTACAAAGTTCGAAATTTTCCACGATTTTCTCAGAAACTTGTATATTAAAACACTTAAGAAAGTTTCCTATTACAGAGGACAATTCCTCCGTTAAAGTCCGACTTCATACTGTTTTCTCCAAAACTCGCGTGATTACGGCCTAAGACACTTTAGAAAGTCTCCCACTCTTCCTGGTCTTAGATTCCTTGCGTTGTCATTGTCAATCGTACTTAAAGTAGCTTTGAATCCATTATTTTTATCGATAAATAATTAAAATAAACAATTTTTTTCGTTGGAAAGTATTATTTTTTAGCGACTTATTAAGCATTAAGATAACTGAAACATTGATAGAGTTTAAATGAAAATCAAAATACCGCATAATCATAGCCATGAAGATAATCATAGCATTCGGTTTCTTTCTCTCCCCCCCCCCCCTTTCAGCTTGCGGTTTTAATTAAGCACACTCTCAGCTAATGTAAACAAATACTTGTTCCGTTCTGAGTCAGCAATATTTCGATTACGCAATGCCTAGCAATAGGTTTTTTTTTTTTTTTTTTTCTTTCTTTACTATTTATTTATGAGTATTTACGATGAAGCGTGTGGTTCTTCAACTAGATTGTAAAAGTTAGTTTTTTTTTTTTTTTTTCAAGAGGCGTTGAAGCACTTTCATAGATAAAAAATAAAATTCAAAAAATAATGTTTTATGCGGCAACAGATGGAAATGCAAAATCAAAAGTTGATAAGGATTGGATAGCGCAATGAAAAAGAAAGAAAGAAAAAAAAAAAATAGTAGTTTTTTTTTTTTTAGTGTCTGCCACTATTCAGTTTTATGTAGTTAATAAAAAATATTTAGCCAGGTGGTCAAGACTGAATTTGCGGAGCATAAAAAATAACTCGCGGAGTTGCGGAGTTTTTAAATTTTTTCGGAGAAACTTCGCAGAAATCGGAGCAGTTGGCAACCCTGTAATAAGAAATCACCACAAAACTGGCGTTTTAAAGTAATAAGTACAACACTTTGAATAAACACCATAAAATCCAATAAACTCACACAGAACTCAGGCAACTTTATTGCATTTCATGGTGTTTATTCAAAGTGTTGTACTTATTAATTACTGCATGCCTTTACATGGAACAATAGATTAAAATAAATCCATTCCTTTTTTTTGTGTGTAAATGAATGTTTGTAAAAAATCTCTCAACAATTGTATTGGGTAGAAAAGAATAACATGAGCCTTCATCATACAAATTAGTTATTAAATGACAATAAAAAATTAAAAGCCTCGAAGGGGCTGATAAGTTTAAGCTATGTCAAAGTACTTTTAAGAAATGGATATTAGTAACTGATGCTAGGAAAGGAAATACAATTATTACATAATAAGAAATCACCACAAAACTGGCGTTTTAAAGTAATAAGTACAACATTTTGAATAAACACCATAAAATCCAATAAACTCACACAGAACTCAGGCAACTTTATTGCATTTCATGGTGTTTATTCAAAGTGTTGTACTTATTAGTTACTGCATGCCTTTATATGGAACAATAGATTAAAATAAATCCATTCCTTTTTTTTTGTGTGTAAATGAATGTTTTGTGTGTCGCAACTAAATACATTGCAAAAAAATCTTTCAACAATTGTATTGGGTAGAAAAGAATAACATGAGCCTTCATCATACAAAAATATATGTAGGCACTGTGCAGCTTGAAAGCAGCAATGTACTAAAGTGTTAAATTTTTTTCGTGAAGAGTTGTGCTATTCTTTCAACCCTAAACAAATCTTGAGAGGGTCGTTCCCCTCAACACACACACACAAACAGGGACACCCGAATGCTTGCATCTGGATGTGCTTGTGAGCTGCTAGGCGTCGTCGGAAACCCGGCAGGGGCTCTATGCTTGCATCTGGATGTGCTGTCGGAAACCCGGCAGGAGCTGGCAGGGGCTCTATGCTTGCATCTGGATGTGCTTGTGAGCTGCTAGGAGGTTCCGTAATATTTTGGAGAAATTCCCAAAAGCTGGGCAATAACTCCGTCGAAGTGGAGGGACGGGAGAGATACCTCCATACCTGCCAACCAACGACGGACAAAAACAAGAAGATAAATGTTGAAAAAACAGAAGATTTTAAAAAAAAAACAAGAAGATCGATGTAAAAAAACAGAAGATTTCCAAATAAAACAAGAAGATATTATCATACTTGTTAAATATTATTTTAAGCATTAAATATTCACAATAATTCTAATTTACCACAATCTTTAAGAAAAAAAATGCTTCAAGTTAATCAGTAACTTATTTCAATTCTAATACAAATTACGAGAAGAAAAACAATGAAAATGGAATATTACTAAGAACTCAGGCAACTTTATTGCATTTCATGGTGTTTATTCAAAGTGTTGTACTTATTAGTTACTGCATGCCTTTATATGGAACAATAGATTAAAATAAATCCATTCCTTTTTTTTTGTGTGTAAATGAATGTTTTGTGTGTCGCAACTAAATACATTGCAAAAAAATCTTTCAACAATTGTATTGGGTAGAAAAGAATAACATGAGCCTTCATCATACAAAAATATATGTAGGCACTGTGCAGCTTGAAAGCAGCAATGTACTAAAGTGTTAAATTTTTTTCGTGAAGAGTTGTGCTATTCTTTCAACCCTAAACAAATCTTGAGAGGGTCGTTCCCCTCAACACACACACACAAACAGGGACACCCGAATGCTTGCATCTGGATGTGCTTGTGAGCTGCTAGGCGTCGTCGGAAACCCGGCAGGGGCTCTATGCTTGCATCTGGATGTGCTGTCGGAAACCCGGCAGGAGCTGGCAGGGGCTCTATGCTTGCATCTGGATGTGCTTGTGAGCTGCTAGGAGGTTCCGTAATATTTTGGAGAAATTCCCAAAAGCTGGGCAATAACTCCGTCGAAGTGGAGGGACGGGAGAGATACCTCCATACCTGCCAACCAACGACGGACAAAAACAAGAAGATAAATGTTGAAAAAACAGAAGATTTAAAAAAAAAAACAAGAAGATCGATGTAAAAAAACAGAAGATTTCCAAATAAAACAAGAAGATATTATCATACTTGTTAAATATTATTTTAAGCATTAAATATTCACAATAATTCTAATTTACCACAATCTTTAAGAAAAAAAATGCTTCAAGTTAATCAGTAACTTATTTCAATTCTAATACAAATTACGAGAAGAAAAACAATGAAAATGGAATATTACTAAGAATAATTACAAAGAAAATGCAACTATTACTAAAAATGTAAAACTTAATTATCAATACTTACCTCACAAAACTAATTTTCAGTTCCCCACCCCTTGGCACAAACTCCACATATAGTTTCATTTTTTTTTTTCTTTTTTTAATATCCTGTTTAAAATGACAAGTCCAGAAGCAGGTAGATACATTTTTATTTTAAGAAAGAAGAAATATGCTAAAAATTTAAGTGCTAAAATCATTTTATAGTAAATATAAACCCATAGAAGTTCATAAAAGAACTTTTAAAAATGTTTCAAATATGTGAATAACCTGTGTTACATACAAAACTTTTAATAATCCCCATAAAATGCAATAATGTCACAACAATTGTTTTGGGATACATGACTCTTCATCATGCGAATAAAATAAGCATGAGTGCTGCACTCAAAGCATGACTGGTGCTTATTTTGTTCGCCTGACGAAGGGTCGTGCGTTCCTTCGACCCAAAACAATTGCTGTGAAATTATTGCATTTTATGGTGATTACTCAAAGTTTTGTATGTAATACTTCAAAACAGGACTCTCTTATTAACTTTGAAGTGCAATTGTAGTTGCTTTCTTAGCTTTTTGTAGAAGTTCATTCGAAAAACGCATGTCATAACATGGTGAATATAATTTTGTTTTCAATACAAGACAATTTTCCAATGTAGAATCTGATAATGATGAACGAAACATTGTTCTATTTTTCTTCACTAATGAAAACAATCTCTCACTTTCAGCATTACTGTGTGGTATGAGCACTATCCATTTAAAAACATTTGCAATACGTTCAAATTTCAAGTTTCCTTCAGCATTTTTCATTTTACTCAAAGCATCAATTTGTATATCTATCCTTTCTTCTTTTAAAATATCTGTTAAATCCTCTGCCTGAAGTGTATTAAACTCTTCCTGTAGTTCATCAAAGGCCTTATTTTTGTCTTCATCTTCATTCAATTTTAAAAGCAATGGAAACTTATCAACAAAATATCTAATTTTTTCGAAAGACTGACTATCGATTTTTTCCAAGCAAAGTATATCAGCATTTTCAAGATTTTCATCATTCATAGGAAATTTTCTTGAAATATAAGTACATGCTTCGGTGTAATACCTTCTGACACTTTTATAAAAGGCTTTCTGTTCTTCATTTTTCATTTCTTTTACGATTTTATATGTTGCACTGCCAATTGAAATGTCACAATTTTCTTTTTGATTTTCTTTCTTACAAAAATCTATTTTCATTAAATCTGTGTTTTTCAAAAGAGCTGGTTTAATGAATTTCATCAATAGATTTTTCAACATATCAAATAGGAGATGTCTTAAAATATGAATATGAGGAGAAGAAGATTGTAAAATTATGTTTTTTCGCTCAAATTCCGGAATAATATACACTAAAAAATTTGCATAAGCTTTGTTCATATCTGACGATAAAAAATAAAGCATCTTTTCTTCTCTGGTTATCATAGCTACTTTAGTTTTGTCGGCTTTCTGTTTCATTGTTTTTTCATTAAAATTGACAGATATACTTTTAGTTGGTACAGTTTCTTCATTATGAAATTCAATTTTCTTCATAACTATAGGACTATCATCAGCTTTTCTTTTTTCATTATTTCCACCAGTACAATGATCAGAAATCTCTGTTTGATTTTTAGAACTTCCTGGTATTGAAGTTTGAGACTCTTTCACTACTACATTGTTTTTGTCAGATTTCTGTTCTGTTGATTTTTCACTACAATTTACAGATATACCTTTAATTGGTACAATTTTTTCATTACGAAACTTCATTTTCTTCTTATTTGTAGTGTCATCATCAGCTTTTCTTTTTTTATTATTTTTACCAGTACGATGATTAGAAATTTCTGTTTGATTTTTAGAATTTCCCGATACAGAAATTTGAGACTTTTTCACCTCATCTAAAAGAAAACTTAATAAAGGTTTCCACTGTTCAAGTAACCTTGTTAAACATTTATACAATGACAACCACCTTGTGGGGACATGTTTAAGGAGTTTTCTTACTTCTACATTATGCAAGCGCTGGAAAACTTTAAGATTTTGTTTTCTATTAGCACTTTTTTCGAGAAAATAAAAAATATCAATTATTGCCTGTTCTACATCAGTTGGCAATGATTCTGCTGCTTTACGTGCCGCCAAATTTATTAGATGACAGCTACATCCAATTGTGATTATTTCTTTATTTTCTTCCTTTAAAAAATATATTACTCCCTTTTTCGTACCAAGCATGACGGGTGCATTATCTGAACCAAAAGCAATACAATTTTTAATTGGTATATTGTGTTTATTTAAAGTCTGAAATATAGTCTTTGCTATATTTTCACCTGTAGATCTTTCTGATATTGAATTTAACGAAAGTAAACAACTTTTAACCTTTCCTGAATCTTTCTCAAAAAAAGTTACAATTATGGGATGAATTTTAGAATCTGTATCAGTACTTCCATCTATAGCAATCGAAAAAGGTCCATTCTGTAATGCAGCAACAATTTCATCAATTTCCTTTGTGGCCAAAGCGCCAACGATAGCCGAAGATTTCGTTCTTCCGCATTTATATTTTTTAGCTATATCCGAGTCTGGGAACATCTTTTTAAACAAAGGCCCAGCATGGTCTGCTACGCTCAGTGGAATGTTGTGTTCAATTATGAAATTTGTAAATAGGCATTCTGCTCGTGTAACTGATCTTTCAGACTCACTATTTGATGCAGAAAAAAATGTTTCAATTTTCGAAACCACATTAGAATTTTTTACTTTATCCAAATGTTTTTTTCTTTCTAAATGCATCTGTATATCTGTTTTGCCGCCATAACATATTTTAAAATCTGCTTCGCAAGCTCTGCAATATGCATAATAAATTCCATGAGGGGATTTTTCAATGCATGGAAATTCTTTAGAGTAACTATCTCGATACGTCTGTAAATATTGTTTTTTCTTTTCATTCATCTTGAATACTACAACATGCATCACTTTATATACATAACAAGCAATTCAAGACCGAAGAACGTTCTAATAACTTCATCACCGAACATCAAACTTCAACCCGAAGCGAAGCAGAACAATTAATAATCGCTAAAACACCTAAAACCCAAAGATCAATTATCATATTCATATCAGACCACAAAATTCGACTTTGCGGTTTCCCTCCCGCTTTTCTTATCAGCGAATGAAAAAGCGGGAGGGAGAAAAAAAAGAAAAAAAAAACCTTGCTTTATAATTCCGAGAAACGATAATGGTCAAAATATAAGTGTCATAGCAATTTCGTTTTAATAGAAAATTATATTTTAGAGGGGAAAAAAAGCTTAAAGCTAGTAGAAAAAATTGTTTTCTTTTAAAAACGTCAATTTCAAATGTCGCTACATAGTTTAGTACAAAGTTTTTCGCAGCATTTAACTAAACGAAAATTTTGACTTCTTTTTTCTTCTCCTCTTTTCCCTCTCTTTAAATGGCGAACAACTGATAACCATAAACCATCCCCCCCCCCCCCACACCTATCAACAAGCAGATGATGAGATAAATCTATTTCGTCTCTCTTTCTTTTTCAATTTGTTTACTTTGAGTGGCGCACACACGATCTACCGAGGAGACTGACAGTCTGCTACTTTGAAGAACTATTTTCACTCTTTAATAATGCAGCTGTCCAACACAGACGCGAGAGCACGTGGGAAGAAACATTAACTGCGGTAAAAAAAAAAAAAAAAGATCTAATTATCGTAATTTTTTGATAATCACCTCTCCCCTTCCTTCCGATTAAAAAAAAAAAAAAGCTGTAATTGATCGAACACAGATTTAGTTATTTAATATAGCACACATTATGCAATAGTACTTCAGTACCTGGAGAGACTCTCATAAATACTAAATAGGATCCTTTAGAAAGACCCACATATAGAGCATTCAGGGGTCTGTCCAGGATTTTTTTCCAGGGTCCTATTTTTGTGAAAAATTTTCCTATTTTTGTGAATTTTTCTTATTTTTGTGACATTTTTTTCTGACATAGTTATTATTTTTATTCTTGTGAAAATTCATTTCACAAATTCTATCTACATACACATATGTATAGGTAAGTTTCATCTAGACAGTTTCAGGAGGGCGCTGTGCCCTGCTTGCCCCTTGACAGAAAAAAATGGCACCCTTCTTGCCTTTAATATAAAAAAGTTGCATCCTTACTGCCTTTTATTGAAAATAACCTTCGAACTTAAGATATGTTATAAATATAAATAAATGTATAATGCATTGTGCATAACAATAAACAGTCGTTCATATATCAGTAACATGCAAAATTAAGTTGTAAAGAAAGTTAAAGTTTAAAACTTTTTCTTTTGTTTGTACTTAAAATCGAAATTTTAAAATAAGTGTCTGGCTTTTAAGTGTTAAATGAGCCCTTAAGAATCCAAAACTGCCCTCATGAATCTAGAAAATGCCTTTTATTTAGCAGTGCCTTGCCCTTTTCTTTCTGTATCTTGTTATAAGCCAATCAATAAAAGAGGGGCAAACATTCAAGCTATGTTTCACCTTCGAATACACATTTTCAGAAAACACAGAAAGCTAATAAATTAAAAAATAACCAAGCTTAAAACCTAATTATTGTTTGTTTAAATGTATTACTAGTTACTAGGAAGATGTGTATACATTCTGTTAAATAAAAAAAAAAAAAAAAAAAAATCATTAAGTTTTTTTTTTTTTTTTAATCTTATTTTAGAGAAAACTCAGTTTGAATGTTTGCTTCTCAAATATATACAATTCCTTCACACATCACCTAAATGATAAATGAACAACTAATAAAAACAAAAGATAGCTTTGTAGGAAATATTAAAATACAACATAATTGGATTATATTAAAAACACTGAAATCAGGAGTAGCTCATCTCCTAAACACAGGCACTCCTGACTTATGTAATTTACTTTACCTTGTGATGCAGTGAAAATGTATAGTAATAGAAGAGAATGGTAAAGTTTAATTATTAGAAGAGAAATATCAAAAGAGATAAACAAATTTCACTCACCAATTCATTTGAGATTTCACTTACACAGCAGCCAAATTCAAATAGAGGATTTTATCATAATACAAAAGTTTTCTCCTAAACTTTTACATCAAGATAAAAACTAGAGCATATTTAATTTTACTGTAAAATTACTAGATTTTCATTGAAAACTACTTTAATTTTCAACATAAACAATAACTGTTATTTTTCAATAATTGTGTTTCCCAAATAGAAATAATATATTTTATTTTTTAGATTACTTCGTATTTTTCTAAAGCAAAATTCACAGTGTTTTTATTTATCTTTTCAAAATCTAACTTTTTAAAAGACAAGTAAAATATGTCATGAAAAATTATTTAACCTTGGTTTCTCAAATGGATCATTGGGAAGTAAAGTTTCTGCATCAGCTACATTTCGTTTAAAAAATTTTGTAATAGCATCCGATGATCGTATTTTTTTAACATAATAATCCGAATAACGGGAATTTCCTCCCGTAACTGGCCTACCTCGCTTTATATTTATTGAATGGAAGCGATAAAATTACTGACAAATACGAAATTACGAAAATGCAAAACCACACATATCTATAGTCGCGCTACTCCACAAACCCGAAATCCAAACTAAACATAAACAAACACAACGCGGTAAAAAGATGTTGCCAAAATATTTATGTAATTTTCCACAGAAAAATTTCATCCCATCAAGGAGAGGTACGCCACACCCATTATCGTGTCTGACATCATTCCCTAACTAATCAGCGTGAACTCGGCGGCGAGAAATGAAGGCGTGGTTTTAGTGTCACGTAGTACCGATAGCGACTGGTACGAGAACATGTTTATATATTGCCGAGCAGATGTTTTTGCTCGCTATTATTTTATAAATGCTTTGTTTTTCCGAAAATTTTTGGAAAAGTTTATTTATCTCCGATTTGAATTTTGTGAAGGGTCCGTTTTATTATTATGGATTTTTGTGAAGGGTCCGTTTTATTAACATAGAATTTTGTGAAGGGTCTGTTTTTTAACATGGAATTTTGTGAAGGGTCCGTTTTTTTAGCATGGAATTTTGTGAAGGGTCCGTAAACGGACCCAGTTTTCCCCCTAGACAGACCCCTGGCATTCTATCCACGTCCAAGTAAATTATCAACTCTAACCCCAACACCACATTATTTAAGATTTTTAGGTAACCTTACTTAGCAAAATTAGCACAAATATTTACGTCAAAGTTGATTCTGTGGCCTGAGGGGGAAAAATTTTCTTTAAAAATTATATACACACATATATATATAATAAAACATGCGGAATTAAAATAAAACTAGTTTAATTTTTTTAATGATCCATTTGAAGTCATTGAAAATATGATAATCTGTGAATAAAATTTAATCAGTCTCAAATAGCCATAATCTGTCATTAAACTTAATTAATGATGAATAACAATAAATTAACTCGTCTAAAAAAGAACTTCAAATGTGTGGTTAAAGCATAGTTTATTTTTTGAAGGAGACCTCAGAAAGAAAGATCCACACTTATCAGTTAGGCAAACTACACTCTGTTCTGTTCAATATCCTTGACTGAATAATTTTCAGGCACACGATAATAAAAACTACCTCTTTCGAGATGACTAATTTAAACTTTCGGCCAACATTCTCTCTCTCTCTTTTTTTTTTTTTTGGTGTGTGTGTGTGTAGTGTGTGGACACGAGAAAGTTTATCTCCTTTGTCTTTTAAAAGTAAATGCTGTAAGATCATTTATTAGTGTGCTATTAAATATGCTGCTACTTTGGAAAAGACATATTTAAAAGTTATTTAATGAAATATGTGCGTTGAATTAAAACTTTTTTTCTTTTCTATTTTTTTTCTTTCTTGAAATAGTGTTTTAAATTCAGTTGATATTATTTATTATTATTTCGATTAGAATTTATTATTTCGATTCAAATTTAGAAAAATTCCACTTCCGTATTTCTATAGACTCTTTCTCTCCCGCCACCCTTTTCTCTTGCTCACGATCTTGTTTGAGTTTCGATCGATGTACTCAATTATACCAGTTTCCTATTTAACTATTAATTATTTAATTATTCTGAATTTCCACGCGATCTAGTCAATTACTGAATTTCACTATCTAATACGCTTTTTGACATATATTTTCAAGAGGTAAAAATAGCATTAGAGTGTTATAAAAATTATTGTAGTGTTAATAAAATTTAATTTTATCATCAGATCTAAAAAATCCAGAATTTCCGTGATCTTAACATTTTCAGATTTTCAAGATTCATTTTTAAATAAATACTGTTTCCATGTTCTAAGATTATATTGCAAGTATAAGATTAAATCGGAATCGCAATATT
Source organism: Salticus scenicus (assembly GCA_963930645.1). Lineage (NCBI taxonomy): Eukaryota > Metazoa > Arthropoda > Arachnida > Araneae > Salticidae > Salticus > Salticus scenicus. Next base: position 129,514,053 of record OZ005648.1, on the reverse strand, counting down.
TAATTCCCTTCTCATTTTTACTATTACTAACAAACATGCATTTTTATAATTCTACAGATACAGCTTATTTGAAAAATTTACCTACCTTACGATTCCAGTAAAACGTTAGATAATTATGCTCTCCCTTTACAATGAAAGATTATCTGTGCCCTTTTCTTCCCCCCCCCCTCTTCTTCCTATGTTGCAATAACTTTAAAGAGATTCTTTGCACTGGCATGGGGATTGGGGAAAATCCTTTGTCTTTTCTAAGCGTACATCTTCTCGGACCTTTAACGAAAACTGAGAATTGATTGTTTACTTACCGTACTGTTTATAATTGAATGCAATCGTGATTTCTTTTCTTTTCCTTCGATGTTTATATATTTTTTCGCCGTGAACATTCTTTTGGAATAATTTTTAAGATTTTAACTTAAAATCGGAAGATTTCGTTTTCCGGTCGGAAGACAGAAGATAAATAAGAAAAAACGGAAGTCTTCCGTTAAAAACGGAAGACTTGGCAACTATGTACCTCTCTCTCAGATCAATGGGTCCGCTAAAGGCAGAGGTGAAAGAATGATGTTCAACCTCCTGATCCCCGCTGCTCCTTGACATATCTGTGTGAGGATCAATGCGGAGATTGTCCGGCGTGCCAGGAGGAGAAGAATCAGAAATTATAATTTCGTCTGGCACATTTAAGTGCTCCTCCATCCCTTCATAATAGAATTTAAATCTGCACTGTGGGCAGAATGCTACGGAATAATTTTCCGCGTGTTGTAAAAGACTGCGGACACATACCCTATGGTATTCATGTCCGCAGTTTAAAACGAAAGAATTAAATTCGTATAAAACATCAAAGCAAATAGCACATTCATTCATCTTGAATGAATTGGATGAAAAACGGAAAACCTCTCGATATATATACTGCTTTGCGTGGCCCCACATTGACCTCGCTAAAAAACAGCAACAATAAAATCTGAAAGCATATTTTTTTACTCGGAGGCCTTTCGAAAGGTCATTGTGGTCATTTCCCCAAAAAGCCCGGGTTTTCTACCCCAAAAACCCGGGTTTTTTAATAAAACCCACCTGGGCAGGGCTTTTTATAAAAAACCCGGGTTTTTTACAACCCTGCCTTAAAATGGCAGAAGAATACAAAACTGAGCATACCTATTTATACCTATTTTTTTGCCCTTCTACAAATGACTTTATAGTAACATTAAGTTTGGCAGGACATCCAGTGTGTTTCTGAGAAGGCGTTTTAACTGCATGACTGGAAGGATATGTATTGTGATGACATCTATACCTAGCCTGAAATTTTAAAACACAAATAAATATTGAAACTCAATTTCATAATACTATTCTATTACATATTGCATACAATTAAATATATATTTAACATATATAATGTTAGAGAAGTTTGAGGGGAGGGGGGAGACCCTGACCAGACTTTGAATTCTAAAGACTATTACCAGAGTTCATAGATTTTTTTTCACTTGAAAAAACAGAATCATCAAAAGCAGAAAATCTCAGAAATTTCAGATATTAAAATTGTAGCACCGCAGAATAGTATATACATATATGTATATTTTAAATCATTTTTCAGCTACAGAAGAGTACTGACTTTTTGAGTTAAAGTGGATCAAGACTAACTATAATAACCAAATGAATTGGTTAATCTGAAAATATAAAATAAAATAAATTATACTTTTTAAATACATATTTTAACCAGGGTTGACAGGTTTTTGACGGTTTAAACCACAGTTTAAACTGTCACATCAAAAACCTCATGCCAGAAACTGCCAAAAACCTTAAACTTTATACTTCTTGGTATATTTTAACAATAAAGTAGTCATATTTAAAGAAATAAAAAATTATAATAAAAGAAAGGGCTTAGTTTTTGTGTCTCCCATGGTTAAAAATAATTCTTGGAAGCGTATTATCCAGGGTTGGTTTTTTGACGTCAAAAACTGGTTTTTGACGTGACGTGTGTCAAAAATTGGTTTAAACTGTCAAAAACTGGTTTAAACCGTCAAAAACTGTCGAAAACCATAGGTGAAAAATCTAAAGTATAATGTTAAATGATATTATGCACATTTTTAAGTTGCAATGTACTAAGTACATAAATTAACATTCACTATTTGTATATATCTTCTATATCATTATATAAAGCGCAAAAAATTGTATGTTTGTGGAGGGGAGGGTAATCTCTGAAACTACTGAACCGATTTAAAAATTTCTTATACTGACCGAAAGCTACAGTATGCCATATTGTTATAGGCTATATTTAATTTTGATAAAATAAATTTTAATTTAAAATCTGAGCATTTTAATTAAAATCCCCATAGAAGCCGTAATAGAAATGGAAATAATGAAATATTAAAAAAATTAGCTGCTGCCAACATAAAAGAAACATTTACATATTCATTTCGTTTTTAAAATATCTTGACGTGAAAAGAAAAGAAATATATTTGTACGTGCATTAAATTGAAATTCATATAAAGCTTTTTTAATTGTTAAACTTACACGTTAAATCTGACGTCATTATAGAATTAAAAGTGTTTATTTTTCTAATAATTTAATTTGATATATGATATAATATCTAAGCATCAATGTTTAAACCACGGAGTCTTTATTACTCTGTGGTTTAAACTGATGTGTGTAAACAAAATTGGAATTTAAAAATAAATAAATAAATAAAATAAAATAAGAAATTCTATTTTATAATATTATTTATTTTAATTTATAATTGTTGCCAAAAAGATTTACGAATTAATTTATTTTTAGACATATAATAAAATATATTTTCACGTGAACAATAATATAAAAAGTGAACTGGATTTTTTGTAAAAAAAATAATAAAAATCGAGGAAAATTATTTCCCCATTTTAATCCCCATATTTGGATATAGATATGTATTAGTTATCATGTGCATCCGTTAGAGATTAAATTGTTTTTGTTGTAAAATTGATAAAATTGGAATTTTAAATTTCAAAACTCTAGAAAAAAAAAAAGGCAAATTTCCATATTCGATTGTAAACATAAACATTTCATTTCAAAGGATGATATTTACACAATAAATATCCAACTAATAAACTAATTAAAAGGGAAAGGATAAATATTCTATCATAATTTGAAGTCAAATTTGTTTTCAAATGTCTAAATAAAGTATCTGATATAATATACTAATATGTTGCAGCGGAATAGATTTGATATCCGTCATCCTTGGCAGAAAAAAAAAAATATCGCCAAATTATCTGGCGAATATAATTTAATTCCTTTCAAAAATCATGGTTATTTTAAAAACTTACATTAAGAGTGTAACGAATAATATGAAACAATATTTCGTACAATACATATTACGAAAATATACATCTGGCATGTATATTTTCGTATTACGTTTTTGATCGCCAAATACAAAAAACGCCAAGGGTGACAGTTTTGAAATTTAAAATTAAAATTTTGTCAATTTGACAGCAAAATAACTCAATCTAACGCATGCATACAATAACTAATACATATCTATACCCAAATATGAGGATTAAAATCGGGAAATAATTCTTCTAGAATTTTAATAAAAAAAAAAAAAAAAAAAAAATCCAATGAGCGAACATGGAAAATCTTTTTCTTGCATCCACGGGCGGTCAGTGATGTCATACTTCGCTTGCGTATTGAGATGTTTAAATTTATTTGGCGACTATTTTTAGCAACTAACAGTTATGGCAAGTAGCTCAATATACATAGCGCATACAGCCATTACTGAAATGTAAATAGCATTTAATTATTTGAGTTACATTATGTTGACTGGAAACCTATTTAATATACCTATGCTCTATAGCTATACTAATATAAAAAAAAGAAAGGTTTATATGCATATGTAGAGAACGATCGCTAGAACGAAAAAGCCGATTGCTTTTTTTTTTTTTTCTTTCAATAATCAAAAGTTACACTGTCTCTCTCTAAGTGCTAGAAGCTATAATAAATTTTGGTAAAATAAATTTTTAATTAAAATTTTCAATATTTTAATTGAAAACAAAGCATAGATTTGATATCTATCGTCATTGGCGATTTTTGTATTTGGCGATCGAAAACGTAATACGAAAATCTGTATATTATCGTAGTAAATACGAGATCGTAGTAAATACGAGATGTATGTGTTTACTTCAATTACCCTACTACCGTAGGTAGTGGAAGTATTGTATAGGTTTTGGCAATTGGTCAGTGTGTGTGTATATTTGCACGTGTGTGTGTAATCTTCTGGCTGTCATATCTCCAAAACTAATAAAAATAGAACTACTAAACTTCACAAGTGATTCAGGTCTGGTGTACAGATAAATTTTCCAAATTTTCGTGAAAATTGAAAAACCGGAATTGGGTCATCGAAAACCAGAAATGGGACCATAAGCCCATATTCAAAAACACCTTTAATGATTTTCTTCAAAGTTGCTATATAAATAATATATTAGATGCCCTTTCGATTGAAAAGTTGCTTAGTTCAGGAAAATTGATAGGCGTCCTCTATAAACAGCTCAATTTCAGACTTCGCAAGTGCGTTCCTTTAAAAACGCCTGTACGGATTTTTTTCAAACTCGCCATGTTAACTTCCTATTAAATATCCTTTTGTATGTAATTATTGTTTTTAGGTCAATAATTGAGTATGTTAAGTTTTGGTAAAAGTTGGTATCTCAAAAACGGCTCTAACGTATTCTTGAAATTTTTTTCTTTAATCCAATTTAGATAACCTTTCTCAAGTATTACGTGCTTATTACAGGAATATTAACGGTCATCCTGATTAGGTAGTTCAGTTTTAGATCTCGGAAATTCGTGTTTAAAAAAATAACTATCTATTTTTTTCCCCTTATTTTTTAACTCGCTATGCAAACTCTGTTGTATGTGTCTTTATACGTGTATCAAGTTTCTCTTACTCGAAAATCTCAAAAAATGCAAGTAATATCTCCAAAAAATTGTATATATTACCTGTAATAGTGGGTAATGGAAGTCGTGTGGTTGTTTCACACCAGATTCTGTAATAGTACATATTGTACGAATATTGTTTCATATTATTGATTTCTCCTTTAATATACATTATTAAAATAATAATCAATTATGGAAAAAATTAAATATATTTGCGAAATGAAAAAATAAATAATAATTAAAGCTATTATGACGTCAATTTTATCAAAAACATTTTCATGTCATAGGTTTATTTTTCAATATTTTTTATTCATGAGTAAAGAAATGTTTCTTTTTATGAAATAAATAAATAAATAGCATTAAGTAAAAATTGCCAACATTTAACAACTAATTAAAAAAAAATAATTGTAAAATTATATTTTGACTTTCCAGTTAATAATATTGCCTGACTATAACATATAAACTGATATATTTCTTGATTTTTTACATATCAATCCATATTTAACTAAAATTTGTTCATCAGTGCGAAGCCGGACGGGTCAGCTAGTATATAATATTTTTCTAGAAAAAAAAAAAAAAAAAAGAGTTAGGAAACATATCAATGCATCATCTTAAGAAAAGAGTGAACGTTATAAATTTTTTGTTAATTGTCTTAAAGGTATACAAATTTGGATATATAGGTGGTAAATTATAATAATACAATTAAGTATATAAATTCTTTAAAACTAATTGAAGAAAAAAAAGAAGAAAAAAAAATTAAAAATTGCTTAAAATTTTAAAAATTTTCCTCTAATTATTATTATTAATTTTTCCTCTTCGATTTAGCATTATTATGGTTTAAAAAAATATATTAAATGTATTATTAGGTTATTACTTTGTGAATTTAATGGTAGATTAATTTTTAAAATTATGTTAAGTGCTGAAATTTCAATGAAAATTTTTAGCATTCAAACATAATATTTAAAATACAAAAAATATGCTGACTGTAGAATAAAAGAGTTTACAGGGAGAATTCAATAAAAAGGGCAAACTATTTTCAAAAAAGGTATTTTATTTGCATAATTTGCAGTCTTCTATGTTGTGATTTTTGCTTGTGACAAAAGTAAATTATTAATTTTACATGCATATATGTAAGCTATATGCATTTGTTCTTCCAGGAATGCTGTAAAACTATTGCTAGAAGGTTACATATCCGGAAGAAAAGCCTTTAAAGGCTTCTAACATTTAAAATATTAGAAAAAACATTTGGTACTAATATTTTTTTAAAAGGGCCGCCAGGTGCTAAAAATGGTGAGAAAAGAGCCACTGGGTGCTAAAATGTGTTTGAAAGAGCCGCCAGGTGCAGCTTCCAGTCAAATTAGCCTAGAGTTAGCACTAGAAAATCTGGAGTGACTTCACTCGAAATTTTAATGTATTTAATATTATATTTCAATGCATATATATAAATGCAGATTTTCATACCTTTAAGGTAGTAATTTACGAAAGAGATCTGTCCACCATCCCTTTTATTGAAAATAATTAATTTAAAATTGCATTATGAATTTCATATTAAAATTTAGTTCACCTTAGAATATACAAATTCCTATGTTCGAATTTTTGTTTTTTGTAAAGATATAAACTTTTTGTACTTAAATAGATATCATTAGCATTCATACGAAACAGATAATAAACTTCTAAGAATTATTTTTAACCATGAGAGACATATAAATTAAACACTCTTTTGTAAAATTACAATTTTTTATTTCTCTAAATATGACTACTTCATTGTTAAAATATACCAAGAAGTGTAAAATGTAAGGTTTTTGACAGTTTTCGACATGAGTTTTTGACACAGGGTTTTTGACATGACAGTTTAAACCGTCAAAAACTGTCATGTGTCAAAAACCTGCCAACCCTGGTATTATCGGTTTCTTATGAATGCTGAAGACTTATTTACGTAGAAAAAAAAAAAAAAAAAAAATTATTATCTTTACAAAAAACAAAAATTGAAATATAGGAATTTGTATATTCTAAGGTGAACTATTTATTACATTTTAAGAGATCTCTCTACTTATCGTCCCCAGAAGCCAGTGCCAATGGTATTCTAAGGAGAATTTTTCCCCATTACAACTTATTAACCAACAGATATTTTTAAATTCCGTTTTCACATTCAGAAACTTCACAACAATTAAACAATTTATCGCTTTCTAAAAATCAGTTTTCAAAATTTTTAATTTTTTATTTTGAAGTTGCAAATTTTCACAATGTAAAATTTTTCATTTTTGAGCTTAAAAATGAAATCTTAAAAAAAATAAATAAATTTTTAGAAAGCAATAAATTGCTTCATATTTGTGAATTTTCGGAAAGTGAAAACAGAATTAAAAAAAATATGTAATAGTTAATGAATTATAATGAGGCAAAATTTCCTGGCTTCGGTTTTCGGAGACGATAGGTACAGAGAGAATCCCCCTTAAGTTATAAAAATTTTACAAAGTCTTCAGTATATATCTCTTTTGCAAATTACTACCTTATAAGTATGAAAATTTGCTTTTATATACATTGAAATTTAATATTAAATACATTTAAATTTCAAGTAGAGTCACTCCATTTTTTTTTTTTTTTTTTTTTATGTTTGATTGCTAAAAATTTTCATTAAATTTCAACATTTCACATAATTTTAAAAATTAACCTATTATTTAATTTACAAAGTAATAGTCTAATACATTAAATATTTTTTTGAAGAGAAAAAATTAATATTATCATGAAAAATTTTAACTTTTTCCTTTAAGTAGTTTTAATGAATTTTTAATATATTTAATTGTATTACTATAATTTACCACCTATATGTGCAAATTTTCATAGCTCTAAGATAATTTACGAAAAAGATTATAATGTTCCCTCTCTCCATAAGACAATGCATTAATATGTTTTCAAACATAAAAAGTTTTCTTTTTTCTGGAAAAAGAAAAAAAAAAAAAAAAAAAAAAAATATATATATATATATATATATATATATATATACACACACACACACATACATATATAGAATGTTAGTGAAAATCTTAGTACATTGCAACTTAAAAATCTGCATAAAATCATTTAATATTATAGTTACCATTTTTCACATAGGGTTTTCGACGTTTTAAACCAGTTTTTGATGCATGTCATGTCAAAAACCAGTTTTTGACGTCAAAAAACCAATCCTGTTTTTAACAAATATAAAGGTTACACAGATATACCACATACAATACATATTGTCATGATTATTTTATTGTCATGTACAGTATAACACCTTTAATTCGGACTAGTTCAGAAATATCTATAATTTGGGCTAAAAAATAAATTATTTTTTTTGTTTTTGAGAAATAACTACAGATGGCGCCACTAAAAAATGTAATTTTTATTTCTAAAACCTTACACTTATTTTAGCTTAGTTAGGTGGCTGATTGGATGTTTAGAAAAAGGAGAGAGAGAATAGAGAAATGTTATATTTATGTTTGCTTTTGTTATAAGCCAAGTCCTTTAAAAAAAAAAAAAAAAAAATCCATGTATTTTATTTGTATTCTTAGTGCCGCTGCTGTGTTGTCATATCCTGTTTTAATGACATATATACTTTATTTTTGGGATTTATACTATTTATTTTTTTGTTATATTATTTGGAGCTATATTATTAAATTACGAAATAACATTCTACTCATCAGAAAAGTTATTTCTTTAAAATTAAGAAATATGGCACCACCACACAAATTTTTCTTTTACTTTTAATATTTCAAGTAAATAATAATATTGCAAATATCATTTGAAAAAAAAAAAAAAAAGTATATAATATATATATATTACCCAATTACTTTTTATGCTTCAGAAATGAATTAAAGAACTTGAAAGCAATTTTTATATATTAATAATTTAGTATAGGATTGTACACTAAGACCATATATTATCATGAAAACTCTATGAACCTGTCTTTTTTTTTTTAAACATTTTAACAACAAAGCATAATTAATTCAACTATTATGATAACATATAAAGCATGGAAGTTTTCACTTTTATTTATTTATGTATTTTTAATGACATTTCAGCTTCATTTATTAATTTTTTAATGTCATTCAGCATTTATATATATATGTTATATTGTGTCCATAAAAATGTTTCTTTTCTAAAATTTTTCTCATTTAAAGTACTGCATATATTAGTTTTTATAAAATTACTATTTAATGATTTTTATCATATTTTATTATTTTATGTTAATCATAAAGTTGAATGATTTCTATAATGAGAACTTTTATATGATAATAGTTTTTCTCAAAAATATTTCTATTTTTCATTAAAATTTGCCTCAAAAATAAAACCTGGATCGACCTATGCTTAAGCTTCAGTTATTTTCTTTGATAACATTTGATTTTGATTATTCACGTGCATTATTGGGATTATGCATATTTCAAAGATAGTGTTAACTTTCATGCCATAATTAACATGGTTTATAACAATACCATAGATAATTACATATAGATCCATTAAATTAACAATACAGTATGTTATCCAGAATCAGAATGGTCAAAGTATTATTTATTAAATATGGAAATTGTCTGCTTCATTTGTATTTTTGAATTTTAAATAAAAGGTATTTAGTTAAAATGAGAAGTTTCATCTTTTAGTAATAAAGTGATCACATGATTTTACAAAATGATGAGCTGAAAAATCTATATCTATATATAAAATAGAGAACTTATAATAATATGTATTTAGAGTAAAAGTAAATATTCATATAACATGACAGTTGTTTTTCATATACATTCTGTTTTAAAAACTAAAAGGGAAGGTACAAGTTTGCGTTAAATTTGCTTGTTACTTTGTATTTGAGTATGCTATAATTATTGTGGTCTTAAATGATAAATTTTGTTATTCATCAGTGTTAAAAGTTAAAACTGATGTATATATGCTTATAAAAACAGGGGTCGATCCAGGTTTTAATTTTTGGGTCCTTTTTTGTGAAAAACAAAATATTTTTGTGAAATTTTTATTTATTTTTGTGAAAAAGTAAAATATTGTGTAAAATCTTCAGTTTTTACAATCACTTTATGTAATGTTTAGTATCAAGTTAATAGTTTCGTTGAGCCAAATTAAGCCATTAATTAAAATTAATACTGAAAATATGAAAACATTAATAAAAGGATAATTTTTATAAAACAAAATCTTGTGAAGGGACTCATTTTATAAAATTTGAATTTTGTGAAGGGTCCCTTTTTATGGATTTGAATTTTGTGAAGGTCCCTTTTTATGGATTTGAATTTTGTGAAGGTCCCTTTTTATGAATTTGAATTTTGTGAAGGGTCCCTTTTTATGAATTTGAATTTTGTGAAGGGTCCCTTTTTATGAATTTGAATTTTGTGAAGGGTCCCTTTTTACCATGTGGAATTTTGTGAAGGGTCCCTTTTTACCATGTGGAATTTTGTGAAGGGGCCGCAAAAGGGACCCAAATTTTGCCTGGATCGACCCCTGAAAGCATAGCTTCTGGCATGAAATTTACTTAAATTATGTTTTTAGACATTGTTTAAGATATAGATTACTTTTACAGGTATAAAGTAATGAGTAACTATAAATTTGTAGACTTAAAAAAAAAATCCGATTTAAATCGGAAAAAATCTGATTTAAATAAAAAAAATCACGAACCCTGATATACATTACATAAGCTTCCTTCCTTTTGTATGCTCTGAATATTTTACTGTACAGGAAAAAATCTTCTGCAGTAATGTTGGAATTATTTATGTTTTTTTAATGATAAAAAGATTGCTTTGTCACTTCTTATTGTTCTATGTACTCAACAGCACTTTCGATTTCGATACCTTTTAATCCACCTGTTTTTTGAAAATTTTGGTGAATAAATGATTATTCTTAGAATACAGTGTTGGGTTTTTGACACAGCATGTCAAAAACTATCAAAAACCTCTTGTAATAATCTTATTAAAAGTATTCTATTGTAAACCCAGCTACAGAACTGAGTAAATCATAATTTATATGTTATAAATAATTTTGTGTTACATTAATGAAATTAATTAAAATACATTTTATAATTCATATTACTTATGAAGGAAAAATAACAATATATTGAAATGATATGGTGCATTTTTCAATGTACTATTTTTTCTTTTATTATTTAATTATTCAAGTTGGTTACAAATAATGCTATTAATGTAAATACTAAATTCTTTAAAAACATGATTTTTTTTATTATTATTCAATCACTGACTTTAAAAATTAACTAAATATTTCATTTTGTACATAGACTTAACATAAGCAACAATTATAATATTAATGTAATATAATTCACAATCAGTATAGTTACAGGATTTTAATTAATATTTTACAATAAGGTTAATAATTATTATCAATATCAGGATGTCTTCCCAAGAGTGTGATGATGGAAAAGCTTAAAGTAACACATCACCAACTGTTGAATAGTGGTTAAACACCAAACTATTCTTTTGAAAAATTTGTTGTTAAATTCATTATCTTTTATTTAAAGCAAAACTTTGAGTATGAATTGAGTTGAGTGTATAAATTTTGAGTGTAACTTTTCATAATGAGTCCCAATTTTAAATTAGTACTTGTTCAGCAAAATTGATTGTTTCAAATTTCTAATATTTTATTTTAAAGGTACGAAGTGCATCACATGAACTAAGTGCGTTTTTTGCAATTTATAGCTTTAAAATTAAACATTAAAAATATATTTTAGGTAATGGGTAATACTAATTACAAAGTTGAAAGCTTATTTGAAAGAATGCTTTTTATACAGAATTTTAGGTTTTTGACAATCGTAAAAATTTGCCAACCCTGTTAGAATATAATGTTAAACTGCACAATTTTTTTTTTTAGGAAATAAGGCATAAGAATTTGGGATTAGAAGCTTATAATTCTGCTAGAACAACACAATACTAGATTAAATAACAATCATTGTTTACTATTTATTGAAGATTTACTTAATAATTGACCAAAGTTGAATTAAATTATTGTATGGTGCTATAATTTAGTTATATGGGAAATTTATTATTTATTCATGGCAATATTTATAATGATTTAATACTCATCTTTATATGTTTATTGAAATTATATGGGGAAATAAGTTTCTGTATTAGTGAGTAATAATAACTTTTTAAAATTAAAATAGTGAGTAATTGGTAATTATTTGCAACCAAAAAAAAAAAAAAGAAAAAAAAAAAAAGATAAGTCACAATAAAAATATTAAAAATAAATCAGTCGATTTGAACTGACATAACATTAACTAATTAATAAATATTTAATAATTACTTACTTTATAAAGCACCTTTTGTCCAGTTATAGGATATGTTACAGCTACACGATAAGTGTTGCTTGATTTAGATTCAAATTCTGTCAACCAAGCTTTAAATTCATCTTTGGATTTGCATTTTAAACGTACTTCTGCTGTATAATTTCTTTCAGACGTAAAATTGCAATTGATTATTTTAGTACCAACAGGAAACATATTCTAGACAAAAATATATATTTAAAAAATAATTAGAAAATTTTGTAAACAAATTGGAAAATAATTTTACACTTTTGAAAATATCCTCATTTGACTTGTACGCCCTAAGAACTTATACAGTTTAACTCAATTTTTTATTTTTGCCTTCTTTGCCTCCCTAATAATTTACACTTTTTAAAATATCCTCATTCGACTTGTAGACCCGAAAATACCAATTTTTAAGGGTCTAATTCAATTTTTATTTTTTTGCCTCTATTTCCGCCAAGAATTATTCATAGATAAAAATTGTAAAAGCATACCAGAATATTTTTAAAATAACACACACACACACGAAAAAAACAGTTAATGATAAGATTAACTTATAAATTATTCTGCATTTAATTTACTTCTGTATAAAAAGTGAAAAAAAAAAAAAAAAATCACTGAACAAGATTATTCATAAAAAATTACAATTGATTTCACTAACAAAAATTCTTAAAAAATTTAAATAATCAATAACTTGTATATGTATTGCAATAATTGATGACACAGATAATGCAGAAGTATTGCAATTCCGATTATCAGATATTTAAATGAACCTGAACTGAATAATCATAGGCAGTATATTTTGTGCAAAATAATTTTCAAAACAAAATAGTTATTGTCCTATTCTATTCATACATGAAAGATCAATATAATAATTTAGAGCAGGGACGAGACACAAACTTTTTCAAGCCTTTTTTGGTGGAAAAGCATCTTTCCATGCTTTAAATGCAGTAACAATATTAAATTGTTACTAGAGTCCTGCATCGGGTCGGGTACCTAAAGGTCACCCGTTTTGCGAGTTGAGTTTCTTTTTTTACCCACTGGCCTACCTGCAAAATATTTTTGTTTGAAATTTTTTCTTAATGTTGCTTTTTTATGAATATAATCTATTGAATGCAGAGAGTGGATGATGTTCTCTTCCTTCATAGCAGTTTAAAGCGACATGACAAACATAAAACAAGTTTAATTCATAAGAAAGATATGCATAAACATTAATACTTAAAATGTTACATGAGAAAATTAACTGCGTTCAAGCTTATGAGGGGCCTGTTCAGACAGGGTCCTGTGTTTTGCAGAAGTTGTGAAAAATCTATACACGTACTTTTGTGAATCAAAATTTGTAAGAAAAGCAAGTTCTTCTGCCTATAGCAGCTAATTATGTTTTGAGATTCTTTGTATGCACAATTGACATGAAATAAATATATTCTGCAACGCTAATTATTAAGTAAAATAATAATTCAGCTCATTATCAAACATTGTCCAAATAAATACAATATGTTCGCCAGATTGGATATTTGTTACATCTCTATACAATTTGAAAGTAACAGAATTTAATTTAAACAGACTGTCACTTTAAATAACTGGAAAATGTTAAAATTTTTTGAATTTAGAAAACAATGTGAAATAAAGCAGAATTAATATGTTTTTCATTTTAGATATTTCATTGCAGTTAAATTTTCATTCATAAATTTTAATGGAGAAAATTTCCTTATAGTAATAATTTGATTCAAATAATAGTTGACTTATAAAACTAATAACTCTGAAAGGTGTTTTTTAACCACGTACATTTGGAATGCCATTTTTATCAATGATTAAAATAAAAATAAAAAAGATGAGGCTAGGAAGTATCAGGAAACTATATATTGCAGTTTAATACACCACATATGAATTTGCTTTTCTCTAACTCATTTAATAAGCACTAATATCATGTTTTAAAATAATACTGAATAATCTAACGCAAATGCAATGAGTTATTTAGTTCAGAGGGGGAAAAAAAGAACTGTTTTACTACGCCTAAAATATTACTAAAAAACTTCACTATAAATAATAACTTTATTACTTACACAAATTTGTTCAGATATAAGCTGATCATTAATATTTTGAAGGGTTGGCCCTGAAAAGGGCCTTTTTTCATTATTATCAATAGACATTAAGAAAGCAACGTTAATAAATAAGAAAGAACAACGCAAATAAATACCGGAGAAACGAAATGGCAAAAGTTGATTCAAACACAGGGAACGGAGAGAACGAATCTCGGTCCAGTGCATTCATTTTCGCCAAGTGTAATAATCGCCAAAGTATGTTCAAACACTGCCAAGAGCAACAACCAATCAGATTGCCTGCTGCAGTTCCGACAGCAGAAGTGCGTTGGAAAAAAAAAATATGCTCTTCAGCTCAGTGGACCTATTTACCATGAAGGTAGAGGGGCTAGCTTCATGCTATCTACCTACCAACCTACCAAAGGCCAACCAAAACCAAAATAAGGAAAATGTAAACGTTGGCATGTGGACTCTGAACTTTTCTGAATACGCTTTACATTTACTAATGTTTTTGTTGTCTACAAATCTTACAGATGTAGAATGTTGTTCATTTAGGTATCTTATATTATAGAAGAAATTCTGCGAGTAAATATTGCATCAGTAATTAGTGTTATATTATATTACTAATGATCAGTTTGGGATTTATCATAGACCTATTATAAGAGTGGACGGAGCATTCCATTATTAAAGGAATATAAGAAAAGGTGCAAAGATGAAACCACGTTACTTTTGAAAAAGATTACCTTTTTTGTCATTTATCGCGTTATTGGTGATTTTTTGTTCTGAATATAAATATTATTATTATGAAAAGATACAGCAATAAAAACTTGTGTTAAACGAAACAGCTTCTGACATTTATTTTTACCTTGTTATTAACTTTCTCCAACAAAGTTCAAAAGTGTTTATAACTTCGGTTTGTCTATACTCGCTTTAACTCTCATAAATAATTATGGACATTTTTGAAATCATATAAGATATAATATATTTAAACTAATTCAATTTAGAGAATTAAGTATAGCAATTATAAACATTTTATAAAAATAATTACTTAAAAAGAACGAAATAATGAAATATTAAAAAGAATCTTACCTGTGAAATAAAATCCTTATTTTACATAACTTCTAGGGTTTCTAAAGTACATCTGATTACTATTTCTTGTTATAAAATTCTTTTTAAATTCAAAACAATCTAACTTTTAAAGTGAAATAAAAATTTTAAAAAGAACTTTCAAAGAAAAAGGAAAAATGTCGTCTTTTTAATGAAAAGCAGAGTTTAAAGCATGGCGAGTAAATTTCAATATTGGCTAGTTTGACATCCTGTAGATCAACAGTCACATGACCTTTTTATGAGTTATCTTTGCCCCCAAAAAAGTTGCCATTGTTCCGTCCACTCTTATAATAGATGTATGGGATTGGGATGTATACAAGACAAGATTTTGAACTCCCACATGCAGTAATCAGTTGTTTTTTTTTACGTTACTGTAATAAAAAACTTTACAATTTTACTCTCTTTTATCATATTTTTTAATTCAAAGTTAAAGCCTCAAAAATGCCTGGCTATTCAGGAGGACGTATCAAGAGAATTAAAATACAGAATTTTATGTAAGTATTATTTATTATTTGTTTAACAATATTAAACTTTATCAAGATAGGTTTATAATCTTTTTTGGGTGTAGTCAAGAATGAGTGACGCCCAATAACCGAACTTTCTGTTTCTGTATCTGTCTGCAGCAAAACAAAACTTGCCTGTGAGGCAGGGTTTAAGCTAAGTAAAAATTTTCTTTAGTAAAAAAGCTAAAATCAGAAAAAAAGCTTTAGCAAAATGCTAAAATGCCAGAAACAGTAGATAAAGATGAATATCAGTTTACGCATTATTCTAAACCCCCTCAATATGTTTGATTTTCATTTGTAAATTAAGCTTAAAAGTTTTTAATCTGGTCCTTTATTGTTTTTCTGGAGATATAATTATCACTATAGCATGTAAAACTGCATTAAGTTTATACTGTATCTGAAAATAAAAACATAATTTACAAAAAAAAAAAAAAAAAGTAATATAAGTGAAATTTGTTTATTACTATTCAGAGCTTTTTCATTTACAATTTATAATTTTTCTTTTTTTCATATTAGACCACTTTACAAATGCCTCATGTTTATTTACAAATTGATTTCCTGTATGCGATTCTTATGCGCAGTTCAGCGTTTATTTTTCCTTATATGCATGAACCGATGGATTTTTTTTTAATGAATGTAGCGATTTGTTTTCCACGAAAGATTCGTTATAATATTTTCGCTGACGATTTTTTTTTTTTTTTTTTTTTCAAATTGTGTTTAGTAAGATGCTTTAGCAAAAAAGCAAAAACATGTTATTTCATTTTCTCATTTTGGATAAGTCTTTTAGCATTTCGCAAAAAATGCTACCGTAGCGGAAACACTGCTGTGAGGCCGGAATAGCAGACACATTTGGGTGTCTCACATGTATTATCAGCAATTTTTATACAATGATCTAGAGACGTATTGTAAATTATATTTGTATTTTTAATCCTGGTATTTCTTTTCAGGGTTGCAAAATTAATCTGCAGCACTCGTTTTGTGCTGCATAGTTTCTGCTACTGGGGAGCGACAGTCGCCAAATAGGTGATAAGCACACCATATGTGGTGGTCATTTTCTTGCGAAATCGCATACAAGGAAGATAGCACGACTCCCTGTTGGCATCGTTGAAATTTGAAATTGCGCCAAGGCCATCTTGCCGCTTATTTTTGACTAGACCCATGATCTTTAACTTGTTTTGTGCAGCGTCTAAAGGCTGGCAATTTTAATAATTTAAAAATAGTAAAAAACAAGCCCCCTTCCTATTCTCACATAAGGTAGGATAGAGATGTAGCATGGAACGTGTTTCTTTTGTATTTTCAGGGAACAACTATAGTATTTCCCCTCAGCTAGATTTGGCGATTTTTCGTTGGCGATTATGGGTAAATTCTACTTTTGAAGTGGTTGCCATGGATTTCTAACGTAAACAAAACCGAAATATGTTTTTCAGAATGGCATCATTAAAATAATTCATTGAACTTATTTCTAATAATAACAAAACAAATATGTATTTAAAATTGACTTACCTTCTTGATGTTTATGAATTTCGTTATGCTTTTACATTTCATACAGTTATTCAGTTTAAATGCTATTTTATATTTACCGGTAAAATATGATTATATAAATTAGAATTTCGTTTAACATTTTTAACAAAAGGAAAAAATTATTTTTAATGTACATATATGTACATTTATTTATATATAAAAAAAAAAAAAAAGGAACAGCTTTACTATACGCCACCCATTGCTTATTGCCGTTGCCGATGTTTTGATCACGTGGTATGATGGTGTTTTGATTCAGTTTGTGAGTCGGTACTGCGAATCGGTTCACAACGTCGTGAATCGAATCAAAATCTCATGAAACAATACTTTTCATTATTATGAAACATTTTTTTTATGTTTCACTATGTTTTCTGCTGTTTGCTCGCTTCGCTAGCATTAAAACCGAAAAAAACATCACTGGACGCCCCTAACTCGTGGAGCATGAATCAGTAAAAGCATGAAAATTCATGGAGCCGTGGTCACTATGTTTTCTGCTGTTTGCTCGCTTCGCGAGCATTAAAACCAAAAAAAACATCACTGGACGCCCCTAACTCGTGGAGCATGAATCAGTAAAAGCATGAAAATTCATGGAGCCGCGGTCACTATGTTTTCTGCTGTTTGCTCGCTTCGCGAGCATTAAAACCAAAAAGAACATCACTGGACGTAAAGGTGGAAATTAAGAAATTTGGTTGGTGGCCACTGGCCACTAGCCTTCATTTTTTTAGTGGCCACTTTTAAAAAGTTAGTGGCCACTGGCCACTCGCTGATAAAAGTAAAAGTAAAATAAAATTTTCTTTTCTTTAATTTATTCAATGTTCAGTCTCGACAAATCATTAAGAAAATAATTAAGGTAGTCAACTTTTTGAAACTCATCCACAATAATACATTTCTGATAAATTTTAAAAAATGAAATAGGAATAGATTTACATAATTTATACTATGAATGTAAGAAAATACTATTCAATACAAAATTCATATGTTTAAAATGCTCTTTTGGTTATATTATTTTATAACAGAAAAATTCTGATTATATTGCCCCTTCACTATCCTGAATGGTGTCGATTTTCTACTTTTTCTAAAAAAAAAAAAAAAAAAAAAAAACATCTTTGATTCATGAAAATAAATTAGTATATGTAAATAAAAAAAATATTTTTTTAATAATACTTTTTTATTTTGCAAGTTTCTTTTTCCTTTTTTTTTTCATGTTACAAATGAATTATAAATTAATTTTTCTTTAATAATAATGAATTTTTAATAATTTGCAATTATAATCCCCCTCCCTAACTGAATTTAGAGAGTGTGGCTGTAGTCGAGATTTCACAATGTAATTGTAGCTGTCACTTTTTAAAAAGTTAATTTTGACATATTTTAAAATTAGCAGCACTAATTCATCTTAAGGATAAACAAGATCTTAAGCTCAATCATAAAATGATAATTCAATAGAAAAAAAAAAAGAAATCAATTTTAAGATATTATCAACTTTGTAATTTAGTGGTCTGTAGTATGTAGTACATCAGTGTAACTCAGATTAGGCATAACAAATTACATATAATTGAAAAATAAAATAGTAAAAGAACAGAAAATATTTTACAAAGCATAAAATTGTATAATCAAAGTGCACAAAAAATTAAAAAAATTTATAACCTGTAAAACTAAAAAAATATGAAATTAATTAATAATTAATGCAAAAAGTAGGACTCGTGCATGAAAAAAAATTGCATAATTTATTCTTTCTTAATATTAATTATATCTATTTTATTCTATTTCTTTATATTCTTAAGATTCAATTATTAAAATTTGGGCATCTGGATCTAATGCCATCAGACCACCACAAATCAATTGCTGAAGGTGAAGATGGATCAAAATTTTCCAAATTTATCTTAGCTTGCTTAATTTGCAGTCTATGCTGCAGTGTTTCACTATCCATAGACAATGATCTGTCATCCAGTATCTGATTCATCTTACTCCAGACTCTTTCCACTTCAGCATTACTTGGTGAAATAGTTAGAATAATTTCAAGAATGTTTGACATTAATTCCATTTTTTAAAATACAGTTGTTTTTAACTTGTCATACAAGTCCCTTAAATTAATCTCAGGTCTAAAATTTTCAGACAA
This sequence comes from Salticus scenicus, assembly GCA_963930645.1. Classification (NCBI taxonomy): domain Eukaryota; kingdom Metazoa; phylum Arthropoda; class Arachnida; order Araneae; family Salticidae; genus Salticus; species Salticus scenicus. The sequence goes on along the minus strand of OZ005648.1, from coordinate 129,494,598 downwards.
AATACTTCTTAACTCCTTCCATTCTACTATTGCATTTTCAACAGGAATGTTGAAAATTTTGCAAAATTCTGTAATTTCAGTTTCCCCAAAATTTTCTGTGAGTACAGGTGGAAAATATGCTGTATTTAATATTTTCGCAACATTGAGGATGGGAGAATCAATGTTAAATCGTGTTTGAAATATTTTACATGATCCTTCACATAATTCCTTGAATGGATTTTGCACTTTATTACTATTGAGATTTGTGGCTCTTTTTGGCTTTTCTTTGTGCAAAATTACATTATGAAAAATCAGATTCTCATTATCTGAATCATCTTTCTTCAATGAAGTTAAAAATGTAAGGAAATGTTTTTGTACTGAGCTTTCCAACTCGCCAGATTCACCAAATTTAACTAAATTCAGTTGCAGGTTTTTTATGCAATCTTCGGATTGCACAATATCGATTTCAGCAGTTTCCAAGTATTTTGAAGCATTTGAATATAGTGCAGGGTTGCCAACTGCTCCGATTTCTGCGGAGTTTCTCCGAAAAAATTTAAAAACTCCGCAATTCCGCGAAGTAATGTTTATGCTCCGCAAATTCAGTTTTGACCACCAAACTAAATATTTTTTATTAAATACATAAAACTGAATAGTGGCAGACACTGGGGAAAAAAAAAAAAAAAAAAAAAAAATTTTTTTTTCTTTCTGTTTTTTTTTTTTTTTCTTTTTTTGAGAACCACACGCTTCATCCTTCATCGTGCAATACTCATAAATAAATAGTAAAGAAGAAAAAAAAAAAAGAAAGAAAGAAAACATTCTAGTGCTAGGCATTGCGTAATCAAAATATTGCTGACTCAGAACGGGAACAAGTATTTGTTTACATTAGCTAAGAGCATGAGTGTGTGTAATTAAAACCACAAACTGAAAGGGGGGGGGGAAATAAACCAGACGCTATGATTATGCGGTGTTTTCATTTTCATTTAAACTATATCAATGTTTCAGTTATCTTAATGCTTAATAGGTCATTAAAAAAATTGTTTATTTTAATTATTTATCGATAAAAATAATGGATTCAAAGCTACTGAACTTTAAGACCGATTGACAACGCTTTATTTAAGATTTATTTGAAATAATTATGCATTTATTTTATCATTCACTCAAAGCATTAATGATTTATTATTATATCTTCATTTGTATCTGGGGAGAAAAAATAAAATAAAATAAATTAATAAATAACTAAACAAATTATGATCAATAATCTGCAAAATTCTAAAGTTTACAAAACATATGGTCCCAAGTATGCAGATTAGAGGGAGTTGACTCAGGAGTTGAAACCACGCATATGACTTGGAGTTTCAGCCGATTGATTATCTCACGAGCTTCCTTTTCGTCTGTCTCCCGAAAGTCGGCCGAAACTCTCATTTTGACATTTTTTTTAAATCAAAATCTAATACTTTTATAGAAAAATGGAAAAAAGCCATACGTTTTTTTAGTATATGAATAAGACTACCTGCCAATTTTCAGTGTTTACTGTTAAAATTGACTTCCGAAAATGTCTGTAAGTGGCGATGTTAGATTTGAGAAAGCCTGAATTCGAGGCGCACGGCACGTTTACTGCGAAAACGCCGCCGCGCGATCCAAGTTTGCATTGGAATGGGGTATTCTATAAAGAATGGGTAGAAGAATTTTAAGTGTTTACTATTAAAATTGACTTCCGAAATATGTTTTCAAGATGCGATGTTAGATTTTAGAACAGCCTGAATTCTTTGCTTTGCGCGTTTACCGCGAAAAAGCCGCCGCGCAATCCAAGTTTGCCGTGGAATGGGGTATATTTTATGAAGAATGGGTAGAAGAGAAGTGGCCACTGCAGTGGCGACCAAAGGCAATTTCTTTAGTCGCCACTTTTAAAAATCTAGTCGCCACATGGCGAGTGGCGACCGCTAATTTCCAGCTTTAACTGGACGCCCCTAACTCGTGGAGCATGAATCAGTAAAAGCATGAAAATTCATGGAGCCGTGGTCACTATGTTTTCTGCTGTTTGCTCGCTTCGCGAGCATTAAAACCAAAAAAAACATCACTGGACGCCCCTAACTCGTGGAGCATGAATCAGTAAAAGCGTGAAAATTCATGGCGCCGCGGTCACTATGTTTTCTGCTGTTTGTTAGCTTCGCGACAGGGTTGGCAAGTTTCTTCCAAGGCGGAAAAAACCATGGAAAAAACCGGCCGGAAGAAATAGGTTTCTTCCAAGTGGAAGAAATGGAAGAAACTGTTTTTCTTAAAAATTTATCCTATAAATTGCAGATTTGTAAGATACAATGGATGCATTTGTCTTATAAACAACTTTAAGTAACTTTAATTATACCTATAAAAATTTAATTACATATTTAATTAATAATTATGAGATTTTTACCGAAGTGATCTTCGGTATCTGATAATCACGTTCCAAAATACTCAAAATCCAGTAAAAAAATCAATTTCAATTTAAAAAGCGTAAAGTTTTATTATTTAGACAATTTTATTTCTTTAACTGGTAATAAATAATAGTTTGTATCACTTGCTTATACTTTCTGATAAAACAGCTCTTAACAAACATTCAGTTCATTAAAAGAGCCAGTATTCAATAATTACTGTATTACAAAATGTCATCAAAAACTTCATTTTCCTAATACAGTACAGTGAAAAAGAAATTTACATCTCATATTTCAAATAAATTCACATTTCTCACATTTTTACTTTTTTTTTAATCAAATTTTTAGCTTAATCCTTGCTTTGAAACTCAACCTGGGAGGGGGGGGGGTAACATTCTTGTATTTATTATCCTACAATTCATACAGACTAGTGCTTAAAACAAATCACTATTACATCAATGTTTAACAAAATTAATCAGTGATGAATATTATTTCCGAACTTTCAAAAATATTTAGTTTCATATTTTTTAAATATGTTTGTTTACGTTTTATAGGTACCTATTATTTGAATATGCTTAAATTATTTATCACATGTGAATGTGATCGATTAGTTTTATTAATATTGAAGAAATACTTTATTCTAAAATTTATTAGAAATCGTCTTTCCATTCTGATGTCTATTCTCATGAATTAATAATAACTGACTCTGTATCTGCAAAAGAAAACTGTAAACAAAGGCAATGATCTCTAATCTACAAATTCCTATAATCCGCACAACCTCTAGACAAAAATTTTTGAGAGTTAGAGTTAAAAACTGTAAAACAAATGAAATGTTTTTTAGAGTAGTTCAATACTGCACTTTATTTTTCAACTTTAAATAGATAAATACAAACTATGCTTTTTTTTTTAATCCTAGAGAACTTGCAGGAGAGTTTAAAAGTAGGTATATTACTTATTGATACAGTTTACCAGCTTTGAGTTTATACAAAAAATTGTATCCTTTAAAAAAAAAAAAAGTGCAAATATTATGGTTAATTCCGTAATTATTATCACTTGTACTGTCTGCAGGGGTCGATCCAGGCAAAATTTGGGTCCCTTTTGCGGCCCCTTCATAAAATTCCACATAGTAAAAAGGGACCCTTCACAAAATTCAAATTCATAAAAAGGACCCTTCAAAAATTCAAATCCATAAAAAGGGACCCTTCACAAAATTCAAATTTTATAAAATGAGTCCCTTCAGAAGATTTTGTTTTATAAAAATGACCCTTTTATTAAATGTTTTCATATTTACAGTATTAAATTTAATTAATGGCTTAATTTGGCTCAACGGAATTCTATTAACTTGATACTAAACATTACATAAAGTGATTGTAAAAACTGAAGATTTTACACAATATTTTACTTTTTCACAAAAATATTTTATATTTCACAAAAATAAATAAAAATTTCACAAAAATATTTTGTTTTTCACAAAAAAGGGACCCAAAAATTAAAACCTGGATCGACCCCTGGTCTGAATGTATACTAATATGAGATTGTATATATGCAAAAAGTTCTAAAAATATCAGCATTGAAAAGTAAAAACCCATCACCTATATATATTTAGTGTTTGTTATAAAATAACTTATTTTTCTAACAATATTTTAATATTAATTGGATTATAGTTTAGATTTGACATTATATTTATGCTTTGAGTTTATATAGTTCATAAATTTTAATTTCGAACAGCTGTTTTGTCTTCTGGTTAGTTTCTTCCATTTCTTCCGGTTTTTTCCAGTTTCTTCCGCTGTCCTGGAAGAAACTAGTTTCTTCCGGAAGAAACCCAACCCTGCTTCGCGAGCATTAAAACCAAAAAAAAAAAAACATCACTGGATACCCCTAATTAGCGATGCATGAATCCAGAGTTCCCCCTAGGTTTGAAAAAGGGCAGGGTGCTGCTACCAAGGAAAAAGGGGCAGGAGGGTGCTATAAAAAGAGGGCACATTTGTGGAGAATGAAAAAGGGCATATCGCTTCGCAAAAAATAGCCTCCAAAATTACAAACAATTTTATTATATTTATAAATGCAGTTGCTAAGCAATCAGCAATTCCCCCCCCCCCCCCCCCCACTAAATGTACAAATTAGTCAGCAAAAATTAGATAAATAAATTTATTTTTTCACATTCTTTTATCTTTAACTATAGTTCTATTAAACCTAATAAAAAGTATTAAAATTGCTTCCTGAAAAATATGTATAAAGCTCTTGAAAATCTTATAAATGTTGAAATGAAAGTAAAGAACTATAATAAAAATTATCTTTAATAAGATTTTCGCAAATTTCTTAAGATAAAAACCAAAGACCTTTTTTAGTAATTATTAAAGAAAAATATTAAACATTCTAATCAAACAGTTTGATAAAAAGTTCGATTTAATTAATTAATGATATATTTTTTAATAGTTTCCAATTTTTTTTATGTATTATTGCTAATTTCTAATGTTACAATCAGTTAGTAAATTTAATATATCCTTGGAATTTACTCACTTTGTTTGCTGGATTTCAATAATGGTAAATGAAATATTCTTTTGAAATTTGATCTCTAAAAATGTAGCTCCTACAACTATTAGGGATGAAACTACCCAACATGCAAAATCCCTGGAAACTGTTACTACTTGGCTGTAGAATGAATAATGGAGGATGGAATATTTATATAGGTTATTATTAAAAGTACTTATTTGTACCTATAATGAGTTAAATTTATAAAGTTCTTATACATATAAGGCAAATTTAACACCAAAATGAGAAGTTTCTATAAAAACAAAATAACTAGCATGAAAATCAGAGGTTGCTAAATTTTGAACTCTGCATTATCTAACCATCAAGGAGTATCACAGGTTAATATATTTATTTTGTGGGGGGGGGGGATAGTATGTTGTGGTCACCACAAGACTTTCTTCTATATTTTCCTATACAAATTCACTAAGGGCAAATAATTTATTAAAACTATTATTTATTAAAGTTATCTAACTTGATGAATGCAAATGATTTTCATCTTAGAGAAAGCTAACACTAAATATCCAGAGAAAGTTTTATTGTCTATAAATAACATCTTAAAAATATGCTTTTATAATGAGTATCTTACATATCACATTTTGTACAGTTATATGCCATACAAACTAAGATATAGCCTTCCCATTATCAAAGAAATTTCCAGTGCAGCAGCGCCATCTATTGGTTGAAAGCATCCAATTTGAATCAGCATAATGTCTCATAATGGCCTTTGCACATGTCAAGTTTTGTTTGATTATACACAATAGAACCTGAGATATAGCCTTTCCTTAAATTGCAGAGAACACTGTGCAGCAGCGCTACCTGTTGAGTGGTTGACACTAAAAGTTGATAGATACTAATTTATGTCAAGGTGCATCTACATATAAATTTATATGCAATTTTGTGCAGTAGTTCCTGAAATATAGTCTTCCCATAAATTGCAGAAATTGATGTATAGCAGCGCCACCTGTTGGCCGATAAACATTTACATTGAATCATCATAATGTCTCATAAAGACCTTAAAAATCAAGTTTTGTTCGATTATATGCAATAGAACCTGAGATATAGCCTCCTTTAAATTTCGGAAATCGCTGTATAGCAGAGCCACCTGTTGAGCGATTTTCACCAAAAGTTGATAGGTACTAATTTGGTCAAGGTGTATCGACATATAAATTTATATACAATTCTGAGCTGTAGTTCCAGAGATACAGTTGCCACAAAATTTTTATCACACACACACACACACAGACAGACATTGTCTAAAAATGGTCAAATCATGTTCTAGACCTCTCAAAACGTATAAATCCGTCAAAAACCGGAAGTCGAAAATTTTTACGAATCCAGTACTTTCTTCTATTAAATATAGAAGGAAGTAAAAAGGAAACTAAGAATCGAAATACTCTATTATTTTGCTATAAGATTAAAATCACATTGTTTTCATGAAGCTAAATTTCCAAATAATTATCTATTCCGTCATTAATCGATAAAATTTGAGTTATTTTTATAGTTTAATCTCAAAATATGCAGTAATTTTGCAGCCGATTTCGGAAATACAGGATCATTTCGATTTCACCGCTAACTTTTGAAAATTTACGTTTAATTGCAACTATTTATGAAATACTTTATTATTCCGATGTTAATAAAATCCGTACTTTTATAAAAAGCTGACTTTCTAAATTCACAATATTTTTTTTAGCCGATAGCGGAAGTATTTAATCATTTTGCCGTTAATTATCAAAATTTATGTTTAATAGCAATACCTAAGATAGGCTTTAATTTTACGCTAATCGATGTAATTACTTTTTTTTTTTTTTTTTTTTTTAATGATTTGTGATATTTGTAATAATTTTGTGACTAATTACCGAAATGCGAGAGCATTTTTACACAAATATCAAAATACAATATCACAAATTTCAAAATAAATGAACTTTTGTTATTGTCACAGATAAAAAGAATATCCTTGTGTGTGGTTATCGTGTAAATAAAAACCAAAGCACTGCACAATTTAGATTTTCTTTTCATCCCTCCTTCTTTCAGCTTTTGATTCTAATTGATTGTGGTTTTTCATCTAATGTAAACAAACACTTCTCTTTCCTGAGTCATTTTTTTTTTTTTTTACTTATGAGATTGAACTTAACGATGATTTTTGTGGTTCTTCAGCTAGATCATAAAAGTAATTAGATTTGCTATTTTTGTTAACGTGATTTTAAAGATTAAAAAAAAAAAAAAAACACGATTTATGATGCAAAAGGATTATTGGAATATAAGAAAAGAGCAATATCTTCCATATTTCCCCGTTCTTTTTTTGCTAACACCGGGGAGGCACTTATTTATCTGTTCCCCACCCCACCCTTATAGCCAGCAGGCTGCAGGGTCATTTAAAGAAGTTTGACGGCAACTATGTTTACGCTGATAAATAGTTTATACACCTGCGAAGTGTCAACTCGCTTTTGCAATAAGTAGAACACACAGAAAAGTGAAAAAGCTTCTAGAAAGAAAATTTGTATTAATAAAGCACTAAGAATATTTAAAAAGGAGAAAAAATGCGCTATTTTGGGTCGTAGTGGTTAAATTTGGGAGCAAGTGTTAATAGTAAACCTATAGTTTCCCGTGTTTTCTTATCGTTATGCTAATTAAATATATTAAAAATTAATCACTCTTAAAATAAAGCTTAAAGAGAAAAAAAAACGTTAGTTGAAAAAAAAATTAAACACTTATTAAAAATCCTAAGTTCCTTTTAATATATTTTCTACTTACCAGGAAAATAAATATATCGTTCAATGAAATGCTATATTAAAGAGCTTTCAAATTTAAATCATCCATTTTAATTTTTCAAACGCGAAACGTAAACAATAGCTAAACTTCCGGAAGTTCCGACTGAGCCGAGTTTCAAAAATTTGCATAAAACATCTCTAAGAACGATAGCCGAAGTCTACGCACGCGCCGCGTCGGCGCATGCCGTGACGTACGTCCGGAAGATCACTTCGTTTCTCCCGCGAAACTATAAATAGCGAACGGCGATGGTAGTGGGTGTTCGTGGTTGCCTTTGCGGTTGCTCTTGCCCCTGCCATTGTTCATTTTTCGCCGATGCCGACTTCATAAGATGTCGCCGTAATATGTGGCGTTTATTTTTTATATTCAAATAAAATCTTTTCATTTTTAGTTAGTTATAACTCACGTTAATCCTTTTTGTGAGTTCGAAATTTAAATGAAATTTATAGGTGTTCATATCGCGACAATAACAAGTGGAAACAAGAACGTCACGTCTTCTACATAAGTGTCACCAGCTTCTTTCTAATGGCACGTAGTAGTTTCTTCTGCAACCTATATGGGAAATAAAAAGATGTTAAATATTGTCTTCGTACTCACCTTGTTTGTCATCCAGCATCTGCTTTGGTATGTTTGTTATATATAAAAAGTATTTGTCTACTTCAATTATCTTATTGTTATTCATATAAACTTATTGTTATATTTATATAAACTTTTTTTGAATTTATTGTTTCAATTAAAATACAAATTAAATTAAAATTTGTTATGGTCATTTATTTAACAATTTCTACATATTTATCTTTCAGCATATTTACTTACTCTAGCTTCCATGTATCTAATTCATTTAATTAACTTTAAATGTTGTTACGCTGGTGTTTACGTCTAGAGTAGGCTCCTCTGCTAATTCACTTAGCCTTGGATCTACTTCACACCAGCTAACAAGAGAAATAAAAAGTGGTTATGGGCTTTTCCTTTTTCAGCATGTAAATATGCTGGCCCTTTCATAAATTAATGTTTTTCTGTTTTGTTTGAAAAATAAATTGAAAGTTAAATTTTTTGCATTTATAGTAAATTTTTGAAACAAGAAATTGTTTGAATGTAGATTAAAAGTTGTTTAATGTTAATAAATGAAAATCTTGAATGTTTTGTTTAATTTAAGTAATAATGACCATTTTTTTGCATATTGTTGAGGGAATATTGTAAAATTTTTTCAGTAAAGTAGAAAAAAAAACTTTTTGAAATTTCATATATATATATATTTGAATAAATTTTCAAGTCATAAATGAATTTACCGAATGTTTAATTCGGGGGGGCAAAGGTTTTTATAAGAAAAATTGTGATATTTTTGATATATTATATTTTTAAATTGTTTGAACCATAATTATACAATTTTTTTTACTCAAAAATGGCTGTCAACAATTTACATTCTATTCCCAAACTGAATGCGATTAATTTCGAGGAATGGAGGAGTGACATTAAATTTGTTCTTCTTGACCGGGGACTCTGGGACATAGTTGTTGGTACGGAAACAGCCCCAGTTTTGGCTGATGACAGAAGCAATGCTTCTGCTGTTAATAAATTTAAGTCTAGAGCGAATGCTGCTTTAGCTGTCTTATACTTAAATATAGAAACTGAGTATAGGAAAATTGTAGAAAACGAGGATGACCCCGTAAAGGCATGGAATTTAATTAACAAAAGTTTTGTTCCAGATACTCGTGCACAGCACATGAGTTTATTTTCTGAGCTGTGTGATTGCAAAATATTGCCTGGTGAGGGTATAAATGTCTTTGCGTCCCGGGTCATGAGGATATTTAAACAAATAGAAAATTCTAAGGGGGGACTGACGGAAATTTTTGCATCTTATCAATTGTTACGTTATCTCCCATCATATTTCGACGGTATCGTTCAAAACATACTGAGATGGGAAGATGATAAATTTACATTCAATGAAATTGTAACTTGCTTAGTAGCCGAGGAAACTAGGCTAAATTTAAGAAATAAAGATAATGAGTTAAGTAAAGCTAAAATTTCTGCTCAGTTTTCTCATCTAAATGATACAGGTAAAAATAAGCTTCTAAAACAAAAATTAATTTGTACATTTTGTCATAAGAACGGCCATGCTAGACAAAATTGTTTTTCTCTCAATAGAAGTAGAAATGTTGACTTTAAACCCTCTTTTCAAAACCAAAACTTACCTTCTCAGAATTTCAATCCTAAGAAATCCTTCCAATCAAGAGGTAGACAGAGTCGAAAAAAATCTTCATATCAATCTAGATCAAATTCTAAGACCCGTAATAGCAGTAGGGATTCAAATTCATCTTACTACATTACTGAGGCCAGTTTAGCTCAGCAAACAAATGAATCAGATTGGATATTCGATTCAGCCGCGTCTCATCATTTTAGTAAAGACCGTGAACTTTTCACATCATTTAAACCTCAACAAAATGAAGAAATGGCTGTAGCCATGGAAGGCATCACTTTGCCAATCGAAGGAAAAGGAGACATTAAATTGCGTTTTGGCCAAAGAAATTTTACTTTAAAGGGAGTGATGTATTCATCAAAGCTTAGGAGAAACCTTATATCAGGGCCACAACTTGACAAAGAAGGTCTACAGTTTATTGGGGGAAGAGGCGAAGTCAAAATTACGTCCAATGATAATATAATGTTCAGAGCAAAATTAAAAAGTGGTGTTTATCGTGTCCAAGCAAAAATCCCAAAATCTATAAAGCAACATGTAACTTTCGAAGCCTCCACAACCTCTTCAAAAGAACAGGAAGTTCTAAACCTGTGGCATAAGAGATGCGCTCATGTAAATCCTCAAACTTTGACGCATACAAGTAATAAGAGGGGTGCAAAGGGATTACCATTCTTAAAGGGACATACAGAATTTTTTTGTGAAGATTGCAGGTTGAATAAATTTAAACGCACTTCATTTAAATACAGAAAGTTTGTTCGATCCAAGAGACCCTTAGAACTGTTATATACAGATGTTTGGGGACCATGTCAAGTAAGAGGCAAACATGGAGAACGATATTTTCTATCAATCATGGACGATTATTCCCGTAAAGTATTCATTTATCCTATAGTCCAAAAATCTGAAGTAGCTGAAACCTTAATTAATCACATCAAAAGGGCAGAAAGATTTATAGGTAAACCTTTAATAGCTATCCGCTCAGATAATGGAACAGAGTTTGTCAACAAAGAATTTTCAACATTTTGTCAGGAAAAAGGCATCAAACATGAACTAACAAACACGTTCACTCCAGAACAAAATGGTGCTATTGAACGTTATAACCAAACTGTTATTAATGGAGCCCGTACATCATTATATGAAAGTGGTTTAGACTTTTGTTTTTGGCCAGAAGCCGTTTCACATTTCAATTATGCCTGGAACAGACTATGCCATAAAGATTTTGAAAAATCACCATTTGAATTGTACGGTGGAAGAAAACCATCAATCAGACACCTTAAACCATTTGGATGTGTAGCTTATGTAGGACTGGCAAAACAAAGAAGACAGAAACTGGATCCAAAAGCTGTGAAAGGTTATCTAGTTGGATATGCACACCATACAAGAGGATACCGTATTTGGATCCCAGAGCAAAATAAAATAGTAGAATCTTTAAATGTGACCTTTAAAGAAGATCGTTTGTTCAAAACAGAAGCAAGTGGAGCAGTGCTGGGCACCATCAACCAGCATTACACAATTCAAGATGTATTTCCAAAGGATAGTGACGATGATTCTGATGAAGAGGCTGTTGACGAAACTCCTGAAATAGGGTCCAGCGTACCGTCTGAATTATCTGACACTGAGGAATCCTCAGATGATGAAAAACCTGTTCAATCATCTCAATTAAAAAACATAAAGTTTGAAAGAAAACAAGTTTTAAGAAGAGATAAATCCAGAACAGACGTATACTACTATCCCGAAAATACAAGAACAAGATTAAGATCCCATAGAGACGTTAGAAAATATTGCCAAGAAAACAAAATCAAGTATGACCCCACTAAATTTTCATTCACTCCAATAGAAGAATCTGACTCAGACACAAGTGCCAATTTTTGTCATAATTCCTCTTGACTAGAATTAATTATACCAAGAACTTTCAAGCAAGCCCAAAAATCAGACCAATTTCAAGAATGGCTAGAAGCAATGAAAACCGAAATAAAAACCATCCAAGAACGAAAGGTTTGGCATCTTGCAAAACCTCCTCAAAATAAGCAAATAATTGGATGTCGCTGGGTATATGCAATAAAACGAGATGAAGAAGGTCGAATTGCTAAATTCAAGGCAAGGCTTGTAGCTCAAGGTTACGCTCAAGTAAAAGGCGAGAGTTATGAAGAAACTTTTAGTCCTGTTATAAACTTCGATCTAATTCGTTTTTTCTTTTCACTTTTGGTAGTGCAACACAAGTGGAATCACGTACAATGTGATGTCACTGGCGCATACCTATATGCTCCGCTAGAAGATGAAATATACATGCAGCAACCACCTGGTTTTATTAAACAAGGAGAAGAGAAGTTAGTTTGCAAGCTCGACAAAGCTCTCTATGGCCTTCACCAAAGTGGACGAGCATGGTTTTACGAAATTGACAGAGTTTTATCAAATATCGGTTTTATTAAATTTACTTCTTGCAACTGTGTTTATACATTCAAATTTCAAGTTATCCTATTATTATATGTTGATGACATGGTTTTATTTGGTAAAAGTAAAATGTTTTTAGAGGAAGCCATTAATGTTTTAAAACAAAAATTCAAATTAAAAATTTTGGGAAGGACAAAGAAACTACTTGGAGTAGAATTTGTTGAAATTGACTCAAAGCTATTCATTCATCAAGAAAGCTATATTCAAGAAATATGCAGTCGTTTTAATAGTTTTAACCCTCCAATTTCATCCTTACCAATCAGCAAAGGCTGTATTTACTCAAAATCAAGCTGTCCTCAAACCGAAGAAGAAACCAAAGAAATGACAAAGTATCCATATCGCAATATTCTAGGGTGTTTATCATATTTATCTAACAGAACAAGACCTGATATAGCATATGCCGTCAATATCTATAGCCAATTCCAATCGAATCCAGGAATTCATCACTGGAATGGGTTGATCAAACTACTGGGATATGTAAAGAAAACCAGCCAATTAAAATTAAAACTTTCATGTGCTGATTCACAGATCGTAGCCTACACAGACGCCGACTTTGCTTCAAATCGTGATGATCGGACATCCATAGGTGGACAAATAGTATTTCTAGATAGTAGCCCCATCAGTTGGAGGACCTTTAAAGAGAAGGCTGTTAGTTTATCCACTATGGAATCTGAGTTCATTGCCGCTACAGAAGCAGCAAAAGAAATTGTCTGGCTAGATCGAATTCTAGAAGAATGCCAAAACATGAAGATTATAAAAAATAAGAAAATTTCAAAATTACTAATTGACAATATGGCTGCCATAGACTTTATTAAATCTCCTATAGAGAATAATAGAAGCAAACATATAGAGGTCAAACTATATTTTATTAGAGATCTTGTTATCAAAAATATTTTTGAATTAGTTTTTATTCGTAGCAAATTAAATTTGGCTGACATATTTACTAAGCCACAAACTAAATTTGAATTACAGAAATTTGTGAAAAATCTTTTCTTCGAAAATGTTTCAAAAGTTAATCTTAAATTTTCAATTTCAAATTTTTCTATGAATTTATAAAATTTAAAAATGTAAATTTTCTAAAAAAAAAAATTTTTTTTATGAATTTAAATCCTTAATGAATTCAAACTTTTTTTTTAGGAATTCAAAATTTATGAATTCAAAAATTTAAACTTTTCTATGAATTCAAATGTTTCCTTGAATTCGGGAAAAAAAAAAATTTCAAATTTTGCAAGTTAAGCAAAATTTTTCCAGGTTTAGGCTGGAAGTTTTTTTTGAGAATTTTAATTCTCATTCTTCTTTTGACAGTAAGTCAATTTTTGTTTATTCAATTGCTCACAGCAATTTTTTTTGTTAATCTCTCTCTCTCCTCTCCATTCCCGAAATAATCCATTCTGTTCTTTTTGTTAAGTATTTGTATGTAATTTATACTTTTATATTGTAAGGAAGAATTGTGTTTATACATATATTTATAATATTGAATGTGATTATACTCATGTTATATTTGTTGTTAAACTTATTATACAAATAATCCATTTTATGAATTTCTTTTCTACAGTTTTTTTTTTAAGAGCATGTTAAAAATCTTTTCAAAACTGGAAGAGAGGTTTGAGTAAACAGGTATATGTTATTTGTGTTTCAAAAACAAATTGTTTTGTAAATCACCTCTATCCAGATATTGATCTCTGTTGCTGTGCAGCTGAAGATTAAACCTAATTGTTTTTTTAGTTCTGAAGAAACTGTTAAACTGTTTAGTCACAGTCGTATGATTATACAATTTGTGCAAAGTTTTGCTGGATGCTTTTTCTTTTTATTAACTTTTTAAGCGTAAAAGTGCAAACGATAAGAGGGGGGGCCTTGTTAATAGTAAACCTATAGTTTCCCGTGTTTTCTTATCGTTATGCTAATTAAATATATTAAAAATTAATCACTCTTAAAATAAAGCTTAAAGAGAAAAAAAAACGTTAGTTGAAAAAAAAAATTAAACACTTATTAAAAATCCTAAGTTCCTTTTAATATATTTTCTACTTACCAGGAAAATAAATATATCGTTCAATGAAATGCTATATTAAAGAGCTTTCAAATTTAAATCATCCATTTTAATTTTTCAAACGCGAAACGTAAACAATAGCTAAACTTCCGGAAGTTCCGACTGAGCCGAGTTTCAAAAATTTGCATAAAACATCTCTAAGAACGATAGCCGAAGTCTACGCACGCGCCGCGTCGGCGCATGCCGTGACGTACGTCCGGAAGATCACTTCGTTTCTCCCGCGAAACTATAAATAGCGAACGGCGATGGTAGTGGGTGTTCGTGGTTGCCTTTGCGGTTGCTCTTGCCCCTGCCATTGTTCATTTTTCGCCGATGCCGACTTCATAAGATGTCGCCGTAATATGTGGCGTTTATTTTTTATATTCAAATAAAATCTTTTCATTTTTAGTTAGTTATAACTCACGTTAATCCTTTTTGTGAGTTCGAAATTTAAATGAAATTTATAGGTGTTCATATCGCGACAATAACAAGTGGAAACAAGAACGTCACGTCTTCTACATAAGTGTCACCAGCTTCTTTCTAATGGCACGTAGTAGTTTCTTCTGCAACCTATATGGGAAATAAAAAGATGTTAAATATTGTCTTCGTACTCACCTTGTTTGTCATCCAGCATCTGCTTTGGTATGTTTGTTATATATAAAAAGTATTTGTCTACTTCAATTATCTTATTGTTATTCATATAAACTTATTGTTATATTTATATAAACTTTTTTTGAATTTATTGTTTCAATTAAAATACAAATTAAATTAAAATTTGTTATGGTCATTTATTTAACAATTTCTACATATTTATCTTTCAGCATATTTACTTACTCTAGCTTCCATGTATCTAATTCATTTAATTAACTTTAAATGTTGTTACGCTGGTGTTTACGTCTAGAGTAGGCTCCTCTGCTAATTCACTTAGCCTTGGATCTACTTCACACCAGCTAACAGCAAGAAGGGCGCGATTTTCGGGCATAAAGGGTGCGTTTTTTGGGCAAGGAGGGCGCATTTTCATACTTTAAAGGGCAGTTAGGGCGCTCATAAAAATTTAAAGGGCAGGCAGGGCGCGACGCCCTTCTCAAAGGCTCAAAGGGGAACCCTGATGAATCAGTAAATGTTACGTTTCG
Source organism: Salticus scenicus (assembly GCA_963930645.1). NCBI lineage: Eukaryota > Metazoa > Arthropoda > Arachnida > Araneae > Salticidae > Salticus > Salticus scenicus. The sequence continues at coordinate 129,479,112 of OZ005648.1, read as the reverse complement.
ATACAACAGAAAAAAGTATCGATACTCTGATTCGGGTCTCGAATCACCGTCATATCACGCGATCAAAACATCGGCAATGGCAATAAGCAATGGGTGCCCTATAGTAAATCTTAGCCAAATCGGAACATCATTATATAAAACGGTCGTATTTTATTTTTTACTATTGATTAATTTTGTTTATAATTTATTATTAATTTGCATGGTAATAAAAAAATGACCAAACGCTGGTTGCTATGGCTTAAAAAGTAAACAGCATGCAGGTTGCCATATTGTATTGCAAACAATCCAGAACGACATCGTTATCGCTCAAACCGGCACCAACGAAAAATCGCCAAATCTAGCTGAGGGGAAATACTATAGTTGTACCATTTTCAGGACTTTGTCTACAATTTTAGCTGGCAAGTGTCCAGCCCTTGCACATCACAATTTCAAAAAAGGCTGCTCTTCGAGCTTATATGCACAGCTACGGAAATTGAAAGACTTATTCTATTAAAGATTTCCTTTTTTCTGAGTACATTGTGGGTGGAGATTTCGATCCTTGTAGGAAAAAGTTGTGCTGAAGATATTTTCAATCCTGAAACATTATATACATAGAATAGATACAGGACAATTAAATTACTCTGTATTACAAAATGCAGTATATTTTCAGATCTGAAATTGCAATTTAAGACTTCAAAGGATCATGTGTAATGGAGTAACTTTTTTTTCTCGAAAACTGCTTGAACAAATTTTTTAAAATTGATATATGATATTAATTTTATGTGTCTGAGAAGCATGACGTGCCCCGTTTTTCCCAAAAAACTCTTGTTTTTTATGTAATTTAGTCTAAAAATCAAATTTTTTTTAATTCTGCCATGCATGCATTTCTTCTGCATATTCTCAGAATTCAGAACAGGTGTTATTCGGTCTCCTGAGGCTGAGGTTGGTTGGTTCAATCTGAATGCAGTCAATAAAATATTTAGATTTTTTTTATTAAGTGCAAAAAAGAAACTTCATTGTTTGTATTAATTTTAAAAAGCATTAAATTACATTTTACTTTTAAAATATATACCTAAATTAAATATACTATCCTTTTAAAAAATATGCACTTACAGCTTTAAAACAAATATATTTTGGATACATCGTATCCATCATCAGTGCATCATTGTGACACCTCCTTCTGTTCTGGTTTGTTTCTTTCCTCTTGATCCTCCATTCTCTTCACTTTGTACGGTTTTTTCTTAATTAGGTGTTGCCATGCAGATGGTATTACGCATAGCATAATACCATACTAATAGTAGGAATTGAAAAAAATGAAATTTATTTGAATAGAAAAAAAATTTCATATTGTATATTCATGAATACAATAGAAAACGAAAAAGGGCCTTTGCATATCACTTTAAATTGTCCTGTTCTGATTGCAAACATCTGCATCTGACAGTTGCCAGCCCATTTCCCTGGGGTGGATTGGTGAATGGAGGAATTACTCTAATGACCATATCACACAAGAGATTTTCGTGCAACATTTTACTAAACACAACACAGCAGCATATGGGAGAAGATTCAAGGTTTGCAGGTAATCAACTTTTTTGACCGTTTCTAGAAAAAGTTGATTATGTTGTGTTCAGTAAAAAGCTGAGCGAAATCTTTCGTATGATATGGTCATAACCCTCTTCTCTTTTTTGTATGATCTTTCCGTTCAAACGAGAGTGCTCCTCATCTCCTGTCTCCTTAAATCCAGTGTTGAAAAAGAGTGAAGAATGGCATAGTCACATGGCACACCTCTCGGATAATGACAAAAATCTCTGACCGTGACACGAGTCAAATGTTTTGACTGAGTGATTGAGGAAAGCGGAGCAGTCCACAGCTACAGAATAAGTAGTGAGGCGTTTGTTAAAGAATCACCATATGATGCTTTGCATAGGGAGATGGATGCATGGTGCAAGGAATTTTTTCTTTTTTGTATGATGTAGGTATCTGCATACACATGCAGCTATTTTTCACACCCTTTAGTAAAACTAAAATGTTTTACCCCCAAAAAATAAAAGTATCTGCATGCATGCATCTATAGTATGCAGTTCTGCCCATCACCTACTACTTGGCGCTCCAGCTTTTATGATGGGTGGTAAGAATTTTGTCCAATACTTAAGCACTTAGCTTTTTTTGTCATTTTAAAAACATTGAAATTGAAAATGCTTTTTTGCTATAAGCTTTAATTTAATATAACTCTGTTATGTAAATTTTATAAGTTACTTCCCTACTTTATGAATCATCATTTTTGTGGAACTGGTGGAAAATTAGAAAATTTTACTATTAATAGGCATTCAAAAGTGGGTGATAAATATAAAAACTTTGACTTATTCTGTTGTGTTCAGGTTCACGCATGTCTGACAAACAAGTAATTTCAGATGACCCCAAAATAAATCCAAGAGATTGAGGTTTGGGGAGTGTGGAGGCCAAAACAGGTCTGCCCACCTAGTCTGTCTTCCAGTATATGTATACGTAACATCAAGGTGCAGGTGGTTACACATTGCAATAAAATAATGTTCTGCTGCACTGTCATCATACATGAACCATATGTCTTGGGGCAGGAGGCGAAGACAGTAGTCAGCATTCCTTGCAACAAGTCTGGTGGGATGTGCTGTAATAAAACAAGGTATTTTGCATAATTGAGATATTTGGCTTGTTGAAAATGTGTAAATTTACCATAATGTAAAAATTGAAATAATTCCCACATTCACATACAATTAAGGAAAAATTGTATTATTTAATGAAAAAAAATCTGGTGTGAAACAACCACTTGACTTCCATTACCCACTATTACACGTATTATAGGCATTTTTGAGAGATAATGTGATCAAAAAACATAAAAGTGACTTAAAGAGAAAATCGTTAGAGCCGTTTTTGAGATACCAATTTTTACAAAAAATCAATTATTGACCAGAAAACAATAATTACATACAAAAGTATATTTAAAAGTGAGTTAATAGGGCGAGTTAAAAAAAAAAAAAAAAAAAAATCCGTACAGCCGTTTTTAAAGGAACGAGCTTAAAAGACCTGAAATTGAACTACTTATACAGGAAGCCTATCAATTTTCCAGAACTAACCAACTATATCATTCGAAAGGACATCTAATAGAGTGTTTATATAGCAAATTTGAAGAAAATCGTTAGAGCCGTTTTTGAGATACGGACTTACGGTCCCACTTCCGGTTTCCGATGTTCCACTTCCGGTTAAACTCAATTATAGACAGGAAAACAATAATTACATTCAAAAGCATATTTAAAAGTGAGTTAAAATGGTGAGTTTGAAAAAAATCCGGACAACCGTTTTTAAAGGAACGCCTTTGCGAGGCCTGAAATTGAGCTATTTATACAGGACGCCTATCAATTTTCCTGAACTAACCAACTATATCATTCGAAAGGACATCTAACAGAGTGTTTATATAGCAAGTTTGAAGAAAATCGTTAGAGCCGTTTTTGAGATACGGATTTACGGTCCCACTTCCGGTTTCCGATGTCCCACTTCCGGTTTTTCAATTTTCACCAAAATTTGGAAATTTCATCTGTAGACCAGACATATTTCAATTCTAAAATTTCGTAGTAAAATCGTAGTGTCTAAAATTTCTTTATTAGTTTCTGAGCTATAATAGCCAGAAGATTCTCCACTACATACACACACACACACACATACATACACACTGACCAATTGCCAAAAACCACTTTTTTGGACTCAGGGGACCTTAAAACGTGTAAATCAGGTGAAAACCCGATATCGAATTATCAGACCGAATACAATACTTCCATTACCTACGGTAGTAGGGTAATGGAAGTAAAAAGTCAGACTGGAGATAAAACATGAATATCAGGAATATTTCCTACAAAGAAATAGATATTTACAAATAAAGAAAACAACTAATATTAGTATAGAATTTATAATTTTTAGAATGGGATGCTAAAATGTGTAAATTTATCATAATGCATAAAATTAAAATCAATTATAGATAATTAAGAAAAAAATATTGTTTTATTTCGTGAAAATTCCAGGCTGTGGATCACTGTTTCTCTAAAATTATTCTGCAGCAATGCTATTTGTTCCGCAAAATTGTATAATTAATGCTTCACACTTTTTAGAATATTATACTTTAGGACCTCTTTTGAGCTTGCACAAGAATTTTCCATCTTTTTCAATCAGTCTAAATGAGCCATAATCCCCATAGCAGAAAATGCGAGACGCGCGACGTACGTCGCAGATTTTTTTTTAAGTCTGCAGATTATCTCCAAATCAGCATTATGCAGAAATTCCAAATCTGCCGATTTTGGCAGGAAAGATAGCAATTTTCGATCTTTTACCATCCACAACATAAATGTCAATATTCATTTAAACACGCTTTATTAAATTCTAGAACCTATAGTATAGAGAGGTAGAACTGTTCAATATTTCTCACTCATATAATTTTTTTGTGACCCCTCCCCCTTACCCCCTGTTAACGATCAGCTATCAAGCAGATCGCGAAATCCTTGCAATTTCCATTTCCCCCCCACCATTAACGTGAATATCAATATTATTTTTTAAAACTTATTTAATTAGATTTCAGAACTTATAAAGAAGTAGAATTGTTCAATATCTCACTTGTATTTGTTTTACTCTCCCCCTCCCGCTCCGCTAACGATCGGTGATTGAACGTTCCACAAAATCAAAGTGTTGTAATTTTTAAGCTTTCTCCATCAGCAGCATAAATGTCAATATTCATTTGAAACATGCTTTATTAGATTCTAGAACCTATGAAGAAGGAAATTATTCAATATCTCTCATTCATGTAATTTTTGTTGACCCCCCCCCCCCCCCCACTAACGAAATAATGAAATATTAAAAAGAATCTTACCTGTGAAATAAAATCCTTATTTTACATAACTTCTAGGGTTTCTAAAGTACATCTGATTACTATTTCTTGTTATAAAATTCTTTTTAAATTCAAAACAATCTAACTTTTAAAGTGAAATAAAAATTTTAAACAGAACTTTCAAAGAAAAAGGAAAAATGTCGTCTGCTTAATGAAAAGCAGAGTTTAAAGCATGGCGAGTAAATTTCAATATTGGCTAGTTTGACTTCCTGTAGATCAACAGTCACATGACCTTTTTATGAGTTATCTTTGCCCCAAAAAAAGTTGCCATTGTTCCGTCCACTCTTATAATAGATGTATGGGATTGGGATGTATACAAGACAAGATTTTGAACTCCCACATGCAGTAATCAGTTTTTTTTTTTTTATGTTACTGTAATAAAAAACTTTACAATTTTACTCTCTTTTATCATAATTCTTAATTCAAAGTTAAAGCCTCAAAAATGCCTGGCTATTCAGGAGGACGTATCAAGAGAATTAAAATACAGAATTTTATGTAAGTATTATTTATTATTTGTTTAACAATATTAAACTTTATCAAGATAGGTTTATAATCTTTTTTGGGTGTAGTCAAGAATGAGCGACGCCCAATAACCGAACTTTCTGTTTCTGTATCTGTCTGCAGCAAAACAAAACTTGCCTGTGAGGCAGGGTTTAAGCTAAGTAAAAATTTTCTTTAGCAAAAAAGCTAAAATCAGAAAAAAAGCTTTAGCAAAATGCTAAAATTCCAGAAACAGTAGAAAAAGATGAATATCAGTTTACGCATTATTCTAAACCCCCTCAATATGTTTGATTTTCATTTGTAAATTAAGCTTAAAAGTTTTTAATCAGGTCTTTTATTGTTTTTCTGGAGATATAATTATCACTATAGCATGTAAAACTGCATTAAGTTTATACTGTATCTGAAAATAAAAACATAATTTACAAAAAAAAAAAAAGTAATATAAGTGAAATTTGTTTATTACTATTCAGAGCTTTTTCATTTACAATTTATAATTTTTCTTTTTTTCATATTAGACCACTTTACAAATGCCTCATGTTTATTTACAAATTGATTTCCTGTATGCGATTCTTATGCACAGTTCAGCGTTTATTTTTCCTTATATGCATGAACCGATGGATTTTTTTTTAATGAATGTAGCGATTTTTTTTCCACAAAAGATTCGTTATAATATTTTCGATGACGATTTTTTTTTTTTTTTCCAAATTGTGTTTAGTAAGATGCTTTAGCAAAAAAGCAAAAACATGTTATTTCATAAATATTTGAATAGCTTTAGAAGGACGAATTAACTTTAAAAAACGTTAAATACCTTTAACAATCCTTCATTTTTAGCAGCTTTAATTATTATATATTTCGACTACGTTCGTAGTCGTCTTCAGATGTCATTGCTGCTCTTTTGAAAAATGTCTTCATCTTCTAGTGATGTGGGGAGGGAAAGTGATGTGGAAGAAGATGAAGACATTTTTCAATAGTGCAGCAATGACATCTGAAGACGACTACGAATGTAGTCGAAATATATAATAATTAAAGCTGCTAAAAATGAAGGATTGTTAAAGGTATTTAACATGTTATTTCATTTTCGCATTTTGGATAAGTCTTTTAGCATTTCGCAAAAAATGCTACCGTAGCGGAAACACTGCTGTGAGGCCGGAATAGCAGACACATTTGGGTGTCTCACATGTATTATCAGAAATTTTTATACAATGATCTAGAGACGTATTGTAAATTATATTTGTATTTTTAATCCTGGTATTTCTTTTCAGGGTTGCAAAATTAATCTGCAGCACTCGTTTTGCGCTGCATAGTTTCTGCTACTGGGGAGCGACAGTCGCCAAATAGGTGATAAGCACACCGTATGTGGTGGTCATTTTCTTGCGAAATCGCATACGAGGAAGATAGCACGACTCCCTGTTGGCATCGTTGAAATTTGAAATTGCGCCAAGGCCATCTTGCCGCTCATTTTTGACTAGACCCATGATCTTTAACTTGTTTTGTGCAGCGTCTAAAGGCTGGCAATTTTAATAATTTAAAAATAGTAAAAAACAAGCCCTCTTCCCATTCTCACATAAGGTAGGATAGAGATGTAGCATGGAACGTGTTTCTTTTGTATTTTCAGGACTTTGTCTACAATTTTAGCTGGCAAGTGTCCAGCCCTTGCACATCACAATTTCAAAAAAGGCTGCTCTTCGAGCTTATATGCACAACTATGGAAATTGAGAGACTTATTCTATTAAAGATTTCCTTTTTTCTGAGTACATTGTGGGTGGAGATTTCGATCCTTGTAGGAAAAAGTTGTGTTGAAGATATTTTCAATCCTGAAACATTATATACATAGAATAGATACAGGACAATTAAATTACTCTGTATTACAAAATGCAGTATATTTTCAGATCTGAAACTGCAATTTAAGACTTCAAAGGATCATGTGTGTAATGGAATAACTTTTTTTTTCTCGAAAACTGCTTGGGCAAATTTTTTAAAATTGATATATATTAATTTCATGTGTCTGAGAAGCATGATGTGCCCGTTTTTCCCAAAAAAGGTCTTGTTTTTTATGTAATTTAGTCTAAAAATCAAAATTTTTTTTTATTCTGCCATGCATGCATTTCTTCTGCATATTCTCAGAATTCAGAACAGGTGTTATTCGGTCTCCTGAGGCTGAGGTTGGTTGGTTCAATCTGAATGCAGTCAATAAAATATTTAGATTTTTTTTATTAAATGCAAAAAAGAAACTCCATTGTTTGTATTAATTTTAAAAAGGATTAAATTACATTTTACTTTTAAAATATATACCTAAATATACTATCCTTTTAAAAAATATGCACTTACAGCTTTAAAACAAATATATCTTGGATACATCGTCTCCATCATCAGTGCATCATTGTGACACCTCCTTCTGTTCTGGTTTGTTTCTTTTCTCTTGATCCTCCATTCTCTTCACTTTGTACGGTTTTTTCTTAATTAGATGTTGCCATGCAGGTGGTATTACGCATAGCGTAATACCATACTAATAGTAGGAATTGAAAAAAATGAAATTTATTTGAATAGAAAAAAAATTTCATATTGTGTATATTCATGAATACAATAGAAAACGAAAAAAGGCCTTTGCATATCACTTTAAATTGTCCTGTTCTGATAGCAAACATCTGCATCTGACAGTTGGCAGCCCATTTCCCTGGGGTGGATTCGTGAATGGAGGAATTACTCTAATGACCATATCACACAAGAGATTTTCGTGCAACATTTTACTAAACACAACACAGCAGCATATGGGAGAAGATTCAAGGTTTGCAGGTAATCAACTTTTTTGACCGTTTCTAGAAAAAGTTGATTATGTTGTGTTCAGTAAAAAGCTGAGCGAAATCTTTCGTATGATATGGTCATAACCCTCTTCTCTTTTTTGTATGATCTTTCCGTTCAAACGAGAGTGCTCCTCATCTCCTGTCTCCTTAAATCCAGTGTTGAAAAAGAGTGAAGAATGGCATAGTCACATGGCACACCTCTCGGATAATGACAAAAATCTCTGACCGTGACACGAGTCAAATGTTTTGACTGAGTGATTGAGGAAAGCGGAGCAGTCCACAGCTACAGAATAAGTAGTGAGGCGTTTGTTAAAGAATCACCATATGATGCTTTGCATAGGGAGATGGATGCATGGTGCAAGGAATTTTTTCTTTTTTGTATGATGTAGGTATCTGCATACACATGCAGCTATTTTTCACACCCTTTAATAAAACTAAAATGTTTTTCCCCCAAAAAATAAAAGTATCTGCATGCATGCATCTATAGTATGCAGGTCTGCCCATCACCTACTACTTGGCGCTCCAGCTTTTATGATGGGTGGTAAGAATTTTGTCCAATACTTAAGCACTTAGCTTTTTTTGTCATTTTAAAAACATTGAAATTGAAAATGCTTTTTTGCTATAAGCTTTAATTTAATATAACTCTGTTATGTAAATTTTTATAAGTTACTTCCCTACTTTATGAATCATCATTTTTGTGGAACTGGTGGAAAATTAGAAAATTTTACTATTAATAGGCATTCAAAAGTGGGTGATAATTATAAAATCTTTGACTTATTCTGTTGTGTTCACGTTCACGGATGTATGACAAACAATTAATTTCAGATGACCCCAAAATAAATCCAAGAGATTGAAGTTTGGGGAGTGTGGAGGCCAAAACAGGTCTGCCCACCTAGTCTGTCTTCCAGTATATGTATACGTAACATCAAGGTGCAGGTGGTTACACATTGCAATAAAATAATGTTCTGCTGCACTGTCATCATACATGAACCATATGTCTTGGGGCAGGAGGCGAAGACAGTAGTCAGCATTCCTTGCAACAAGTCTGGTGGGATGTGCTGTAATAAAACAAGGTATTTTGCATAATTGAGATATTTGGCTTGTTGAAAATGTGTAAATTTACCATAATGTAAAAATTGAAATAATTCCCACATTCACATACAATTAAGGAAAAATTGTATTATTTAATGAAAAAAAAGTCAGACTGGAGATAAAACATGAATATCAGGAATATTTCCTACAAAGAAATAGATATTTACAAATAAAGAAAACGACTAATATTAGTATAGAATTTATAATTTTTAGAATGGGATGCTGAAATGTGTAAATTTATCATAATGCATAAAATTAAAATCAATTATAGATAATTAAGAAAAAAATATTGTTTTATTTCGTGAAAATTCCAGGCTGTGGATCTGTTATCATGAAGACTAAGTTAACTGTCTTAACATGTTAAAAAAATGTATGCAGAGATTGCAGTGAAATATTTGGCTCATACTTTTATGTAACAAGGCATAGTGTGCAGTTTTTGAATAAAACAGAGTTTAACATCCATAACAATATTTATTTCAAACTTAACAAGAAATTTCAAACTTAACAGAAAATATAGACTTTGCTAGTGATAGTTAGAAAACTTGCCATGAGGGAAAAACTATTTACCAAAACTAACTGCTTATAAGTAGAATTAATGTTTTCATTGCTCAGCATTAGCACAAAAAAGGATGCTGGCCCTCAAATAACATTAATATATATATACTGCAACTTAATTAAACAAAAATAAAAATGCCCTCATACTTTGAGGCAAACTAAAAATACTTAAAACGTATTTACATTTTTCAAATCATCGTAATTACAAACGAAAATTATAAGCAAGAGAGAGTAAAACCATGTAAGACATCCTTATATACATTTATCACCGGATTCCAGAACAGCCAATCACCAGGCTACACATTTCTCCCTTCCAGGTAGAGCCTCTATAATACAGGCCGACTTATCGTCCTCCATATTTGCCCCCATTTGGAACCGCGCTTCCCGACTGGCGCGCTTATTGCTTTATTGGCGAGTTTGAATGAAGGTTTCTTTTCTCAGAGTTCAGCGCGATATTTAACACGGCATATATAATAGTTCTTTTCTTAATTCGAGGCTGCACTTAATCGGTAGTGATTTCTGCAGTAGTGAATAACATTTCTTGTTCAATAATATGAGAAATGTTAAATTTTGCTTTGGTTCGTTTAATTGTTAGATATGAAAATAATTTCATTTTCATCAAGATTTTATAACTTAATTTAATTGCAAAATAATTTTTAAAGTTTTTAACAATTTATTTTAAAATTATATATAGATGTTTATTGTTATTGTGCAAATACTGTGTAATTTAATATATATATATTAACAACACTTACATTAGTATAGATGCAGAAATAAAGAACGAAAATAAACTAGTATGTTGTGTCCACCACATGAATTTCTTCTATATTTTCCTATACTAATTCACTCAGTAAAAATAATTTATTAAAATTTTTATTTACAAAAAATTATCTTCCATGATAATGCAGACGATTTCCATATTAGAGAAATAGTATAACACTAAATATCCAAAAGAAAGTCATTTTTATTGTCAACAGGGTTCCCACGGTCCTTGAAAGTCCTTAAGAAGTACTTGAATTTCATTTTCTTTTTCAAGGGCCCTTGAAAGTACTTGAATTTTGTGCAAAGTCCTTGAAAATCCTTGAATTTTCCACTCCAATAGACGTGCTTATTGCAAATTCTGTCATTGCTAAACTATCTGCATCTCCACATGCGCACGCCATTGTCTAATATAATGATTTTGTCATAAAATTCTTATTTCATTGTCTTGCTTTTGCATATAGTTTCAACTTATTTTTTTTTTTTTTTTTGACAGTCTCATACCTGTTTGATGGACTGGTCATTAATTTTGAGCAGAAAGTGACTAGACCAGGACTCAAACCTAAAAACTTTGGAATAATCATAATGATTCCAAATCTTGAACTAATCGTTTTTTGACTCTTGTAAAAGTTAATTTGGTCAATCCATCAAAAATGTATTGTGAAACCAGGCAAAGTTATTCTAATTGTGAAAAATATATTACTAATGAAAGTAGTTACTAAAGTTTTTTGTGTATACCTAGCGTTCTGCGATTTTCCCTTAATCCTTGAAAAATTTCAAATTGGCCTTGAAAAGTACTTGAAAAGTCCTTGAATTTTTTTCTTTGTTAAGAGTGGGAACCCTGGTCAATATTACATTAAAAAAATTTATTATTATTATTTTTATTTTATTTATTTATTTTTTTTTTTGTTAAAAATGAAGAAAATCGATAACTTTATTTTAAATTATCGCAGATCGATGGTTCAACCATTCGTTTTAAAGGTATTGGCAAGCTCTTTTGAACGATACCCATCATGAAAAAAAAAAAAAAAATCCACAGATGTTGGCACAAAATTGACTTTCTCTCAACATTTAGTTTTATACACCTCCTCCGAGACGAAAGCGCTCAAAGCTGGTTGATGGAAGGTGCCGAGTTCGATCCCAGGTCACGCTCATTCACCTAGTCGTTCGGAGTTTTCCGTGGTTTCCTCCGAAACTCGAGTAAATACGGACTAGGACCCCTTAGAAAGACCCCCATGGAGGGCATTTCCCCTACAGGCCTAGTACACATGCGGAGACAATCGGTCTTAAATCCTCCAACCAACCAACTAACCTCCGAGACGCAAACCGTCTGCATTCCCCATGGAAAACAATTTTAGCAAATAATTTGCGCTGCGTGAATTTTTTCAGTAAAATATAGAAGAAAGTTTTGTGGTGGCCACGGCATACTAGCTTGTTTTATAATTTAAAATTTAATTATGGTTAATTTAGCCCTCTTCTTCATCTATGTATAATAGGTATGTGAGTATGTATGTGTATAAAAAATTTACAAATCAAAATCAGTCTCCTACAGATTTCAGTTTCATATACTATAACTAAATTTTACGAAGAATAATAGCTCCTTTCCAAAGTTTCTGTGGAGTTTTTTTACTTACTTTTTCTTTATATTTATATATATACTAGCAGGCTTCGCCCGCTTCGCTGGACCCTATTTTTAAATGAATCACTATAATTACTGAATTCTCAATTTTTATTTTTTTGCCCCACCACTCTCCCCCCACCCCCCCTTCCCAATAATTTTAAAAATTCAAAAATATCTGCAATCGATTTGTAAATATCAAAAACCTCTATGTACCAATTTTGAATGATCTAACTCTACTTTTTTTTTTTTTTTGGCCCCTCCGCCCCCCCCTCCCGTCCCTCCTAATAACGTTACACTTTCGAAAATATCCCCATTTGACTTGCAGGCCTCTAAAACCAATCTGTACTAATTTTGAACGGCCTAACTGCATTTCTATTTCTTTTTGCCCATAGCCCCCCCCCCCCCTTACCGACCCTCCTAATAATTTTATAAATTCAAAAATATCCGCATTCGATTTTAAGTATCGAAAACCATTTGTGTACCAATTTTGAACGATCCAACTCTATTTTTATTTTTTTGCCCCCCCCCATCCCCTCCCCCAGTGTTCCCACGGTCCTTGAAAGTCCTTAAGAAGTACTTGAATTTCATTTTCTTTTTCAAGGGCCCTTGAAAGTACTTGAATTTTGTGCAAAGTCCTTGAAAATCCTTGAATTTTCCACTCCAGTAGACGTGCTTATCGCGAATTCTGTCATTGCTAAACTATCTCCATCTCCACATGTGCACGCCATTGTCTAATATAATGATTTTGTCATAAAATTCTTATTTCATTGTCTTGCTTTTGCATATAGTTTCAACTTATTTGGGTTTTTTTTGCCAGTCTCATACCTGTTTGATGGACTGGTCATTAATTTTGAGCAGAAAGTGACTAGACCAGGACTCAAACCTAAAAACTTTGGAATAATCATAATGATTCCAAATCCTGAACTAATCGTTTTTTGACTCTTGTAAAAGTTAATTTGGTCAATCCATCAAAAATGTATTGTGAAAACAGGCAAAGTTATTCTAATTGTGAAAAATATATTACTAATGAAAGTAGTTACTAAAGTTTTGTGTGTATACCTACCGTTCTGCGATTTTCCCATAGTCCTTGAAAATTTTCAAATAGGCCTTGAAAAGTACTTGAAAAGTCCTTGAATTTTTTTCTTTGTTAAGAGTGGGAACCCTGTCCCCCTTCTCGCCCCTCCTAATAACTTTACACTTTCGAAAATATCCCCATTCGACTTGCAGGCCTTTAAAACAAAACCTATCTGTACCAATTTTGAATGCCCTAACTGTATTTCTTTTTTTTTTTTTTTTGCCCATAGCCCCCCCCCCCCTTACCGCACCTCCTGATAATTTTACAAATTCGAAAATATCCGCAATCGATTTGTAAGTATCGAAAACCTCTATATACCAAATTTGAACGATATTTTTTATTTTTTTTGCCCCCCCCCCCCCTCTCTTCTCCTAACAACTTTACACTTTCGAAAATATCCCCATTTGACTTGCAGGCTATTGAAACCTATCTGTACCAATTTTGAAAGGCCTAACTATATTTCTAATTGTTTTTGCCCCTGCTGCCCCACAAGAGGGCTGAATTTTTAAAATTCCAGAAATTGGTTTTTAGATATTTGTATTAGATATATTTTATAGCAAAAATTTCACGTATATCTGTTTTTTTTGTTTGAGATATATAGGATTATGCGAAATCGCGTTTTACGCATGTGAAATCCCGTTTCGCCCCCCCCCCCCCCCGCCCCCTCTTGGGGACCGAATTTCGAAAATTCTAGAAATTGGTTTTTAAGACATTTATATAAGCTATATTTTAAAGCAAAAATTTTACGGATATCTGTTTTTTTGTTTGAGATATGAAGGATTTTTTGAATTCACGTTTTGCCCCCCCCCCCTTGGGGGGCGAATTTTTTCAATTTTTTTTTTCCTAAACCGTCCCTGACCTATAAGGAAAAAAACAAAAAAAGAATGATCGAAATCGGTCAAGCCGTTTACGATTTTATAAAGGACATACAGACAAACATTCATTTATATATATATATATATATAAAGATTTCTATAATAAAAGTCTGTTACCCTCCAATCAAGTAAAAAAATAAAAAAAAAAAAACTTAGCATTTTGTATAAACTTATCATCAGGGCTGAAGTCTTTCTAGAAATTTTCTATGTTCCCCCGCCTTTTTTTATTTTTCACTATAAAAATTTAAGGATGATAAATTTTGCTTTGCTTTCCTTTAAAAATTCAGTGAATCTTCTCTAAATGTCCATCTCTTTTGAAAGGCCACATTCCTTCAGGGCCAATTTTAACAGATCCAAAATTTCTTTCTATAAGTTAATACAGGGTTCCCACTGTCCTTGAAAGTCCTTAAGAAGTACTTGAATTTCATTTTCTTTTTCAAGGGCCCTTGAAAGTACTTGAATTTTGTGCAAAGTCCTTGAAAATCCTTGAATTTTCCACTCCAATAGACGAGCTTAGCGTGAACTCTGTCAAGGCTAAACTATCTCCATCTCCACATGCGCACGCCATTGTCTAATATAATGATTTTGTCATAAAAATCTTATTTCATTGTCTTGCTTTTGCATATAGTTTCAACTTATTTGTTTTTTTTTTTTTTTTTTTTGCCAGTCTCATACCTGTTTGATGGACTGGTCATTAATTTTGAGCAGAAAGTGATCAGACCAGGACTCAAACCTAAAAACTTTGGAATAATCTTAATGATTCAAATCTTAAACTAATCGTTTTTTGACTCTTGTAAAAGTTAATTTGGTCAATCCATCAAAAGTGTATTGTGAAAACAGGCAAAGTTATTTTAATTATTAAAAAAATATTACTAATGAAAGTAGTTACTAAAGTTTTGTGTATATGCCTAGCGTTCTGCGATTTTTCCCTAGTCCTTGAAAAATTTCAAATAGGCCTTGAAAAGTACTTGAAAAGTCCTTGAATTTTTTTCTCTTTTAAGAGTGGGAACCCTGTAATATTAATATCCCTCAAATAAAAGCCCACTTACAACTGTATTCCTTTTTCAAGATCAAGTAATTTTCCTTTGCCTTTGACCAAAACTAATTAGTGTTCACCATTTATAAGTGAGAGGTTAAACACTATATCTTCAGCTATGCAGTGGCGGATTTATGGGGGAAGGGGGCTAAGGGGCTGAAGCCCCCCCTCCCTCCAAAAAAAAAGCACTAACATTCCCAACTGAATGTTACAATTGTAAATTTTTCATTGATCTGGATTAATATCTTGAAAACTCTTAACCACCCCTCCAAAAGTTAAGTTCTGGATGCGCCACTGCAGCTATGTGATCAAAACGTAAATTCCTATAATCCAAATGTAATTTATAGATTTTGTGGCCTGAATAGGATTTTCTGAACAACCTTAATTAAAAGGCTACTTCTTTTTAAGGGCTAATATTTTATGGCAGGTGGCTCCCTTACTATGGGGCACGTGAAGGTGTTAAGGTCAACTGACTACACGAGGGTCCTCTCCCTGTAATAACTTTAGGGTGGTTTTATTGTATAAATATATATATATTACAATTTGTATATATATATAAATATATATATATATATATATATATATATATATATATATATATATAATCTGTCTTCTACAGATTTCAGTTGATTTGCTAATTATATCTTTACAGAAAAATATAGAATAGTGTTCCTAATTAACAAATGACTTTTTTTAAGAATTAATTTGAACATTCACTGATTTTTTTTTTTTTTTAAATGTAATTCTTGTCTATATATTCTTGTCTCTCAGTATCTTTATTTATGCAATATTTTAATTTCGTATTACATTTACTGTTATTTTAAATATTTTTTAATGCCAATGTTCACTTAGTCACTCTCGCACATTTACTGTAGATTGTAACATGCAAAAGTGTTTCATAATTTTATGAATATAATTGATTTTTTTTTCTTTATTATATTTGTCTTGAGTACATATGAATATATACAGAGCCTGATTAAGACCTGCTGTGGCCCAAGTCCCAGGACAATTTTCGTGCCCCCTCCCCCCAAACAAATTAAAGCTTATTATTATTATTATTATTATTATTATTATTATTTTTTCCAAAAAGTTAAGAAAATTTCACAAGGTTAAGAAAATGCAACTGGATACAAACCTGAGGTGTAGGTTCAGTGCTGCATTAGAGCTAGGAAACAGGAAATTGGTGACGATTTGGTATCTACCCCTAGGTGTGGTCTGTAGGCATGCCATATAACTTTTGATCCTCCTCCTCGGAGATTAGATTTCAACTAAAGATTATTATCATTAGCTAACTTTCATTTAATTTTTTAAAGAAAATCTTTGCCAAAAATAGCATTTAAAAATTTTAAAGTTATTTTGGTGCCCCTAAATAGAGGTGCCCTAGACGGCCTGTGCGATAATCAGGCCCTGAATATATATAAGTAAATTCTTCATTTTTCCTTTTTAAAATGTTTGAACTACAGCTATATTCCATATCAATGGAAAGTTTTTTACAATTTCTCTTTATTTTAAACAAATAACATTCAGTCAGTGCCAGACTTACTTTTACTATAACAACATTGTGCAATATGAAAAATGTTTTATAATTAATAATTAAAAACATATTTTATATTCCTTGTCTTTAAATAACATCACTCTTCTTTTCACTATAATTTTATTTTACTCTATTATGGATTTGAATTACTCAAATGTAAGTTCGCATAATTAAATCTTTTATAATTTTATCCAGTAACCTCAGAAAGTATTTCATCCTACTTTACTCCAGGTGAATGATGTTGTAATCAAAGTTCTCACAAAGGGAAATTGGGAATACCATTTTTTACCCCTATTTATTTTTAGAATTGGTAATCTTTGATATATATTTTTTAAAAAATTTTCTTATATCCAAATTTGTATTTGTGAGAACCCTGGTTATATTAGGTTTCTAAAAGTAATATTCTATATGTGCTAATAAAATGAAAATAAATCCAGTAATATATACTTTTAATCATTAGTTAAAAAAGAGTATACTGACCCCCCCCCCCCCCCTCACACACACTTAGTTGTGAGTCTATATGCACTCATTGTTTCAAAAGATGCAAATACCAGACAAATAAAAATACACATAATTTTATTTATTTCATTTCACAAATTATTTACACTGTTGGAGAAATCTATATGCTTATAATGTTTAATCAGATGCAGCAAAGGCTTGCAAATAATAATTATAATATTACAGTACCTGGCCAAATTATTAGACAAAGAAATATTTAAAGTTTTTTGAAATTTTTCTTATATTTGCTTTTATTTAAATATTTTTAAGTGCAATATTCATTCAATTACTCTCACATTTACTATAACCTGTAACATGGGAAAGTGTTTCATAATTTATGAATGATGCATGATTATTATTCACTATAATAATTTTTCTTTACTCTAATATAGATTTTGATACATACGAATATACACAAGTTAATTCTCCATTTTCACTTTCCAAAAGTTTCATTACAACTATATTCCAAATCATAGGAAAGTGTTTTATAATTTGTCAATGATGCATTATTTTAATTTTTCAATAACACCCAGTCAATCATTATCTGACTTACTTTTACTATAACTTATGTAATATTGAAAAGTGTTTCATAATAATGGACTTAAGTATATTATTTCTTTCTTGTTTTTTTAATAAAACCACTCAGTCATTCTCTGATTCACTATAATTCTATCCTGTAATATATAACAATATAATAATTTAAAAGTTATCATGTTTGCATTTTATTCTATTATGGATTTGTGATCTAACGTACTACTTCTTTTATAATTCTATTCAGTAACCTGGTGAAATATTTCATCCCATTTTATTTCACGTGAACGATGGTGTTGTAATAGGTGTCTAAATGTAATAGCATTTATAGACTAATAAAATGAAAATAAAACCCACTAACATAAAATTAATTCTTAGAATAAAATAAGTAAATAAAACCATCATTTCTATTTATCAAATTATGAACCTATATTCTTGTACTGTTTCAAAAGATGCGAATAATACTAGAAAAATAAATACAAATATTTTATTTATTTCGTTTCACAAAATGTTTACATTGCTGGAGAAATCTATATATGCTTATATTGTTTTATCAAATACAACAAAGGCTTTGCAAAATAGGATGTAATATAATTACATATTCACAACACTTTTACAAATTGAATTGATATTAAACAAAGTAAAAAATGCATATCTGGAAAATACAAGATGCAGGAAGGTTCATCGCTCCGATATGTAATGCTCTGTCTATCAACCTAAAAAGATGCAATTTGCTTTTCAGACAAAAATGAAGATAGCCCCCTGTCTTTCTTGTATTGCATCTTTTTCTTTTAATATCTTTTAAATTTTTACGATAGCATTTCCTAATGCTGCAATTTTCTTTTTCAGAATTTTGTTATATTCTTCATAATATTCCTATAAAAAAATAATAATAATTAACCAATAATTTCAGTCTATGATAACTAATTTTTCAAATATTTAAGTACATAAAATGATACAGTAAGAATAATTTTGATGACTTTTCGAAGAAGAAATAAATGAACACAATTATGCATCTCTTATCCTGTATAATCTAATGTCACTGAAAATAACAAAAATATCCTAAATAATCTGTTATGATGTTTACATTACTTCCTTTTATCCTACAATGCGATAAACATATTATATGATAAGGTATAAGCTCAAAGGCACTGTATTTGAACATTTCTAGTCTATTTCAATAGTAGTTCTAAAAGAACTTTTATTTAACAAAAATTTCTATGTGAGAAACCTTCTCCATCCTCCTCTCTCTTTTGTTAACCCCCCCCCCTTTTTGTCTGCAGCCTTACCTTCAATAAATAGCACATTTGCTAAAAATATTTAAGAAAATCACAGTGCGAACTAGGAGACAATCAAGTTAAAATTGTAAAAAATAAGACAAACTAATTTATAACATTGTGTAAAATCCAGGCCCGTACAAAGTATTTAGAGAAAAATACATAAATAATAATAATAAAAATGTCTGAGCCTGAACTGTGAAGAGTATTTTTTTTTTTTTTTTTTCAGTTGTTTACAAAGACAGTGTAAAGTGTTTATAAATGATATTTACATTTTAGTAATTTAAAAAATACAGAGTTTGCAAATGAGCTAAAAGTTTGTTTAATTTATTATTTGTGCATAAATAAATAAAACTTTATTTACAGATTTATTTATATTAAAATGAAAAAATAAAAAAATACAGGGTTCATAAATATAGTAAAAATCTTATTTAATTTAGTATTTTTAAATGAAAAAATAAAACTGCTTATTTGCAGTTTTAACTATATTAAATTGCATTATGTAAAAACACTTTAACTTTAAAAATATAATTAAAAATTTTAAAAAAAGTTTAATATGCATCCTTAATTTTTTTTAATTTAGGATGCATATTAGTTTAATTTTGTGTACAACTTAAAATTCAAAATTATTGTGCAAGACAGGTATCAACATTTACACATTTATAGCATAATACGTCATAAAAGAAAAGGAAAACAAACCTTTTCTGGATTACTCAGATGTGATTCAAGTACACAACCAGGTTTTGGACATCCAGTTTCAGCCTCAGTCTATTCTGCTTGAATTGGGACACTTCAAAATGGTTCTAAAGAATTTTTTTAAATCTTATTATGAGTATTAACAAATTAACATACATTTATTTAAAAATGTATCATAAATGTATTCAAAAAAGTAATGCTAGTAGTAAATTGATACTTTTATATAATATTTACAATTTACATATGGAACATTTCAAGAGTTTACCAAGACTTTTTTTTTTTTTTTTTTTTTTTGGGGGGGGGGGGGGGGGAGGGGCAGTGGCATTTTGGCAGAATATATAAGTGCAAAAAGAAAATTTTGTAAAAAAAATTCTACTTTTGTAAACAAATAAAAATTAGCACTAATTTATATATATATATATATATATCAAGTTTATAACGTGGCAGAGAATCAAGTGCAAGTAGTCATTTGAAATAATATTGAAAACATGGAAAATTTTTTAAAAATTTAATTTTTATAAAACAAAAATTTTGTAAAATGACTTTATGAAGTGAAATTTAGTGAATGGGCTCATACTTCGTTTACTAAATTTAAATTTTCTGAAAGGGTCTATTTTATGAACTTTAATTTTTTGAAAAGCCCCATTTTATAATATTCAGTTTGGAGAAGGAAGGGGGGAGGGGGTTAAAAGGAATTTTTTTATTTTGATCAACCCCTGAAATTAAAAAATGAATTCTCCCCCCCCCCCCCCCCCCCCGAAAATCCTACTTAAAAAAAACACACACAAAAAAAAAAAAAAAAAAAAACCAGAAAAATATTGATTTAACAATTTATAGAATACATAAACATTCCCATAAAGTAAATCTTCATCTGAACCTGAACAATCTATCATTCAAGTGTGCAGTTAAACTAAATATTAAGATAGAAATTAAAACAGATTGGATACTTCGTATAAATATCAATTATCAAATAATTAGTTCATGTTCTAAAAGCATTTTTATTTTTATTATCTCATGTTAATTAAACTTTAAAAAACAAATAAGATTATTTAAAATTAAAAATAATGGGTTTTTCTTGAAA
This sequence comes from Salticus scenicus, assembly GCA_963930645.1. NCBI lineage: Eukaryota > Metazoa > Arthropoda > Arachnida > Araneae > Salticidae > Salticus > Salticus scenicus. The sequence goes on along the minus strand of OZ005648.1, from coordinate 129,458,298 downwards.
GTTAACCGTGAAAACAGAAATAAAAGCACCAACTTGTTTCAGAGAAATTTCCTCAATAAAAGTTTAATGCATATATACTACATTAAACTTTATTATAAATAAATTTCTTAGATATATAATAATATGACTGCATATTTTGACTCTCATAATGTCAATTAATATACCAAGTTCTAAGATATAAATTTTTAAACATAAAAAGGTTTTGTTTCTTATATTGGTCAAAATATTTAGCATTATTTCACAAAAATCTTAAATCTCTTTATATTTTGCAAGAATTTATTTATAAGCAAGATCTTTTATTAATAATAACTAAATTCTTTCTTATCAAAATAAATAATTATTATGTAATAAATAAATCAATTTATTTTAAATAAAATATTTAACATTAAAAACAAGGACGTATTATATGTGAAAATTATTGTAGTTTAAAACGAAATTTAAGGAGCATATATTTCTTAATCTAGAAAAAAAAAATTTAATCTAGATTTTTTGAACGAGGATTGTACAAGTTTCTATTGAAAGATTTTAGCATAGTAAACTTAAATTTTCAAAATTCATACTTTATTATTATTATAATTATTATTAATTTAAATTTACCTCTTTTAAGACAATAGAAAACACCAATAGATATTTCAGAAAAGTACAAGTCTATGAAGTAAATAAATGCTTTTTACTGTATTAAGTTAAACTATAATACATATGAATATATTGTTTAGCACAAAAAGTTTATTATCTGATTTTAATGATTAAATAAAAATAACCCTAAAAATGCAAAAATGCGTACATTTCTTCAATAATAATTCACCTATGATTTAAAATTAAAACAAACTAAATTTCATTTGCATTAAATTATGAAAACAAAACTTTATTTGGCGAAATTTGACGTCGCCAATATTTACAAACTCAGAATATCACATTAAGCTCATAGTTAACTGTTTTACGTCTTTAAAACATATAAGCAGTTAAATATTAATAAGTAGCAGCATGCATTATATTTTCACATAAAGAGGAAGTATTTATCAAGAGATATATTAATTAAACAAAATATAACTTACATTCCATACTTCAGCGCCGGATCTCTGAATGCATGTGTCTCGACGAAAATTAACAGTCCAAATTTTCTTTCTGATCGCCTCTAAAAGAAATCCAAACATCCGAGGATTCTTTCTTGAATGAATACTGCAATTAATATATTAACATCCATCTATATTTATTACTTTATACACAGAAAACAATCCGCGTTTGTAATGATCGATAGACGGCGCTTTGTGAACACTGCAGTTGTTAGTAAACATTAGCCACGTGTGTTCCAATAGTGTTCTTGTTATTCTACTTAATATTCGTACTATAATTTCTCCGCCATTACATTATGGAAAATTGATTGCTTTTGGAAAAAATACTTCAGTTTATTCAAAGTTCGATCGGAAGTAGATTTTTAACTGAAGTTGAACAAATATTAATTTCAAATCATCTGATTAATTCTTTACTTCCATTAGCCGAAGCAACTGAAATTTTAAATTCGTCATTTGGAAATAAATGGAAGCTCAATTCTGGATTTCTTGATGCTTTGGATTTACACTGTGGCACACAAAAGTATGTGTTATCTTTTTTACCGTATTTATTCATTTTTATTCAATAAATATATGTGAAACTAAACATCGGCTAGCAATGGCGGCTATATGGAATTCGAATTAAACCATGTTTATTGTAATTTCACCGTAGCCCACCAGAGGGCGAGCATTTCATTACAATCGCGGATAAATATCCTCTGACAGCGTAACGATAACAAGGGATCTAAACAAGCAAGCAGACGACAATGAAAGAAGTGTGCTTCCGCGGAAGTAAATAGTTCCACAATTAGAAAAAGCTATTCAGCTATTGATAACCTAATATTATATTTTCTTTTAAATTCGAAGCTAAATTTGTTTACTTATCTTTTATGAATGAATATATTTTATTTATGCGTTTGAAAATTACCATTTAAAAAGCATGCAATTTGGCGAACTTTGAAACGAAACGCGTAAAACGGCTCAGGGTTGCTTTTCTCTCCCACGCTCCCCACTTGAAGGAATTGGGGGAAAAGATGCCGGACGAGTCTGCTCGTATTATAGGTGCGTTACTTCCAGGCGATCCAAAAACATGCCCATCGTACGTAATCCGTTACCGTGACAACGGACGACGCTAAATACGTACGCCATCTATGGGCCGCAAAAGTAAGTATCGCCATATTGGAATTCAACTGGCCTGAACGATGTGTTCAAAGAATGTAAACAAAGATTACAATTTTATCCTATATGAATTAAATGAAGAAATATAATTTCAAAAGTATTAAAAAATAAGAAAAAAATAAGTTATTTGCTTGAATAAAGGATAAAGGTAAGTTATATCTTTAAGTAAAGTTATTTTAATAAAACTTATCTTTAAATATTATACTAAACCAATACATTGTATTGTTTATATTTTCAAATTAAACTTAACTTATACATAGCACTAAACGCTATTCATTTAAAAAAAAAATAAGCTCTCCTCATAATTAATAGGCAATATAAACGTTTTTAAACTTTGAAAAATGATATGAAAAGATTTTTAGGACAACAGGATCACTGTTTCTCTAAAATTATTCTGCAGCAATGCTATTTGTTCCGCAAAATTGTATAATTAATGCTTCACACTTTTTAGAATATTATACTTTAGGACCTCTTTTGAGCTTGCACAAGAATTTTCCATCTTTTTCAATCAGTCTAAATGAGCCATAATCTCCATAGCAGAAAATGCGAGACGCGCGACGTACGTCGCAGATTTTTTTTTAAGTCTGCAGATTATCTCCAAATCAGCATTATGCAGAAATTCCAAATCTGCCGATTTTGGCAGGAAAGATAGCAATTTTCGATCTTTTACCATCCACAACATAAATGTCAATATTCATTTAAACACGCTTTATTAATTTCTAGAACCTATAGTATAGAGAGGTAGAACTGTTCAATATTTCTCACTCATATAATTTTTTTGTGACCCCTCCCCCTTACCCCCTGTTAACGATCAGCTATCAAGCAGATCGCGAAATCCTTGCAATTTCCATTTTCCCCCCACCATTAACGTAAATATCAATATTATTTTTTAAAACTTATTTAATTAGATTTCAGAACTTATAAAGAAGTAGAATTGTTCAATATCTCACTTGTATTTGTTTTACTCTCCCCCTCCCGCTCCGCTAATGATCGGTGATTGAACGTTCCACAAAATCAAAGTGTTGTAATTTTTAAGCTTTCTCCATCAGCAGCATAAATGTCAATATTCATTTGAAACATGCTTTATTAGATTCTAGAACCTATGAAGAAGTAAAATTATTCGATATCTCTCATTCATGTAATTTTTGTTGACCCCCCCCCCCCCCCTAACCCCACTAACGATCGACGATCAAACGGCTTGCGGAATTCTTACGATTTCAAATCTCCATCTGCAACATAAATCTCAATGTTCTTTTTAAACTTATTTACTTAGATTCCAAAACCTAAAAAAAAATATAATTGCTTACTATCTCTCACTCGTATATTTGCTTCCCCCCTCTCCACTAATGATCAACAATCAAACGCTCCATAGAAGCATTGTAATTTCCAATCTTCCATTCAGAGCATAAATGTCAATGTTCATTTTAAGCTTACTTTATTAGATTCTGAAACCTGTAAAGAAATAGAATTGTTCAATATCTCTCATTTATATAATTTTTGGGATCCCCCCCCCCCTCCTTTAGCATTTGCTACCGATCGGTAATGAAGTTCCCTGCAGAAGATTCCCATTCTTTCTCTATATGCAGCATAACTGTCAATATTCTGTTTAAATTTGCTTCATTAAATTGCAGAACCTATTTAGAGGTAGAATTGTTCAATATCACTCACTACTCATGTAATTTTTTGCTATTACACCTCTGAATATATACTAGATTTTGTATTGATTTCAAAATTTGATGATCTTGACACACTTTTGTTTGAATACCAGTATTTTTATAAATGGATCGCTAGCACTATAAAAAAAAGAAATTGGATCTGAAAGGATCACAGGTTTTATTTGAAAGTCTTTTATTGAGCTGTCAAAGAAAATACCTGTGCTTATTAAGTTACCCAACTCATTGATGTTACGTAACCCATTAAGTTACTTAACTCCGCTATATTTATCTCACTCAAAAATTTTGCATTTTCTTACACTTTGGTTACAAAATGCATTCCTAATCATATATAACTTAAATAATTAAAAAAAAAAAAAGAACAGTTATTTTTTCAAAGATATGATATAGTTCCAAAATGGGAGACATGGCCAGTGGCGCCAACTTTTGGAAAAGATTGGGTGGGCTCAAATATTTTTGGGTAAACGGAACAATGCTATAAGATTTTTACTTTTCAAACATACTATGTAAGGAAAGTATTGTAATCATGAGAAAAATTTTAATTCGAGATTTTGGTGTAGCTATACGTTTTGTAGTCTTCCGAGTTCATTTTTGCTATTTTTACGTTGATGTATGAATGTGCGTGTGTGCATGAACACGATAGCGCCTAAATGATTTGTTCCAATGAGCTGAAAATTGGTACATATGTTGTAGGTTTGTAGATCATCGTAGCATGAACCCTATTAATTTTCTAGCACTTACAGAAATTTTTTTTTATTATTACAGGGACATTACAAAAAATTCTTTAACATTATAGTCTATGGATTCAAATTATTTAAAGTGCGGTAATGCCTAAACAACTTATTCAAATAAACTGAAAATTTTGCATAATGTTATAGGTCACACTTTCACACGAACTGTATAGATTTTGGGTGAACCTAGCACTTATAGGTTTTTGCAGGCACACAACAAAAATAAGTGCGATATTATCTAAATGCCTTACCCAACTGAGCTTAAAATTTATGTACATTTTATAAGCCACCAACGAGCGAACTGCATAATTTTGAGAACTCTAGCACTTACAGATTTGTACACACAAAAAAAGAAGAAAAAAATCTTTATCATTATAGCCTATGGGTTTCAATTATTTAAAATGCGACAGCGTCTAAACGCCTTATTCAAATCAACTGCGAATTTACACTACATGTTACAGGTCCCCGACACACGAACTGTATAAATTTTAGAGAATATATATAGCACTTATAGATTTTTACAAATACACAACGAAATTTTTTTTATCATCAGGATTATGGCCTCAAATTTTCCAAAGTGCGATATAGACTTAGACGATAGTGTTTTATCCAATTCACCTGAAAGTTCATATACTTGCTATAGGTCAATGTCGCACGAAATGTATAGATTTTGGAGAATCTAGGATTTATAGATTTTTACAAGGACAGAACGAAATACTCTATCATTATCATCTATGGGCTCAAATTACTTGAAGAGCAATTGCGTTAATTAAAACAACATACTATATAGAGAAAAATGCTCGAATACCCTATTATAATTTTCTTTTTGTTTATTCAATGAATTGTCTTATTTTACTTTTTCTGTGCAACCATTAATTAGTCTATGTTCGGAAAATCGGCTAGAGTCACCCCAGATTTTTTTTTTTCATGGGAGAGGGATGAAGGCGGATAAGGATATATTAATTCAACACTAAAGTATAAAGTTATGATGGAATTAGGAATGGACCTTCGTCTGGTCAAGTTTCACTGCAGGGTGAAGAAGGGTGCGAAATGTGTTTTCCGTGAAACATCTGTTGCTATGTTGCTGTCATTAAAAATTTCTTATTTGGAAACCTAATATACATTATAAGAATTTACAGTTTACACTGATCATAATTTTTTTGTAAAACATGAAGGTTTTAATTGATTTTTACATTTAAATGTGAGTCCGCCGAATTTCCTTTTATGACTTGTATTCCTAATTTTTTTTTTAATGAAAACGCTTTTTTAAGCTTCAAAAATATAAATAAATAATAAATGAGAATAATGAAAATTAGGTAGGCAGGGAGAGCAAATTATTGGGTGGGCTTGTGCCCCACGGGCCCATATAAGTTGGCGCCACTGGACATGGCACCTAATGGAAGTAGAATAGATGTTGTTAAACTGCATAACTCTTTTAAATTTTCTTGATCCCTGTTTGTTATAATTTAAGAAACGAATTTTTTAATTAATATCCATCATTTAAAACCCCTGCACTTGAATAATAAGTTATTTTTAGCGATTTTCTCTTCTTATGCATAGTAGAAACAGATGATTTTGTTTGAATAATTAAAAAAATACATAAATAAAAATACAATTTACATTACAAACTTTTTGAAAAAATTACCAGCGAAGCTAGGCACTTCAACATTCAATGTAAAAAATAAAATATTTATTTATCTTAATTATTGTAGAGAAAAAATTAGTAATTAAATGTTCCTGCAGCGGGAGCTTTGGCGCCTAATGGGTTAAATACAGTTTCAATTCCAGTATTACAAGTTTTCTGTGAAAGTTGGGGCTTGGACTTTGAGAAGGTGAGCAAAATGCAATTAAGATGTACAAATGGCAATGACGAACAAACTGTAATTAGAGAAAGTTTATACGTCTTAATGTCCCTCCATCTGGTTACACAGGAACCAGAAAATTTTAGAAAGTTGCATTAATTTCAATGTTTAGAGTCTCCTGCAAGTATTTTACTAGAGTCAGTATGAACAAAATCATGAACGAAATAGTTCTTATACAATATGAAAGATAATTGATAACTCTTTATCTAGCTATATATGTAATGGAAATTGTATAACTACAAAGCTTTGACATATCTGACAGATTAATAACATTAGATAATTGCAAATTTGTGATAAAAATATACTTACTGAATCCGTTAATTTTTTTTCCCTTCCCTCCGTAACTCATTGTGAAATTATGCTGCAGATTATTTTCTAAAGAGTAAATAGGTGTCGCAGATTGACAGAAAAATTTCTGCTACTGGCCATAATGTGCAAAAAATCGTAGAGTGACTCACCAAAGCGAGCCACTGTTCTCTACAAAACAACATTACAACATTATAGGCTATAACATTCTAAAAAAAAAAAAAAACTAAATTATTATTATTATTATTTTGAAAAATGAAAGAATTTCAGTAGTATTTAAGGTAAAAAAAAAAAAAAAAAAAAATCACATTAAAGATTTAATTTTGCAAGGTAGCAAATTCCCTGTAATTGTCATGCAATAATTCATCATATTTAAACAACAGTTATTATTTTTATATTGTGATATCAAAAATGTGCTTGCATTATTTTTTTTTTCTTTTAGTGATATGTTTTATAAAAATAATTTCTAGGACATATGATGATGTTGAGATTTATCCAAAGAAAGGACTGAACCTCATTGTAGGTTTAAATGGAAGTGGCAAATCTTCTATCATGTGTGCAATTTGTTTGGGCCTTGCTGGTAAACCCCATTTTACTGGAAGAGCATCACAACAGTCAGACTTTATCAAGCATGGTCACCAGGAAGCTCATATTGAAATAGAATTGTAATTATACAGTAACTACTGCAAATATAATTATTGTTTTACATTTCTTGAGAATGGTTTTTTTAAATCATATTTAAAAAAATTTATTAATTAATGCAAAATAAGTTTTGCACAACTTGTAGCTTGTGGGCCAAGTGTGCCCTTCGAAGAATTAACTTGTGGCTCTTCAAAATGTTTTATAAGTATTTAAAGCAGACAATATCCAATCTCACTAACAGTCGGGGCTGTGCCCTTAGCGGAAATCTATAAATCCGTGTCCTTAGCGGAAATGTTATCTACCCTCGGTGGCGTGCTTTCAGCATACGTGCCTTTAGTGGAAATGTATAATAAATTTAAAAATAAATTAATAAATAAAAAATGAGCTCTTCAATTTTTCTCTACACTTTATCCACATTTAGCACAGGCTATATTTTGCTTCAGAAGTAACCCGTCGCAAAAATAGGTATGGGTACTGTAGAATATCCGTTATTTGAGGGAATGGTGATCTGTAACCATATAAAGTTCAATGAATCACAGTACTCCATATGAAAACGAACATTATTGCCATTTTATGATTTTATTTAAGTTTTTGAGAAAATATAATTAAGCATTACACCTTTTAAAACTAAAACAAAAATGGAAAATCAGGAGGTATACATTGATTATCAACACATTCCAAAAGTACGTATTCGTTGTATTGTATAACATTCTATGTTCTTTGTCTATATTATCACACAATGGACAAACAGAAAGACAGACATATAGACTAATTGAATTCATAATCACTCTAAAACATTGTTGGAAAGTGTTAAAAGTGCCTAACACAAACAGATATGCTGCTCGTATTTTCCTATTTACACCCCTTAATGTATCGAAACATTTTTGCGTAGTCCTGTAAATCTGGAGGTTAAGCATATTATAGTTTATGCAAAACATTTTCTTAGCATATAAACAATAAATGGGAAATTCTTTATGATTTTTTGATGAAGTTATTTAAAATGTCTCCCCTAAAGCGCAAGGCATTGGCATTTTTTGGATGTCCCTGTACACAAACCAGCCGCATAGGTTCTATTAGAGCCATTTTAAGTAGGGAATAATCAATAATGAATTTGAATAACACATTAAAAAATAAGTAAATAAATAAAATAAAAATAAAAACTAGTATGCTGTTGACACCACAAGATTTTCTTCTATATTTTCCTATACAAATTCACTAAGTGCAAATAACCAATTTTTATCTTAGAGAAAACTCACACTAAATATCCAAAGAAAGACAGATTTATTGTCTATAAATGACATCTTAAAACATGCATGTTTATAATAGTTATCTCACATATCAAGTTTCGTACAGTTATATGCCATTGAAGTTGAGATATAACTTTCTCGTTATCGAGGAAATTTGCAGTATAGCAGAGCCACCTATTGGCCGATAAGCATCCAAATTGAATCAGCATAATGGCTTTCACATATATCACGTTTTGTTCGATTATAAGCAATAGAACCTGAGATATAGCCACCCCTTAAATTGTGGAAATCGCTGTATAGCAGCGCCACCTGTTGAGTAGTTGACACTAAAAGTTTATAGACACTCATTTAGAATAGAGTGCATCAATATATAAACTTATATGCAATTCTATGCAGTAGTTCCTGAGATATAGCTTTCCTTTAAATTGCAGAAATATCTGTATAGCAGCGCCATCTGTCAGTCCATAAGTATTCAAACTGAATCGGCATAATGTCTCACAATGGTCTTCTCTTTTACCAAGTTTTGATTGATTATACACAATAGAACCCGAGATGTAGCTTCTTCTTAAATTGTGGAAATTGCTGTATATCAGAGCCACCTGTTGAGCGGTTGGCATCAAAAGTTGACAGGCACTAATATAGCTCAAGGTGCATCTACATGTAAATTTTTATGCAATTCTAAGCAGTAGTTCTGGAGATACAGTTGCCACAAAAAAATTTTCCCCACACACGCAAGCGCTAAGTTATTAAAATTTGGTTTGTAGAAATACCTCTCATAAAACGAAATGCTTTAGAATACTTTCGGCTATTCCTGTACATAAACCAATAACAATATTTACTCCATTTTCCATAGAAAACACTCCATAATGAACATATATCAGTTCGAGAATGAACATACCTTCTTATTTCCGCTAAGGTCACGGCTTCTTCTATTCCTCCTTCTTCCCTTTGACCCCATTCCGCTAAAGGCACGACACCTAACAGTCAAGGCCTCTATTGCTCTGTGAGAAACAATAACTCATTACCTAATGTATTTTTTTAAACTCCGTTTTCTCATGCAGAAAAAAAAAAAAAAAGTTGTTTTTTAAAAGACTTTTTTTAGCTTACATTCTCTCTTATAAACATTCTGCCGAATCTGGATTAAAAACGGAAAAAGGGGAAAATAAATTAGAAATATCGGTTCTATCACTACAAATTTGGTACCAAATGAAAGGGGCGATTTTTCTGATTCCAGGGGTGCAAAGAGTTTTTTGACACGACAATAATATTTTTTAAAAATTAACTAAAGTATGAAATTTAGGTGGCAACACTTCATTTTAATTCCTTTCAGTCATTTTAAAAAGTATGTGGCTCATTACAAAATCAGTACCAAATGAAATGGGTGATTTTTCTGAATCCAGTGGTGTAAACAGTTTTTCCAAACGACAATTAGATTTTTTAAAATTAAGTATGAAACTTAGGTGGCAACACTTCATATTTAAACTTTTCATACTTTTTAGTGTGAGTCAAGCTAATAGAAAAGTCTTTAATTAAAAATTTTTTGAAAATATTTTTTTATTTTTAATATTTATTTAATACTTTTTTTTTTTTTTTTTAATTTTTGAGTGAGATAATATAATTTTTGATTATATTATTGTCTGGTATGCCTCATCTGCTTGGCATATTTTGCGGTGATGCAAGCATGCTAGTTTTGCCAGAGATTAGCAACTGTAAAATCATTTCTAGAACAAAAACGGCTACATGTATCTTCTAGTGCCTTATAGTGAGGTTAAAGTAAGGTATACTATACATTCTTTTCTTATAAATATTAGGGGTGGGAATCGATTAAGAGTTTTAACTGGGTTAATCGTAGTTCATTAATCGATTAATCGGTCGATTAATCGGATTTTTAATTGGTTTTCATTTTTCTCTTTATAATTTTATTTCAATGATGAATAAAACTCTCATATTGTGTATTATTCATAAGTTTGATTGAGAATTTTTTTTTTTTTCAAATTAATTATATCTGTTTTATAGCTGAAATTTAAATCAATTTTCAGAGCAATAATTGGTGATTTTAAGTGTTAATTGTATATAAATATTTTCACTTATTCATTTTTTTTATATAAATTAATTTTTCAATTAATTTTGAAAGAAACATTAAATGAAATTACACATATTTTAGTTTTATACTTGTAGACCTTGTCCATCTCGCTAGTCACTATTTTTAAATGAATTCTCAAAATTCCATATCATTATCTTAAAAATCTCAAATTCTTATATTTTGGTTCTTCTTTGTCACTTTGAACTAGGAAACAGAATGTTATTTTCTGTTTCTACTTCAATAGTTACTATCAGCAATTCTGAACAGACATTAAACGCTTGAAGATATTCTGAAACTCTGTTGATATGTCCCCCATCACAAGGATAGTGGAAATCTCAATTCCTTCTTTTCGTTTTTTTTTTTTTTTTTTTTTTTTTTTTTTTTTTTTTAAGCATTTCTATTTTTTTTAAGCTTCTTGTTTCTGAGAATACTATTACCCTAGCCAATACTTTCTGTAGAAGGCTACAGACAGGTGGTGTTGCTCCAGCATGCACATGGAGCGGCATTTTGTTTAATAACTGTCCTCTCCCTTTTCTTTATCAACAGAAGTGCAACAACTTCTTTTGAGAGGTTTATTAATTTTTATTTATTTATTTATTTAATTTTTTATTTTTTGCTTTTTCATTATTTGATGGATGTTTCTTAGAATGTTTGTTAGCAAAATATGTGAAAAAATATTTGCAGAAAAGCATTTTTAATTTAATTCGTAGTTTGAAAATTTTAATCGGATTTTGAAAAATTTTAATCGAATTAATCGATCCGATTAACTCGATTAAAAAAATTGATCGGTACTAAGCATTGATCGATTAACCGAACCGATTAATCGATTAATCGACACAGCCCTAATAAATATCTTTGACATTTTTTCCATGAATTCGATTTTATAAGTAACGATTCTTTAAAGTACCATTGGTAGATAAAGGGTTCAATTATTTCATATTGCATGTGCTTAGTGTTTTTAAATAATTTATGACATATGCTTTAAAAAATTATTTTTTTTTTAAAGTAATTTATAATAGGTACTTTTAAAAATTTCTAAATCATTTTTTAAAAAAATACTCGTATAATGCTGACTCTAGAATAAAAGGGCCGCTGGGGGGAATTCAGTAAAAAGGGTAACCTATTTTCAAAAAGGGCATAATTTGCAGTCTTCTATGTTGTGATTTTTGTACGTGACAAAAGTGAATTACTAATTTTATTTGTATATATATTTAGGCTATATGCATTTGTTCTTCCAGGAATGCTGTAAAGCTATTGCTAGAAAGTTGAAAAGTCAGGAAGAAAAGTATCTAAAGGCCTCTGAACATTTAAAATGTTAGAGAAGGCTATTTGGTACCAAAATGTTTTTAAAAGGGCTGCAGGGTGCTAAAATGGGTTGAAAAAGGGCCACAGGGTGCTAAAATGTTTTTAAAAAGGGCAGCAGAGGGGAGCACCCTGAGTCAGTGGCGGATTTAAGGGGGGGGGGGCTAGGGGGCTGAAGCCCCCCCAAAAGTACTGACATTCACAATTGACTATTACAGTTGTAAACTTTTCTTTGATCTCGAAGAACACCTTGAACAATCTTAGCCCCCCCCAAAAGGTAAGTTCTGGATCTGCCACTGCCCTGAGTGATTCCATACCAACTCACCTAAAAAAACTAGTATGTTATGGCCACCACAAGACTTTCTTCTATATTAGATTCAATTTCAAACAAAAATCTCCTAAACCTCGAAATTAAATTTATAAAAGACATTGTTCAACGTGCCGGTTACAGTAGATCTCTAGTTCAAAAACTCTTTAAAAAACGCTTGAAATCCCTCAATACAATTAATGACGCCCAAAAGATCAAATCTAAATTTACCACCTCCATACCATTCTGCAACGGTATAGCGAATAAAATAAAAAATGAAGGCTCACAGCATGGTATACATATTCCCATCAAACCTAATAAAAATATTATACAACGGATACACAACGAAAAAGACTTGATTGATCCCAAAGAAACCTCAGGAATTTATAAGATTGAATTTAATTTTGAAAATAATAACACAACAGCTTCTTACATCGGAATGACCAAAAGAAAAATTAAAGACCGCGAAATCGAACACATTAATGATCTAAAATATAATAGAAATTCCACCTCTCTATCCCGTACTCACATTAATAACCCAATAAACCCTAATACTATAAACACTACTAAAATTGCACCTTATAACTCCCATAATTACGCCTTAAAAAGAGAAGCACTAGAAATTCTAACCTCTAACACCGCTATTAATGAAAGGGAGCACAGCATAATACCTAATGAATGGCAACACATAATCGATAAAAAACAACGGCAGTATGACGTCAGCACAGATGGAGATGATAAAGAAGCCGATGACGAGACGGTCAGCAGAGCAGTCAAGTAAACAATCTGAAGACGACTGCGACTAGCCCGTCGAAATATATAAACAAGTTATGCTGCTCAGGTAAAGGATTTTTAAGGTATTTTAAATGTTTTTAAAGTTCTATTTTTTGTTTTCATCAAATATCTAATTTTGCTATAAAATGTAGAAATTATTTTTTTATTATTATTAAATAATTTAATATAATAAATTTCTTGTATTCTTGTATAGATAGTGCAGCTATTAATACATGCATTATTATTTTTCCTTTTTATTAATGTTAAGTCTATGAGAGGGGGAACACAAGCATATGGTATTAGAGAAAAACATGCATATACTATCAGCAAGATATCTCTTTATGCAAATAATAACCAAAAGTAAACTCTTTTCCTGTGAATAGCTAACACATCAGTAGCTTATTTAAAAAAAATAAAAAAGTTTCTAGTGCTCCCCCTTTATGAGAAAAATGGCTGCCAAGATGGCCGAAATTGCATGTTTTTGCCCTATAGTTTGTCTTTAAGCTTAAATATTTCCAAGAAGGAGTGAGAAACCCAAGTAATTTATTGTGTAGTAATTTATGGTGAACACCTGTACTCTACCAGAAAGTGAGTAAACCTTTGGTTTTATTTTCCTTTTTTTGGAATTGATGTCTCAATTTTAGCAAAATTGGGAAAATCAAATTTTTGTAGTTGCAACTTCTAAGAGTACTGTACCTTAACGATTTTCATTATAAACATTGTAGTATTTTTTCCCTGAATGCCTGGAATAACTAGTTTCCATAGATACCTAACACTTTTATATTGCACGAGTACAATTTTTAAGAAAAAAAAATTAAATAACATCAATTTTTTGGTATTTTGAAGGAACGGATAAACTTTGAGGACCTGTATATCTATAAATAAGTGGAGCAAGTAGTTAAGAATTTGGACTTTTTCATGCATCTATATCATCAATCTGTGTACCAAATTTAAAAAAAATCCGAGTCGGTCATGCAACCCTCATTAGGTGAGTTGGTATGGAATCACTCCCCCGCCAAATTAGCCTAGAGTCATCACTATTATAACAGGTGTTTTTAAAAACCTTTAAACTTGTGTTTTTAAATTATTTATAACAGGTGCTTTTCAAAACTTTTAAACTAATATTTGTGACATTTTAAAAACCTTTTTATTTGTGTTTTGTTATAATTTGGGAATTTTTTTAATTAAAAATTGTATTTTATTATGATTTTGCTTGTTTTGAATGTATTGTTTTGATCAAATTGCTTATTTCTGATTTCCGACATGTTCAGTTGTTTGGTTCGATTGCCAAAAAGCTTGTTTCCTAACATCACAATGGAAGGATATATTTGCAAACATGATGCGGAATGGCACTGTTTTGTCAGTTTTTAGAAAAATTAAACAGGCAATAACTTTGGTATTGGTAAGTGATCCTTCATACTCCAATCAACTGTATTCATTGGCTGTCTCCTCTAAAAGATTGAGTACTTTTACATTAAGAAGTGTCAGAGAAATTTGATATCTATAATAATAATATAATATTCATATAAAAATTACATTTTTTCCATAAGATTATTTATGATTTTATGTTAAAAAAAGAAAAAGTTGATTAAAATATAATAATTTTTTTTCCTATTTTCTAGGGAATCTGTCAATAGAAAAAATGTCACAATTCTCAGAAAATTGAGAGGAGATAAAAGTGAATGGACACTGAATAATTCCCCATCTAATCAAAATGAAGTAAATTTTTCTGCTTTATGATATGTTTAAAAACAATTGTGCTAGTGCAGTTACTCTATGAATAAATGAATTTGATTTTTTTCTTATTTAAATCAATATTAATCTGTTAAAGATTGTATTCAGGATTAAATTTTGTTGTATTTGTTCTATATTTATTTATTTTTTTATTTGCCAAAAAAAAAAAAAAAAAAAAAAAAAAAAAAAAAAAATTTTTTTTTGTTTTTAAAAGTTAGTTTTTATTGATATATTTTGATTTTTAACAGTATATTTTCAGTAGGGATGAAACGGATACCTGGTAAATATCTGGTATCCTGCTAAATTTTAAATATCAGTTACAATATTCATATTTTGTCAGGTATTTAGTATTTTTATATTCTTATGGTTGTATATTGTGTACTTGTGCCTGATGTAGTATGTCAAGTTTTAAAAATGACATTGCATTTTGTTTGAAAACCTTGCATGTTATGAACAAGAAAACATATTTTTTTTTTGTTATTGTTAAAAAAATATATGAATGTAACACTTTTCATATATACACTGTTCACATAGAAATATACAGATAGTTAAAAGAAGCCTCCTAACCACATGCTACAATTGCAACATATTTGAAACTTTTTTTTTTTTGCAGAATGATCCCAAACATTTTTTTTTTGTTTTTGTTTTTGCTGATCTCTTTTTTCCTTTCAGAACAAAATTATTGCTGAAATATATGTACAGTAGAACTAGGATAATTCGAAGTTGAAGGGACCTGAGAAAAATTCGAAATATCCAAAAATTCGAATTACATATACTATTTTATACTTGCCAACATACTAATTAAAATTCCGTAGTATTGTTAGCCCCGCCTTCTTTGTTACACCAGTATCCGTTTTAGAGTATTTTTCTTCTTATTTAATCGTAATTGTATTTGCAAAATATTACTTTAAAAATTTACTGGTGGGAAAAAAAGGGCGGGACTAACAACACTACAGAATATTAATTAGGATGTTGGCAAGCATGCTATTTTGTCAAAAAGAAGAGATAAATTAAAAAAATTAAAACTCTACGATCAAGATTTAACATTTTTACTTTATATCTAAGAAAATTGCTACATCCTCTTCCCCCTCCCATTAAATCAATATTTTTTATGAGCTTAATTATTTCGACACTTTTTAAAAAAATAGTCAGATATTTTTTATTGATTCTTCAAGTACAATCTTTGTGTCATAGCATATGACTTCAACCTATCAGTTGATACAAAAATAGAATCTTCTACATCAGACATGACTTTCAATTCAAAAATCCCTCGAAGTTCATGTATATGCACTATATCTTCTGATGCACTAGGTAGGGGCTTTTCTTGTATTTCCTTATCCTTATTTTCAAGGACTATTAAAATAAATCATGCATTTTAGCTGAGAAAAATCTTGGGAAAAAATTTTACTATAATTTATTTTAAAGTTAATCGTATAAGAATTCGAATTATCCAAAATAAAATTCGAATTATCCACGATTTTTTAACATTATTTTAATACAAAATTCAAGGGACCGAGTAAAAAACTCGAATTATCCAGAATTTCGAATTAAACAAGTTCGAATTATCCAAGTTTCACTGTAGTTAGTGTAAAATTTATTTACACCCTCTGATGTTCTGAGAGTCTTAACAATTTCCCTAGATACTCAACAAAACATCAAAATTTGAAAGTATTCACATTATTTTTTTACACATCTGTATTTAGTTGTATTCCCCCTCCCCCATTCAGCTGATAGACATGAAAAAAGGAAAGCAACTTTTTATTATTGCTTTTTATCGATGTAAATAAAGCTTTACTGTATATTATTATTTTTGTCTCATATTTAGAATAAATTTATAGAAGTAAAGTTTATTTTCGTCTAATTATTTTTCTTTTTTAATAGGTAGCAAATGCTGTGAAAAAACTTAATATTGATACAAGTAATTTATGTCAGTTTCTTCCTCAAGAGAAAGTTGCGGAATTTTCAAGAATGAATAAGAAACAGAGGTTGGAAAATATGTTACAAGCAGTATGTATCCAGATTTCCAGAGTTTTTCTTCTTTTTTTTTAATATGATAACAGTTTTCCACTCAGAGAGCAAATGTAATGGTTCCAGGCAATCTATTGAAGGAAAATTTTTGGGTCTAAAAATAGACTTTTTACAAAAACAAACAATCAGAAAAGGATCTTTTGCAAAAATCAATAAACTCAAAAATGGATCTTTTTTTTTTTTTTAAAAAAAAAAAGGGACATTCAAATAAGCTTATAATTCAGACAAGGGTATTACGTATTTTGGTCACAGTTACAACAATATGGCAATTTTTAGTGCTAATATTAGCACACAAAAGCTATTTTTTTGGTTTTTTGTTAAATGAAGGCAAATTTTTTGAGAATTCAGTTTGGAAAAATGTGCAAATTTCATGAATTAGCAATGAAATAATTGCTTACTAAAAATTTTGTCAATGAGAAAAATTACTTATTTAAGCAGTTAGCTGCAATTAAACCTAAATTTATTAATTAATGACAAAACAATTCAGTATTTTGGTAATAGATTACACGAATATTAATTATTTTAAGAATCAGATTTGGAAAAGGCAAGAAATTTGTCAATTAGAGACCAATACCCAGTAGTGAAATTTTCTGTATCTATATGCAGCAAAACAAAACTTATCTGTGATCTAAAAATGCAAGACCATCTCCGATATCACTAGAACAGTATTAATATAATTTTTTTTAAATATATATTTTACTATTAGCAATTGATAAATATGTAAAAATTATATATATATATGCAGCAAGTACAATAATCTAGAAACATCATTGCAAATTATATAAGTACTTTTAAACGTATCAATTTCTTTTTGAGCTGTTAAATTTATCGGCAGAGCTTTAAACAATCTACAGCATTCACTACCATACTGCATTGTTTCTGCTACTAGGCAATATAGTATCTTATTTCAACAAACTTTGCTAATCACATATATTTGAGCAATTAGTTGCGATCAAACCTGAATTTTATGGAACAATAGTACAGGCATGAGATTCTTCAACAGATCTGCGGTTTTCTGCTTTTTTGTGATTTTCAGTTATTTTCACTTTTTCTTTCTTCTTCTTTTTTTTAAATTTTATTATTTTTGCATTTTTTATTCCCCCCCCCCTCTCTCTCCCCCCCCCCTTTTTTTTTTCTATGACTTTCTTATTTTCCATAAATTAAGATAATTGATAATTAGAAAAGCTGAAAAATTTTTATAAAAATTATTTTAAAAAAGACTAGAAACTTCTTATCCAGTTTACTGGATATCTAAAGTTAGCAGAGGTATTTTGGGAAAACAATTTTCCATCAAAAACTTACAGTGAAGTATGTGACTTGAATTTGACTTGGATTAAAGAGTAAAGTGTATGACTCAATTGAAAACGAGATAGATTTACATTATAATATCAGTTTTATGAAAAACTTTAAACAGGATACAAACTTAACAACCATAGTAACAAAGTTAATAAAAATGAACAGTATATTAAGTTATGACATAACAAACCCAGCTCAAGTATTTCATTCAAAAAGTTAAATATCATTTAGATTATGGCCAAGAAAACCAAAAAGAAAAACATACCACTGGGGAAGGCTTTAGGAGACTTTTTAACTTAAAAATAAACAAAATAAACATCAGCAAAGTAAATTCGTATTATGTCATCTTCGCTAAATACATTAAAAATGATGACATTTAAAAACAATCTACATCGTGTAAATGCCGACGTAACACCTAAGTAAAAGAGAGCAAAGAGCAGCCATCATAAGCTATATTTATATGAAAACTGCAAGAACATGTGACTGGCAGAGACAATGCCTACATACGGGAATCAGTGATCGTATGTGGCGAGAGACGATATGTGGAGCTCCAGAACGAGCCCGCCATCTGCCGAAACTCCCAGCAACTAAGCGTTCAGATTAGTTGTTATGTTGTATTAACATATTATTAGTTGTTATGTTGTATTATTAGTCAAGTTATGTCTTTTTCTTTTAGAAACCAGTGAATGCAGAAAAAAAAACCCCCCCAAAAAAAAAAAAAAAAACCAAGGGGTACCTTATGTATTGCACCTAAACTTTAGAACTTTATATTTTAACTTTAGTAGAATTGATATTAAATTTTTTACCCTGCTATTTATAAGCATACTTTGCATTATATGAGTTACTCAAACAAAACTTGCATCCTAATCCTGTATACAAATAAATGATTAAATTTAAAATTTAAAATTATTTACACTTTAATATAATTGATTTTACAATGCTTTTTGCTATTTTTTCATTTAAGACTAGTTTAGAAATTGATTTGGTACTAAAAATTGAATGTTCAAGTTTCTGCAAAATTTATTTTAAGATATTTTCTCTCTCTCTCTTTCTTATATGTTTGTATACACTGTATGGATTTAGACAGAATTTCTAGTGTAAGGTTTTGCAGAGTTAATTTTCAAATTTTGTCTTTTTCTGCTATTTTGAAGTATTTTTATTAATTTTGCGGTGTAGTAAGAAGTAAGCAAATATGCATCTTTTCTGTGGCAGAAACAACAGCAAATCTGAAGTATTAAAGTTTACCTTTGTACACACTTTCCTTCTTTATGAACGTACACACACATATTTTCCTTCTTTTCTAGTCTTTTAAGTAATATTTTTATACATATATTTTATTATTGTATCAATGTGCATCATTATTATAGTTTAATTTGTTACATTTAAAAATATTTTGTATATTTTTTTCCTTACACACATTATACTTTATTTGAAATAAAGTTTATAAACATATTTGTATAGTTTTTTCTCTGTGCGCATTATTTTTAATTTGAAATAAATTTTATGAACACGCGTGTCTCCTCTTTTTTTAATTTTCTTCACTCTCATGTCTGAAAATGATCCCAAAACATTTCTGCAATTGTGCATAAGAAAAGCACAAATTTTATTCATTTGTAGTGAAATATTTTTGTGTTTTGGGAATCAGGTTTTAGAAAAAGATCAAATTTTGACTATTAGAAAATTTTATTCATCAGATGAATGTAATAAAAAATAAATTAAAAATCAAAATATAAATGAACTGTACGAAATTCAGTTATAGTAAGTTTGATATGTAGCTTACAAAATTCAGTTAAAATAAATTTGAATGGGACAAGTGTGAAGAACAACACTGTTGGTATTTCCAAACTAAGGGTGTTAGGCATGTGAAACTGAGTTGCCATAATGTTAATGTGTAATTAATGCAGTGGCGTATCCAGGATTTTTCCAAGGGGGGGGGGTTCGTCCTTCCGAATTATTAATTATATATATAAACATACATACATAAATACACGTGAACATGAGTGTGATTACATTTGTTCACAATTTTCACAATAAATTATTTTATAATCTAAAATATTTTCAATCCGTGCAAATGCTTACAATTAAGTTTAACAATCTTTTAAAATATCATAATTACTTGCCGAAAATAAGAGTAAGAAAATGAAAAATAGTAAAACAAACTCACCAATTAGAAGATCAAACAAAAAAATCTTTAATTAGCGACGAATAACGTAGAGCCTGTACAAACTGCTACATAAAACATAAAATTCAATACATAGTTACGCAAAATATTTCATTGAATTTTCTTATTTACAGAGCGAAGTGTAATCGACGAGAAGTTTTCGCTAGTTTATTTAAAATGGGGTATTGTTTCTATATATATTTAGGAGAGCAAGACCATTCAATCTTGTATTGCTGGTGGAATTTCGTAAGTAAGACTTCAGGCGACGGAGAGTTGAGAATGATCTTTCACTTGTGCACGTTGAAACTGAAAGGACAGCTAAGATTTCCAAAAGTTTGTATACGTTTGGCATAATGTCTTTATTGCATACAACAAGAGCTTCTATAGCATTTTTTGGAGGGCTAGGTTTTCCTTGGCTCATTCTTGTTAATCGTTTATACCACAAAGTGATTTCGGATTTTAGATCTTCTTTTTCACCAACAATATCATCCTCATAAAATTTTGTAAGGTGTTCAAAGGCCTCAATTTTAAACCACTTCGTAGAAAAAAATATTCTATGCTTGCCATACATTTTTTCTGCCTGAAATGTGAAAAAAAAAAAAAAAATGTAAGGAGCAGCCTAATATTTCTTATCATACATTTTGTCAAGGGGGACCCCCCCCCCCCCCTTGCATACGCCACTGAATCAATGTGTACATAATTTTATTTGGTGTTAATTGATTTTTTGATATTTTGTGTATTTTTTTCCTTAACCACTTCACTGTCTACTGTATTGTGTGGAAGGCTACATTTCCCCTGAATTATCTCTTAATAGCCAGTGAAGTGGTTGATAATGTGACATCTAACATTTTAGAGAATTTTCAACTCTTCCCAATTCTTGTGATGAAAACTTACGGAATTTACATATAACTCAGAGCCATATAAGTGAGAGGATACTGCACTTGAAAATATTTTGATATTGCATTGCTACTTGCTATGAAGTTATTTGCAAAATTGGCTGGACTCATCTGGGTGAGAAAAAAGATAAATATATGTACAAACAAGTTAAATAAACCGATAAAAATATTTTCTATTGCTAGCTTATTTATCTTCATTATTTACTTTAATGAAGGAATTATTACAGCAAAAATATTAATTCGCTAGTCACTATATTCAAAGGAATTTTCTAAAAACATTAATTACAATATTTTTAATCTTTGGCAGTGTCTTTCTCACTTGGGCTGTATCAGTTCTGGGTCCCTACTGCTTGCATTTGCACTTTAACCAGGCATTTCAATTTAGATGCTAACTCATCAGTGATAAATGGAGCTGCTTTTATAGGGTTTCCAGCAACAACTAAAAAAACAACTATTTGCTACTAAAATCATCCCAGCCTGCTATGGCAACTATTTTTGTATAAAGTGGTTTAAAAACTACTGTTTTCAAGTTAGTCAGCACTATTTTGAGGAAAAGGGAGACTATTTTGAACAAAAAATTGTTCTATGCTATTTTATTTATTTATTTATTTTTTGCTCTGCATATATAGTTTCATTACCCGACTACCATAGGTAATGGGAGTGTTTATTGTGTTCAATCAAAAAACTCACTATTGAATTTTCATCTGATTTACATGTTTTAAGGTCTCCTGTGCCCCAAAACATGGTTTTCAGCAATTAGTCAGGTGGGGAATCTTCTGACTATCATATCTCTGAAACTGATAAAGATAGAACAACGAAACTTCAGAATTAAGAGAGGTCTGGTGTACAGATGATATTTCCAGCTTTTCGTGAAAATTGGAAAACTGGAAGTGGGACATTGGAAATTGAAAGTAAGGCCATAAGATCGCATATAAACACCCTATTAGATAAGATGTCCTTTTGTATGTATTAGTTGGTTCAGGAAAATTGATAGACGTCCTGTAAGGTCAATTTTAGGTCTCGCAAGTCCTTTCAAACTTGTCCGTATGTAATTGTTTTCTGGTCAACAGTTGAGTTTGCCACATTTTGATGAAAGTCAGTATCTCAAAAATGGCTCTAATGATTTTCTTGAAAGTTGCTTTATAAAGCCCCTTTTCAGATATCCTTTTGCATGTATTATCTGGTTATTACAGGAAAATTAATAGTCACCCTGATTAGGTTGGTCAGTTTTAGATTTCAAAAATTGGTGTATAAAAAAAAAAAAAAACTCTATTGATTTTTACTTTCTCTTACCCATAAGGTAGAGAAAGTATTGTTTTTGGGTCAAATTTTCGAACGCGAGTTTTTGTTGTATTTACATGTTCTGAGGTACCCTGAACACAAAAATCATGTTTTTAGCAAATGGTCTGTGTGTGTGTCTGTCTGTTATCAGCATATCTCAAGAACAAATAGAAGCAGACATTCCAAACTTGGTATTCTAAATGTGTATCATATAGGGATGCTACAGTAAGCTTTTTGTTAAGATCAAGCAAATGGTTTGTGTACAGGGGCAATCAAAAGAATTCTAATACATTACGTCTATGGGGGAAATTGCAGGTAAGTAGAGTTTAACGTCTATAGACTGCCCTAAAGCAAATGAAACGAATATATATTTTTTGTAATAGAGATAGTCAACTGGAAAAAAAAAATTGTGTATGTAGGAGCCTCGCCTCCCCCCTCAAGGGGAGTAAATTTTCATGATGGGTATCTTTCAAAAGAACTCACCATCGATCTGCGATAATTTAAAACAAAGTTTTCGACTTTTTTTTTTTTACTTTTAACAAAAAAAAAAAAAAAAAAAAAAAAAACCTTTGGAAAAAAAAAAAACAAAAATTTTTTTTTCTTTTTTTAATATTGAGAATAAAATGGACTTTTTTGGGATATTTGGTGTTATACTACTTCTCTAATATAGAAATTGTCTGCATTATCATGAAAGATAATTTTTTTAAATAATAATTTTAGTAAATTATTTTTTAAGAACCGAATTAAATTCTGTATAAATGTAGGTGCATTAATGAAAGGGAGGGTTGAGGAGGGCAGTAGCCCCCCCCCCCCCCCTCACACAGAACTAATTATCATATAAAACTCTCCCAAAGCCTAATTTGAATTGTTTAACATTGGTTTACATAACATCGTTATCTTACCTCTTAATCTCCAACCTGTATTTATAGCATTAAATTTCAGTGTAAGAGAAAGTCGTGTGAGTGACACACCAGATTATTTTTAATATCGTTATGTGAACTGTGTTTTATATGTCATTACACATGTATCAGTTTTCTTTTACAAGAAAACTATCAGGTATCTAATTTCTTATGTCAATTTTATATCTTCTGACCACATTATCTCCAAAGACTGCTTTATATTGAGTAATTTTATTTATATTGAGTAATTTTTCTTTTTAAATCCAAGACTGCTATTTGGATCGGAGTGGCTACTATTTTGTACATTAAAGGTGACTAAAGCAACAATTTTTGAGTGTCTTTCATGCTTTTATTCAAAAATTATGTTTTTCAGACAGATTGTCATTGTCACTCTACGACGATAGGTGGAAGCACCTGTCATGAAGTCATGACATTTCTTCTATTAGTTTATTTCTTATAATTTTTTAATAAAAGATTTAACTATTAAATTAAACTACAATAAATAAAAATAAATATAAATTGTATTAACTAAATTTATATATATATAAAAGATTTTTGATTAAAATTCCTCTGTAAAATTGCAATATTTTCCATTTAATTATGATATTTTTCATGTTTTTCCTATTTAAATAATTTTTGGTTTCACCTTGTTTTGTGATCGCCATCTTAAAAAAAAAAGAACACAGTTTGTTATTATTTTTCAGATTTTCTGCCTCTATTTTGAACATTTCCTTTCAAAAGTTGATTACCCCCTATTCTTTTATTTTCTTTTATCACTTTCCAGTTTAATCCAGTTTTAATTCATTCTAGAACAATCTAGCTAATATCTGTTAAATTTACATCATATGCATAATTTAAAATCATTTGCCCTTTTAAATTTCATGTAATTCTTGATTGGCTCAGGCAATTCTGTGACGTATTCTGTGACTCAGGTGATTCTGTGACTTTGATACCAGGGCTCGAAATTAGTGGTTGTTAGTTGTATTTTGCAACTAAATATTTCGTTTTGACGACCACAATTTTATACCTAGTCATCACTTTGACGCCTAGCATTCTTTCCCCCCTTCAATGTGCAGTTCTAATGTGCGATGAAAATAAAGGCACTAGCAACAAAGTAGCAGAAGTATATTCCTAGTTTTCTTGTAAAAATATTAGCACTAGCAAATTTTTAAAATGGAAAGAACTAACTAGATAAAGTATCAGTATTTTAAGTAATTGTAGTTTATGTACAATGTTTACACATATGTTTCTATATGTAAATAGCAGTTTTAAAATGGTACTTAAGTACAACATAATGACAACTCAGAAAACAATGTTAGTTGCCATTTGGCACCCAACTTGCTGATTCTAATTTCAACCCCTGCCTGGTATCAACAATTTAAAAATTTGATCGAAAATCACTGACAAAATTTCCTTCTTGGCTCACCACTCCTACAGATAAGATGCATCTTTAACACGTTAATCGCCACGATAATATCAGAAAAATTTTCACATGGGCCATGGTAACTTTATTAGACAATTTAGTTAAAAATGCGTGCTGACATGGCGATTAACGTGTTAATAATTACTCGGCGTATAGTCCTTTTAGGGTTATTTCCTAGTTAAAAATGCGTCAGACACATATGACTGACATGGCGATTAACGTGTTAAAGTTATTAAATTACTTGCTCTTTGAGCATACAGTGCATTCCATAAAAGTTAATGTGGAATATCAATGCATTAATGCAATTTCACTTCCTGACATTCCCTTAAGAAGAAAGATTTTCAGTAATAAAAATTCGTCATTTATCCTGATCAAAGTCTTCACATTATTTCTGTCATCTTTTGATTTGTTCTCATACAATTAAAGAAGCATTAGTCCTATTTTAATTCTTCAATAATAAAAAGGTACTGTATATTTAATTTTTTACAACTCATTCCGACTTTACAAAGATATTCACCAGTGATTATTATTATTATTATTTTTTAGAAGGAACCTGGTAAAAATATTTATTATGATCCTTATTTTTATTATGATAATATGATAGCACCAGACAATCTCTTTTTCCAATTAAAAAAGATTAATTAATTAAAAAAAAAAAATTGAAAATCGAACTTCAAGGTGCATTAGAAGAATCAGTTGGCTTCCTTTTTTTAATTGTCTGAAAAGAGAAACACATTGGTCCTTGGAGGATCAAACCCACGACCTTCATATCAATAGCCTGATGCCTAATCAACTGAGCTAATGGGCCACGGCAAGTCTTTTTATTTCTGTTTTTCTATCTCTAGAGATGATCATTTATGAAATTTGTAGATTTTAATTAGTTTAGAAAAAATCTAATAAAAATTTCAGAAATCTGGCTTCGAGATGCATCAGGATTAAGCAGAGGTCAATACAGACCTCTATGCAAACTTCTGTAGCTCTGCAACTAGCCGTTTGCCTACAAAGTGATGGACACATACATATACATGTATCTCATTTTATAATATATAGAGATAGTTGTTATTCTTAGCAAAAATTAGTCTTTTAAAAGTGTTTGAATGTGTTAAATGCGCTTGTCTAGATAAATTTTGTATAATAATTTGTGAATTTTGTTTTATAAATAATTTCTAATGTTTTACCTTTTCTTTCACAGATTGGTGAACCTCGCCTTTTTGAGTTGTTTAATGAACTTAAAGAATTATTTAAAGAAATTACAGAACTGGAGCATACTGTAAAAAAACAAGAAAATAATAAATGTCTTGAAGAAGAAGAAAATGTTAAAATTAGTGAAGAAGTACAGAAACAAGAAAATCGATCTAGGTTGAAACTAGATTTAGACACACTGGAGAAACAAAAAAAGATTTTGGTATGTAATAAAGATTACTTATTTCTTTTATGCCTTGTTCTTTTACTAATTTACAATATGATGTCAAAATAAATGCTTGCAGACAATAAATATAATTAAAGCTAAATAAACTGTTTTTCAAAATTTAAAATACAGTAAATCTTTTATAATATAATATGCAAACAATTAATACATGAAATTTCAATAAAAAAATTATTTATATAATTATTATATACTAGATATTGCTAGTATTATGCATTTTCTAACAACAGTCTGAGGCGGATTTAGAGGAGGGCTATACGGGCTAAAACCCAGGGCGACAAATTCTTCGAAAATATCAGGGATAATTTAGGATACATAGAAAAATAAAATTGTGAACTAGTTTTTAAATAAAAATATAAAAATGACACGTTTTAATAACTTTATATAGAAATCATTGAATGCCTATGGGAAGGGGGGTTATAATTAAATAAATCTAAGATAATATATTTCTATCAGAGCTTAATCAAGCCAGAACTAGTCTTAGGGCCTTATGCGTATTCGCCTCTTCCCACCTATAATTTTTCCTGCAGTTTTTACCATTCTTAAAAAAAAAAAAAAAAACCCTCAAACCATCGAGCTACCCTGGCTGATTACCAGCTACGCATTTCTCACATAACATTCGTTGGCAAAGTCACCAAGTCTGTAAACACAGCTGTATCAAGTGACATAATTAATCATGGCACAACTCCAATAGACCATGAAATTTTCAATTTAATCTAGAAATTTATTCATCAAGCCTAAAAGTTCATTTCAGAAAATTATGGAGTGGAAGGCTGTATTTTTCACATGGTTGGTATTAAAAAGAAAAAAAAAAAAAAAAATCAGCCTTCCACTCCATAATTTTCTGAAATGAGCTTTCATGCTTGATGAATAAATTTCTAAATTAAACGATTAAAATTGTTTAATGTTTACTTCATGATACCTTACAATAATTTATCGGAAAAGATTTAGTTTATGCATTGTTATGTGTGTTATATGTATATAAGTTATTTCAGTTCGTATATTATGTCACACCTACAAAATAAAATGAAGGAAAATTTAAGTTTTATCGGTGATCCCTATAGCCACAATGACACTTTTGAATTGAAAAATTGTCGCATATTTTTCAATGAACGCTGCCTGAGTAATCTAAAATGTATTCTCTAATGAAGTATTTAAGTATATACGCATTTAAAAAACAAAATCAGGGATAGCCAAGATGCTCTAAAAATGATAATTCTTTTATTATTATTAATTTTTATAATAAATTTTTTCTTAAAAATTTTCTGGTGTGAAACTATAAAATTTTGTATACTTTTTGTAGGATCATCATTTTAATTTTCTAGATTTACATTTCAACCCCTAACACATTTTTGGCTATAATTCTATGAATATTAAAGTAAAGTACTTGATAGAAAAAAAAAAAACTGTTTTTTAAAACTTTCTATAATGGTGCTTTAATGCTTTAATATCTAAAATCAAAATCGGGAGTTCTAACCCCGTTAAATTAATAATTTGAATTTTTGGCCTGTGATTACAATTTATCTATAAATGTACATTTGCGTTGTTATGCTGCATAGCTCATGGAAATAAAATTATCATTAAACTTTTAAAATTTCAAATAAATTAAACAATAATTACAGTGATGCCACTAGTCCTTCAAAATCCTGGGTCCCTAGGACCAATAAGTTTAAAAAATCTGGGTCCTTTTTTTAAAAAATGGGTCCCCACATACATAATTTTTTTTTTTTTACAGATATAAATTAAAATTTTATCTTATTGTAGATGAAAAACAGTTTTTAGGAATTTTTAACCATCTCTTTTTGAGATTGTCTTAATCTAATATTATGTAGGAAGTCGTTGCTGTTAAGGAACAACTGGAAACATTTAGCTCAATGTGCTCTTTAACCAGGAAAAAAAAAAAAGGGAGAGAGAGAGAAAATATAATATCTGATTATTATTACTATTATTGTGAACTAGAAACATTTTTAAAATTTCCTTGAAATTATTAGCATTAAGAGAACAAAATGAGAAAAAAGTTTATTTTCTTTTTTATTTTCTTTTATTTTATTTATTTATTTAAGAAATGAGGAGTTTTTAGACAAGTAGATTGATTACAAAATTTAGTTACACATTCCACTTCAAATACAGTGCAGGATCCATTATCCAGCAATCGCGGTACCGACCTGATTCCGATTATCGGAATTTTCTGGATATCAGCCCCTGCCGATAATGGAAATATCACGTCTGCAAAAGCTATTCCAAGTCCCCCACCCTCCTTATCACAAAATAACTTATCATTAAACTATACTGATAACTTGAATAATGTATTAGAGAAAAAAATAAAAGAAGGTTATGTACTTATTGTTGTAAATATCTAACCTCAGAACAACTTTTTTTGTGTTCCGAAACCTTTTTTTTCCCCCCCGCAAAAATATATCTGCTTTGCACCTGTTTATCACGTGACAATCTGTCGCACCACTCTATGACTTATAAATTAAAATTAATGTGTAGTTTCAGCATTTAAAAACTTTTTCATGTTTTTATTTTTTTTTAAATTAAATTTAAATTTATTTTTTATATTGTTGAACTGATTTAATTTTATTATTTAATACCTAATTTTTCTAACATAACAGTATACAAACAGTGTACTTTTCTGCCCTGCCAGTCTCTCAGGAATTCTATTATGAAATCATAATTGGGTGTTGCTATTGAAAAAAATGAAGTTGGTGCTCATTTCAATATGTAGATGATCCCTAAATAAAAATTTGACATCATTTTTAAAAAGTACATTTAATTTTCTGTTGAATAATGTCTATGAGATTTTTCTGCATCAAATAATAATAAAATTACAGCGATTGTTGCATTTATTATTTTTTTTTTTTTCCTCGATTGCTCATATTATATATATGCTATGTATAGGTCACGGTAACACGAACTATATAGATTTGGTGAATCTAGCATAGTTTTTTTTTTACAGAGACACAAAAAAAAATTCTTTACCATTATCGCCTGTGGGCTCAAATTATTTCAAGTATGATAGTGTCTAAATACCTCATTCAAATAAACTGAAAAATTACACATATACTTGTTGTAGGTCATCATTGCACAAACTGTCTAGATTTTGGTGAATCTAGCCCTTATAGATTTTTCCAGGGAGAACGAAAAATTCTTTATCATTATGCCCTTCAAATTATATGAAGAGCAATTGCGTCAAATGCCTTATTCAATTACACTGATAGATTTCAGGTTTCTCTTACTTTAAGTATTTAAAGGTTGTTTAAATAATGTTCAGAAAGTCGAGGGGAGTCACTTTAGAATTTTTGATTCTCACATTATAAAATGTGTGAAATAAAGTTTGCAGGAGAAATGAAGAATTCTTAGTAATCTTTATTTCTAATTTTTGAATAGGGTTTTTCTTTAATAAAAATTATTTAATATCCTTTCATATATATGCATATGTTCACACCAATTTGATTAAACTTTTTAAAAATATTGCATTAATCTAATGTTAATTTCATTCATCTTTTTTTTTTTTTTTTAATAAATTGAATTTCCATTTAAATACAAAGAAATCCCAGTTTTAAATTAGTACATTATAAACTTAAATAAATAAATAAATATAAATAAAATAGAAAAAAATAATAAATAAATAAAGTAAATAAATGGAAAAAGTCTCCTTGTGTTTTTGTATTTTTAAAAATATGAATTTATTTGTAAAAATATGAACATCTTCTAATAAAAAACATTGGTTTAGTAATAAATTACTTGAGTTAATGTTGTATTCTATTCTAATGTATTTTTAAAATTTATAGGAATAAGAATTATATTGATATTATACCTAAAATTTTTGTATATGTAATATTTCTTTTTTAATTAGATCTACGAGGATATTTATAGTGAAGTTAAAAATTTAAAACAAAAAAAACGGGAGACACGACAGATAGCAGATGTTTTACGCAACGATAGGGATAAAGCTATAGAACAGGAAGATTTAATTTTTAGGTCCTATCAAAATTGTAACCAGAAATTTCAACAATTGGTAAGTACTGCTTTT
Organism: Salticus scenicus; assembly: GCA_963930645.1. Classification (NCBI taxonomy): domain Eukaryota; kingdom Metazoa; phylum Arthropoda; class Arachnida; order Araneae; family Salticidae; genus Salticus; species Salticus scenicus. Next base: position 129,427,963 of record OZ005648.1, on the reverse strand, counting down.
TTTTTTTTTTTTAACATATATTTTTTAAAATATTAAAATAGTTACTATATTTGTTGCTGTGTAAGGAAATGACATGTTTACAAACAAATACTCCATCAATCATTCTATCATATTCATGAGTGGCAAAAAAAAAAAAAACTTGTTTTCCATAGCTATGCATATTAAATTTAATGAATATTATTTGAAAATCTGTTTGTTGTTGAATTTTTTTTTTCCTTCTGAAAAAATTAAAATACCTAAATTCTCAAAAATATTTTAAAATAAATATTAATATAATGTAATGACCAAAATTCTATTATTAACTAGTTGCCTTTGGCGACCAGCTAGTTCACGATTCTTGAAAAAAACGACCGTATGAAACTTCCACTCGGTGGCACCTGCGGCGCCTTTCTTCCGTTTCAGGACTTACAACAGCTTATAGATATATAGTGCAAATAGCTTTATTGAAAATTTTAACTGTGGTAAATTTCCGCTTGGTAGCACTTGTGGCACCCTCTTCCCGTGTCAGTATCTGAAACAGCCTGTTTGCTTGCCATGTTATGATCTTTGGAAATTCTAACCATAGCAAAGTTCTGCTCGGTGGCACCTGCGACACCTTATCTCCATTTTAGAACTCTCATCAGCTTGCTCGCACATAGTGCAAATAGCTTTGAAAAATTTAACTGCAGCAACGTTCCTCTCTGTGGCGACTACGATCCCCCTTTTTGTTTCATAATTTGAAACAGCCTGTTCACTCACTGTGTAAAGGAACATTGAAAATTCTGATTGTGGCAAATCCATAACCTGGTGGGGGCCTACGGTCTCCTAATCTACTCCCAAATAATTTAATCGTAATTGGATATTTTAAATTATTAAAACGTCAAAGCGCCATCTGGCGACAGAGATTTGCAACATATACTCTTCAATTCCAATTCCAATATCTTTTAAAATGAATTTTATTACTTATGAAATTATGTTAATTAGAAGCTGAGATTCAAAAGTAGTATAAACATTGTTATAAAAAGATTTGTGTCTGACTTTCCCAAATGGTTTTCTCCAAAACTTGCGTAATTGAAGGTTAAATAATGTTAAAAATCCTTAGTAAGAATATAAAATAATGTACATAAAGTCATATATATAAATGCAGCTTGATATAAGTTAGTGCTTATGAACTTTTGGTGTCACCAGCTCAATAGGTGTTGTTGTTATGCAGTGATTTCCACAGTTTAAGGTAGGGCTATATCTCAGGAACTACTGCACAAAAATAAATATAAATTTATATATAGCAGAAACCTGATATAAGTTAGTGCCTATTAACTTTTGGATTCACCTGCTCAAAAGGTGGCGTTGTTAGATTTTCACAGTTTAAGGGAGGGCTATATCTCAGGAACTACTACTCAAAATTGCATAAAAATTTATGTGTGCACCTTGACATAAGTTTCTGCAAATCAACTTTTGGTACTAATTGCTCAACAGGTGGTGCTTCTATACAGCAATTTCCTCAGTATAAAGAAGACTATATCTCAGGTTCTAATGCGTATAATCAAACAACGCTTGATATGTGAAAAGGCCATTGTGAGACATTATGCTGATTCAATTTAGATGTATAGCTAACAATAGGTTGTGCTGCTATAGTGCAGTTTTTCCTGAGAATGGGAATGTTATATTTGAACTTCTATAACATTTAACTGTGCAAAACTTGATACATGAAATAACCATTATGAAAACACCTTTTTTAAATGTTAAGTTAAATTGTGTTTCTTTGGATATTTAGTGTTAGTTTTCTCTAAGAGAAAAATCGCCTGCATTCGTCATGGTAGATAATTTAATAAATAATAGTTTTTGTAAATTATTTGAACAGAGTGAATTTATAGAGGAAAATATAGAAGAAAGTTTTGTGGTGGCCACAACATACTAGTTTTTTTTTTAAATGCTTTAACTCTCAAACTTTCTTTGAATTCGCACTGAAACCAAACACTTGATGTATTTATTATGCAACAATTTTTCAATATCTTTTCCTTGTGTTAATTGATTTCTGAACTTTTGTTCCTTCTTTGTACGGTAGACAGGGTGGCTACTAGTCAGGGAATCATAGAAAAATCAGAGATTTTCACAAATTTTGTACAAACAAGGCATATTTGAAAAGCTTGTTATTGTAAATCAATAATTTGTTTGTTAATATTGTGAGAATTTCATGAGAAATAAACATCATAAGTCAGAGAAAATTCTGGGAAAAAGGCGAAAAATAATCAGGAAAAATGTTAGAGAATTTGAAAAGTTTCAATACTAGCCACTGTGGTAGATAGCAGCTAATAACTCCAAAATTTAACAAATGAATTTTCAGCCATATGCAGAAATCACATTAAATTTCTTAGTAGACGTGAATGTGCACCTAGCTGATTTGTTGATGCACTCGTGCTCAGTTTTTTTTTTTTTTTTTTTTTTAATCTGATGGTATTATTTTTACATGAAACAAATGTTGCAAGTTTTTGCATTTTATAATGTTAACTTACAAAGTCATTTATTTGTTAAATTAATCATTATTTGAATTTAATCAGGTTAACATATAAATGTTTCAAACTAACAATTTCTCAAAAACTAAAAATCTTTTCTTTTTACACATTTATGGTCAACTATATGTCTAATAGCCATTTTAAAAATCAGTTTACCAATTTTCAAAAGAAAATGTGTAGTAAATGTTACAGGGTTAATAACTGAAGTGATGTGGTAACTTTAATGCATAGAATAATAATCATTTGTATCTTGATGTTTTATAATATAAATAATAACAATAATTTTTGTACTTTATAAAAAACTAAACCATGAAGTAAAAATCTAAATTTAAAACATTTTAAAATATACAACCTTTTTAATTCTTCATGCCACTTGCCAACTAGTTTCGCATGGGGTGCCCCAGCTTGTTCTCCGGCAATATGGTGTTCGAAGTTAATTGAAACTTACGTTAGTTTCAACTAACTTCGAACACCTTATCACCGGAGAACAAGCTGGGGCGCCCCATGCGAAACTAGTCGGCAAGTGACATGAAGAATTAAAAAGGTTGTATATTTTAAAATGTTTTAAATTTAAATAATTTTTGTGATATATTTAAAAATTAAATAAAGCTTTTATGATGTCAGTTTTCTGATTGTTGATTTGTAATACAACAAAATGATTTTCAGAGTTCTCGTAAGAGAAACATAAAGACCAAAATGACTAACAAGACAGATGCTCTCACAAACTTCAAGGAACAAGTAAGAGTTAAATTTGTTTTTTCTTTCACTGATTTTATCAATTTTCCATGAGCTTCACAATTTTTATTTGAATAGTAATCTGTTTATTTAAAAAATTTAATACCAGCCTTCATCCTTCAACTTGATTTATAATAATTAATATTTGATTGATTTAATTTATATTACCATTTGGTCAACTTTCATACTGAATGAAACACTGTGCTTGCTTTCCCTTTCTCCAAATTTTCCCGCACCTGAAGGGACTTTCCTCTGCACGGGGTGCTACTGTTTCGGATAGCTAGGGACGTTGTGGATGCTTGAGCCATTCCCATTACCTTCTCAATAAATTTTCTTTAACGGAGATTGAAAAAATGAAAAAATTCTTTTGGCTTTGAAATTAATAAAAGAAATCTGTAAATAAAAATGTTTTGATAAAAATAGGTCTTAATATCTTAATCTAAGTAGAATATATATATATATATATTTTAAAATGTTCTGTGAAATTTTCAAAGAATTATTTTAAGTACTTTTTGAAATCAGAGAACTTTTAAAAGACACTGTTCTTGTTATAATCTATAAAAGTGGTGAAAAAAAAAAAGTCAAAGTTAAAAATTTATTAAGACACTGCACAGCATGTATTGAAGTATACACCAGCCATATATGATTAGCTATAGCTTTTATTTTCGTAAAGCATAGTAAAACAGAAATGTTTTATCCAAATTCAATATTAAATATCCTCTAAAATAATTTAAACATAGAAATGGTATCATGTTTATTGTATTTCTGTGCATAGCAGGGGAAAGAAACCCAGGTTGTTTTTTTCCGTTGGCACTATTTTTGTGTCTGTGTGTGGACAGTGTGGCACAAAGATGGTAGCTCTGATAGTCACGTGCTTCGACATGAAGGTGCCCCCGGAGGGGGTCCTTGTGCACCTCGAAGCCCAATTTTCAAATTTTTGATTAGTTTTCTTTTGATTAATTAAAATATGGAAATATTAACCTCATAATAGCTAAAAAAATTACTCATTTAAATTTTATCTATAATTTAATTTTTGCCAAAAAAAAAAAAAAAAATTAAGAGTTTATTTATTTATTTAATTTTTTTTTCTGACAGGAAATTAAATACATTTACTTAAATGGGAACAATAAAAAATTATAAAAGATCTGGAGTGGCTCCAATCAAATATGAAAACATTGACTAATTAACGGAACATATATATAAATTAAAGTAAGAGAAATCATTAAATAAACAAAAGTGAAAATTATAAGAGGATGTTATAATATTTTTGTCCATTGTTTATTTTACACTACTTTACTTGAAGTGATTTGGGCTCATAGGCCATAATGATAAATATTTCTTTATGTCTCTGTATATATATATTAAAAAAAAAAAGAAGTGCTAGATGCACAAAAATCTATACAGTTCACGCACCTTTGATCTATAACATGTGGATAAATTTTCTTCAGCTCAGTTCAATGAGGCATTTTGACGCTATCGAACTTCAAATTTGAGCCCATAGATCGTATGGATAAAGAATTTTTCTTTGTGTCCCTGTAAAGAAAAAACCTGTAAGTCCCAGATTTACTAAAATCAAAAGGTTCATGCTGTGGTATCCTATAATATACGTACCAATTTTCAGCTCATTTGAACAAAGCGTTTAGGTGCTATCGTGTTGACTCACATACATACATTATCGTAAAAATGATTTCAGGAGATTTCAAAACGTATTGAAACAACAAAATCTCAAAGTCATATTTGTGACATTATTACAATACTGTCCTTACATATGTATGTTTGGACAATAAAAAATTGAATTACACACCTCACAAAAATTGACTTCATTATAACTTTAAAATTTTATATAAAGTGCTAATATAGTTTATGATGTTAATGTATGTTATTCTAACAAACCCATGCAAAATTTTCACAGTTTATTTCTATATATTTAATTATCTTTAAAGTTTGAGACTTACTTTATAAGTCTTATACAAATTTTATCATCCAATTAAAATTTTGATTTACCAGAAGCCAAATTATTATTATTGGGATGAAACGCTAATGATAGTTGAACCAAATCATTCAAAGAAAAGTTTCAAAATAAAATTCATGCTTGACGTCACAGTTCCGGCATTTCCTCAGACGAGAGAGCTTTAATAATGGACTCCTAAGAAAATTTTTAAATTTTCATAGGAGGCAAGATCTCCATGTTGGCAAGATCCCTTTTATTTTACTTTTTTATTATTTATTCATTTTGGCAAAATTTTTAATTAAAAACACTTAGTACAAATGTTGATTATACTTTTTATTATTGCGTTTTTCAGTCAGTTTATGAAAACTAGCAAACCCGTGTGAAATTTTTGCAATTTCTTTCTTTCTTTATTTACCTTTAAAATTTGAAAAATAAGTCATACTTCATAAATTAACTAAAAGGTGCAAAGGATAAAAGTATTAGCAAAATAGGTATTGAAAAACTTTCCCTTTTTTATAGAAGAAATTATATGTAAAGGGATTGATTTCATTATAATTAATTTTCCGACTATTTTTTATACTTTTACTGTCAAGCTGTTGATGTCACATTTGACTACATATAGCGTTTCATTACTCCTCTTAACTCAGTGGATCATAACTTTTAATTTATCTGTTCTCATGATACATTTTACGTGATTTTCAAAGATTTTTAAAACTTTTAATATTGTTTATATTCAGTTATTATTATTAGCCTTGTATAGAATATGAGTTACTTAGCTCTATAAGTAATGCTTAAGTTTTAATGTTTGCTTATTTTTTTTGCTTGCTTAATTCTAATAATTTGCTTAGCTTTAACAATTCATCCTTTTTTTATAGTTGAAAATGCCATTACCGCCATGTAAGAAAAAATGTTTGAGGAACGGGTCCCGAGAAAACAAAATGAATGAACAAAAGCTATGAGATTTGAAAAATTTGTTTATAGAGAAAGAAGAATGGGAGCCAACAGGATCCGCACTGCAGCAGCTCGAACTGTAGAAATGGAAAAAGAAACTAAAGCAAGATGTCAACAAGATAAACAATCTACTGCAGCAGCTCGAGCTGCAGAAACAGAGGAAGAGAAACCCAAGGAAGACGTTGCCAAAATATACAATCTACTGCAGCATCTCAAGCTGCAGAAACAGAGGAAGAAACCGAAGGAAGATGTCAACAAGCTAAACAATCTACTGCAGCATCTCAAACTGCAGAAACAGATGATGAAACTCAAGCAAGACAAGAGTATCAAAGAAAGTTCCTCCTGGCCTCCAGATTACGAATGTGGTCAAAAAAAAAAAAAAAAAAATGCTGCATATCACTACAGCCCACATATAGATTGCTGTCGGGATCAATCAACAGACATTGGTACCATGATGCACATTTGTCAATACTGCAGTGCCTTGAAATGGAAGAATGAACGCCCTGGACTTTGCTGCAACAATGGAAAAGTTAAAATCAATTAATTACCTGAACCTCCAGAGCCACTTAGGAGTTTTTTAAGTGGCGATTTGCAACATTCTCAACATTTTTTGTCAAATGTAAGAAAATATAACACTGTCTTCAGTATGACCTCATTTGGAGCCACCAATAGGATAATAGAAGGATCATTCATGCCTACATTCAAAATTCAGAGTCAGTTTATCATCTAATCGGAAGTCTAAATCCTGCACCCAATCAAGAAAGAAAATTCTTACAGGTGTATTTCATCAGAAACCAAGATCAAGAAACTGATCAACATTGCAGAATTATACCAAATACTAAAAGAGAAATTATCGCTGCCCTGCAGGAAAGGCTTCACCTTGAAAACAACTACGTAAGAAGCCTAAAGTTTGTATTGGAGACTATCCAGCACTCAACTGAAGCAAAACTTATTATTTCTGCTGACAGAACTCCCATGAATGAGCATGAGAGACGATTCAATGCTCCGGCGATGTAACAAGTTGCTATCATTCTGGCTGGTGAACAACATGGAAATGATGACCCCACGCCCACATTTTGTGATGGCTTTGGGAAAGTACACTCCTAGGTAGTGTAGATGACTTCCTCAGTGCTGAATTTCCTGATCCTGATTTAGATCCAGTTCTTTATGATGTACTAAAGAGCCAGATGATACATAGAAGAAGTCCAGAAAATGGAGGACTTATTGCTCAGATCAGGCTAAAGGGATCAAATATGGAGATGGATAACAGATGGGTGGTTCCTTATTCACCAATTTTGTCCAAGATATTCAAAGCCCACATTAACGTTGAATTTTCCAATTTTGTCAAGGCCATAAAATATGTCTGCAAATATGTGAACAAGGGTTCGTATATGGCTATGTTTTCCATAGAAGGTGAAGATAGTGTCCATGATGAGGTACAGCGTTATGAAATTGGAAGGTACATCAGCAGCAATGAAGCAGTTTGGATGATTTTAAGCTTTCAAATTCACCACCATTATCCAACAATTGTTCATCTGGAAAATAGACAAATAGTGTTTTTCACTGAAGTTAATGTTCAAGAATGAGCATAATCTGTAGAATCAACGACTTTGACTGCATTTTTTTATCTGTGCAGCAATGACGATTTTGCTCGCACTCTTTTTTACCATGATCTGCTGAAGTACTACACTTGGAACAAAAGCACAAAAAGGTGGAATAGACGAAGAGTTGGTCAACCCATACTAGAACATCCTGAAGTCAAGTTTATTCATGCTCTCGACCATGTTTACACTGTCCATCCAGATTATTCCGAATGCTTCTACTTATGTCCATGAAGTTAAAGGTCTGAGGTCATTTGACGAACTCAAAACAGTTAACGACACACTATGTGAGACATACATAAACGCATGTAATCTCTTGGGACTTCTCAAAGACAATTGGCAATTGCATAATACATTGGCAGAAGCGGCTCTCACTCAATCGGCAGCTATGTTACATAATCTATATGCTGTAATGCAGCAAACTTGCGCCATGTCAAAGTCTCAAAATTTGTGGAACGCCTACAAGGAACATATGTCAGAAGAACTTCTGCACCAGGCAAGAACACATACAAATAATTACAGTATGGAAATCAACGATCACATTTTGAATCAAGTGCTCATCCTCATTGACAAAAAGATAAAACTTTTTTTTTTTTTTGGGGGGGGGGGGGTTTCCTCTGGAATACAATCTTTTGGAATTTCTGAACTTCAGTGGAAAGTTTCCGAAATTAACGAACTTTTCGGGCAACATTCATACAACATAGAACATCTGTCATCATTTATATCTGCCCATGAATCGAATCTTATGCCAGGTCAAAGAGAGGCATATACTAAGATAACTACTGCAGCTATCTGTGGTGCAGGTGGTATATACTTTTTGGATGTTCCCGGAGGCACCGGAAAAACCTTCCTCATAAATCTTATTTTGGCAAAAGTTACACGGCTAGGATGTTTGGCTCTGGCAGTTGCATCTTCTGGCATCGCTGCAACACTACTAACTGGAGGACGTACTGAACATTCAGTTTTCAAGTTGCCTCTGAATCTCGCCACTACGGAATTTCCTACTTGCAACATCTCACGAAGCTCAAAACAGGCGAATGTCCAAGCATGCAAGCTAATAGTATGGGATGAATGTACTATGTCGCACAAAGGGGCGTTTGAAGCACTAAATGTCACTTTGCAAAATCTGAGATATAACACTGCAAGGATGGGAGAAGTTACATTACTATTATCCGGAGACTTTCAACAAACACTTCCAGTCATTCTAGTCACATATTTATGTCGAATGTTCGAGAGTTGGAAGTAAAGCAGGGTTGCCAACTGCTCCGATTTCTGCGGAGTTTCTCCGAAAAATTTTAAAAACTCCGCAAATCCACGATGTCATTTCGATGCTCCGCAAATTCAGTCTTGACCACTTAGCAAATATTTTTTATTAAATACATAAAACTGAATAAATGTAAACACTGAAAAAAGAAAAGAAAATTATTTTTTGTTCTTTCCTTGCACACATCTAGACAAAAATCGCGATCCAATCCTTATCAACTTTTGATTTTGCATTTCCAACAGTTGCCGCATAAAACATTATTCTTATAATTTTATTTTTTATCTATGAAAGCGCTTCAACTCCTTTTGAAAATAAAAAAAATAACAAAACTAACTTTTACAATCTAGCTGAAGTTTCTTCAACACTCTTTGCTTCATCGTACAATACTCATAAATAGTAAAGAAAAAACATTCTAGTGCTAGGCATTGCGTAATCAAAATATTGCTGACTTAGAACAGGAACAAGTATTTGTTTACATTAGCTAAGAGCGTGTTTAATTACAGCCATAAGCTGAAAGGGGGGGAAGAAAGAAACTGAATGCTATGATTATGCAGTATTTTGATTTTCTTTTAAACTATATCAATGTTTCAGTTATCTTAATGCTTAATAGGTCATTAAAAAATAATACTTTCTGACGAAAAAAATTGTTTATTCTAATTATTTATTGATAAAAATAATGGATTCAAAGCTACTGAACTTTAAGGCCGATTGACAACGCAAGGGATCTTAGACCAGGAAGAAGTATCTTCCGTAGTATTTTCTTTCTTTTTTTTTTTTTTTATTTATTTTTAAAATTTTTAAAATTGCTCCTCAAAGTAGCCTAAATGCTCCTCAAAATTTCCCTGAATACTCCTCAAACTGTTTTTGAAAAGTTGGCAACCCTGGTAAAGACAATCTGTACATCTACAATGCAAGTAACAGTGCGAAGAATATTGTTTATTCAGAAGTTCTACAGCATTCAACATAATACAATACGTATTTACATAATGACCAGTGAAGTGGGCAAAGCCTGCTAGTATATATTCTAAAGTTTAGTGCAGATAAATAGAATTTTTGAATATTTAAAATACAATTATTTAGTTTTTAAAAATTTCTTTATAAGTTAATCATAAAAAGACTTAAAAAATTTTAAAATTAATTCTTTAAAATTTTGATTTTAATGAATGACACAGGCCTACAAAAATGAAGTTGACAAAATTTGATTTGATGATTTCAACTGATCTTTATGTTTTTTGATTTGCTGAAACCGAAAATGCAGCCCATTTTTCTGTATCACGTATAGATTTTTGTCAATACAGGGTGTTTACCGACACAATTTTTTACATATACCATCATAACAATCAGTTGTTGGTTGATATGGTTTTAAGTCTCACTAGTGCTTCACAATTACAACAATAGGCATCTATGATTAATTAATCATAGAAACATACTATAAAACTTACTATATAATTATATTGGTGGAAGAGTAATGGAAGAAATTGTATAGGCAGGCACCCTGTATTGGCAAAAATCTATACGTGATAGAGAGAAACTGGCTTCATTTTCAGTTTCAGCACACCAAAAAGCATAAAGATCAGTCAAAATTATAAAATCAAAATTTTACATGTTCACCTGTGTAATTAACATTTAAGTTTTTAAATTAACGTATTATGCATGATACACTTAATGTTAAAAAAAGAAGGAAGAAAGAACATATTCCAGAATTCCCTGATTAAAACAGAAAATACTCTGAATAAACCCTGATTAAACCCAAAAAAACCCTCCAAAAAACTATAATAAAACTCGAAAACCCCCACTGGGCAGGGTTTTTTCAAACCCTATTGCGTAGTTGCCAAGCTTAATGTTTTTATGTAAATAGATTTTGCTGTACGAGCTAAGACAGAGATAAAGATGTGATATATTAAAAAGCGGCAATAATAGTAACTTATTTTTTTTTCAAATCAGTAATAACAATAAAAATGGTAACAATGATTATAACACAGATTCCACATCTTGGACACAGGTTCTTGTTATTACATTAAGATAACTTCCAAAGGTTTTTGGTTAAATGCATGAAGAAAAACACACATCAGCACAACTTAAAATAAATATTTATTGCAGATATCATGTCTTTTAGTATAACCAAATAGCAAAAGTCAATTAACAGGTTCATCTGATCGAAACCTTCAGAATTTTGGGTAATGAGAGAGAAGACAATAAACAAGCATGCTGGTTATTTTAGAGTGAGAGACTGAAATGAGTCTGTGAAGTCCATAAATGTAACATTTGCCAAAAGTCATGTGACTCTCAAATTTATGCCAAAAAGTTGTTGCACGTTTTCTTTGTTCATATGTATTTTTAATTCTAAAAATTTGAAAAATGTGAGCCTTTACAAAGCTTAAACCAATTTATTAATGCCAACATATGCCAAAAGGAAATCATCCTTTCTGTCTCCTTTGTTTACCACCCGAAAGTGGTAATTTAAAGCAAGAAATAAAATAATTACTTTTAAATGATAAACAAAAATGAAATTGTTAATGGTGATGGTTTTATGTTTTATAGGAAAAATTACAAATTGAACTATGTTGATAATTACATTTAAATGATAAACAAGCTAAAATAAATTGCCAACAGTAATGATTTTATACCTTATCAGAAAAAATACAAATTAAATTACTTTTACAATTCCAAATATATGAATTTCATTATTTTAAAAGATGGTTATTGAATTTTACTGAATACATTCATATTAATAGAATAAAGATTTAATTTGTGTACAATGAGTAGAATTTCTGTTTAATTAAGTGATTGACTTAAATTTCAAGTAATATTTCCTAAAGGATAATTTTATTATAAATAATAATTCTTTTAATTTTAAAAATTAAATTAATAATTTATAAATAATATGTGCGATAACTTACTCACAAATAATTTATTCTGGAAAAATACATTGTGAATAAAATTCTAATGTTAAATATCAAATCATGCAATATACCATACACACTTTTCCTTTTTTTAAATGTAGATTGATACAGCAAAAATTGAATATAGAAACAGATTAGAAGAAAAAGAAGATCAAAAGAAAAGGTAATTTTTATTAATACAATAAATGTGCAGTATAATACGATTTTGATATATTAATGATTATGACATTGCATGATTTAATTGTATCTCTCTGACTTTCTAAAAGAGAAAAAATTACAAGTAGCTGTTATGGATTTCTGATATAACTGATATATTATATTCTTTTTCTTTAATCTCTTTAAAGCAATTACTTAAAAAAATTATTATAAATAACCTTACTTTAAAGGCTTTGTGCTGTAGTTACATTCGTACAGGAACCACCAACATCATCATGATCAACAGTCATTTTCTCTTCTTGGTCTTTCCTCAAGGAGGTTGTGCCATACTTGGTACATGTTGGCTGTTGGCTCATTGCCGTTACAGTGACCATGAAGTTGCTGTTGATGATGATGCAGGCCCTCGAGCAAAAATAACTACAGCATGAAGTCTCTAACCACTTCACCGGCCATCCTGAGATAATTCAGGGGAAACGTAGCCTTCCACATACTACAGTGGCCGGTGAACTGGTTAATGTAAGGTTATTTTTATTGATTTTTTAAAAGTAATTAAGTTAGGCTTCAAGTAAATTTGCAGCTTGTCTTTAAAGCAAGTTTTTATTCTGTTTTAAATGGGAAAAAAAAAAAAAGGAAAAAAAGAAAGAAAAGAAATTAGTTATTGCTACACTTCATCTTCCTTATATTTTTTATTAATCTAAAATTTTATTGATTGTAAATTTAATTAGATATGCTTCGTGAAAGAAAATTTTTAAAAAATGCTTGTTACTCTTTATCCTGTTACATTTTTTTTTTTTTTTTTTTAATGTAACACACTTTCTATCATCCAATTGGTCTGAAGTTTTGCATGCATGTATATTTTCCGTATATACTGAATTGGAGTTTTTAGCAATGCATTTCAACATGCATTTTGAAATAGCATGTTTTTTTTTTTTTTTTTTTTTTTAACCCTTTGGACTTCTATTTTTTAATTCTTACTCTCTTCCCCCTCTCTTTGAACGCAGTGTAAGCTTGTACCTTGCATGCTTTTCTATGTGAAACCATTAATTGATTAGCAACTAATGAGTACAAAAAAAATAAGATATTTGTTGAAATTTTTTAGTGATGTAGATGTTTCCTGACACTATTATCTCATAAAAAAACTATACTATTGTAAAAGTCGCCCCGCTCAGCAAAAACTCTTACCTTTCTTAGGCAGCCAAAAAAAGGACTGATATCAAATTTCGCCGCCACTATTGAATCCCGGGAACTCACTGGTTAATTTAATGAAGATCTGCCAATAACACTGCATTTATCTTTCTAATAAATCCTAATCTCTTTCTGCACTCTTTGTTATCTGTGTTAGTTTTTTGGCTGCATTATAAACTTATAATTTAAAGTATTTTTACTGCGGGCTGCATAATAATATTTTAATCTTTACTAACTAATTTTTTATTAATTAAAACTTCTACATAGGGGACGCCACCCCGTTGTAAAAATACTTTAAATTATATCTTTATAATGCAGCTAAAAAACTAACACATGTAACAAAGAGTGTTGAAAGAGATTAGGATTTATTAGAAAGATACATGCACTGTTATTGGCAGATTTTCATTAAGCTAGCCATTGAATTCCCGGGATTCAATAGTGGCGGAGAAATTTGATATCAATCCTTTTTTTGGCTGCCTAAGAAAGGTAAGAGTTTTTGCTGGGCAGGGTGACTTTTACAATAGTATTGTTTTTATGAGATATCACTTCTTTTTGCAGGTTATGTATGTGGTTTTATACATATAATACATATGCATAAGAAAGGTAAGAGTTTTTGCTGGGCGGGGTGACTTTTACAATAGTATTGTTTTTCATGAGATATCACTTCTTTTTTGCAGGTTATGTATGTGCTTTTATAAGTATAATACATATGCATAAGAAAGGTAAGAGTTTTTGCTGGGCAGGGTGACTTTTACAATAGTATTGTTTTTATGAGATATCACTTCTTTTTGCAGGTTATGTATGTGGTTTTATAAATATAATACATATGCATAAGAAAGGTAAGAGTTTTTGCTGGGCGGGGTGACTTTTACAATAGTATTGTTTTTCATGAGATATCACTTCTTTTTTGCAGGTTATGTATGTGCTTTTATAAGTATAATACATATGCATAAGAAAGGTAAGAGTTTTTGCTGGGCAGGGTGACTTTTACAATAGTATTGTTTTTCATGAGATATCACTTCTTTTTTGCAGGTTATGTATGTGCTTTTATAAGTATAATACATATGCATAAGAAAGGTAAGAGTTTTTGCTGGGCAGGGTGACTTTTACAATAGTATTGTTTTTCATGAGATATCACTTCTTTTTTGCAGGTTATGTATGTGCTTTTATAAGTATAATACATGTGCATAATGAATATATTTGTGTAATAGAGCAATAAAAAACGTGTGTGTTATGCATAGATGCAAATATATTGTTACGAATTTCTAAATAGTATTAGTTATTTTTATGTGATTTCTTTTTAAGAGGCTTAGTCAGATTATAAAATGTCAATTTTCGGCATTTCTAACTTGTTTGTGCGTTAAAAAAGCTCCTTTTCCATTAAAAACACGCTTTATCAGGGCACGTAATGGACTTGGCGACGAATTTGGCAAGTTTATTGCTCCTTGACAACTATTTTGACGACCTTAGTGGAAAAACCTTTATTATCGATATACTCATTGTCAAAGCTATAACTCGATTATTACGGAAGTTACTGTGAAATTCTGGATTAATGGCAGGCTATAAAAGGGGTCCCGTTCCGACCACTGAGGTGAGTTTCTCCCTAAGATTTTACGGAATAGAAAGTTCTGCTTGACTAAGTCTCTATCATTGAATTGCAGCCTATTTCTGTATGTTATGATTATGGTATCGTTTGTGCTATGATTTTTATGTTGTCAGCTGTTATTTAAGCTGTGCGTTCTGGTGAAACTCAAGTTGATACTGGGTTTAACAGACCTGTAAACTTCCAAAATATTCTGTCAATAAATTTTTAAACCTCTGCAAGGTGCATCTTTCATTCACAGAAAATTCACAAGCCCCGAGTGCACAACAATATGTTTGTCTAATGCATATGTATTATGTGAGTGTGTAATTCTTAGGGAACCCATGTTTATGAATATGTATTTATATGATGTGTATGTTTCATACTGACATTCGAATGAATTTGCATTGTATTTATTCCTTTAAAATCTACTTAAAGCCACTTATGTCATTTTTATTAATTAATGATATTTAAAAAGGTTGAATTGAAAGAATAATTTAGTAAATAACCAAATCTGAGAACTTTTACATTAGAAAACTGTCATGGCATTTGGCACATTTGGCGATTGATGCTCACAACGAGATCCAATGGTAATTCAGTCTAAGGAATAAAGTATTTCAGAGGCTTTACAGTAGTGTAATTCATAAACAATTGTAAAAATTTTGCCTTTAATACAGCCAAGGTCATAGCCAGATAAAAATTCCAGTGTAGGTTCAACATTTAGTATGTAATATTAAGTGTTTAAAATGAAATATAATCAAAAAAATTTTTGACAAATCTGCAAAATTTTTCTGAGTTTTTAAAATCCCCAAATACCCTTCCTTAACTACGACCTTGAATATAGCTAAATGTTTCAAATTTAATTTGGCAGTTTATCACATGGGCCATGAAAGAGTGTTAACACTTCCGCGACTGCAAGTTGACTAAAAGTATTTACAGACATGAGAATTTTCCGCGAATCCGCGATTTTCCGCTTTTTTGTGATTTTCGTTTATTTCGCTGTTTTTTGTTTTGTTAAAATCAAACTCCAATAATGATCAGTGTTCAAACACTCAAGGAAAAACTTTAGATTCTCAATCTTTTTCCATCCAAAATATAAATGTCAATATTCATTTTAAGCATGCTTTATCAGATTCTATAACATATAAAAGAACAGAATTATTCAATATTTCTCACTCATGTAATTTTTTTTGTCCTTCCTCCCCCCCCCCCCCTTCTTTTTCATATCTAACCATTGCCAATCAAACATTCTGCGGGAAGCCTTTTATTTTTGGATATTTATCTATTCACAACTAAAATGTCAATATTAATTTTAAACTTACTTTATGATATTCTAGAACCCACAAAGAAGTAGAATTGTATTTAATATTTCTCACTCATGAACTACTT
Organism: Salticus scenicus; assembly: GCA_963930645.1. Taxonomy (NCBI): domain Eukaryota; kingdom Metazoa; phylum Arthropoda; class Arachnida; order Araneae; family Salticidae; genus Salticus; species Salticus scenicus. The sequence continues at coordinate 129,411,754 of OZ005648.1, read as the reverse complement.
TTTATCCCCCCCCCTTTTTTTTCCCCCATTTTCCACCACCAGTTAGTGTTATTAAATGTTGATTGCTAGCTAATTTTTTTTTTTTTTCTAAACACATGTTTTATTGTGTTAATGTGTTATTCTTTTAGTTTAATTTGTTACTTTTAAAATATTTCGTATAGTTTTTTTCCTGTGAGCATTATTTTTCATTTGAAACAAATTTTATGAACACATTTGTATAGTTTTCCCCGCGCGCGTTATTTTTCATTTGAAAATAATTTTATGAACACGCGTGTTTCCTCTTTTTTCAGTTTTCTGCACTCTCATGCCTGTATTTAAAAAAATGCATTTTCACCATGTTCTGAACTACCGTAATTTCGCGTATATAATCCGCATCAGAAGATATCCCGCAGCATAAAAATTTTATCTAAAAATAATTATAACTGAAAGATACCCTGCAATAGAAGATACCCCGCACTTCTAAAATCACATGGTCGGCAATCGCCTTTTGTAATTTCAATACTAATTGCTATTATAATAATAAGTAGGAAAGGATACAAATAATAAATATACGAATATAAATAATAAACAAATAAATTTACTTACCTATAATGATAGAGCAAATAATCATAACTTATTATTAATATTTCTCTATATATAAATTACTATAAACTGGAGTAACTTCTAATGATTAACACCTTTATTCAATTTATAAGAAAATTATAAATTAATAATAAATTTATTTACAAAATTCATTCAAATCCATCTAATTCGGATTCTTCCGTATCAGAATTAAAATGTGGCAATATTGTTTAGGACAGTTCATCTTCATCATCCTTGTTATCCTCTTCATCAAGTTCCTTTTCACTGTCCTCAATTTCATCGTCATTATACGTTAACATAATCGCGACTGCTGACGTGAATTCACATAATTTTAACTTCTATCGCTATAGTTGCCGTTGCCGTAAATTCGCGTCTTTTCAGATTATGTTCCTGGTTACAGATGACGTGAATTTACGTCATTTAAAGATTTTTTTATGGAAACGATACTTTAGTATTATTTCAATAGTGTTATTAGGGTATTATTTCTTCGATAGTATTATAGGTTCGTTCTAATATTATATGACTAACCAACTTCAGAAAATTACAAAAATAACATTACAAAACATTATATCTAATTTTTTATGCACATTTAAACATAAAAAGTTTGTAGCTACTAGCTTGAGTTTACTTCAATATTCCCTGGTAATCAGTTTTAGAAAAGTAAAAAGTATGCCGGTCATGAGTGTTAATAATCCAGACATTTTGAATCCAGATTTTATTATTTTTATAGTAATAAAGTCTCAAGCATTTATCACCCATTCAGCTACTTTCACTAGAAATGCTTTGATTTTTTTCTTATTCGCGAAAGATACCTCGCACCGCATGATAGCCCGCAGGACATACAAAGTCAAGTTTTTTTAATAGATTACCCGCGGGTTATATACACGAAATTACGGTATTCTGAAAGTTTCAAATGTCTAACTAGTCGGGAAGTTAGTTAAATAAATTTTTCTGTTGAATCATATAAACGCTGCCGAAGGCAGTAGGGACCTGAAGCAGTTGACTGAAAGTATTAAAAAATGTATTGTCACCGTGTTCTGCGCTATACTGAAAGTTTCAAATGCCTAGCTAGTCTGGAAGTTAGTTAAAAATCGATTACAAGCGGCAGCAGGAACCCAAAACAGTTGGCTAAAAGTATTTTTAAAAATGCATTTTTACAGTGTTCTGAACTATTCTGAAAATCTCGAATGTCTAGCTAGTCGGGAAAATAGTTAAATAAATTTTCTGTTGAATCATATAAATGCTGTCGAAGGCAGTAGGGACCTGAAACAGTTGACTAAAAGTATTAAAAAAATATTGTGTTACCGTGTTCTGAGCTATTCTGAAAGTTTCAAATGTCTAGTCAGGAAGCTAGTCAGGAAGTTAGTTAAAAATCAACTGCAAGACTTGTACTGGTAATGCTGCCGAAGGCAGCAGAAACCCAAAACAGTTGGCTAGAAGTATTAAAAAAATGCATTTTCACCATGTTCTGAACTATTCTGAAAGTTTCAAATGTCTAGATACTCAGGAAGTTAGTTATATAAATTTTCTGTCAAATCATATAAACGCTGCCGAAGGCAGTAGGGACCTTAAACAGTTGACTAAAAGTGTTAAAAAATGTATTGTCACTGTGTTCTGAGCTATCCTGAAAGTTTCAAATGTCTAGTTAGTCGGGAAGTTAGTTAAAAATCGATTGCAATATTTGTACTGTAAAAACAAACAAACAAAAATCGAAGTTAATAAAAACATGGTTTAAAAAAAAAAAAGAAACTAAGTTCTACATTATTAAAATCATTAGTTGTGTGTCACCTCTAGCATACATATCAAATGCAGCATTTAGACGCTATTGTATTCACTGATACACATACATGCATACCTCTTAATTATGAAAAATGAATTCAGATGACCTCAAAACTGATAGAAACACAAAAATGTCAAATTTGAATTTTTCCATGATAAGATTTCTCTTATAATAATATATGATCGAAATTTAATTATATGTATTCTTCCATCATCCGTAATTTTATAAAGTTAACAAATCGCTTGTGGCGACTTCTTTTTTTGCACCTGGTTCTTTTCTTCCTGTAAAATCATCTTGAGACACATTAAGACACTGATCACGCTTTGTTTACTTTTAAACATTTTAAATTTACTTACGGCACAAACATAAAATACATAACCAACACATAAATTAACATCAAGTAAAGTATTTTAAAAATAACATATAGAATTGAAACGTTAGTCCATCTTGATTCGCATACGCACACGTGTTGCCACACTTTCGTACCAAACTTTTCAGTTCTTGTTTTGGAATACTCTCGAAATCAGAGGTGCGGCGTTCACACCTTCCCTCCAGTTTCACTTGAGGGACAATGGCCTTCACAGTGAAACTACTAACAAAAATTTGTGGATAATTTATATAACTGTTCATGAAAGTCTAATTGTCCTTTTAAATTCTTAATTATTGTTTCATCTTTAAATAAATGTTCATGAAAGTCTAATTGTCCTTTTAAATTCTTAATTATTGTCTCATCTTTGACCCAATATGCGATGTTCCATCAAGAGCAATAACATTTATATTTCACTTAAAATTTAAATATTTTCTATGGTATAAAATAAGTAACATTTAAACACATAATAGAAATAAAATATATATATAATATATATATGAATAAACATTTATCCTGGCATGGATTTTCTTATGCACTTTAAATAATCTTAATGAATTAATATACTTGAATATAAGAAACAAAATAAACACACACATATATATATATATATGTAATAACAAATACAATATTAAACTAACTTATGACTTTATTCATGAATGCGTGATAAAGCATCTGCAATAGTATTACTGCTTCCTGGCTTATGAGCAATAGTCACTTGATAGTGAGATAGAGCCAATGCCCATCTTTGTAATCTGGCGTTCTTAGGAACTGTTTCTGTCAAATATTTTAAAGGGTTATGGTCCGTGTGTAAGATAATAGTGGTTCCATAAGTCCACATTTCGAATTTACCTAATGCCCATATTACAGCATAAGCTTCCCTTTCAATAGTGCTCCACTTTGATTGAGCAGGGGTCAGTTTTTGGCTTGCAAAAGTTATTGGTTTCAGTTTATTCTGCTCATCTCTCTGCATTAGACAGGCTCCAATTCCGGTCACTGAAGCATCAGTATCGATTTCAAAAGGTTTCGACATATCAGGTGTATACAGAGATGTTATAGAGCACAAACAATTCTTTAACGAATTAAATGCGCTTTCGGCTTCTTCTGACCATGGAAGGTCGTTTGGCACAGGTTTTCGAGTTAAGTCCGTTAAAGGTTTTGCTATATTGGCATACCGAGGCACATAGTCTCTGTAATAGTTAAATAATCCTAGGAGTGACTTCAATGTTTTCTTAGTTTTAGGGGCTTTCAAATCTTTAATAACTGATATCTTGTCCGGATCTGGGCCGTGCTCTCCTGAGCCTACGACATGTCCTAAATATTTTACTTTCAACATCGCAAACGAGCATTTCTTTAAATTTGCCGAAAAATTCAATTTTTTCAGAGTTTCTAAAATGGATTTAATATGATTAAGATGATCTTCCCAGTTTGAAGAAAATATGATAATATCATCAAGAAAACTTTCGGCGTAGTCACTATGAGGTCGTAATACTTGGTTCATTATTCTTTGGAATGTTGCTGGTGCTCCAGATAACCCAAATGGCATCACCTTCCACTGATACTGACCCTTTGGAGATACAAAACTGGTTAATTCTCGGCTTTGCTTTGCTAAGGGTATTTCCCAATATCCCTTAAGGATATCTAAAGTTGTCAAGTAACGAGCTCCACCAGCTTTAAATCTAAGATTTTCTGAATTCTGCATAGGAAAAGGTGGAATTTTACTAACTGAGTTCAGCTCTCTGTAGTCCACGCAAAGTCGGACAGTTCCATCTTTCTTGGCTACACATACCAATGGATATGCTATTTCTGCTGAAGAGGGTTCTATCAGGTCTTTTTCCAATAATTCTGCTATCTGTTTTTCTATATTAGATCTTAATGTTTCTGGAACTTTATAAAGATGAGGTTGTTTCCTCTCTACTCCAGACTTTAACTGGATAACATGTGGAGGAACTTTGGCTTTCCTTAATTCCCCATCAAATATTGTTAGATATTCTTTAATCAGATTCAACAGCTGTTTATGTTGCTTTGCTGATATCGAATTTGATTTTATATCAGCTTTTAGTTCTTCATCTGTTACTTGCCGTGATTCTACGGGCGCATGTTGTATATCTCCAAACTCTTCATCTGTTTCGTAAATAATTCCTACAGCTCTGACAGGTTGAATATATTTACGCAATTTATTTTGATGAAGATGTCGAACACTTCCATCAGGTATCATTCATAAAAAGAATGTGGAGACTTCTTTTCTACTATTTCTCCTGGTCCTTTCCATTTTGAACAAAGACGATTTGTTGAATCAGGGATTAACACTACAACTTCATCCCCAACAGAAAATTCGGTATCTCTTGACCATAAATTATGATAATGTACATATTTCTGCTACTGTTCTTGAGCTATGCTATTCGCATACTGTGCCGCATCTTCTAAACGTTTCCGGAGTTTCAACAGGTAGTCAGCTACAGATTCTCCAATCCCTTGAGGAAGTACGACTTCATCTTCCCAACTTGATTTGAGGATGGCTAGAGGTCCTACAGGTGGTCGCCCATGAACTAGTAGGAATGGAGCAACACCCGTTGTAGCGTTAGGCACTTCTCTGTATGCCCATAACAAGAATGGCAACTGTTTATCCCAGCCTCGACCTTGTGAATTAATTGCATGATGTAGCATGGATTTCATAGTTCCTATCCATCTTTCAACCAAACCATTCGATTGTGGATAACCTGGAGTGGAAAATTTAGGAACACATCCTAATCGTTTTAAAAACTCTTTTGTCAGCTGTGCGGCAAAATTTCTTCCGTTATCCATTGCAATTACTCGAGGAATTCCAGTTCGTACGAATATTTCTATAAATGCATCACAGGCTGCCTTTGCTGTTAAAGACTTCAGAGGTATTGCTTCCAGCCAACGACTATGCTGGTCCATAACGCACAGTACATACTGATGGCCACGTGATGACTTTGGCTCTATTGGGTCTAAAATATCGGCATTAACCACTTGAAATGGGAGTTCTGGTCTTCCAACAGCTTCTATAGGTGTTCTATCATTTACTTTTCCTTTCCTGCGCATTTGACAATCATGACACGAAGCACATAATTGTTTGACTTCTTTTGACATTCCTTCCCACCAGAAAGACATTGCAATTCTGTCTCTGGTCTTCTTAGCTGCCAGATGTCCACCAGTAGGAGTTTCATGAGCTAACTTCAAAATGTCCTTTCTTCTGCTTGCCGGTACGACCAATTGAATATATTTCTGTCCGCCTACTTTACCCATATGATATAATAAACTTCTTTCAATCCAGTAACCATTTTTATGTTGCCTAGCTTCTTCGAAGCACCTTTTCAATGTAGAACAGGCTAACTGCTCATCCCTAAACACTTGTGCTTGTGGAACAGGGATATTTTCATTTCTTTCATCCTTACTATCGGTTTCGGTCAATGGCTGTTTAACTACTGAGTTATTAAAGACTTTGGTTTCTGGATGATGCGACTCGCTGTTGTTTAGCTTTGCCTTTCGAATAGTCTCGTGACTTTCTCCCTCCATACGGAACATACACTTTTCATTATCTTCTGTGAGTGGGGTACTAATTGCCTCATCCCCAAGATAATTGTCGTTTGAATTATTCTCAGGTACACTGAACAAGGATTGTTCACCGACTTCATTTATTGTGATTACTTCAACCTCTTCTTCTGAAGAATAGTTTCCGGGAGACCTTCCCTCCACTTTGAACAAGGACGGTTCATTGTTTTCTTCCACTGGGGTGATATTAACCTCAACCCCTGAATTTCCAGGATTTCTTCCTTTCACATGGAACAAGGATTGTTCATTGACTTCTTTCTTCGGGATATTCACTTTATCCCCTAAAGAAATGTTTTCGGGAGACCTTCCCTCCACACTGAACAAGGATTGTTCATTAGCTTCTTTTACTGAAGTGATTCCTGTATCATCTCCCAAATAAGAACGCTTTTGTTCCTTCAACCATTCATATACCCTGGGAGTGATTAAAGCTTCCTCATGCAGCCCTTCTACTACTGCAGCATGCACTTGAACATATGGAATGATTTCTTCAACTGTATGAAGACTTAGCGGAACTGACACAAGTTGTGCTTCCACTGGATTACCTATAGCAGGTCTCAAAAGAATTTTCCCACTTGACTGTAAGCGTTCCTCAGGTACAACTGATTTTCGTAGTACGGTGATTTCTGCACCACTGTCCACGATGCCTTGAAATTTTTGGCTTCCGATTCCTAAATCCACTTTCAGAAGCTCGCCATCTTTCTCGTTGACTGGAAATTCCCACTCGAAACAAGCGCTATTTAGATTAACACTGACCTTATTAAGGCCCTTACTTTCTTGACTCTTTTTGTTTGTTTTCACGTTAGATGTACTTGCTGAATTCAATTTGGGGCAGGATTTTTTCATATGGCCTTCCTTTCCACACAAATAGCAGGATAATTTCGGACGAATGTCTCTTTGTTCTTGCTGTGGCTTAGTAAAAACTCTTTTCTCATCTTTATTGTTATTTCTGAAATTCGCCCCTTTGGATGGAAGATTCCAATTTTCTTTATGAGAAATTTCTTTTGGTTTTTTGTTGAAAGTCATTTTGACATTTTCATAATCATCTAATTTACTGGAAATAATATCAGATGACTTAAACAATGACCATTCATCGATGAAATGTTCTTTAATATCTGGAGGTACTTTCCTTTTAATTTGATCTGTAATAATCAAATCATATAATTCATCAAATGTGTTAACTTCTAATCCCCGAATCCATTCAGTAAAATAGTTTTTCAACTCGTAAGCAAAATCTCTCCATGTGATATCAGCTTTTTTAGTATGCTTAATGAAAAGTTGTCGAAATTTTTCAGGAGTAAGTTTATATCTCTTTAACAATAACTCTTTTACTTTTCCGTAATCATTCGTGATTTCTTCGTCTTCCTGAGCTATAACTTCCGCGATTTCGTATGGCAGTAGCCCAATGAGATGAGAAACCCAATCATCTCTTTTAATTTCGGCACGTTTTGCCTGCCGCTCAAAAAGAACTAAATACAGACTAATTTCGCATGTTTTAGGATCAAATTTTTGTAAGATGTTATGTAATTTTACGCGCGTTTTCTTAGAAGTTTCATTTGTAATTCCTTTCTTCTCAAGTTCTATTCTTGCATTTTCCAAACGCATTTTTTCCAATTCATCTTTTCTCTTACGTTCCTCTATTTCTTCTCTTCTTATGCGTTCCTCCATCTCTTCTTTTCTCTTATGTTCCTCTATTTCTTCTCTTCTTATGCGTTCCTCCATCTCTTCTTTTCTCTTACGTTCCTCTATTTCTTCTCTTCTTATGCGTTCCTCCATCTCTTCTTTTCTCTTACGTTCCTCTATTTCTTCCCTTCTTATGCGTTCCTCCATCTCTTCTTTCCTCTTCCGTGCTTCAAGTACGTTCGCTAATGTTTCTTTAACAAATTCTTCATCATAATTCTTTGAAGCCAAAATAGCATCTCTTAACTCATATAACTTTAAATGTTGAGCTCCTTCCACTCCAAGCTCAGTAGCAACTTCTTGCAAATCTTTTTTATTCCCTTTACCCAAAAATGCCATCTTCGGATGGATGAAATCAAATCAAGTTCAAATTTTCCGTGAATAAAATAAATTTTCTTATATTTATAATCACAAACCCTATTGTTTTCCCCCTAAGAACGCCAGATTTGACATCTTAGTTTTTTATCTTAAACAACATTTTCCCCCAAATTAAATAAAATAATCATTAAGTCGGAATGCATACATAAAAGGAGAAAAAAAAAAAAAAAAAAATATGTATCGAAATAACAAATTAAAAAAAAATGTTTACACAATCAACTCTTTCATTAAATAAATCAGAATATACTTTATTACATAACCAGCTTTCAATAAATTAGAAATAATGTTGCTATAGCAACCTTTAATCAAACTTACTTTTAAACAGAAAAAAAAAAACAATTTCCGATTCATTCCTCAAAGTAAAAAAAAAAAATAAACAAAACCGGACGTTCACAAGAATAATTCACTAGTTTTTTACTGAGATATTTCATTAATATTCCCATAATAATAAAGATAAATGAAGATAAATCATTATCAACGTCTAACAAATAAACAATCATTCAATAAAACAGAACAAATAAATCAAAATAGAACTCTTTTTTTTTTTTTTTTTTTTCACAATCTGCTTTAATGAAACAGTTATTTATTCTAAATCACGTGATGAATAAAAAGAACACACAGAAATTAATAACAATGATCTTGAATAGCATAAAAATATATTCTTTTCACCATTCTTTTTAATATTTTCCGGCTTTTTGAATACAAATAAACAAATATATTTCTATTTTCCATTTTTCAAACACTAGAATTATTATTATTTCAACATTACGAAATATTCAATTTCCTTTTACCTATTCTTTACCCTGTTGGAATACAAAATCGGAACAAAATATCTAAATGCTTAATCCTAATTATTTAAACATAAAACTTATACAAAATAGGACTCTTGATGGAACATTAAAAAAAAACATACCTTTTTTTTTTCCATCACTATCATGAAATAATCCATAAATGCACTTGCTATTTAACATATCCTTGGCGGCTGCGCCAATTGTGGCGACTTCTTTTTTTGCACCTGGTTCTTTTCTTCCTGTAAAATCATCTTGAGACACATTAAGACACTGATCACGCTTTGTTTACTTTTAAACATTTTAAATTTACTTACGGCACAAACATAAAATACATAACCAACACATAAATTAACATCAAGTAAAGTATTTTAAAAACAACATATAGAATTGAAACGTTAGTCCATCTTGATTCACATACGCACACGTGTTGCCACACTTTCGTACCAAACTTTTCAGTTCTTGTTTTGGAATACTCTCGAAATCAGAGGTGCGGCGTTCACATCGCTCTTTTATTTAATCCGCCACATTACTTTTGTTAAAAGTATATTTAGCGTGTCCTTTAAGCATTTATTTATTACGAAATCCATATTTATCAATTATTTTTCATATTAATAAACATGTTTCTTGTAAAAATTTTAAGAAAAAAATGTTTTTTAATTTATTTCAATCCATATTTGTAAAAAAAAAAAGTAAAGAAAGAAAGATAAATAAAAACAGAATTTATTACTATTTAATGTCTTATTAAATGACAAAATTAAATTTTTTGAAAACGAGTGCCATCTTTTGATGAATTTATGAAATTTTTGGGTTAAATATTACAAAACTGAAAATAACTACCCCGTATATTGACCAAAAAAATTTTTTGATTGCCAAAGGCACTAGTACAGGTCAGAAGGAATGTCCATGCAAAGTTTCAACTCATTAGATGCAGAACTGTAGGCTCAATCGCCATCAATCTTAACAACAAGAAGAAGAAGAATGTAACCGGGAAATTTCGGGTTTTCAAAGTTACATAACTGATGCCCTTTATTTCGGAACAATGTGTAAATTTGTATGTTTTGTCTTAAGGGTATGCTCAAGGTCTGTGCAAAAAATCATAGGTCTGGGGGATCAGGGAGCTGAGATACAGGTAGTTGAAAAGTCCATGATGCTATGTCGACATAATATACACTTGTAGCATTTCACCACTGGCTTTCCTACTTTGTAAATTTCATTTGTTTTTCTAAATGTTTGTTTTAGCTTGGCGGGGTGGAAGGCTACCACATTCCTTGATGTAGCTATTTTAGAATGATGTGTTGCTTTTTGCTTATTGTATTTAAAATGTACTATACATATAACCAAATTTCTTATAATATATTTGTATTACTTTTCCTTGTTTTGTAGCTAAGTCATTTTCATTTTTTATATATTTTCATATCTAAATTTGGTTATGATTTTTGTGGTTTAATGTTAATAGTGCAGTGTTATTAACAGATTTTATAAATATTTTATTTAATTTTATTTCTTAGATTACAAGATTTAAATAGACAGATTGAAGGTATAGAGAATATTATGACTGAAGAATTACAAAAGCAAAGTGAATATGTTGTAAGTTAACTTGGCGACAAGCTGCATATAATGAAATATTTATTCTTGGGATTTCTCTAAAAATGATTTTAGGCTTAAAAAAAAAAAAAAAAAAAAAAAAAAAAACTTGTTTAGTTATTGGGAGATAAAAATTCAATACATGTAATTGTAAATGCACCTGAAATGAGCTTGCATCTAAATAACAGAATATAATTTTCATCAGGGTTGTGGCAACACAGCCAGACTCTCTAAAAACTGGTAAGTTTAATTTATATAATTTATTTAAATATTGCATCTTCAGTAAAATCATTTACTTTCATTTTAATTAATATAAATTACTTATTAAATTTATGACTGTGTGCATTATGAGGGTTTATTTTCACCAAAAAAGAAGTCAGGCAAATTTCAAAATATCATTTATGATACTAGCATGAATTCTAATGAATATCAACATTCTATTTTAAAAACTTCTTTTAGTTATCCAAAATGAATAATTTTTTTATAATATGATAGAATTAGGCAGTATTTGGCATAAACTTGGATTATAGGTGATATTGCATATGAAATAGCATGGAATTTCATGAAAACTACATTACAAAGCAGACACCAATAAAATTGCAAAGCCCATAATTAGAATAACATAAATGTATCCAAGCAAGTTGAGAGTTTGTTGAGATGGAATGGGGGGGAGGGGGGCATTTTTAGTTTCTGAGCAGGCTTAGAAATCATTCGTTTATAGCTCTTATAATGAAAATATAGTATGACATATAAGTTGAAATTTATGAAAGAAAATGATGGGGAATTTGAACATAATCCAATTTACTATGCTAACTATTTTGAGTTGTGTTACTGTACTAATAAAAATGCAATTTTTTAATGAAATATTTCTATTTTGTTTGGAAGTAATTGGAAGTAAATTAATTTTTTTTTTTTTTTTCTTTTCTTTTCTCATTTAAGTGTTTAAGTAGTGCATTTTTGGGTTTTAAGAAAACATGGGGTATTTGAAATTCAGAGAGAGGAAAAGAAAAAAAAAAAAAATTGGAAAATTTGAGGAATTTGAAATTGCTATTAAAAAATAGAAAAATCTCGGAGAATTTCAAAATGTAGTTGCAGTAATAGAGAAAATTCAGGGATTTTATTTTATTTTATTATTTATTTTTTCTTTCTTTTAAAAAACACAGGAAATTTTTTTCATAATAAAATTTTAATTTTAGTATTTAATTTTTAATTATCAAGTTTTGCAGTGGAATTTTTTTTTTATTATAATTTTTATGTTTTATAATCTAGAAAAGTCAATTATGGGATTTTTGCTAGCTATAAATATGTTAACATTAATATACCCTAAAATTTTTATTAGCTTACAAATATATTGCATTCTAATGCTGTTTTGATTTTTTTTTTTTTTCTTTTTAAGAAGTAATAAAAATTCAGGGAATTTTTTTGAGATTTGTGTAGCAACCCTGAGGAAATTCTCTATTTGAAAGACAATTTTCCTTCCTCCTATTGTTTATTTATTTTACGGTTCAATGTTTTACCTTTTCTACTCTCATATTTAAAGTAAATTCTGGGAAAGAAATTTATTCATATTCATTATTTCAATTTAGGAACAAGAGCATATAAAATTACAAGCTCTTGAACAGTTACAGACTGAGATAAATGAATTGCATACTACCATAGCAAAAATTTTAGCAGAGAAGAACCACATTGATTATCTTCTTTTGGGTAATATTTTATTCAAGAAAATTTCTTTATATCATGTTTTATTCCATTTTTTCAGTGAAAATAATCAGATTAGCTGTTCTTAGTTTTTATTAACTACTAGTTGATACCTGTCAAAACTGGATGGTTTTACAGGAATTAAATGTTCAACAAAGGCTCTGTCATTTCATAATGGCTAAGAAATAAAATGTTGACAACTTGAAGCATATCTTTCTACATATATATAAACTAAACATATCAAATATATATATATATATATATATATATATATATATATATATATATATATATATATATATATATAATGTGAGTAAAAATAAATGTTCTTACAATATTTATGCCGCTAAAGATTTTATATATAAAACTGATTGTTTGTCTGCCTGAATTTTTAGTTTGCTATACAAAGCTATACCATTCATATGACCGCTGTGAAAATGGAATATTTTTTTTGATTTGCAAAGACATGAAAGGTCTGCTATATCTCATCTACTGTGTGACTTAATGAATGCTTTTGTTTTACCATGTTTTTATTAACTTCGATTCTTGTTTGTTTGTTTGTGTGTTTGTCAGGGACAAATCTTGCAATCGATTTTTAACTAAATTCCCGACTAGCTAGATATTTGAAATTTTCAGGACATCTCACAACACGGTGACAATACATTTTTCTAATAATTTTAGTCAACTATTTCAAGTCCCGCTGCCTTCGGCAGCGCTTATATGATTCGACAGAAAATTATATTTAACTAACTTCCCGACTAGCTAGAAATTTGAAAGTTTCAGAATAGTTCAGCACACCGTGAAAATGCATTTTCTTAATACCTTTAGCCAACTGTTTCGGGTTCCTGCTGCCTTCGGCAGCGTTATCAGTACAAAGCTTGCAATCGATTTTTCACTAACTTTCCGACTAGCTAGACATTTGAAACTTTTAGGACAGCTCATAACATGGTGACAATACATTTTTCTAATAATTTTAGTCAACTATTTCAGGTCCCACTGCCTTCGGCAGCGCTTATATTATTTGACAGAAAATTTATTTAACTAACTTCCCGACTAGCTAGACATTTGAAATTTTCAGAATAGTTCAGAACACGGTGAAAATGCATTTTTTTAATACCTTAAGCCAACTGTTTCGGGCTCCTGCTGCCTTCGGCAGCATTATCAGTACTAAGCTTGCAATCGATTTTTCACTAACTTTCCGACTATCTGGACATTTGAAACTTTTAGGACAGCTCATAACACGGTGACAATACATTTTTCTAATAATTTTAGTCAACTATTTCAGGTCCCACTGCCTTCGGCAGCGCTTATATTATTTGACAGAAAATTTATTTAACTAACTTCCCGACTAGCTAGACATTTGAAACTTTCAGAATAGTTCAAAACACGGTGAAAATGCATTTTTTTAAATACCTTTAGCCAACTGTTTCGGGTTTCTGCTGCCTTCAGTAGCATTTATATGATTCAACAGAAAATTTAAAAACATGGTTTATAAAATTTTTTTTATCTTATAATTATTGTTATTACCAATACCAATTACTCAATGGAGTGTTATTAAAATTAAAATCTATATACAGTAGTTGATAAAATTATTAGAATTTTTTCTCTTTTAATTTTGACTTTTTTTTCAAAAAAAAAAAAAAAAAAATCTGGACGAAATGAACTGGAACTTCAGACATGAAAAACACATTTAAGAACTCACACTTTCCACTATTGATTTAGTTTAGAGTGCATTTAGGGGACCAACCACAAATTGAAAAAAAGCACAAATACTTTGGATCACCCTGAATCATAAAAAGCAACAAATGACTTGTGACTTCAACAAATTGTTACACATATTATTTACAATATTTGTATGCTTTGTTGTGAACTGCCCAATTTTTTAGGCAGATATTATTTTTTTGGCAAATTTTCTGCTTATAACTAGAACAGATTTCCATAAAGTTTTACAAAATTTGTAGAAAAATTGACAAAACATTAGAGAAACATTACTGTGAAACATAAAATTCACACATGTAATATTCGCTGAGATATGATCATTTATAGTAAATATTTTTGCTGTGTGTGTGCGAAAGATAGAAATTTCTTTATAACATTGGTTCAAAGCTAGATATATTAGGCAACTTTTATCAAAATTTCACTTGAATAGAGTAAAATTCAAGCAAATCGTCAGCAAAAGAAAAGAACAAGCTAGATTTTAGTATTTTTCTGAGTTGAAATTTCATAAGCTAGTGGTTTTCTACATGCTACCAGGGGTGCAGAATATGTCTGAATGCACGAATGCTGTTTGGAAGAAATTTTGGCTGTTCAGGGAAATTTTGAATCTTTATATTCTTAGGATAAAATAAAAATGAAAACAGAAATAATAATAATAATTTTTAAAAAATCTACCGAAAAAAAAAACAACTTTCTAATATTAAACAGCAAGCTAACAACTGTATTCGACTGTTACAAGTATTTCTTTTAAATATACCTATTGTGTATGCCCCCCCTCCCCCAAAAGGGAGAAAAAAAGTTTTTAGTATTTGAAGTTTGATGGTAAATATTTGGTAATTAATTTAAGCTAGAGAAAATATCAAATCTCCAATTTTGTTTTTGTTTTTTTTTCAATCTAATTAGAATGTTACAAAAATAATTACTGTTACACTGTCGTTTTTAGTAACATTTTCTTAATTTAAATTATGCCACCGAATACATCGTTAATAAAATTAAAATAGCCAAAATACATAATTATGTATAATTTAAAATAAGCAGATAACAGCATTAAAACAATCTTACAAGAAGAAATCTGCCATACAATTTGATTAATATTAATAAACTATAATTTATACTATTTTCAGACATTAGACAAAAAGCTACGATCGTTCAGAAATAAAATAACAAAATTTTACAAACATTAACGTTCATGAATTTTAACCATTTTTGCTATGTTATAACAGTATAAACTATATTAATTTCTTAAAATTTCTTTGGTATAGCTGTAACGTATGATCCCCTTGATGACTTTTAAATTTTTGTTGTAATTTTGACGATGAATTAAAATGGCTATTGAAATTAATAGCGTTATTAAACTGCAAAGACTATGCTAGTAAAATGGAACTATTTCACTTTTAATAACAGATTTTACCAACAGAATAAAGGAGTCCCTATGGGATGTCCCATATCGTTTTTTTTTTGGCGAATTTTAAGTTACGAAAAATGGAAAATGAAATTATGAAGAAATTCAAGGATAAAATATTTTACTGGTACAGTTTTTGCAGTTATTAACCAAAATATTGACCCAATTGAAATGTTAAACAACCTAAATGTCATGGATCCTAATATCAAATTTACCCTTGAAGAAGAAATTAAGAACCAGTTAAATTATCTCGATGTAAATATAACCCGTTATAATAACCGAATAACCACAAAAGTATACAGAAAACCTAATAGTAGCAATGAAATCATTCATTACAACAGTAAAACCCCATTTAAGTATAAAATTAATGCCATCCAAGCATATATCAATAGAACCATAATTGTTTGTAAAGAATCAAATGACCTTAATCAAGAATTAACCCTTATAAAGAAATACACAAGAAAGGTAGGTTACCCAGTTAAATTAATTAACAAACTTTATAAAAAACGAATGAAAAACCTTATTAAAATTAATGATTTCCAAAAACCACCAACTAAATCTATAACTTCAATCCTATATGACCACGGAGCCTCGTGTAAAATTAGAAAAGCTGCAGCCAAACACAATATTCATTTCATTTATTTTTAAAGAAAAGCATACTAATTTAAATTAAAATATACCTTATACAAGCTTTTCATAATTTTTGGCTGATTAATTTCAGTCACAATCGTGACCATCCTCAGAGCCAAGACAAATGTCGACGTCCTTCTGTTTATAATCTCGTGGAATGCCGTTGTTGTTACTTCGCTTCACTTCAGAGTCTTGCAAGATGTGTTGCCATGCAGCAGGGATGATGGAATGTTCTCTATCGTTTACAGTGTTGGGGTTAGTAATAATTTCGAGGGCCTCCCGTTTTAGAGCGTAATTATGGTTATTGTAAGGTGCTATTTTGTGGGTAGTGGAGAAAGCGGTAGTGGTTTTTCCTAATTTAAGGTCTGCCAAACGAAAAATCGCCGATAGAGAAAAAGAACACCGTGCAGACCTTAAATTAGGAAAAACCTCTACCGCTTTCTCCACTACCCACAACAATAACCCCATAAACATTAACTCCATTAACATCCAAAAAATAGCACCTTACAATAACCATAATTACGCTCTAAAACGGGAGGCCCTCGAAATTATTACTAACCCCAACACTGTAAACGATAGAGAACATTCCATCATCCCTGCTGCATGGCAACACATCTTGCAAGACTCTGAAGTGAAGCGAAGTAACAACCACGGCATTCAGTGAGATTATAAACAGAAGGACGTCGGCGTTTGTCTTGGCTCTGAGGATGGTCACGATTGTGACTGAAATTAATCAGCCAAAAATTATGAAAAGCTTGTATAAGATATATTTTAATTTAAACACAATATTCATATTCCAATTAAAACCTAACCCAAACATCTTTCAGATTATACAAAGTGACAAAAATCCAGTCCATCCATTAGAAACAGTCGGTTTTTATAAAATTCCATATACAGACAATGGAAATTACGAAAAATGTTATATTGGTAAAACGAAAAGGAAAATAAAGACTAGAATAAAGGAGTATAGCCAGGATATTGTCACTGGAAAAATCACCACTGCGTTAACCAAAGTTAATAGAGATAAAGAAATTAATATTATATTTAAGAACGTTAAAAAACTTGAGAATTACTGCAATCACAAATCTTCTGCTTTTGGAGAAGCTGTAGAAATTATGAGTTTTCCTTTTTCGTGCAATGGCAACGATGCAGCAGGGCTAGATCAGCAGTGGCGCCACATAATTAAAAGTAGCGGTGGCCAGTAGAAACAATGCATTTCAGAAGCTTCAAGCACCAACATGCCATTGAGGATGCTGGGGTACCCCGGTGAAAACATTCTGGACATGAAAAGCATGGAGTTGTAAAAGGTTGTTTTTCTCAATTATTAGTTATTTTGTGTACTTTATGAAAGATATCTTTGGATAATGATACAATTAACCTTCAGATTTACAGGGCTTCACTTAAGTATTCAGATACATTAAGGTCTGAAATAATAATCTATTGGCTGCATTTTCTTTTGCGTTAAGCTTTTCTAACACTTTCTAGCAACGTCTAAGAGTGATTTTAAATTCATCTAGTCTATCTGTATACTTTTCAGTCCTTCTGTCTGTCTGTTGTGTGATAATGTAAGCACAGAATAGGTACTGAAAGTTTAACTATACATCAACTATGTACAGTCGGAAAGTGTTAATAATCAATGTGTGCTGCATGATTTTTTGTTCATTTTTTTTTTAAGCGTTATAAGGTTACTTTTTTGAAGTCCTAAAAGCTGACCTTATATTTAGGTCTGACTGTATTTATAAATGCTCTTATGATAAGTGGAATATTTTATTATTATAATCAATAATTATCCAGTGATAAACATTTTATAATCTAAAAAAAAAAAGGATGTTAGGTGATATTAGTTGGAATTATTCCATGTTAATAAATTTCTTAATATATTTAGGATGAAAATGGAAGTAAATGATTAACACTATGAATGTTTTATTTTTGCAGTTATTTATAAAAATATATTTTCAAAAAGTTTTTTATTTACTTAACTTATTTATTGGCTGTTGGTAATTCTCTGTCTTTTGTAGATCTCAAAACTCAACTGTCTTACGTGCAGAATGAACAGAATAAAAAGATGGCAAATCTAAAAAGGCTTTGCAAATATACATATCAAGCTGCCCTTTGGCTACAAGAAAACAGGAATCAGTTTAAATCAAATGTGTATCTTCCAATTATGTATGAGGTTTGTATCGTTATATTGAAAGGAATATTTATTGTGCTGCCACTGTTTAAATTATATTTTGTTTAATACACACACCCATAAATTTTATCATTTATCTTATTACTGCCATCACCCTGTACTAGTATAGCATACCTGGTAATATTTATAATTTATTCCGAAGTAGAGTTAGCCCTGCCCTTTTTTTACACCACTATGATTTTAGAGAATTTTCTTTGCAATATGTAACAATAACAAAATAAAAAGAAAAATGCTTTTAAAATATACTAGTGTGAAAAAGGGCAGGTATAACAGTACTCCAAAATAAATTATAATTGTTATTGTGTGTGTTATAAATGATGGAAGTATTATTTTAAGAACATTTTTAAATAAACTTGTTCACTATAGTAAAATACAAAATATAATTAAAATACAAAAAAGTATCTTGGAAAGTGTCTTGCTTAAAATCTTTTCAGATTGGGATCACAACATGTTTCGGTAGCATTCTGGTTATTACTGTCTCCTTTCTCTCGTTTATTTTGCAAGAAGTGCCACCTGTGGTCTAAATTTCTGCAGGGCTCCATGTCATTACACAAATTTCTATTGGTTAGTATCTCAATTGTTTTATGATTTACAGTGTAGTTATGATTATTGTAATATGATAATTTTTTAACATTTTATAGTCAATTACTATATCTTTTTCATTATTTATTTTAGTGAGGGTCGTCATTATATGGTTAAATTTAATATTGGCTATATATTATTCTTGTACAGATTTTTCTTTTAATCATACCTACATAAAAGCCTATGAGTAAGGATTAGATAACTTGTAGCTATGAGAGCAGTGGTACACCACAACTCCCATAGCTACTGACAATCTAATCCTTAAAGAGAATTTTTTCAAATTTAATAACAAGTCCTAATGGGATCACCTATATCAGGTATTACAGTAGAAATTAAATTTTGAATAATGGAATAAACTATACTTGAAAAATTAAAAAAACCCTCAAAATGTTGGTTAAGTGTGCTGATGAAGTTTTCGCGATCCTCAATAATGATTTTGAGGTTGAAACAATCCTTAAAAATTTAAATGAATTTGACCAGAACATCAATTCACATATGAAATGGAAAACAATAGACAGATTAATTTTCTAGGTGTAACAATAACTAAAACCCTTTAAAATGAAATCCAAACTTGTGTATTCTATAAACCTAATAACAGTAATGAAATAATACATGCAGAAACACCTTATAGATATAAATTGAATGCTGTCCAACCTTATAACTGTGCTGCTATTGTCTGCTATAATGCTCTTTTAAAAGCCGAATTGAATAAAATATCTGAAATAGCAAACAAAGCGGGTTACAGCAAAAATAAACTTTATTTAAATAGGATCTGTAAGCTAAATCATATCGAAAATGCACAGAAACCATAAAAAAAAAATTACCGTAGCCATCCCATACAATAAAGGTGTCTCTAACAAAATGAAACAGGAGGCTCTAAATTAAATATAAATATTCTAATCAAACCGAATAAAAACATTTTCCAGCAAATTAGAAATGATAAAGACTCCCATTCAACCTTTCAAAACTGCAGGAATTTATGAAATTAAATACAATAATAAAAATAAACATACAGCCTTTTACGTAAGTATGACTAAAAGAAAAATCCATATAAGAATTAAAGAACATATAATTGATGTTAAATTTAGCCATATAACGACCACCCTCACCAAAATAAATAATTGAAAAGATGACTTTAAAAGTGTTAAAAAATTATTGGATTACAATAACCATAATTACGCTGTAACTTGTGAAACAGTTATGAGATACTAACCAATAGAAGCTCATGTAATGATGTGAAGCTCTGCAGAAATTTAGAGCATAGTGTGGCACTTCTTGCTCCTGAATGAAGATAAAGGAAAGAAAGAAGATTGATAAAGACCTTTGACAAAAGGTCAGTCTGAAATAGAATTATATTATGCAAAGTTTGGACATCTAGAAACTTTTTTAATGTAAGTTTTTAATTTAACTAATTTGACTAGTGATCAAAGAATGTTGACTCAAGTAAATTAAGAAAAACTTTCGTTTAACAATCTAATATATAAGATAAAAACAACATTAATAAAAATTATTCAACAATAAATTAATGAGAAAAGTTCAACTACTATTAGTATAAGCTATTAGTATAACATTAAAATATTATAACTTGGTTCCCAAAAACGAAAAATATATCCTTGAAAAATCCTTTAACATGCAATGCAGAATGTTTTTTAATGCTTTAACGTTCATTGGTTTTGCAGCAAAATCAAACATTTGACATAATTTAACAATTTTTATGCAGCAGTTTTTTAACGTTTCCCCCTTGTTTTAATCAGGTTTTAAACTTTTGTTCCTTTTCTGTTCGGTAGATAGCAGCACTATTCCAGAATTTAACAAATAATGCTTCAAAGGAAGCTAAATGCATAAGTCACTTGAAGTTTCTTAGTGTGAGCGAGTGTGAATTGCTGGTTTGATGATGCACTCATGTCTAGTTTTTTTTCATTTAATGAGGAGCTGAACTATTATTTTCACCTGAAACAACTTTTACGAGTTTTTGTAGTAAATAATATTTACTTACAAAGTGTTTTATTTATTAAATTAAATATTATTTGAATTTAATAAGGTTAACTTATAGATGTTACAAACCAAAAAATTTCTTGAAAAGGAACAATGCTAATTTTTTATTTTTTAAATATTTATGATCAGCTATGTGCCTAAAAACCATTTTTAAAATTTGTTTAGTAATTTTTAAAATAAGTAGTGAAAGTTAAAGGGTTAACATGAAGAATGTTCTTTAACTCTGAAAAAGTCCTTCTCAAAAAAGAAGTCAAAATTTAAATACATTGAAGACCAAAGTTCCACAACAGCAGCATCAACAGGAGAATCAAATGGGTGGAACAACTTGGAAAAAGAGAAAACCATTAAAACAGACTCAATGTCGCCTGATTGACAATTGAGGGGACGAAAAAGTTCACTACTCAATGTAACCAGGTTGACAATTGAGTGAGAGAGACAGGGAAAAAGTTCATACATCTCAATTTTGCCCAGTTGACAATTGAGGAGATAGACGAAAAAAATATCAACATCTCATTGTCCCCCGGTTGACAAATGAGGAAATAGACGAAAAAAATATCAACATCTCAATGTCCCCCGGTTGACAATTGAGATAAAATAAGTAATTTTACTTTCTCATCTAAAGCTTATATATATAAAAAAAAAATGTTAAAATTGCCAGGTTGACTATTGACAAAAGGAACTAAAATTAATGTATTTTAGATTTTGACACTCAAAATTATACTTCATATTTTAAACAAAAGGATACAACACTCTTCATCACATTAAAAATTTCAAGTGAAACTAACTCACTGTAACTAAGCATTACTACCAAAAACCTCTCGTTGTCATCGTCCTAAAGCTACAATAAAAAACACTACCCTTTGTACTTCTGCAAAAGAGATTATTTGCATAAAGCAATCAAAAAGCAACATGACTTCTCTAACGACGTCACCCTATAGCCAAAGCTAAAACATGTATCAATTTAACTCTATGATTGTGATGCAATGGCAACAAGGATGAAGAGCTAAGCTAGTAGCATGGAAATAGCAACAGTGAAAACATAAAAAAAATGCAGTGTTTGTCGCAAACTAACAAGTAATGAAGAAAACCTGTTTCAATTTCAAGAAGAAACTTAATTGAAAGCCTAAAAGGATAAAATAAAATAAATAACTTTAGTAATTAAAGGTAAATGAAAAAATATTTTCTGAAATACACGTGAGGACACATGATAATTGTCATTGTTTATCAAAGATATCACCAGAAATATCTTTGATATCTAAATCACCAGAAAACTTATGAAGAAGGTTGGGATCTTAATTTGAAACTTTTTAAGGTATTTTTTGTATTTTAATTATAGAAGTTATTGTAAATTTTGATGTCAAGTTTTTACCTGATTTACATGCTTTAAGTCCAAAAAAGTGGCTGAGTCCAAAAAAGTGACTTTTGGTAATTGGTCAGTGTGAATGTATGTGTATATATGTAATGAATTGTGAAATATCCAATCCTCTTATGAAAGGAAACGCAGGAGTCCATTTGGTTAAACAAATAATCCTTTATTAAGCTCTAAGATACAGTCATGGGCCGGTTGGTAGACATCCTGAGCATCATATATCCCGAAACCACTGCCGATGGTCGGCAATTTGTGTTTACAAAATTTGGGAAATTAATTTATTCTTGCTTCCATGTTGTTTTCTCTGTAAACTATAAATAAATTGAATTGACTTTTTTTAGATCGTTTAGGTGAAATTGCATTCAGTTGGATAGTTGATAAGTTTTAAAAGGTTTACAGATAAGTTTTGTTTACATTATAGAAAAACGTTTTTATCTTGAATAAAGTTAATGTAATTTTTGCATGGAAGTAATTATGGATATAAATTAAATTAAATTAAAGTAAATGTAAATAGTGCCACTTGCTGTTTATTCTGAAAGGTATACTTTTGTTTTTTTGTATAACACCTGGAAATTTAAACGATGTTTATCATCGGCATTTTTGTTCATGCGTTCTTTCAGCGATCGCTAAATTAATCTAATAGGTTTAGTTAAAGTTCGATAGATGGCGTCGTAATTATTTCTGAAAGGAAAAATGCATATTAAGTGTGACGTTACTTGATATCGCTAGTCATTGGATGCATGTTGGAATCCTTTGGATAGTATATAAGAGCTAACTTCATTGCATTCGGCGGTCAGTTTTTTAGTTCGTTGCATTAGCGATAGCTCTGTTTTACTAGTCATAATGAAGGTGTTATGTTTTAAACATGAAAGTTAACTTATTAAATTGTTTTTCCTTCATTTAAAAATGAAATTTTAAGATACAAGTAATTGAAATACGATGTGGCTTTAGTTTTACAAGTTTGTTTACATTTTCTCCCGTTTTCCTTCCGTGTAGTGTTGCCGTTCATTATAAAAGTTTGAACCATGGAGTCAGGTATTTCAGTCTGTTGTTCGTTGGCCTTTAGGGTTAACGTCGTATGCCTGCCATGTTCTTTAAAATGTTGTTTGTTAACTTTAAGAGTTGACATAGTTTTTTTACATTTATATAAGGTTTAAGATTAATTATTTTTGAATATAAAGTTTAAAATTGAGTTAGTGCTGGACGCTAATTTTTATCACTTGCCTGAGATGAATTTAAGTGATTGTTTCAATTTTTATTAATATTTCAATTGTTAAGTTTTTAATTTTTCTTGTTAAGTTTGTTCAATAAAATTGTTAGTTTGTTTTACAATGACTTTGTCATCTTTTGAACTGCCTTATACACATTAACTTAAAATCTTTGAGCTAACTAATGGAGTTGCTTCCACTGCTTGATATTATGCTTTGCTATATTTTAAATTAAGCCATATTGGCGATAACAAAGGTTATGGGCTACTTGGTATAGTATTACAGCCCATTGGTTGGTGTTTTTTTTAAGTTAATTTTTTGGCAGTTCTAAATTTTTGAAAAATTTTTTTGAGGATGGCAGTCAATATTTTGCCAAGTATAGAGAAATTGGGAACAAACAACTATCACACTTGGAAGAAGGATATTTGTTTTGTTTTAATCGAGAAAAATTGTTGGAATATAGTTAATGGGAGTGAAACACTACCGGAGGAGAAAAACGGAGCGGTAACAGGGAAAGGTCACATAAATGACTTTAAGCAAAGAGCTAGGATAGCACTTTCAACTATTTATTTAAATGTGTAGTACAGATGTCTGATAGACAGTTGCGAGTGTCCTGTTGCGGCCTGGAAAATTTTGAAGCAAAATTTTATTAGCGATTCAAGAGCGCAACATATGCAGCTTGTAAATGAACTGTTCCATTGTGTGATGAAGCCTGGTGAGGGTATAAATATGTACGCATCACGGATCTCCAAAATTGCTGATGAGTTAAGGGAGTCTGGACATGAGATGGAAGATATATATCTTTGCTTCCAGCTGCTGAGGAATGTTCCCGACAAATTTGAGTCTGCCACCCAGTACATCTTGCGATGGACTGAAAATTTTGAGTTCAAGAAAATAGTCGTGGAACTAGTAGCCGAAGAAACAAGGCTGAAACTCAGGGATACAGATCAAGGAGCCAACAGAGTTGAAGTCCAGAATGTTCATCATCAGCAAAATGGTAAGAAATCATTTCCTAAATCTATCATCTGTCATCGTTGTGGTCGTCGGGGACACATTAAAAGAAACTGTTTTGTTAACTTAAATAAACAGGACTATAATACTTCTGAGAACTCTAAATTTAATAATAGTAAATCTAATGTTAAAAGAGCTAACTCTGTCACCCGTAACAAATCTAAACAAAATTCCCCCATGTCTTATATTGCTGAATCTTGCATAAGTAATTCTGATGATAAGTGCTGTTGGGCTTTTGATACCGCAGCCTCTCATCACTTTTGCAAGAATTTAGACTATTTTTCTGAATATAATCCTATTGAAGGTGAAAGTTTATTTGTTGCCGTTGACGGAGTTAGTTTTCCTATTATTGGTAAAGGTTCTGTTCATCTAATTTTTGATAATAATTCTTGTATTTTGCAAAATGTTTTATATTCCCCCAGACTAAGAAAAAATTTAATATCTGGTCCAAAAATGGACATTAATAGTGCCAGTTTCTCTGGTAGGGGAGGAAAAATTGATGTTATTAGTAGAGACAACGTAAAAATCTTTTCTGCTGTGCTTGACAATGGTATTTACAATGTTTACCCTAAAGTTTATAAAAATGTTGATTTTAAAGATAATGGGGGGCACGTTTCAACTATTACTTCAACTGATAATGTACCCAGTAATAAAAGTATTGAATTTTGGCATGGCCGTTTTGGACATGTTAGTCCAGAACTTATACTTCATACTAGCAAGTGTAATGGGGTAAAAGGTTTACCAAAGTTGAAACGTGGAAATTTTTTTTGTGAACCTTGTCGTCTAAGCAAGCAGAAAAGGATTTCTTTTAAATTAAATGAGAACTTTCAATGTAAATCTCCTTTAGAGAGAATTTTTATGGATGTCTGGGGACCGATAAAAATTTCTGGTAACAATGGGGAGAGGTTTTTTCTATCTATTATAGACATGTTCTCAAGAAAAACTGCTTTATATCCTATGTCTGAAAAATCATAAGTGTTTTCAATTTTTGAAAAACACATAGCTAGAGCTGAAAGGCAGTTAGGAAAGAAGCTTAAGTTTTTGAGAACAGACAATGGTTCTGAGTTTGTTAATGACAGTTTTCGAAATTATTGTGAAAAGAATGGTGTTACACATGAATTAACCAATACCTTCTCTCCTGAGCAGAATGGTTTGTGTGAACGCGTAAATCAAACTGCCTTAAATTGTGCCAGGGCCATGTTAATAGATAGTGGACTGCCCCTCACTTTTTGGCCAGAAGCTATACTTTATTTTGCATATACATGGAACAGAGTAATTCACAAAGGTCAAAGTAAAACTCCCCTAGAATTGTACAGTGGACACCCATCAGTTAGGCACCTTAAGCCATTTGGGTTGATCACATATGTAGGTATCCCTAAACAGAAGCGGTCTCATAAGCTTGACCCTAAAGCTCAAAAGGGTGTTCTTGTAGGTTATGCGTTGCGAACCAAATGTTACAGAGTCTGGTTGGAGGAGGAAAATAGAATTATAGAAACTTTGAATGTTACGTTTGGTAATTCCCTCTTTAGCAAAAACAGTGGAGCAGTGCTGGGCACCTCTTCAATTGATTTGGATCTGTTCGGGGATAATCCAGTAGATCGTTCTGGATCCGATCCTGTTGATGTAATCCTCCAGGACAGATCTGATGAGGTTGTTGAGGATGATCCAATAGGAAGTCCTGTTGATCCTGAGCCAGATGTTGTATGGGTTCGTAAACCTGTCCCAAGGCCCACGGGAAAACGTGGACAGTTAGGGTTAGGGAACGTTTAGGGTTAACGTCGTATGCCTGCCATGTTCTTTGAAATGTTGTTTGTTAACTTTAAGAGTTGACATAGTTTTTTTACATTTATATAAGGTTTAAGATTAATTATTTTTGAATATAAAGTTTAAAATTGAGTTAGTGCTGGACGCTAATTTTTATCACTTGCCTGAGATGAATTTAAGTGATTGTTTCAATTTTTATTAATATTTCAATTGTTAAGTTTTTAATTTTTCTTGTTAAGTTTGTTCAATAAAATTGTTAGTTTGTTTTACAATGACTTTGTTATCTTTTGAACTGCCTTATACACATTAACTTAAAATCTTTGAGCTAACTAATGGAGTTGCTTCCACTGCTTGATATTATGCTTTGCTATATTTTAAATTAAGCCATATTGGCGATAACAATTTGCAGTCGTGGCGCTCCTCAGGGCCCGAGGGTTTAGTTAGTAAGTTTTTATATGATGAGAGTAATATTTAACGTAGGTCTATTAAGCAAGTCAATAAAAAAAAAAGCAAGTCAAAAAAAGCCACGATTTCTCGTGTGTTCCAGCTTAAATACCATGTATTTCGGCGCGAATATTTTCTCCTCCTCTGCTTAATCATTGGCTATTAACTTAATGATTGTCAGTTAAGCTTAGGCCCAGATCCCAGGGAATAATTAATATGTATTACTTAACCACAAGAAAATGAGAGTTGCACATTATTCAGCACTTTTTATTCTAAAATCTGTCCAATTTTCTGACTTTTGCGTTATGAACGTGCATTGTAATAAAACTTATTTTACAGGGGAATCTTTAGAATTACTTTCAAGATAATAATTTTTAATGGGTTTTTCTTTAAATTATCATTCAGTATTAATTTAAAATAATAAAATAATAATTTAAAATCTTACCTCTTTTTGTCCTTTCATATTCCCCCCCCCCTTCCTTCCAAGACGACACCCTTCCCTGCTTGCCTGCAAGTCTGTGGGAAGTCACTCAGAGGTGTAAGATACTCCAGGAAAAATTTTGACTAAAAATGGAAAATTTGACAATTTTTAAAAAATTTGATTATATGGGAAATTTGACTCAGATATTTTATTTTGCAATCTCCGTTACTGTTGTTACTGTTGCGAAAAAGACCCCCCCCCCCCCCCCCCCCCCAAAAAAAAAAAAAAAAAAAAAAAAAAATAGCTTATAAAATTGTAAACTTTGCTGGATTAACTTGTTGACTTTTTAAGTTTATAAAATTATAAATTTTACCAGACTAAATTTTATTTGTTAACCAGCTCAGGATGCCTATGTTTTGGCCTGTACATAAGAAATACAAAATGTTACACAACGTCTGAAGAGTACAAAACATATGTTACATGAAAAATAAAATATTGAATATAAGGTACACAGCCTTGACTTAGTTAAAATAAACATTGAAAATTTTGTACTCTTACTTATGAGGAAAATAAAATATTATAGAAATGTGGTATACCCACAATATAATATTATGACATACTATAGTGAATTTACAAGGTAATTACAATGGATAAGTAGTATATAAAACTTTTTTTTTTTTTTGGAATAACTGAAAAAAGACCTTTATAAGTATACAAAAATATAAAGCAAATCTGAAAATTAATACAACATGAGAAATATCAAAATATGGATTTTATTTTAACATAGTCTCTAAGTCATCATTTGTTGAAGTCCTTCTAGAAAATCTCAAGTCTTATGCACAAAGAATATAATATGACGATAATGTAACATTCACTTGAAGCTAAATTTTTCTTCTGGTATACTACTGAATTTATTAAAAACATACAGAAATTCAGTGTATAACATAAAGCATAGAAATACACAATAAAAAGATTGAATATGCAAGGTAAATAAAATGAATAGTAGTATATGAAAGTATAAAAACACTCGATAGTTTGTTATTTTGAAAAAAATAGTATATGTAAAAATGTGCAATTAAAACACAACTTTAAACCTAGAAAAATATTATATTAGAAACTATCAACATATAAAATAGGAAAGAGAAAAAAAAAAAAAAAAAAAAAAAAAGTCATAGGTCTTTAGGTAAGTATCTCCTTTTAGATAGTGCCTCCTGATTTTTCCTTAGTATTCCCGTGACGAGAGGTCCTGGTAAGTAATTTAAATAAAAAATGCTATTTAGCAAACTCAGTATTAAGACTACAACTAAGTGGCTTTTAACACTTTATTTTTGTGAAAAATTCTAAGCCTGACAATTAATGTAATGACTGGAGCATCGAAAGTCTTGCTCAGGGATTTTTAAAAGTCCTTGACTTAAGTTTTCAAAGTTTAGGGTCCTCTTTGATATTTTATCCAAAACAAATAAATAAAAAGAAAAACATTGATATGATTAATAACACTTTTATACATAAATTACTAATATATTGGGGAAAATAAAAAATAAATTTATTTACATTAATACACAAGCTAACAGTTTGGGTTAACTACAGTCATTTTACACAGGACGACTTTTATGTAGAGAATGATTACGAGATGCGAGTAAAAAACTTGGACATTTTAAGAGAAATGAAACACTGAATATTTTATCGAATTGAAAGTTTTCATGACTTTTACCCCATATTTTGTCTTAAAAACCCTCAGCAATATGTAATACTGTGTTTGTGTTGCATTCTCCTCATGTCGAGATACGAGAGCGAGAAAAAAATAGTGACATTTTTTCATGGAGGCATATTTTATGAGTATTAGTGTATTTTTTCTATTCATGTGGTCTTAAGGCTGTAGGATTGTTTATACTTTGATCAAGGTACCCATTTGATCAGAACAATTGATTTAATTTTGCGACCAGCCGTCCCACTATGCCAAACTACCTCAGAAATATTTATTACTCATATTTACTCCGCAAGATTGCTGATTGAATGATGAATTTGAGTCGATATAAAAAGGAAGGAAATTTCGCTATACAATATGCAATATTTATAGTTCATGATGAGTATGAAAAATCCAAGTTGGGCTTGGCCAACGTTTGTTGAGATTTGCTAGTAAGGTTGGATTGGAACCAACACATTACTTGTCCTGTGAATTTAGAAGTTTGTACAATGACTATAGAAATGCTATGAGCTTAAAATATTTACAAAAAAAAAAAAAATTAAATAATTCGATATGCATTAAGAGAAATTATGTACTCGATGTGACATATGAAAAAGATGTGACATCTGTGCCAATGTATTTCAAAATAATTACATAAAATCATAATATATATTAAATAGTCATAATAAATATCTTAACACATATGAAAAGTATAAAAGGTACACAGTGTTATCTACGAACACTTTGTAAGAAGATAAAAAAAAATTTTAAGCATGTAAAAATCTTAAATAAAAACACTGATAGTCAATACTAAGTTGAGTAAGTATAAAATTTATCAAGATAAATGCAATATAATATCTGGAAATATAAAATTAGTAAAACGTAAAAATGCACATGCAAAAATGAAAAAACACTTTATATTTCATTCATATCATCACCAGTCAATGCAACAGACACTCTATTTATAGGTCATATGCAAAAGTATTAAACAACAGAACTAGGTGAAGAAAATTTCTTAAATTCAAAAGAAAAAATAAGCATGAATATTAAAACATATAAGTTTTTAATAATCATTTGTTTTATAACATAAGAATAAAGTTAAATTTTTTTAAAAAAAGGAGGGGTTCAAAAGTTAAAAAAAATTAATTCTAATTTAATGACAATTTCAAATTTTTGTCATAAAAGCTAAAATGGAAAAACAGGAGATCTACTAGAAAATTTAAAGTCAAGGCTTCAAATGACCGTTATTCTTAGTGCTAGTGGAGTACTAAAAAAAAAAAATGTTGTAAGCTGGAATCATTCCTGAAAGATTATCTAGAGAGAAAATCTAAAAAAAAAAAATAAGATGAAATAAATGACTCACCATTTATGAAGAATTGAAACTCTTTTTATTTAGGGCCATATTCACCAAACTTCATTGATCGAGGATTAAACCATGGATCAACAAATCCGGCAATCAAAGCTAACACTGGATTAAATTCCTACGGTATTCACCATCAGCCGATTATGTGATCCATGGATTAACTGGAAGAGAAATAAAAGCTTCGTTTTGATTGGCCAAGAGCGAAGATAGCATTTATTCACCATTTGGCTTCAATTAACTAATCAATTGGATTAGAAGATTAGAAAGGGTAAAAAGCAAATTGGCAACACTGATACCCTTGTTTACTTCGCTTTTGTTTACACATGGATTAAAAATCAATTTTACTTTAGAACATTTTAAAAAGAATAATCATGCTGATGACGACTGTTTACGCTGTGATTTAAAATTTTGATTGTATGATTAAGAGAATCTTAAAGCTATTAAATTTTTTTCTCCCAAAGTTAATGCATTATTTTTTTCTATGTCAGATGACAGCCTATTATCTAACATTCATATTAGAAATTCCACGGAATCTTTATTTAATCGATAGCGATATCGAAATGCCACATTATCCAAAAATCCAAATCATTTACTCTAATTTGATGCACCGTCCTTTTCCTTCTTTCAAATGTTTCCAATAGTTCTAAGCTTTCAATATCATCTAGTGAAAATAGATCGTCAACGTCAGCCATGTTTGTTATTTGTTTACGAAGCTGAGCTGCAGAGTGCGCATGCATTACGAAAAGATCCGAGAGTTAACTCTGTTAATCCTCCGATATTCGAGGATCAAAAATGAAGTGTTAAAGTAGCCGGTGAACTGTGGATTTTTGTTGGAGAATACTGATTTTCGTATGATCGAGAGATTACCACTGATCCGAGGTTTAGTCCGAGTGTAAAGAAGTTGGTGAATATGGCCCTTAATGAAGTAATCCATATTATGAAAGGGCTTGATGGTACCATCACACAAAATTACATACATAATTTCAGTGCAATGTTTTTTACCACTTAAGTATTTTCGGCCATTTTCTTTATTTACGATCCTAAAAATTAATAACTTAACAGGATTTTTGCTCCCGATTTTTATGACTTTTTATTTTAAGCTCCATATAAATTAGAATATTTCCCATTTTAACCATTTAATATTATTATTATACTTAAATTTTTTCTTGCATAACACTGTGAACTGGCACATTTAAAGGATTGTCACAGAGCCTTCGCTTATGAGCAGCTATCACTGCCTTCGAAGATGAAACTTAGCTGAGAATTGATGTGAATTCATGGCGTTATAGCTGTGACATATATAGGATTGTCACAGAGCCATCGCTTTTGAGAAGGTATCACTGTATTTGAAGATGAAACGTAACTGAGATTTGATGTGTATTCATGGCATTATAAACACATTCGATTTTACTGCTCCTGCTAATTTTTGGTGATCAATTAGAAAGGAAAAGGGTAAAAGACTAAGACATGTCTTATTTGATACGATAAAAAAAGATTTTTTTTGCAACTGATCCAAGCATCGGTGTGGAAATATAGAATCCTGGCCTCCGCAGGCACAAACGACTATCTACTCCAAGATTCCCTGCTGTTCTGCCCGAGAGCTGTCGTAAATTCATGCTCTTCGTGAAACGAGCCAATCAGCGATCTAGAAGGGAACATTACTGACATCAGAAGTGATGCTTGCTTAGTCACGGCATGTGCAGATTGCGTCCTGCGCGTCGTTGGAAAGTTCAAGAAGCCTGTAGAAAGATTCTCCCCCTCTCAAAATGCAGGAAGTACGAATATTTTAAGAAAACATGGCTGATCTCCGATTTTAGAAACTTAGTGAATAAAAAAAGTTGTTTTTGAACTTAAGATTTTTTGGAAGGAAAAATATTTAATTTTAAGCTATTTTAATGAGTGATGTATCAAATTAAATGAAATTTAAAAAGCAATCTCATGAAACCAGAAGTAAATAGAAATAAAACTTAGAAAAATGTTTTAAATACGAAATATGAACATTGACTGCTAAAAAAACAATTTTGGATTATTCTAATTTTAGATTTTCTTTATTTTATTTGTTTGCAATTTTAGGGATTTCTCTATTTTTTTTAAGTAATTTTAATGAAAGGATAATCGATTAAATTATCGTTTTAATCCGGAAATATTAGGATTATTTATTTATTTATTTATTTTTTGAAAAACGGTAATTTTCAAAGTGAAAACAAAATTATTTTAAATAGTTAAATTGTGATCGATTTTAATTAAAATTTGCAGAGTTTCAAGATTAATTTCAAACAAGAAAACTTTTTAAATAAGAAAAACCTGAAAACCAATAGTTCTAAATAAAATAGTGTTATGCTAGTTGAAACATAAAAATAAAACAGTGTTACGCTAATTAGAGCATAACACCAAGTTTTAATGAAAATCAAAATGGGACAAAAAGTTGGTATTTCAAAAGTGATTTGAGCGATTTTTTTCAATTTGCTACATAAACTCCTTTTTAGATGTTCTTTTGCATGTAATACTTGGTCTCTACAGAAAAACTGTTGTCCTGATTAGGTAGGTTGCTTTTAAATCTCAGAAATTAGTGTTTCAAATAATGGCTCTACCGATTTTATTAAAACTCGTTATGTAAACTCTGTTTTATATGTCTTAACAACATATGTATTAATCAGCTCTTACCGAAAAGTTGTTAGGTGTCTGATTTATTTGCTAATTGGAAAATTTTGTATCTTCAGGCTATTTCACAAAAAAGTATATAATATGCGTTGTGTAGTAGTGGGTAATGGATGTTGTGTGATTGTTAAACACGAATACTGTCAAAAAGCTATGACATTTAATTTTCTTTTTCTCTAGTATCTTGAAATCTATAAAGATAACAATAATTAAATTTATAAAAAAATATTTATTAAATATTTCCAGGTTTTAATCAATTTGCTATCTTTCTTATTAATTTTTTTATGTTTTATATGCATGTAAATTAAAAGTTAATTCTTGTTTGCTTTCTTTTCAGATCAACATGAAATCTCAAAGTAAAGCAAAATATGTAGAAAATTATATAGGTTTTAATGATATGATAGCTTTTGTGTGTGAAGATAAAGGAGATTGTAATTGCTTGAATGACATTTTTAAAAAACAGCTAAATCTTCGTGTTAATATTGTAATGGCTCCTGATACTCCTATGTCAAGATTTCAATCTCCTATCTTGACTCCAGAACATAGGTAATCTTTTGATACTTTTTTAAAATCTTCTATTAATATGAGTTTAATTGTTCTGTTGTTAAGTGTTTGAGTTTTATCTGCTTCGCTTAACGTTTTTAATATAAAATAATTTAAATAGGTTTTTTAAATGGAGTATTTTAAAAAGTTATAATTAATTAAAAACCTTTTAAGCTCCATATCTTTATTTTTGGAGACGATGTTGTAACAGCTTTCGCTGGTGGATCCTCCACATTGTCAGCAAACTCTGTTGTGGTTAGTGTTGACACCAAGTGTTGTCTTCTCGCTGCTTTCATTTTCTCTTCCAAAAGGTGGTGCCATAGCTGATTCAAACCTGCATGTGATTTGTGGCCATTACATGAGAGCAGATCTCTAACTGCTATTTTGTCAAGATAATATAGAATATTTCAGGAAGTGGGGGAGGGTGCAGAAATTTAAAGTTGAAAGAAGAAAAAAAATTCAATACTTTTCAAAAATGAATAATAAGATAAGCAAGTCCTTTCGCCTCATTCGGAAGGGTAGGTTGATTTCTTTCTCCTTAATAAGTAGGCGCCATTTTGAAACAAAATGGCGGCTACAAATTAATAATGGAGTTGCTAAGAGATAAAGGACTTGGTGATATTTGAATGATAAATCCATTTTTCAACTTTGGTTTGAATTGATCAAGTATTTCAAAAGTTACCATGATTACAAATTTTCACGTGGCCGCCACTTGGAAACAATATGATGGAGCAAGTTGCACGGCAAATTCGTCCAAGATATTTAAAGCATAAATTCACTGTCAAACTTTGGTTCGAATCAGTGCAGTGCTTCAAAAGTTATTGTTATGACAAATTTTCAAGTGTCAGTCTAAGTGACTGCCACTGTGTCAACCAAATGTCCAAGCAACATGTTCAGCGAAATCGTACAAAATATTTGTATGATACGTTTAATGTCCAACTTTAATTCAAATTGAATCAGTATTTCAAAAATTATTGTAATAGGAAATTTTCAAGTGGCACTGTGATTTCAAGTGGCTACCACTTGGAAAAAAAAGCAGAATGAGATGCCCAGAAAACTTATCTGAGATATTTGAATGGTAAATCAACTACCCAAATTTGATGCGAATTGATTTAGTATTACAAAAGTTATCATAATGACAAATTTTCAAGTGGCTACCACTTGGCAATAAAATTGCAGATCAAGTTACCAAGCAAACATATCCAAGATATTTGAACCATAAATTCACTATCCAACTTTTGTTTCAATTTATTTAGTATTTTAAAAGTTATCTTGATAGCACATTTTCAAGTGGCAGCATGATTTCAAGTGGCCGCAACTTGGAAACTAGATATTGGAACAAGTTGTCCAGTGAACAAACTCATCCAAGATAATTATATGATAAGATCACTGTCCAACTTTGGTTTGCATTGAATCAGAATTAAAAGAATTATCAAGTTTATAAATTTTCAAGTGGTAGCCTAATTTCAAGTTGTCTCGCGTAGTTTATAACATGCGCACTTTGTTAAAAATGGCAGATAAAGTTCGTTAATAAAGTTAATTGAGACACGCATATGGTCTATGTAAACATCAAAATTCAAATAAATTCGGAATACGCTTTTTGCAATTTTAATTTGAAAATTTCAAGTGGTCTGCACTTGAAAACAAAATGGTGGAGCAACTTGGTTAAGAAACTCATCAAAGATATTCATAAGGTAAGTTAAGACACTATCCAAATTTGGTTTGATTCAGAGTATTATTTCGGAAGTTTCTATGATTTTAAATTTTCAAGTGGTAGCCTGATTTCAAGCGGTCCTGCTTAACTTAAGATATATGCCACATTATTAAAAATGGCAGATAAAGTTCATTGCAACACTTATATAGTCTATGTATACATCAAAATTTAAACACATTCGGAATATGCTTTTTACAATTTGAATTTGAAATTTTCAAGTGGTGTCCACTTGAAAACAAAATGGGGGAGTAACTTGGTTAAGAAACTCATCCAAGATATTTAAACATAAGTTAAGACACTGTTCAAATTTGGTTCGATTTGGAGTATTATTTCGAAAGTTACTGTGATTTTAAATTTTCAAGTGGTAGCCTGATTTCAAGTGGCCCCATTAAATATATCCGTCACTTTATTAAAAATAGCAGTTAAAGTTCATTAATAAAGTTCATTGAGACCTTTATGTAATCCATATTTACATCAAAATTCAAGCAAATCTTGCTTTAAATACACTTTGTACAATGTGGGTCAGAAATATTGAAGTGGCTGTCATTGAAAAGTAAAAGTCGGAGCAACTTGGTTAACGAACTAATCTAAAGTATCATCCAGTTTACTGTCCAAATTTGGTTCGATTTGGAGTATTATTTCGGGAGTTATCGCGATGACAATATTTTCACTTTATAGATAGATATATATAGATAAACGAAATGATTGCAATAGTTCGATTTCTAAAGAAATCAACCTAAATAAATAAATAAATAAAATAATCATTTTTATTATGTCGTTGCCAAAATATAAATATTTATCCTTGAAGATTGCCAAAAGGTTTAAATTTCTCTATTCTGATTGGTGAATTGCAATCCTAACATCATAATTCTTTGCCCATCACAGTTCAATTTCTAATCTGACAATTAATTATGGCACTACATCTGTTACAGAGAAATCTCAGTTCATCTCCCCCTCTTCTCACATGTTATATGGGCTAGGAACCCTTAAAATGACTATTATCATTAGCCCATAACACCAACACCCTCACTTTTTTTTATTTTGGGGTATATATGCACAGGATTTTAATTTATTACATGTTTTATTTATTAAACAAATTGTTTTATTTATTAAAATAAATAGTAGCAAAACAAAAGAGAATAAAATGAAAGAAGAGCTGTGATAACAGCTGAATTGTTTGAAAATTTCTTTTATTATTTTATGTAATAATGTTATGCATTTTAAAATTTATTCATTACTTAGTAGTAAAAATAAGCTAAATTTGTGTATTTTAACTCAAGAAATACTGGCCAAATAAACTAATGTATTAGTGACATTAATTTTATTTGTACTGGAATACTTTGATTTTTGTTATTTATTAATTTTTTTTAATGTCATTGCTCATTAAATCCCCCCCCCCTCTCTTTATCTAGAAAGTGTGGACTTGAATGCTTTATCATAGATTTATTCAATGCTCCTGAGCCTATTATGAGGTATTTATGTGCTATCTATGGAATTCATCGTATTCCTATTACAACGTCAGTTATTGCTGGAAACAGTGTTGACTATATTTTGCAGAGTTACTCAACTTTTTTTTCTGAAAGCATGAAGGTAAATTTTTTTTTGGTAAAAAAATATTTTTTTTTGTTGTTTTTATTAAAAAAAAAAAAAAAAAAAAAAACAGCACTTATGAGTTGTCAGAATGCTGTAAATAAAAGTGAATAAAGATTTTGCATAATCTTATAACAGAGTTCCCAAGGATCAGGGAGAACCTGGAAAACCTGGAAAAGTCAGGAAATTCGAAGTTAGTGAAAAAAAATCGGGGTAATGTCAAGGAAAATTGCAAAATATTACCCCAAAACCTGGAAAAATTATGATTTAAACCTGTAAAATACTTTTTGAGTGTGCAATTTATGTTGCGAGTCACATTACTATGCTGTCTTTTATGTTGCAAGATGTGTTATGTTTTACACCGTCAGCTATTTTTTTATGTTACAAACCAAATTTTGCTATTAAGTATTTAGAAGAGATAAAATATGATGTGGCTGTACATAACCAGTCAATCAAATTGTTTGTTCAATGACACCATAAATATTTATTATTCATATCATTTCAAAAAGTCATAACATCAGGTTCTAAATAAAGTGAAAATTTCTAATTTATTTCTTTTGAAACTAAGTTGTAAATAATGTTTTTTATCTCATATATTTTACTCTGTTTCTATCTTTTTTGTGCTTGAATTGTTTATTATATTTACATACATGCATGCAGGGGTGATTGTGTTCTGAGGTGACCCCTGATTTCAGGGGGTTTAATTTAATCCATTCGTATTTCTACATTTTCAGGGTTCCCACAGGTCAGGGATAAATTGGCAAACCTGGAAAAATCAGGGGATTTGAAATTAGTGAAAAAAAGTCAGGGAAAATTGCAAATATTATCCAAAAACCTGGAAAAATTACGATATAAACCTGGAAAATTCTCTTTGAGGATGCAATTTATGTTGCAAGTTGCATTACTATGTTGTTTTAATTTTTATGTTGTGAGCTATGTAACGTCATTTGTTGTAAGTTATTTTTTATGTTGTGAACCAAATTTTGTGACTGAAATTTTCTTAAATTAGACATGTAAAACTTGGAAAAGTCAGTGAATTTTATTTTTGAAATTGAGTGCTAACCCTGTATGTCGTACAAAGTTATCTTTAATTTTGATTGATTGTTCATTTGTCATCCATGTGATATATTAACAAATTGTATATTTTTATTTATTGTCTGATATAAGATGCAAAAAAAAAATGAGGGCTTCTGGTCTAAATAATTCGAGTATCACTTGACATTGCTTTTTTTTTTTTTTTTTTTTAATTTGAGACTCTACTTTTGAGTCACAATTACCTCTGATGCATGTTGCATGTGCGTTATATTTAATTACAGTAAGACCCCGCTTAACGCTGTTTCATTTAGCTCTGTTTCGGTTTAGCGCTCTTTTATTTCAACCCGGGGAGTACAGGGAGCTCCCAGTAGTACAGGGATTCCCCGAAATTGTTAAGATGTTAAGATAGCCTCATTTAGCGCTGTTTCGCATTACGCTCTACTTTGATGGAACGTATCCCCCGCGTTAAGCGGAGCCTTACTGTACTATTATTTTATGTTCTATAATATATGAATTTAATTTTAAAATAAATCATTCAATTTTATCTTTTAAAAACTAATATTTTGGTTTCTA
This sequence comes from Salticus scenicus, assembly GCA_963930645.1. Taxonomy (NCBI): domain Eukaryota; kingdom Metazoa; phylum Arthropoda; class Arachnida; order Araneae; family Salticidae; genus Salticus; species Salticus scenicus. The sequence goes on along the minus strand of OZ005648.1, from coordinate 129,373,428 downwards.
CATTTTAGATTTCTGGAAGAAGATCTAGATATGGGGATCGAAATTTGTCTGTGAAGAAAGATTTTATTAGGTAAGTAAAAGAAATTATTATAGCATGTTAAATAAGGACTTATAATCTATGTCTCAACTCCCTTTTACCTTTTTCTGTCCTTTTTTTCTGTAACATTACTTTAATGATTGTTAAGTAAATTTAATGGTTGAATTAATTAAAATCAGATTAATTTTATCACAAAATTAGTCCAAGAATAATTATGTCAAATTGTAGAGGTTTGACATGTAGCAAAAGATTTCAATTAAATTGCAATCATTTACTACCCTTGTTTTAATTCTTACTTTGAAAGCAAGATGCTCTCTTGTTTAATAGTCAAATTTAATTCAATAATAGAACATCTAATAATAACATATTTTACTGTATGAAATCTTGGGTTATATGGGTTGTATAATCTCTTATTTTATATTAAACATAGTAAACATATTTAATTTGTAATTTTGCATGCTTTACTTTGTTTTCCTGAAACGTTCTTCTTTTCGATGACATTGCCAATTTATATTTTAAAGCTGTGCTGAGTGCATATAGTTTTCTTAATTTCAAATTTTTGGCTGTTATTTCCCCCTTTTTTCTTTAATATAATGACTGAACTAACATTAGTTGCTTTTGAAACATTTCCATAATAAATGAATGACATGTTTTATTAAATAAAAAGTAAGTTTTCATTTAAAAATAGAAAAGAAACTAAACCTTCCATTTTCCAGTGACCGTCATAGCACTTTTGGCAGGGATCCCCACCGTCTTGACTTGTGGTGAAACTATTGTAACTTGTGATGTTGTTTTCTTCTGGTCGTCTCTTCATTCAGCGAGGTGACACCATGCACGATCGATGCCTGTGGTAGACTCATTGCAAGAATTTTTATTATTAATTATGCCACAAGTCAAGTCACCAAGGAGGTCAGGGATTCCCATCAAAAGTTCTACAAAGTCTTCAGAAAATGAAATGTTTAGTTTCTTTTATATTTTTAAATTAAATGTTTAAATTTCTGGCTATTGTAATTAATTAGTAAGTTTTCATTCTTAATTATTTTCATATCGTTATTTTCATTTTCTTTTTTTTAAAGTAATAATAATAAAAATGTGGTTATTTTGTTGAATATCTTAAGAAATACTGTTCTAGGCATTGTTTATTCGAATTTAGAAGTGCATTGAAGTAATAAGAGTGTGTCAAAGTTATGTTTTTTCTTTTTTGATGCTGTAAAAATTAATTTACTTTATATAGTATTTGAAAACTTTTATATAATTTAGACATTTTCTCAAATACCTAAACGAAATAGTTAATAGTTTCTTCTGTAATTTCAGGGGCATAAAGAATAAATTGTAGGTTATGTTGCTTTCAATTTGCCTGATTCTATTTGGGGAAATTTGGTACACATATTCATGAGCCCAACGGTATTTAGCTGTATAGTTTTAGGTGTGTATTCTATTTGTAGTTCGTGTACAGGGGCATGTGAAATTTTTTCCTATTACGGCTTATGGGAAGAATTTGTATGTACCGTGATAGCCACTGCAAAAATCAAGCTATTGACTTACAGTTTTTGCCAAAATGTTAGTGGAGGCCCTCTGTTGAGACTCAAAAGGATTCCAGGTTACACTCTGTGTGTCTGTCCATCTGTCTGTGTGTCGCACGATAGTGGTGGCAAAAAGCACTCTATTGGCTTGCAATTTGGTACACATATGCATGAGCACAACAGAATCAGCTGTATAGTTTTGTATACCATTTGTATGCCATTTTGTGTATACCATTTGTAGTTCGTGTACAGGGACATGCCAGAGTTTTTCTTATCATTATGGCCTATGGAAAGAATTTGTATGTACCGTGATAGTCACCGCAAAAATCAAGCTATTGACTTGTTTGTAATTTTGTACACATGTTCATGTGCCCTACGGAATCAGCTGTATAGTTTTGGGTGTGTATTCCTTTCGTAGTTCGTGTACAGGGACACAGCAATTTTTTTCTTATCATTACAGCCCATGGGCAGAATTTGTATGTACCGCATTAGCAGCCACAAAAATGCTCCAATTGACTTGCAAATTGGCATACGCATTCAGGCTCTGCATAGAAATAGCTGTATAATTTTTTATGCCTATATTTTTTTTATGGATTGACATTGTGTACAGGGACACATCAAAATTCTTATCATCACAACATAGGAGGAGAATTTCGTTTAAATGCATTTTGACATTATTACTTTGCTATCAACGAAATGAAATTAGCGTACATTACTGACATGCTTAAACTAGGGTTTTCTGCAGAAAAGATGTGCTCTTAGTCTTTCTTATTACAGGACCATGCAAAAGTTTTCTGACAATGTAATCAGCCAAATTACTTCAAGTTTCGAGCAATTATTCATGAAAAACGCAGAATAAGCTGAATACTTTTTACTGGTGTATACAATGTTTGTGGTTCGTTTACGGAGACACACAAAAGAAATTTGTGACATTAAAGCCTATGAACAAATTTTTATTTAAGCGCACTTTAATGCGTTTATGCTGCATTCAACGTATTGGTATTGGAATTAACATATATTATAAAGATGCTTAAAAGCATGTTTACCCTAGAAAAAAGGATATGTGTAGACTAAATAATTTATTTACGGGACCCCACAAAAGAATTCTGATGACGTACTATGATGTCAAATCAGGTTGAAATATTAATGAGTTACAATTAATTAAATAGGTGTATTTTTTTTAGTGTAAATAATTACTGTGGCTTCTTTTTTGGGATACATAAAAGAATTTCATACTATTATGGTCTATAGTCGGTATTTCTTAAAAGTGTATTTTACATGCTTATACCTCGTTAAATATATTGACATTTTATTAGAATTTTAAAAGAAGGCTTTTCAGTGGAGAAATGTGGGCATAGAATTGATAATTCATTTACAGGGTTACTCAAAATAATTTCGATATGTTATGAAATCATTTTGCATGAAATTTAGTACAAGTATTTATGAATTGCAGGGAATTAATACATGGCAATCAGTTATTAGGAATATATGTAATATTAAATAACTGCTGGGGATGCTCTGTAATATTAATAAAATATTTTCTGGGATACCCCCCTCAGAAACCGTTCTGTTTATGTAGCAATCCAGTCGAATCAATATATAATATTATATAATAAGGAATTAAAAAAATGATCTGTTGAATAATGTGTGATGCAAATAGGACGTTGAGGCTCCTGATCTGCAGATCCACTAGTTTATAAGAAAGATAGACCAGCACATTGAGGAGATAAATTAACATTCAGTAATAAAAATTGGACAAGAAAACAATCTGATGTCTAGTTCGTCACAAAAAAAAAAAAAAAAATAACCATTAAGATTTAAATTTTTTAAATTAAGGATTTCTTTTGTATAAGTTTTCTCTTTTAGCAAGTTTTTTTTTTTTTTTTTTTTTTTTTTTAATTTTATTCGAGATTTTATTAGCTCCACTAGTTCCGAGAGGGTATGCTTTCGAAACTGATAGACATTTTCAAAATAAAGTTGTGTTATATATTTTCAAAATAAAGTTGTGTTATATTTACACGTTTTAAGGTCTCCTGAATCGAAAAATAATGTTTTTAGTGGTTGGTCTGTGTGTGTCGGTTTGTCTAACTCGGATATACTCGGATACACATGTTAAAGCGCTATACAGAAATAAATAGCTGTAGGATTTTTGGTGTGTATATTGTTTATGGATACTGTACAGGGACACACAAAAAGTTTTTCTTATCATTACAGCCTATGGGCAGAATTTCATTTAAACACATTTTAACGTGGTTACAATGCATTCAACAAAGTGAAATTAATGTACATCATTGACATGCTTAAAAGTACGTTTTCTGTAGAAAAATGCATGCTTAAACTAATGATATATAAGAACAGGAACTTACAAAAGTGTATGTCACGTAATCATCCAATTTATGTCGAATTTTGTACAATTATTCATAAAATACTGAGACACATTGAATAATTTTTACTAATGCATATTATATATAAGGGGACTAAAAAAGTTCTTGCCATTTCTGATATGACATTGGAAGAGTGAACCCCACCATAAAAATACTCGCCAAACCTGGCGATGAAATGGTTAGGTTTGGGAGTCCGGACAGTGTCCAAGAGTATAAAAGCGCGTTGCATCGGTACTTCAAACATAACTCACACAGCGGCTGATTGAAATGGACGTGTCAAAGCCACTCATTCGGAGTTATTTGCTGTATGATTTTAAAGTGGGCCTATCAGCAGCAGAATCAAGTCGCCGAATTTGCCAGGCCTTTGGGGATGATGCCGTTTACAAACAAACCACTAGGCACTGGTTCCAGAAGTTTAGGTCAGGGGATATGTCTCTTAGTGATGCACCACACAGCGGTTGGACACAAGCGTTAGACAATGAGGCCCTGAGAGCAGCCATAGAGAGTGACAGTAGCCAAACATGTGGTGAACAAGCTGCACACTTCCAGGTATCTGAAGAAACTATCAGACTCCATTTGCACCACATAGAAAAGACATACAAGCTGAGCAAGTGGGTACCCCATTGACTGTCCGATGCAAACAAGGAACAGCGTGTCACTGCCTGTTTGTCATTGTTTACTCGGCACTGCAATGCATCCATATTTGATCAAGTACTCACCAGCGATGAAAAGTGGGACCAGTATGAGGACACACCCAAATGTTCCAGACATTGGTTGTCACCACGGGACCCTGTGCCTCACACTGTAAGAGCTTCTCTCCACCCACGCAAAATCATGCTCAGTATCTTGTGGACTAGTCGCCAAGTGGTGCACTATGAGTTCCTGCCAGTGGTCCAAACCATCACGGCAGGCCTGTACTCGCAGTAGTTGGAACGTGTGCATCAGGCACTGATGCATAAGAAGCCAGCATTGGTCAATCATAAGGGTGTACTCCTCCTCCATGACAATGCGAGGCCGCATGTGGCTCGGGAGGCCAGGGACACCATCCAGTGACTGGACTGGGAGACACTACCCCATCCACCATACTCCCCAACCTCGCGCCAACAGACTACCACCTTTTCCATTCCCTGGACAACCATCTTTGTGGGAAATCCTTCACCAACTGGCCAGACCTCGAAAAGCCCCTCATGAGCTTCTTTTCGTCCAAGACTTCTGAGTTTTACTGCGATGGCATTGCACAGTTAGCCACTCATTGGCAAAAGGCACTGGATGTCGATGGTGAGGGACTTTGAGGATTAGCGGTGATTATTATTTGTTTTATGACTTTTTCTTTCTGACTGTCCAAAACAGCAAGAACTTTTTTGGTTACCTTATACATAGCTCGTTTACAGGAGCACAAAAAAGAATTTCGTTATATTAAAGCCTGTAGACAAAATTTTATTTAAATACATTTTAATGCATTTATGCTGCATTCAATATGGTGCAATTACCTCACATTATTAAGAAGCTTAAAAACATGTTTCCACTAGAAAAAAGGCATGTATTGACTAAATAATTTATTTACAAGACCACACAAAAGAATTCTGATGACATTTTTTAAGGTTAAATATAATTCAAATGTTAATGAGTTACAAGAAATTTGTTAAACAGTTTTTATTGGTGTATATGTTGCTAGCTCGTGTGCAGGACACACAAAAGCATTTTGTACCATTATGGTTTATAGATGGTATTTACAAGGAGAGGTCACGACATGGAAAATTCAGATCAAGACGAAATTGCGCAGGATTGTAGTATACTATGAGGGTAACAACATATTAAAGCAGTAGGACCCACTATCCTCAAAATTTCGAGAAAAAAGCATTTAAAGTTTCAGTAATCTTTAAATACAAGTTATTTCGCAAGCGAGTAAGCGCCTCGGTGGCGTGATCCCAAAGCGCGACTCTCCCACCCAGATGACTTGGGTTCGAGGCTACCTGCCGGACTACTTTTTTTTCTTTCTTCTTCTTTAACTTTTTATGTAATCTTAACTTTTTATTTATTTTACTTTATTTTACAATTCAATTCAAAATTTGAAAATTTTAATAAAAAATTATTTAATTTTCTTGAGTATAAAATAACTTTTTCTATTTTTTATATTTATAACTTAAAAATACAATAAATTTCTATAACTTAAAAAATAAAGTTTAGTTTTACAAATCCCTAAATAAGAAACATAAAAAAAAACAGTCAAATATTTAAATAATTAAAAAATAAGCAAGCTGTAAACAAAGTGTAAAATAGTTAGCAGGTGTACTAAAACCTTGGTTTGAGCTTCCTGATTTGGTTTGAATGTGTATAAATTACGTAAACGAATTTTATTTTGTGCACAGAAGGATAAAAAAAAAAAAAAAAAAAAAAAATTAAAGATAACATTTCTTTACCTGTAATAATTTAATGGCATATCAATCCTATACTATAATTTTTAAGAAACTATTGATTGGAGAAGTAATTATTTAATTTGGATAGTAATTATATATGTGATTAAAATCATCATTTCTCATTTTTTTTTTTTTTTTTTTTTTTTTAGTTTAAAAAATAAAATTAAATATACCTAAAATGAAATAAAATATTTAGATAAATAATTACAAGCAGTTTCTTTAGTTTTACCATATTTTAAAGTTAAAATAAAACTGAAATTTATTTTTTAAGTTATATAAATTTATTGTATTTTTAAGTTATAAATATTAAAAATAGAAAAAGTTATTTTATACTCAAGAAAATTAAATATTTTATTAAAATTTTCAAATTTTGAATTGATTTGTAAAATAAAGTAAAATAAATAAAAAGTTAAGATTACATAAAAAGTTGAAAAAAAAAAAAAAAAGTTGTCCCGCAGGTAGCCTCGAACCCAAGTCACCTGGGTGGGGGACTGGCGCTTTAAGATCACACCACTGAGGCGCTTACTCGTTTGTGAAATAACTTGTATTTAAAGATTACTGAAACTTTAAATGCTTTTTTCTCGAAATTTTTTGGATAGTGGGTCCTATTGCTTTAATATGTTGTTACCCTCATAGTATACTACAATCCTGCGCAATTTCGTCCCGATCTGAATTTTCCATGTCGTGACCTCTCCTTGTTAGTATAGATATGTGTATTTTAACATAGTTACACTTCATTAAACACAGAGAAATAAACCAAAGTGATTGGCATCTTTAAAAGCATGGATTCTGTAGAAAATAGTAGGCATAGAATTGGTATCATAATTTTTGGCATATAATCCACAGGTAAAATATGTCATTCTGTGACCAAAAATTTTCATTAACAAAAAATCTATATATTTTTCAAGAAACAGCTCCAACATATATAATGTAATTTCTCAATTAAAAATTCTGGTGCAAAACTGAATCTGACATGCGGATTATGGGCCGAAAATTAGGTAACTAGTTACAGGGCCACACAAAATAATTCCAATATGTTATGCAATCAAGTAGCAATAAAATTGATATAAATATTTATGAGTAACAAGGAAATACATATACAGATAGATATAGAAAGGTAGATACTACGGGGGTTTGAGGGGGCAGTATCCCTTTCAGGAAAGTGTATGGTTATGTAGCGAGTTAATTATATATGTATATAATTCAAATAATAGAATAAATATAAAGGATTTATAATTATAAATGATCAAAAGCCATCTTTAAATGCATTTGAACGATTTTACATAACATTTATGCTGCAAATCTTGAATTAAAAGAAACAATGTATATAATATATATATATATATATATATTGAATATTACGAATTTATACACACACACACACATATATATATAATGAATGAATATTGCATGTCCCGTGGGACTTGTCACATTATTATTATTAATATTCTGCAAGTCTTTCAAAAACAGTGGTATTAAAAATTTATAAATCAATCTTGTTCTTGTAATGGAGTATTTTATAGCTTTATTCATAAATTACTAAAGTTTATAAGATAACTCATTTCAAAAAGGTCTTAGTTATTTTAAAGTAAATAAGAACAAGTTATTTCTCTGTATTCCTACTTCAATATAAATAAATAAAAATTTCATTTCATTTTGTAATAAGCATAACTATTTTATTTGTTAAATCGAACTTACTAACAGAGTTGTGAACCCTCCGAATTTTTATATCATAATTTCTTTTAAATTTATCTTTGTCTTAATCACAGAATTTACGATAATAAATAAAAAGAATGTTTCTGTGAAAAAAGCATTGGTATTCAAAAATCTGGAGGGTCGATAATTCTGCACTAATTATTTATATAGTTTACATACCTTGTCTTGAATATTTGTAAGCCATTTTTTACATTGAATTGCATTACTAGGTATTTCATGAAAACTTATTTTGTCACGGGGACTGTCCGAATTACAAAATGGGACTACGCAATAAACCATATTTTAACATGATACATAAAAAACCCTCTCACATCTGTTAAATTAATAAAATACAAGCTATAAAGAACTCAATTGAAAATCTGTTGAATAGTGGGATATAAACAGAACTTTATGTACGGTATCAAGCGCTATCTACCGGATATGTTCTTGTACTGTTGCCAAGTTTTCAAGCCATGCGGAAAGCATCTAGTTTAGGAGGCTCTGATTCATTAAAAAAATCAACAAACTTAAAATAGACAAAAAAAAAAAAAAAAAAAAAAAAAAAACTTAAAAAGGCATAAAGTTTAAAATAAATCTTCACAAAATGTGAATGATTTTTTTTTTTTAAGTAATTTGAGGGAGAAAATTATCGGTTTTTATAATCAACCACAAAAATGACATATTTTAACAATTAGACAAAAAGAAAAAAATAACAGGAATTTCAAAGATTAGTGTATTTATGCTCTTCCAGTTTTATTAATTTTTTATGGAACCTTGTACAGGAATGTAACAAGTGTTCACAAAATTTACCTGAAACAGAACCCTTATGAATGTTAAAAGAACTAAACTGTATTTAATTATATGTAAGCCTATAAATTGAAATTTTCTTTTAATTCTCTCTTTTTCCTTCTTTTTATTTATTTATTTATTTTTTTTTTTTTTAGTGATAAAAATTTACTTATAAATACCAATGATGAACGCCAAAGTGATCTTGAGCAGAGATGTAGAGTACGTTTTTTCCTTAACTATTAGTATTGTAGCTTTTAGTTTTAAGATTGCATTAGATATGATTTTTGTATTGCCATTACATAAAGAAAATTTTACACTAAATCATTCTTTTAATTGTAAAACTGTGTTACTCTGTTAATTTTGATACTCTTAAATAACAATAAGTCATATTTGTATCTTAAAAGAAAAATGTAATTTATGATATCGAGTGTTCATTCTAGGCAAGGTTTATGATGTGCTTCACTCCATTTGTCTTTCAGATACAAAAAATGCTGCTCTACTGCCCTTTAATACTTTTTACATACTCTAATATATAAAAATGTTTCCTGCACTAAATTGTCAAAAAATTTGCAGTAAAGGGGATGAATGATCGAAAGGAATGGAAAAAGTTTTGAGTCCAAAAACAGATCCTTTACGAAAATCATCTACTGATTAAATTCATAAAAATCATCTGCTGATTAGGGATATAGTTAGTATTACTTTTATATGGAATTTTCGGAACTCCCTTAAAAAAAAAAAAAAAAAAAAAAAAAAAAACCCTGAAAGTATGAAAGGAAAGTGATCACCTGATGAGACAGAACATTTATTGTAATTAAAATATTGTTTTTATGATTATTTTTATTCAATCTCTTAGAAATTGTTGTTTTTATTGTCACAACTCACGTGATTTTCCTGATTTGCATACCAAAAATTGACCTAATGCAGCATTTTTTTTTTTTGTTTTTTTTTTTCCCAGCATTTTAGCAGTAAAAATGCCCACAAAAATTAGAAAGAAAAAGCTTCGCCATAATGCAGCAAAATGCTTAAAGTTAACATTTTTATATAAAAAAAAAATAATAATACGTGTACATACATACACTGTATAACAAAATTATAAGACCACCCGAAATATCACTCATTTGAATAGTACACTGCATAAACTGAATAATTTTTAAACATTGAAGAAATTGAAATAAGTTATATTTTCTCAAATAAATCATTAAAAGAAAAAAAATCGAATTAGTTTCACACAGGAAGCGATTTTTTTGAAATCTTGGTGTAGAAATAAATAAATATAAGACCACTTATTACTTTTTAAACACCTATATATAAGGAAAGTATTGTAGTCATGATTTGCAAAATGGATTTTGTATCATGCATAGCTCAAAAAAGAATAGTCATAGAATGTTGTAAATTTATATTTGGGACTATCGTGCTGTCTAATAGTATACCTCCAACTTTAGTTTCGATACGAGCTCCTCTATTTGAGATATCTACAATTTTACACAAATTTTCGTGATGTATGTGTGTGAGTGTGTGTTAACACGATAACGTCCTAATGCTTTGTCCGAATGAGCTGAAAGTTGGTACGTATGTTATAGATCCCAATAGCACGAACCCTATTGATTTTGATGAATCTAGTACTTATAGTTTTTTTTTTTACAGGGACACTAAGAAAAATTCTTTATCATTATAGCCTAAGGGGCCAAATTAAAAAAAAAATGTGATAGCATCTAGACACCTTATTACACTGAGCAAAAAATTTATATGCATGTTATAGGTCGCAGTTGCACAAACTGTATAGATTTTGGTGAATTTAGCACTCACAGTGTTTTTACAGGGACACAAAGAAAAATCATTATAGCCTATGGGACCAAATTCTTAAAAGTGTGATAGCGTCTAAACACCTTATTCAATTGAACTGAAAATTTATGTTGCACTAACTATAAGCATTTTGGTGAATCTAACATTTATAGGTTTTTACAGGGACGCAACGAAAAATTCTTTATCGTTATGATCTATGGGCTCAAAGTTCAATATCGTTAAGTTAAACATCGTGTACTATATGGAGAAAAATACTCAAACACCCTATTATAATTTTCTCCCTTATGCTTATTAACAACTCTTCTTACTTTACTTTATCTACAAAACTGTTAATTACTCAATGTTTGGAAAGTCGAGTGGAGACATTCCAGATTTTTTTAAAATTCAAAATCGTTTGAGTTTTCGAAATCGTAGGTAAACTGTAACTTTATATCACAAAAAAAGTGCAAACGATAATATTAGAAAGAAAAATAGAATTTAATTTGTTTTTATGAGAAAATTCATAATGGCATGCGGAAGAGAATTATCTGAGCTAGAAGTTTGAAAAATTTGATTTTATAAGGGCTCTGGAAAATCGGAACGTGAAATAAATACAATCCTTAAAATTTTAAAACTGCTGTTCATAATGTTTTAAGTAAAAGAGATATTTATGGAAAATATAAAAGATCTGGGAGGAAGAGTAAATTATCAACTCGTGATAATAGACAAATTTTCAAGCTTGCAACAAAATAGAACTTTTAGAATTTAAAACTTTTAAAAAACAGACCTACTTAAATTTAATTACTTAAAGGAGATACCTTTTATAATGCTCTGTTACGATGCTAGAGATCTTTCAGGGCGAAATCAGCCCCTTCTTCAGTAGCTACATGGTCTGTCTCCGTTGCCGAAACTGATCTTTCATCCCTCTTCTCCTTCCCGGTCTTGCTTTTCGTAATGTGGTGCCATGCTCCATCCAAATCGGTGTGCGACTCGTGCCCAGTACACGCTAAATCGTCCTTCATTATTTCTATTGTTTCATGGTAAAAAGCGTAATCCGGGTTGTTGTAATTTGCTAATTTTCTCGTTTCGTTAAATATAATATCCGTCCTTCATTATTTCTATTGTTTCACGGTAAAAAGTGTAATTGGGGTTGTTGTAATTTGGTAATTTTCTCGTTTCGTTAAATATAATATAACATAGATATTATATTTAACGAAACGAGAAAATTAGCAAATTACAACAACCCCGATTACGCTTTTTACCGTGAAACAATAGAAATAATGAAGGACGATTTAGCGTGTAACGGGCACGAGTCGCGCGCCGATTTGGTTGGAGTGTGGCGCCACATTACGAAAAGCAAGACCGGAAAGGAGAAGAGGGATGAAAGATCAGTTTCGGCAACGGAGACAGACCATGTAGCTACTGAAGAACGGGTGGATTTCGCCCTGAAAGATCTCTAGCATCGTAACAGAGCATTATAAAAGGTATCTCCTTTAAGTAATTAAAAATAGAACTTGTCTACTCGTAAAATAACACAGCAGACAAGTAAAACTATTTCGCATATGACAGTCTGGCGTACTTTAAGATCAAATTCAAATGTTGCTCTTCGGAAATTAAAAATAAAACAAAGAGTTACTTATTCTTAAACTTCCGAGAAGCACTATTTACAATTAAAAATATTAAAAAACCTCACTTTTACTTCTCCATATTTGTCTTAGTAAACTTGCGGGAGCCCCCCCCCCCCCCCCCCTTTCTCCAGAGGCAGTTCTGTGGCGGCTTGCTGCTTCCTTCTGGCGAAACTTGCTTCTATTCCAGAATCCGGACCAGTTACAGTAAAAATAAATTAAATAAACTCTAAACAAAATTACCTTGCTGTTACTACAGTTGAAGATCTTTAATATGCACACCTTGGTTCTAGAACTTGTGCGGATTATAGATTTTTGCAAGTTATAGATGAATGATGCCATTTCCTCGCTATATGAATTAGTATAAGGTACATAAAACAATAAACTTTATTTAATGAAGCTAGAATTAGAATTGTTTGTTTTTATATAATGTAATGAAGGTAATACTAATAAATATATAAAACAGTAAAATTTATTTAATGAAGTAAGCAATGTATAATTTAAACCCTTAGATGAGTAATTCATTAAAAAACTGTACTCCTACTTCTGGACTGTGATTAACAATATGCAGCCAGATACTTGCAATGTGATTAGTTTGATGCAGTTTTTAATGACTGCATTGTAGATCTTTTCTTCAAAACAAATGCTGGTATAAATTTTTCCTTAAATAGTTTTGTGTATTTTTGAAGTACTACCTAAAAAGAACATTTACACTAATAGTCCTTAAACATCTGTGAAAATACACAATCCCACCAACGCATATGTCATTTTTTTCAACCAATGAGCAATGCTGTTACTGGCAGGAGTTAGAAAACTGTACTTGCATGTGTTTTGTTTGATCACTAATTGAATATTATTCAGACGATGTTCAGATTCGCTAAAAAAGTATAAAGGCAATAAAAGTATAATTATATTTTTTCCTTCTAAAGTTAATTATGTATATCTAAATTAAATTTTACGCTCTTTTTTTTTTTCATTTTAGTATGTGAATTAACATAATATTTTCTCATATACATCCAAAATATCGGATTTTCGTTACTGCAAAATCTTTTGTTTACATTTGCAAAGTGAGTGTGGATTATAGACAATTGCGAATTATGGGTATGCAGATTATAGATCCTCAACTGTATTCATTTTGATGAAGTTCAATCAAACTAAATTAGTCAGGTTAAAACTGTTAATCTAGGTTCTATCAATCTGGGTTATTATGACATAGATTAATAGAATTTTATTTAACTTTAAGTTAAGTGTAAAGTTTATTTGTTCAGCATTATCATAAAAATAGATAGGTACTTATTTTAGAATATATATATGTAATAAGATTAAAAGAGGTGAGAATTAAATTTGTAATTTTATAATTTAAATTATTGTTTTCACATTTTAGGGTATTCTTTTTATATGGCAAAATGAATTAAAGGAAATTTCTTATTAGGCTGTAAGTTACTCTAAAAGCATAAAAAATAATGAACTTGCTATCATTTGGAAATAAATAAACAAGTTAATCATTCGAGCATATTGATATCTAGAAATATTCTATAAATAAGTTTAATGAGCAATAAAAAAGTATCTGGCGGCGGAAAGATTCAATAAAAGAAGTTAATTAGCGAGGTTAAAAGAAATAGAAGATTTATGATTATAAATTAGAGTTTGATTACTTATGTCAGATGTAAAGCAATAAATAATTGTTTTAATGAATTGGCGAGTTGGCAAAGTGGGGTGCCAACCGGTGTCACTCTGTCTGGTAAGTACGAATCATTAGCCAGTAAGACACAAAGAGGAGGCGTATTATTAAATTATGTAACCAATAAAAAGAACTGAGGAGGAGTTTAGAAATATGCCAAATTACACCAAAAATTATGGGTATAAAACATGAAACTCGCAAAAATTAGACTAGCGATTAGAGAGATCTTTGAACTATCATCGGCTAAAAAGATTTAAACTAACGAGCAAGCCAGCCCCTTCTGGCCCTGAGGTTCGGAAAGGATCTACGGTGATTTCCGTAATAATGTCCAGCGAAACCCCTAACTCTATTGCCTTCAGTCACCTCCAGTCATACCTTGGAATTAAAGTCAATTAAAGCTAACTGCTGAGTGATTATTGTGCCTGGACGACAAGTGTGCAATTTAATGACTCCATAAACGGGTGAGGGACCCTGGCAACACCCACAGTAATCCCATATAATATTACATATATATATATATATATATATATATTTTTTTTTTGCCTCTCTCTGTTGCTTAGAATAAATATTCTTCAGTTTTCATTTTATTAACTTTCACAAAAATTCAAGGTATATTTTATATTATTTTCATGTTGCATGTTTATCCTTAGATTTATGAAGAACAACTTGCAGAAAAAAGAGAGAAATTGGACTTGCACAATAATCATCTTAATGAAAAAGAGAAAATTCAAGAAAAATTACGAAAAGAGAGAGTATGTAAATCTACTTAACAATACCTCTAATTTTGAACTTATAAAATTTTTTATATTAAATGCACCTTTTTAAAAGTTTTACGTAAATAAATCATTCATTTAATGGTACAAATGCTACAGATATCAGATATCATTTTAACACTTATTTTCAAATAGAGATGGCTATTTTAAATATTATCTGGCTTTTTATTAAGTGGTTTTAACTAAGGGGAGGGGAACTTTCGGGTGCCTCCTTCCCTTTTTTAAGACTGTTTGAAATCCAACAGCTCTGGTTCAAAATGCTGTACTTTTGAATATCAGTTAATGGTTATTTTAGATTCTTCATAAGTTTGAAAAGAACTTTTACATTATTTTTTTTTTTTTCCTTTTCTGTTTTTTTTTTTTTTTTTTTTTTATGGGCATTACATTTAGAATTTACTAGTGTAGTTAACTATCATTGAACATATCAGCTATCTGCAGCAAAACATAATTCACAAGTAAATACAAACACATTTCACAAATGAATTTGTCCCCAGGATTTTCTTCTCTGCAGCAATAATGCCATTTCATAGGATTAGTTGTTTTCTAACTATCTGCTCCCATTTCTTTTGAAACTTCTTTAAACTGATGAAAACATGCTTAAAAGTCACATAAGTAAATATTATTATTATTATTTTTGGCATTGGAATGGTCTTTTTCAAGAAAAGAATAACATGGCTGGAGTCTTGTATAAAAGGGTATTTCAGAGATGGGGAAGTTTATCCTTATTTTAGTGTAAGGAAGTTTAGTAGTGGGGGAAATTTATCCTTACCACTTTTCTAATTCTGTTGTCTTGAGAAATATTAATTTAGGAATTTTGATATCTTATTGGCTTATGTGTAACTCGTCAGCAAAATATATCACTCCTCCTGGGGTAATTTTTTTGCATTTCAAAAGCTACAAATAGCATTTCTTTGCAATTTGCAATATTAATTTGGGAACTTCGATATTTTATTGACTTATGCATTATGAAGTATTATACAGAAATCGTTAGAATACAGGGACAAGTTAAGATTAGTGTTGATCTATAAATTTCAATAATGATTCTAACTTTAAAATATTTATTATATTTTATATACTTTAATTTAAAATACTACCTTTTATATATGTTGTATCTAAACAGTATTTTTAATTTTGATGAAAAATGTTTTCTTCTTTTCTGTTTTAAAAATTATTTCACATAATTTAATTAGAATTATTATTATTTATAGTTTGTTATTATTTAAAAGATATATCAGTAGTCTTCTTACTGATTAATCTACTTAAATATTCATTATTTATTATCAATGATGTCACACTGTATTTAATGTGAGCGTTTTTAGTAATATATCAAATTTAAATTTTTTTAGAAATTTTTTCAAGACAAGAAAAAAAATATTGAAGATTTAAAAGCAAAGTACCTTCAAAAAACTAAGTTTCAGCAACAATTAATTCCAGTTATGAATGAAGAAGAAGAGAAAAACAAAATGACAAGAAAAATTATTTCAATTAATGAATTAAGAGAGAGAACTCTTGGTGACTTAGATGTGCTACTCAGGGTAATTAATTAAAAATATTAGATTCAAGTTATATTTATGTACTAATCATTTCATATTATTTTGCTATGCTGTTATTATATTATTATTTTATTATATTTATATCTTGTTTTTGCTTAACTTTGATGCTTTGCTTGTGTTTTATTTGACCCCCCCCCCCTTTTTTTTTCCGAAAAAAATATAGCACAGAAATATTTTCATAAAAGTTCAGTTGT
Source organism: Salticus scenicus (assembly GCA_963930645.1). NCBI lineage: Eukaryota > Metazoa > Arthropoda > Arachnida > Araneae > Salticidae > Salticus > Salticus scenicus. The sequence goes on along the minus strand of OZ005648.1, from coordinate 129,356,975 downwards.
TTGTTGGTGCATATAAATATATACACTATACACCCAATTATCCACAGAATTGAGTGGCATGGGGCATGGGTTTTGCATGTTAACCACAAAAAGGCTCGAAATGGGGGATAAATGAGATAATAAATATTTTAGCTCAAAAACATGATTGTATTCAGTAAAAAACATAGTACAAACAGTGAAAATATTCACAATAGAGTAAAAATATTTGTATTTTGTATACTAAAAGTTGTAAAAACAATAAACAAAACAGTATATTTACAATGAGGACAAGTTACAATCTGTAAGCTAATATAACCCTTTCTGACCTAAGCTACACAAATCTGTAGGTTAGACATCTACATACGCACATACCCTCATACATTTTTGCATCTACAGAAGTTGTATGTAATAAAAACTGGAAATGAACGATTGTACTAATTCCCAGAATGTGTAAAATGCCATTTTCAGTAAACAAATGGTAGTTTTACTCTCTATTTTTCTTTCAGCCGGCAAAAACAGAAGAATGTAATGCTTTAAGGTAAAAATGTTCTGGTCGGAAAGGATTAAACACTAAATTAAACAGTCCTGCAGACATGCCAACATTTTAATTTTTTCTCGAGCATTGTCAAAACTTGCCCTTTTTCCATACCTTTTTATTTGCAGAGCAGTTTTCGCCAATATATAATCACAATTAAGGGAAAAGAAAAACCCTTCAAGAAAAGTGGTGCGGAAAAAAAGCTGGTAATAACAATGTTTCTGAATAAATTAAAATGTTGGCATGTCTTGTACTGCACTGTATTGTACGAAGAATAAAAGAAAAGCAGCACAGTTCTTTATTCATTTTAAGTAAATTGGAGTGTAAAGGTTGATATTTTTATTTACCAACTATGTGAAAAATACCAGAGCCGGGAATCGAACCCGAGCACCTCCGTTTAACGCACGGATGCTCTACCACTGAGCTACCGTGGCTGACAACCAGCTAGGCATTTCTCACTTAATATTCATTGGCCAAGTCACCGAGTCTGCAAACACAGCTGTATCAAGTGACAATATTAATCGCAGCACAACTCCATAGACCACGAAATTTCAATTTAGAAATATTTATTCATGAATTAATCAACCATGAATATTCATTTTAAGTAAATAGGAGTGTAAAGGTTGATAATTTTATTTACCAACTATGTGAAAAATACCAGAGCCGGGAATCGAACCCGGGCACCTCCGCTTAACGCATGGATGCTCTACCACTGAGCTACCCTGTCTGACAACCAGCTAGGCATTTCTCACATAATATTCGTTGGCTAAGTCACCGAGTCTGCAAACGCAGCTATATCAAGTGACAATATTAATCGCAGCACAGACCATGAAATTTCAATTTAGAAATATTTTTTCCCGGCTCTGGTATTTTTCACATAGTTGGTAAATAAAAATATCAACATTTACACTCCAATTTACTTAAAATGAATATTCATGGTTGATTAATTCATGAATAAGTATTTCTAAATTGAAATTTCGTGGTCTATGGAGTTGTGCAGCGATTAATATTGTCACTTGATACAGCTGCGTTTGCAGACTCAGTGACTTGGCCAACGAATATTATGTGAGAAATGCCTAGCAGGGTAGCTCAGTGGTAGAGCATCCGTGCGTTAAGCGGAGGTGCCCGGGTTCGATTCCCGGCTCTGGTATTTTTCACATAGTTGGTAAATAAAAATATCAACCTTTACACTCCAATTTACTTAAAATGAATATTCACGGTTGATTAATTCATGAATAAATATTTCTAAACAGTTCTTTATATTTAAGCAATCATTTGTTTTTGTTTCTTGTTGCAAAAACATTTTCTCTATATCCCACCCTTTTCCTGCACCACTGATAATCTGTAACATGCATAATCCGATCGTGGTAATCGAGAGTTTACTGTACTCCTAAAAAGATTTATGCTTATTTGTATTTTTAAGGACTATTTTTTATTATATTTCTAATGTGTTGTTTGGATCAATATAATCATCCTCTTTTGTACTTAAAAATTTGCACATTCAACAGGGTTGTCACGCTACCTGGAAAACCGAGAGAATCTGGAATAGTCAGGGAAATCGAAAATTGACTATAAAAGTCAGGGAAAAGGCCCGAAATTTCAATATTTTAGCCAGATTCTAGAAAAGTCAGGGATTTTTAAGATGATTTCCAAAAGAAGAAGCAATTTTTCTGCCAACATAGGATTGGTTTTCTATATTTTTCTTGGCTTCCGCCATTTTTTTTAAACACGCGAACCCTTTTCCGCTCATGAAAGAAATTTCTTATCTTGCTTATAAGTGCCAGATGCTATCACTAAGATGTAACTTTTGTTATATGTAACCTTTGTGTTTTCCAGTGGTAACATAATTATTTTGCCCTCAACACAGCCAGTGCTCGATATACGGTTAGACTGGAATTTTCTTAGATTATTCTTGGAAAAGTCAGGGAATTTCATTCTCTTGTTTGAGCGGCAACAATTATTCAAATACTAATTCAAGAATAAATTTTACATAATCAGTAAATGACACATTAGCTCAAACAAGTGTGAAGATTTTCGCATTTTGTAAATGGTTCAAGAATTATTATTGTTCACTCTAATGTATTCAATGGAAACTGACAAGCCTGTTCAAGCTGTAAATGGCAAATAAGTTATCTAAGTATGGAATTAAAGTTTTTTATGTAATAGTAATACTTCATTAGTTCTACAGACACAGAGTTATGCTGAAAAAAAAAAAAAAAAAGATTAAAGCCATAAAAAAATCTAATATTGAAGAGTTTTGAATTATCTTATTTGTGTAGAATATAAGTGTTGCATCTAAAAACTTTTTTTACACTCTACAACATAGTAAAATCACTTCCAAAATGAAAAATTAAGAAGATTGAAAATATGTGAAAATAAATAAAGAAATAGCAAGTAAAGAAATTCGTAGTCTTATCTTTTATAGCTCTCTCACCTCAGCAATTGCAAACCATATTCCCAAAAAGAACAAGAATATAAATTTTGTGAGTACAATACATCATAATAAATCAATTAATAATAGACACACTTATATAAAATAATAAAAATAAATTATATATATATATATATATATATATATATATATAATCTGGAAAGGTCACAGAATAGTCAGGGAATTCCATTTAAAGTCAGGGAATTTTGACAATTTTTGTGAAAAAGTAAGCTATATTAATCATTAAATTATTAATACTATTTTAAATCACTAAGTTGTCCTCTAATGTCATATAAACAGTAAGAGTCAGGGAAAAATATGAGAAAATAGTCAGGGAATTTAGAAAAGCTTAAATGCTAGCCACCTTGTATCAAGACCCTTTGCAAAAAAGGAATAGTAGATAAAATATTTAAAAAATCGTAAAACAATAAATGCATATAAAAAGGCATAAAATAATTGAAAATAAAGATATATATGTCTTTGTTAAAACAAAAAATAAAGTATAGGTTGTGATAATACAATAAATAAAATGAAGTAAACCATTAGGGCATAATGACCTATTCTTCTCTATGAAGCAGTTGATTAAAGGAAAGTTAGGAGTAATGGGGCATTGCATTTATATTGTCTAACCTAATATTCTGACCTTCTATAGGGCTTCTAGTTTTTTAGGCTATAGACAAATGTGTCATAATATTGAAAAGTACTTGCTAAGGTAAGACCTGCTATTATAGGGACTAGATTATACAAATCTGCAGTGTAATTTTTTTTTACTCAGTGGTATGTTTTTCTAGTGAATTTTTGGATGCTGTTTAAGGAAAAAATATTCAGAAGTTTCCATACAGTTTTGACAGGATGTTTGTTGTCGCATACAGTTTTGGCAGTTTTAGCTTACAGCTCCACTTTTTCAACTCCCATATTTCATGGAAAATCTTGGGAATGTCAGTGAAGAACAAGGAGAGCTATTTCATCAAGACATCAAGGAAGAGGAGGTATCAGGGAAGATGGAGTGTTAAAATGTTTGCAGATTATTGTTGGATGCTGAATGGAGAAATCTCTGCTTCCCAACGCCCTGAAGCTGTGCACAAGAGAAAAAAATCTTTGATGTAAAGACATACATTTAAAAGATAATATATAAATAATAGCCTGTTTAATGTATTTTATACATAAATAGTTTCGAATTTGTTATAGATTCTGTGGGAATTCTTCCGATTTTCATCCTTACTTTGTAAAAAACTCTTATATGATAGGAAGAAGAGACAAGAATTTTTGAATCAGGGTTCAAAACTAGCAGTCACTAGGCATATTTTGCACCTAGAAATTTAAGTTTGACGACCAAAACATCACACTCAGTTGTCATTTTTGATGCCTAACCTATTACTAGATTAAAAAAAAAAAAAAAAAAAGTCATAAATTTTTTTTTCTTCATAATTTACAAAATGCTCGTTTTTTATTATCTAATTTTTATTATAAGAAATTCTTACATAAAAAAAAAAAAGCTTAAATGAATATTTTCTGGTAGTTCTCATTTTGTTTGAAGATGTTACTTGGAATTCGACTGAATTTAAAAATTAGTTGACTTGCAGTTACTTAAAAAAATTTTCTACTATTTATTCTTCTTAAGTAAGTTTTTTAAATTTTTTAAAAAATATAAATGTATTCATATTTTAACTTTTGTGTTTGATTTATTATTTAAATAAATAATAATAATAAAACTACGTTTTATCCCATTATAATCCCATTAAAAAATTTAAAAATTGTGCCTGAGCAGACCATTCTGGCAACTAAGAAAAAATAATTAGGTGCCGTTAATGCCTGACTTTCACATTCTAATTTCTAAACTTGTCTGAATTCAGCATATCATAATGCAATACAAAAACCCAAAACAGTGCAGGAAAAAAAAAAAAAAAAATTTCGTAGACCTTTGTTATGTACCATGTGGTTAAGCCACCAGATTGATTATCACTACTACGCTACTAATATTAAAGTTGTGCTTTGGATGCAGATTCTGCTATTATATTAATTTTATCACTACTATAGTCAAAATACTTAATATGTAGTTGTTAAAAAAAGGTCTTTGAATTAAAAAAAAAATAATAATTCTTAACTTTTGTTTTAAGGAATGTATATGAAGCTTGATATATATTATTGGAAAATATAGAATGTTGCAAGACTTTGATAATTTATCTGTACTCATGGCTGAAAGTATATATGACTGAGTTAATTTTTCTTTTGTGGCATCTCCGTATGTCTTTTACCTAAAAATAAATATTTAAAATAAATAAATAAATAAAATAAACTTGATTATGCATAGATTTAACCCTCTATGTTAATATTTTAAGAAAATTATTTAAACACTAGTATATAACCCCGTCAAAAATGACGGAATGTGAAATCAATGAACGTAGTGAATCAACGAAATCTTTGCCTGCTTCGCTGGTCACTCTATTTAAAGGAAATTCTTTTATATCACTTTATAAACAAAATTTAAGAAAAAAAAAATCATGAAATTGCTCAAAAGCTCGCTTCCTGTCCCCGCTGCCTTCAGCAGCAACCCACTCATTCGCAGACTCTCGGGTGCTGTGACAATAGTTTACCAGTGGGTTTCAATTTGGGTGCTTATCAGATGACAGTTTTGAAATGGACAGTATCGAAAAAATTGAAGTAGCAATTTTATATTTAAACCCCAGTTACATATGAACAACACGATACGTGGTGTACATAATATTTTCAGGTTATTTTCTACATTTATTTGATTTATTCGATCGATCAACTATAAAATGACAACAATTTCACGCCAAATATAATATTACAATATGCTATGATCGGCTACATCTATCGCATGAGACAATTAATTTTTTGTGGTTATAATAGTAGTTGAGTTAGTTAATAGTAGTAGAAAAATAAATTATTAAATATGTAAATTTGATCATAGTACAGCCTTAATATAGCTCCCCTTGTCTACTTTTAAATTTTTATTGCCATTTTAGACAAAAATACATAATTGATGTGATTATTTTTTCTCTTTCTTTCTTTTCTGTTTTTCATTATTTTATAATTTATTTATATTTTTGATGCGCTAACTTGGCTTCAAGTGGCTTTCACAAAAGAAGAGTTCTTGGCGAAAAATGTCCGATCCAGCATCAAAATTTTAAAATATTACCCGCAGGATTATCAATGAATTAGCTTTCATGCCAAGCATGATTCATCCGTGCCAAAAAACGTTTAAACAAAACTATTTAAACAAAATGAAAAAGAAAAAAATCTAAAATTGAAGTATATTAAAAAAGGTTATGGTTGTTTTTTTGCTCCATTTTCATATTTTCATATGCCTGAGCAAATTTAATATATATAATATTTCTTTAACGTGGTCCAGTTACAATTAATTTTTTTTAGAAACGATACGATAGTGACTTGATAAAATATGCGAAGATAAAAAATAATACATAAGCAATATTTAAGCATGCGGACTTAGTTTAGTGATCTAATAAAAAATGATGATGTTTGTACGATGAGATCATTTTATAGAAAAAATGTATTTTTAAAGGTTGCATTTTTACAATCTTTGCAAGTGTCATTTTAAATCTAGCAATATTTTAATGATGTAATCCCCATATGAACTTTTGTCATAAAATGATTAAAAAACGCTATAAAAAAAAGTATAATCAAAATAGGTACTAAGTTTTTTTAACACAAAATTATGCAAAAATAAATTAATTATAAAAACTTATTTAAAACGAAGTATAATTCATTTTCAATATAAATTCAATACCTTTATTTTTCTTCGTTCATGGCAGAAACCTTTTTCGCAAGAGGATCCCCTGCGTCAACTGTGCCTGCAAGATACCCCATAAAACAAGTAGATCAGCTTTATAAAAAATGAATTAAACAGCTAAATTAAATTCCTAGTGAGAACCCCCGCCCCCCCTTCCCCCCAAAATTTACCTTTTCCATACCCTATAACGAAGGTACTTCAATTAAATAAGAAACGCCGCTAGTAAACTCAATCTAAATATTCCAATCAAACCCAATCCCAATATTTTTCAATTAATAAGAAGTGAGAAGGACCAAATTTCCACCATTGAAACTGCAGGCATATATAAGATCCCACTTAAAAATCATGAAAATGAAGAATACGCTATATAGGAGTTACTAAAAGGAAAATCAAAACAAGAATTAAAGAACACCAAAATGACATCAAATTTAATCGAAATACCACTGCATTAGCTAGATGCTATAAAAAAAAAAACAATATAGATATAGATTTCAATAGAGTTACAAAAATCGCAAACTACAATAACCCAAACTACACATTTTTTAGAGAGAGCATTGAAATTGCACATAACAAAAACACCATTAACGACCACAAATCAGCAGAGATTGACAAAGTGTGGCATCACCTGTTCCTGAATAAAAGTGAAGATCAAGACATCAACAGCCGCCATCCACGACAAGCAGTAGGCACAGTTGACGCAGGGGATCCCCTCGCGAAAAAGCTTTCTGCCATGAATGAAGAAAAATAAAGGTATTGAATTTATATTGAATATAAATAAATAAATTAATAAAAATGTATCGCCAACATGGTGACAAAAATTTAAAAATCGCAATGAGGGTCTTATACTAAATCTGTCCTGCCTCACGAAGTATGAAAATTAGGTCGTTAAACATGAATTTTATTTTTAAGTCTATCGTGAATGATATTGGTTTGATTATCATTAGCATTTCATCTCACAATATTAATTTGTTTCTAATAATATTTTGGCTTCTGAGGAATTAAAATTGGCTGGAAAATTTGGCTTAAGGTTTATGAGTTTTAAATTTTAAAGGTAAATAAGAAAAGAAATAAAGTGCGAATGTTTCGCATGGGTTTGCTATTATTTTATAATTTTTTATTTTTCGCGTGAAAGCACATTTCATTTTATGCTTAAAAAAAAAAAAAAAAAAAAAAAAAAGACTGGTAAATTTTTTTGGCAACAATTATAAATTTAAGTGTCCAAATTTGAAGTTATTGCCAGGTTATTATTTTCATATTTTAATTAATTTTAAAAAATATAATCAAAACTTCATTACAAATAAGGTACCAAATGAAAGGGGCTTTTTCTTTTTTCTGAATCCGTCGGACTAAACAGCTTATCAATTGGATAATTACATTTTTTTAAATTAACTAAAGTATGGAAATTAGGTCGCAACTTGCTATATAGATGAGTACGAACCGGAATCGTCATCTCTCTTGCAAACTATATATAGAAAGATATATCAGTAATTTATGAATAAAGATGTTTAATATAATAAGGGCCACCACACATCAAAATTGCATAAAAAATTACATAAAATGGAATTAAAATGACAAAAATTACTGATATTAACAAAAATAAACAGAAAATTCAGATAAGGTAAACACATCTAAGTAGATTTAAATATGGAAGAAGCATTTCAGTCTCTGAATTAGAAATAAAATTAATAAAATTATTAAGATAAGAAATTTTATTCATATGAAAATCATTTAAACTAATGTGTTTTTAATCTAATTTTATTATTTTTAAATCTAATTTTATTTGACATTTTTAATTTATTTGTATTGCTGTTAATTTTTGGCATTTATTATTTCTTCCCTAGGATTTTATACACATAGAAAAAGAAATTGTGACACAAATAATGTGCATGAATGTCTATTCCAAAGATTTGACACTTACAAGATCTGCTAATGAAGATATTCATGAGAAAGTAAAAGCTATTGAAGTATGTATCTTTTTTAAAATCCCAATTTATTAAGGTAAACGCACCAGCAGTGGACACTATTTTTTGTGTAATTTCCTAAATTTTAGAGTTTCAAAAAATAATTAATATTTCACACCTTTTTACTAACTCTTTCTTAATACTATGAAATGATGTATTATGAAAATTGCTAATTGTAGCATTTATATATGTAAAAAATCAAAAATCCGGAGAGCTTAAAATGAGCCAATAGTGGACCCCTTTGAATTTTTATTTTAAAATTAAGGTGACCAAATGATTCTATGTCTTGGGGACAGACCCGTTTTAGCAGTTTGTTCTCACATACATGAATCCCCATTGGGACCAACATTTAGGGCTGAAATTTGAGAGAATTTTACTTCTCACTAGTGCTACACTATTGGTTATTGCAAACAGTCTGGGAATCACTAATAAGGCTAGTTAGGAGATATCCCATCACAGTTTTCTCCTTGTGGCTGTAATGTCCTCCATGTTCCCATCAAAGTTAAACTTTTGAAGGTTATCAAATGTCTCTGGACTATCTTTAGGGGTGAGTTTCAGACTGTCGTTAACTGCCCATAGTGTAGCACTAGTGCGACGTAAAATTCACTCTTTAAATACTGATCGTAGTTATGCTATTTCAATGTTGATGTTTCAATGGGTACCAAACTTAACCAACTAGTCCAATATTGAACCCAAAAAAAGAAATGCGAATAAAAAAATTAAAATGTCCCGAGATTATCTCATGTTTCAAGCGAATTTCCATTTTGTTCAGAGTTCAATTTAAAAGGTCTTCAAGCCAAAATATTGTCTATTTTTTGTTATTATATTACTCCAAAATAAAAATGGCTAAAAAAGCTACTATATCAGTTGTATCCTTAGATTACCAACTCATACTTAGGTATGAAACGGATAGTGATTTTGCCAGATATCGGATATCCGGATCTCCTTTGCCTGCCGGATATGGATATCCGGTGCTAGTTTTGTTTTTTGTTGTGTTGCACACACTATTCTTTTAAAAACATTTTAAATATAGTTTACAAAAACTTTTTCTTTAACCTTCTAGCGGGCGCGCTGCTTATACGAACATGAAAGGTTTTCACATACACTACTGTAAAATATGTATTTTAAAGTATCTGAATATTTTAATTATATTATAACCATTTGAAGATTAATAAGAACATTCAGTTGGAACTTTTATTCATTAAAACAAAACTGAAAGAATGAAACTGAAAGCGCAAAATCAATATAAAAAAATCAAAGAAACATCGGAATTATAAGTTAATTAATTTTAAAAATATTTAAAATAATAATGTTTAAAACAAAAACAACAAACAATCGTTTTTAGCAGTGAAAAAAAAATCAAATATAACAAAACATTACATGAAAGGTCGCGCGTATTTTTCAAATACAAATAGCAAATATTCAGCTTCATATCATTGTCTCAAGGTTCAAAAGATAACTAAAAATAGATCAATATATACTGAGTGAATAGCCAAAGATAAGTGTTTCAAATGCTCTCTGACTTTAAGATATACAACAAGATTTACCACAAGTGTATCTCTCAGATACGCGCGCCCGTTGGAAGGTTAAATAAAATTATGTTATATCTATTAATAATGCTGTATAAAAAATATAATAATTTAAACATTAAAATATTCAGTTTACATTTACAATATTGCCATAAGGATGAAAACTTTAAGCCTAATATGTATACTCTACTCATCACTATACTTGTTATTTGTGGTGAAAAGTATTGTCACAAAAGAATAGGTTTTGTTCAAAATTAAAAATTTTTATTATTTACTTATTTTTTGCAATATAGTATTAAAAAAAGGAGAAAGAAACAAAATATTTTACTGATAATATACCCATAGCTGCAAAGTTATTTTCCTAAGGAAAAATAAAAGAAGATGGTTAGCCCATACATTAAATTTAATGCTAATTAATTTTAAGTCACATGTAGTTATATTTATAATTTAATTCTTTTCCAGAGATTCAAAAATACATGAAAATAAAAGCTGCACAAAAACTTTATAGCTTCTCACAATAATAATTTTAGATATGAAGTTTGATGAAATTTCAATAAATAGAAGCTGAAATGTAGCCTTGTGGATAATCACAGAAGGTGAGGAATATCAGTGCCACCTGTTGGCCGATATACATCCAAATTATGCCAGCATTCATTTTTATAATAATGGTTATCTCGCATATCAAGTTTTTTAGCTTTCCTATTCACACAATAAATTTCAGCATAACAGAGCCACCTGTAGGCCGATATACACTCTCAAATTAAATCAGCATAGTGTTTTATAATAATGTCCTCTCACGTATCAAGTTTTGTGCAGTTATATACAATAGAAACTGAGACATAGTATCCCATTCATGGGTAAAATTGCAGCATAGCAGTATCATCTATCGGTATCAGCCAATATTTAACCTTCTAAGCATGTGGGGAGTGCGTCTGAGGGGAAAAATGGTATTGTTGTTTTCACAGTAAATTCTTTATAATATACTAAAATAATGGATATTTATTTTCTTCTATATGTATATATAGAGAAAGTATTGGATTCGTGAAAATTTTTGAACTCCAGTTTTCGATGGATTTATATGTTTTGGGATGTCCTGAACACGATTTGACTGTTTTTAGAAAATGTCAGTCTGTCTGTGTGTGTATCCCAAATTTTGTGGGTGCTGTAACTCACAAACCAATGAACGAAATTTAACCAAACTTAATATTTCGTTGAACCCTGGCATAAACTGGTGCTGATTAGATTTGTTGAACAATTGCTCAACAGATGGCGCTGTGATTGCATTTTTTCTAAATTTTTAACGTGGCAGTATAGGACAAAATTTTGTATAAATGTACACAATGAGAGTTATTTAAACGTGGGATTGTAAAATTAATATGAATTATTTATAATAGTAGTAGTTAACTGGGAAAAAAAAAATCTGCATGTGGGAGCATCGCTTCTCCCCCTGGAAAAGGGAGTAAATTTTCAATATAAGTGTCTTTTGAAAGATCTCGTCAATACCTTTAAAATGAATGGTTGAACTATAGATTTGTGATAATTTAAAACAAAGTTATAGATTTTTTTATCTTAAAAAAAAAAAAAAAAAAAAAAAAAAAAAACCTTAGAAAAAAAATCTTATTTCTTTTGATATTGGCAAAAAAATGACTTTCTTTCAGCATTTAGTGATATAATTCTGTCAGATAAAAATCGTCTGCATTTATAATGGAAAATAATTTAATAAATAATTTGTATTCAATGAATTTTGTGTAAAATTATATAGAAGAAAGTTATTTGGTGGCCACATCATACTAGTTCACTATGTCTTTAAAGATGAACCTCATGACTATTATATGATCTTTCATACTTAAAGAAGCAAGCTTATATGTAATATATAATTATGCACATTTTAAGTATACGTTTTTTAGGGGACAAATAATTACAAAAACATGTTCCTGACCGTTATAGTGTTAATTAGCATAATGCTTCATAATGGCCCTGTCGCTTATTAAATTTTGTTTAAGTATGCAAAAATGAATAATCTTCCTTCAAGTGGATGAAATCATAGTATAGAGCGCCACATGTTGAGTGATTTGCATCAAAAGTTGGTAAGCACTTTTTTGTTAAGGTGTAACTGCATATAAATTTATGTGAAATTCTGTATATTATTTCTTGAGCTAGAGCTGCAACAAACTTTTTGCTACAGACAAATATTTTCAAAAAATGATCAAATTGTATTCTGAAACCCTCAATGTATACATCCATCACAAACCTGAAGTCCAAAAATTTTTACCAATGTAATACTTTTTTATTTAATATAGAAGAAAGTAATAATTGAAAACAAATTAATATATTTTTTATTTTTATTTATTTATTTATTGTGTATTTTTTACTTATTTCATATTTTTGTATTCTGTATAAGATAAGAAAGAAAACTTTATGTATTAAAATTATTTAATTAAAAGTAAGTAAAATTTGAGGTTTGTTATCCTCTGCAGAATTGAGCAGATACGTGGTGCAGGCAATGACAATGGGTTTGCTAGAATTGTAGAAACCTATGGTCAGAAAAACAACTTTTTGTATGGAAAAGTGAATTGTAAATAAACAGGCAACTTCTATGCAATAAATGCTCAATGTTTGATTTATATTCTTGAAACATTCTAATAAAACTTTTAACCATTAAACAAAATAGACTTATATGCACTGCGGAGCATGAATATTACTTGTTTAGGAACAGCAATCAATGGTTCCCTTTATCGATCATTCTAGAAAAACCTAGCTAACTCTGCATATTTAACATTTCTTACACTTGAAGCTATTACATTTGGTCAAATTTGTTTGCTAAAGCATCCAAGTTCGACTTTCATAGAAGACAACAACTTAAAAGAAAAAAAAAAAAAAAAACTTTATAAGCTACAACTGATTTAGTAAACGAAAAGGATTTATTTTTTATTGCAATAAAATCTAATTTTCACCTGAGGGGAGTGTTTACAGAGAGGATAATTTATTATTATTATTATTTATTTTTTATGGTTTAAAGGAAAAAAAAAAATATATATATATATATATATAACTATACTTTGAACTCACAAATCTTTGTAAATGAATAAAAATGTTTGAGTTACAAGCCCATATGGATTTTTTTTTTTTTTTTTTTTACAAAAAAGAACTCTTGTAACGTGGGTGAAGTAATTGGATCTTCAAATTAAATATGTGACATATAAAATAAACACCTTATGAAATTGCAACTCTGTAAAATCTGTAAAATCTGGCACATTCTTTTGCCGACAATTTGCTTAATTTTTATTCTATTCAAATGAACATTTGACATAAATTGCCAAATTATCTAGCTTTCAACATATGCAATAAAAATTTTTTCTATCTTTCGCAAATGTGCAATAAAAAAAATTTACTATAAATTCTCATACTTCAGCGAATATTACCTGTGGGAACAGAAATCCTTCTTTAAAAACTTGCCCCCCCCCCCCCCCCAAAGTCTGCCTAAATAATTGTACAATTCCAACAACAAAAAACTTACAAATATTGCACATCATAAGTGCAACAATGTGTTAAAGTTACAAGTCATTTGTAGCTTTTTATGATACAGGGTGATAAAAAGTATTTGCCCTTTTCTTCAATTTGTGGTTGCTCCCCTTATTTCACTTTGGATTAAATTGATAGTGGAAAATGTGAGTTTTTAAATGTTTTTTGCATGTCTGAAGTTCAAAGCCATTTCATTTAGTATTTTCTTAAAAAATTGAAAAAAAAAAAAAAAAAAAAAAAAATTATAATTCGATATCCCATTGTAAACCTGAATTTCTTCTTCTGGATATCCGTATCCGGAGTGCTGATGTCCGGTACCCCGTCGGATATTTAAAATTCAGCCGGATAGGCCGGATAATTACCGGATATCCGTTTCATGCCTACCACACTCAAACATCTTGTTTTATTTTTTGTTTCATTTTGCACGTGCGCTTCTTAATTTCTAAATTCAAAATTATTAAAAAAAAAAGAGAAAAAACATTGCACATTTATTTATTTATTTATTGACATAAAAAGAAATATATTTACTTATTTATTCATTTATTTATATACTTATTTAGTTTTTACAGATTTGACATAATATTTTTTTAAAGATAGCTTAGGAAAAAAAATGGCAAAATTTTGATATTGGCGGGTATCTTGCCATATTAAGATGGAACACAAAGAAGGGCGACAGCAAAAAATTGCCGATTGAAAGAAATAGTACGACTTGTCATACTGAAAAGCTTAAAAAATAAATAAATAAAAAAAAATAAAAGATATACATTTATTTTTATTTTGGGAGGAATTGAGAATTGTAATTCATTTCAAATCATAGTGTTGTATTTATAAAAGTCGGTATTATTTATGTCAGAATATTTATCATAATTATGTTAGATATTATATGGAATGTTATTTTTATTATTTTACTTTTATTTATTTAGACTGAGCTTGAAAAGATAACCAGAGAATACCGAGAACTAAAAAGTGAAGGCCGGAAACTTTCGCCAGAAGTACAATCAATGGGAGTAAGCATATTTTAAATTAATTAATTGTAGATTTTTTTTTCTTTTTTAAGTTGCTTTTTTTTTAATTTGTTTCAAGAAAATTATAATAGTTGTACAAGATATTTCAAATGTGTTTGTTTATATGTGCATATTTACATATTTGGCTGTAAGTAAGGATATTTTTCTTGCATAGACACTTGATTTCTTAATTAATAACATCCCTCTCCCCTATTAATATTCTAGTACACTAAAGAATTTCTGGAAATTTTTATTTACTTCTAGTTTTACTAAGTTATAATATTTTAGATTAATTACAAGATATTAATAAATACTTTTTCCCCCTATCATTAACAAACTCAAATTCGTTCTCCCTTTCTTTTTCTAACTTAAAAAAAAAAAAAAAAAAAAACTTAATCTTATTATTATTAAAAATTAACTTCTTCTTTCTTAATTCAGCCAATAAAATATACTTTCTTCTTTCTTAATTCAGCCAATAAAATATACTGTTCAAAGTAAGTAAGAACAAATGTCACAACTCTGTTTTTCTCCACCCCCCCAACCCTTAAAAAAAGAAAAAAGAAAATTATGATTTTTAATTTTAGCAAACCAAAAACTGCATATTTTAAAGACTGATAACTGCAGTTTCTTTTAAACTTATAAAGACATGTACACTAAAAAAAAAATTGTAATAGAATTCTGAACAGGAAAAAAAAGAAGAAACTGATAAACTGTTTTGGAGAACTAACCATTAATTTGTGATAAAAATTATGCATTATTATTTAAAAAAAAAAGTTATGAGGATGGATTAAACAAATAGATTAAAAAGTAATAGTCTTGACTTCTATTTACACCTTTGTTCTAATTCTTTATATATTATACAGTATGTGAGATAGAAACATCTTGAAATATCATATTATATTATACTTTTTAAGAAAAGATTATATTTATACTTTTAACTTAGATAAATTTATCTTATACAATATCTTTTTAAAAAACTTAGCAAATATGTTTCGGGTATCTCCTTACCCATCTTCAGTGCCAAGTGAAAGCGTCTGTTCCGAACAGACATGTAGTATTAATTTATGCAGTATTAATTTTCCTTTTCAGTGAAAGGTAAAGAAGCAAATATTAGCAATTCCCATTCAGCGAAAGGCAGAGCGCCGCAGGGGTTAATAAGTGAAGCAAGTCGGGGAAAGGCGAAGCTTTCCTCGGGGGTTGGTGAGCGGAGCGAGCAGGGAGCAGAGCCCCCTAGTTTAATAATAATAAAAAAAAAAAATTGGCACAGAAAAGTATTTCGTAGTTAAGGGAAACTGTACATTAAAATATTTTGGATTAATTTATTATTAAGAAAGGTTAGAGTATATTAATCCATTTTATTATTAAATTTATTACTATTGTATTTTAAAAGCCATCTGAAAAGAAAATTACCACTGTAACCTAAAATAAAATTTAGACTTAAACCGAAAAGGATATTTGGGGGGGGGGGGGGGGGAGTTTTTAAAGTTTTTTAATTTTTGCACTATAATTTTGTGAAGTATAATTTTTTAAACAAATACACTAATTCAAATCATATTCACATTTTAAAAAATGGTAGAATAAACGGTTAATGTAAACGAAAATGCGATTCAACAAATATCAAATAATAACCCTCAGTATAACTGAAAATTTTTTTGTGATTCTGTAAATCTAATGCTAATCATATTACATTCTGTAGAAAGCATTCTTTTGTGCATTTGACTAACATATTTCAATCTACCACACGCACACCTTCCTATTTCCGCTAAGGACACGGCTTCTTCTACTCCTCATTCTTCCCTTTCACCCCATTCCGCTAAGGGCACGTCACCATTTTTTTTAACCCATATCTTATATCTAGGGATGTGAGTTTCCTGAAAAATTTTCTGGAAAATTTGCTGAACATTTTCAATCTCTTAATTACGAAGGTTTTGTAAAATAAAATTAATACATTAAAAGCTACAAGTAAAAAAAAACTATTCGGAGAAAAATGCGAATAATTATTCAATTCAAAAAGGAAGTAATAGACAAAACACAGAAATTATGATTTAATGGTTTTTAAACTTCTATAAAGCTAGAAAGTTATAATTTTTAATGGCTGTTTTGCATGTAAATAAATTGTTGAATAATCTGTATAAATAAGGTGTCTGTATATGTTCTGCAGCTCTCAGCGACCCTCACATATCACTGCTGAATTGTTATATAGGAAAAATTGTTATGAAAATTAATGACTTTTTTTATATAAAAAAAATTTAAAATAATTAAATTTGCCTTCGTTTTTCCCAAAAAATTTTAATTTTTAATACTTCATATTGACGTTATAAAGTGGAAAAAATTGGTCAAAGTTCTTTTTTACACTTTATAACTTCTAAATAAAACATTAAAAAAAAAAAAAAACTTTTTGAAAAACAAATTTTACAAATTTAACAATTGTGAATTTTCTAAAAATAAACATAGAATTTAAAATAAATAGTTAAAAAAAAAAAAAAAAAAAAAGAGGTAATTCTTATAACAAATTTCTTTATGGGGTTCGGCTGCCGGTGGCAGATATATTGTACAGTCGGTAGCAAAATTATTGAAGCACATATCCACATCCACATTTTTCATTTTATTTATTTATTTATTTATTTATTTTATTATTATTATTGCTAATTTTTATCATCAACTAATTTTTTTTTAAAACAGTATAAGACTCACTAAGATCATGACTGACTCGACAAATATTTACTTAACGAAACAGTATTAGGCGCACATCTTTTAAATAGGAATTATTGCTAGTGCTTCAATAATTTTGCTGCAGACTGTACAAGGTAATTACCAAGGTATGGCTCGGACCATGTAGAGGTTCATTTCATTAAAATTCTTTTAATTTTTACTTTTTTTTATTTGTTCTATTTTTAAGCGTAATTTGCAAACACAAAATAATATTTTTTAATAGTTGGTAGTATTGGATAATGGAAGTAATCCTTTAATTATTATTTTAATTTAAATTTTAAATGTAATACCCACTATGAAATTTTTCGAGTACAATTCAATTTCAGATATTTTAAGCCAATAAAGAAATACTAAGTTCTTTCAAAAAACATCCAGTAACAAGTTATGATGTGATTCATTTGATTTTATCTGACTTCCTTAAATTTCAATCAAAATCAGTTTATTTATTTAGGCAATTAATTGTATTTCCTGTTACTTGAATTGTTATTTGTCCAGACATTCCCCCCCCCCCCCACTTTAGAAATTAGTTTTAAAATGTGATTTAAAAAATAAAATTATGTTTTTATATAAGAATTTTCTTTAAAATTTTGAACAATGCCAATTTTGTAACTAAAGCAAATTTTCTTAAGCTTTGCCCTCTTTACTTTCTCTTTGTTGAGAAAGTATTGTTTTAGGGTCAAATTTTCAAACGTGAGTTTTTGTTATATTTATGTGTTCTGATGTCCCCCTGAATACAAAAATCATGTTTTTAGCGAATGGTCTGTGTCTCTGTCTGTCTGTCTGTTATCAGCATATCTCAAGAACAAATACTAGCAGAAATTCCAAACTCGGTATTATAAATGTGTATCATATAGGGATGCTACAGTAAGCTTTTCGTTGAGATGAAGCATGGTTCGTGTACAGGGACACTCAAAAGTATTCAAAGACATTACATCTATGGGGGAAATTGCAGGTAAGTAGAGTTTAACATCTATAGACTGCACTAAACCAAATGAAACGAATCTATATTTTTTTTTGATAGAGATAGTCAACTGGGAAAAAAAAATTATGTATGTAGGAGCCTCACCTCCCCCCTCGAGGGGAGTAAATTTTCATGATGGGTATCTTTCAAAAAAGCTCGCCAATACCTTTAAAACAAATGGTTGGACCATCGGTCTGCCATAATTTAAAATAAAGTTATCGATTTTTTTCATTTTTAACAAAAAAAAAAAATTTAATATTGAGAATAATTTCAGCTTTTTTTTTTTTTTATATTTAGTGTTATACTACTTCTCTAATATGGAAATCATCTGCATTATCATAAAAGTAAAAGATAATTTGTTTAAATAATAATTTAATAAATTATTTTTTAAAAACATAATTATTTTTTAATAACCTAATTAAATTCTATATAAATGTAGGGGCATTAATGAAATGGGGGGTTGAGGGGGCCGGTAGCCTCCCCTCACATAGAACTAATTATCATATAAAATTCTTCCGAAGATTATTTGAATTGTTTAACATAGGTTTACATAAAAGTACTCGTTATCTTACCTCTTAATCTCCAACCTGTATTTATAGTATATTAAATTTCAGGGTAAGAGAAAGTTGTGTGAGTGACACACTAGATTATTTTTTTTCTTTTCTTTTTTTGATTGAATATTTAACAAAGATTATGACAATGTATTAACTTTGTGAGTCACTCTCAGAACCAGAGATCACAAGGTGACCTAAATCAAAATTGTTGCCTGAGTTTGAAAAGCATCACTGTATCATCATTTATCAAATGATTATTTTGAAAAACAGATATACATGCTTAGCAATATAGCACTGCATTAATTTATCAATGTATTATTCTTCTTGTTTTTTTGTTATGTTGCCAAATGCTTAATGTAATTATGTTCACACAAACTTATTGAATGTACATTCAAAATTCTGATTAGCACCCATAGATATCTTGTATTATAATAAATAACCTCTTTCTCGAGCAAGTTGCTCTGGTGGCTTTCTAAATGATGACCTTAATCAAATACTTTTGTTTTTCACACTGTATCTGATATTACTGTATCTAACAACTGTACTGTGACTAATAAAAGAAAATTTAAATATATCATGTAAAAGATTTACTAAAAAAATTGTTCTTTTGGTTCGAAAATTTTCTGAAAAAACATAGTAGAAAATTTTCCACCCCACATCACTACCAGAAATCTCGATGTAATGCATTACGTCATGCTTTGGAATTTTTGTACTGACTACTGGACGAGTTATGTCTGGAAATTCTTTAAGGAGTTGGTGGAATGGGGAATTACCTGATATTAGCTTAAAATTGAAGTTTTGTGCATTACACAGGAAACCTACGGATGACAAGTGCGTAATGGAATCCAATAAGCGTTTATTTTTTATATCGACCAAAAGGGAAAATTTTCGAAGAAAATCAGCACCGATAATTGGATGGGAGACAGCAGAAATAATGAATGGCCACTGAAATTTCCGGTGTAGGCCTAAATTGACGGTAAGAAGTCGTTTGTTGAAGGTGTTGATCGAAGTACCGTTTGCAGCAAATAGCTGAAGTTTTTTGGGATGGCATTTTGACTCGCACGGTAAAGAAGGGACAATGGAAATATCGGCTCCTGTATCCACAAGGAAACGGAGGCCGGTTAGCATGTCGGTAACAAATAGTCGAGCAATGCATCGGCTTTCATCACTCATGACTTTGAGTGACGGCTCATTTAGTTTTCTGAATTTAATTGATAATTGCAGGGAGAGGTACATTTAGAGGGGGGGCGAGGGTACTGTAGCACTAACATCAACGACATTCTAATGTAGATAATCCTAACTTATCGATGGACAATGGGTTAACCTTTTGTCCAGAGGTACGGCGCTGGATTACTACCAAAAAGGCCCTGGTTTGAATACAACCTACTGCAACACACACTTTCCTTCAGTATGTTACTTTATTTTACAGGAGGAGACATTCTCATACACTATTTTAAAAGGCAGAATATTTATTAAAAAATTTAGTTTGGATTTTTTAATGCTATTATTTTTAATTAGATTTATGGGGAAAAAACTGTATTTTAATAATGCTAATTTGATTTTAGTCATTTAATTATGTGTGACAGTTAGATTTACTTAGCAAGAAAATCAGTTTTATTTGCTTTGAAAGAACGTGGAAAAAAGAAAAAAAAAAAAAGCCTTGTAATAGAAAGCTTAATACAGAGTTCCCCCTAGGTTTGAAAAAGGGCAGGGTGCTGGTACCAAGGAAAAAGGGGCAGGAGGGTGCTATAAAAAGAGGGCACATTTGTGGAGAATGAAAAAGGGCACATTTTTATAAAAAAGGGCATATCGCTTCGCAAAAAATAGCCACCAAAATTACAAACAATTTTATCAAATTTATAAATGCAGTTGTTAAGCAATCAGCAATTTTCGCTACCCCCCCCCCCCCCCCCCTTCTGAAAATATAGTGAATTTTCACTAAATGCACAAATTAGTCAGCAAATATTAAATAAATTTATTTTTTCACATTCTTTTATCTTTAACTATAGTTACTTTTATCTTTAACTATTAAACCTAATAAAAAGTATTAAAATTGTTTCCTGAAAAATATGCAAAAGCTCTTGAAAATCTTATAAATGTTGAAATGAAAGTAAAGAGCTATAATAAAAATTACCTTTAATAAGATTTTTGCAAATTTCTTAAGATAAAAACCAAAGACCTTTTTTAGTGATTATTAAAGAAAAATATTAAAAATTCTAATCAAATTGTAGTGATAAAAAGTTCGATTTAATTAATTAATGCTATTTTTTCTAATAGTTTCCAATTTTTTAGGTATTATTGCCAATTTCTAATGTTACAATCAGTTGGTAAATTTGGTAGATCCCTGGAATTTACTCACTTTGTTTGCTGAATTTCAGTAATGGCAAATGAAATATTCTTTTGAAATTTGATCTCTAAAAATGTAGCTCCTACAACTTTTAGGGATAAAACTACCCAACGTGCAAAATCCCTGGAAACTGTTACTTGGCTGTAGAATGAATAATGTAGGAAAACTTATATAGGTTATTATTAAAAGTACTTATTTGTACCTATAATGAGTTATATTTATACAGTTCTTAATACATATAAGGCAAATTCAACACCCAAAATGAGAAATTTCTATAAAAACAAAATAACTAGCATGAAAATCAGAGGTCGCTTCTAATAATTTTGAACACTGCATTATCTAACCATCAAAGATTATCACAGGTTAATATATTTATTTCGTGGGAAAAAAAAATAGTATGTTGTGGCCACCACAAGACTTTCTTCTGTATTTTCCTATACAAATTCACTAAGGACAAATAATTTATTAAAACTATTATTTATTAAAATTATCTAACATGATGAATGCAAATGATTTTCATCTTAAAGAAATCTAACACTAAATATCCAAAGAAAGAGCTTTATTGTCTATAAATAACATCTTAAAATATGCTTTTATAATGGTTATACCACATATTATATTTCGTACACTTATGTGCCATACAAATTGAGACTGAGATATAGCCTTCCCATTATCGAGGAAATTTCCAGTATAGCAGCGCCATCTATTGGTCTATAAGCATCCAATTTGAATTAGCATAATGTCTGATAATGGCCTTCGCACATATCAAGTTTTGTTTGATTATACGCAATAGAACCTGAGATATAGACTTTCCTTAAATTGCAGAAAACACTGCAGCAGCGCCACCTGTTGAGTGGTTGACACTAAAAGTTGATAGATACTAATTTATATCAAGGTGCATTTACATATAAATTTATATGCAATTTTGTGCAGTAGTTCCTGAGATATAGTCTTCTCATAAATTGCAGAAATCGCTGTATAGCAGCACAACCTGTTGGCCGATAAGCATTTACATTGAATTAGCATAATGTCTCATAATGACCTTCTTATATAATCAAGTTTTGTTCAATTAGATGCAACAGAACCTGAGATATAGCCTCCCTTAAATTGCGGAAATTGTGTATAGCAGCGCCCCCTGTTGAGCGATTTTCACCAAAAGTTGATAGGCACTAATTTAGGTCAAGGTGTATCCACATATAAATTTATGTACAATTCTGAGCTGTAGTTCCGGAGATACAGTTGCCACAAAATTTTTATTACACATACACACACAGACAGACATTGTCTAAAAATGGTCAAATTGTGTTCTAGACCTCTCAAAACGTGTAAATCCGTCGAAAACCGGAAGTCGAAAATTTTTACGAATCCAGTACTTTCTTCTAATTAAATATAGAAGAAAATAAAAAGGAAACTGTAAGAATAAAAATAAAAATACTCTATTATTTTGATGCTAAGATTAAAATCACGTTGTTTTCAAAGCTGAATTTCCAAATAATTATCTATTCCGTCATTAATCGATAAAATTTGAGTTGTTTTCATAGTTTAATCTCAAAATATGCAGTAATTTTGCAGCCGATTTCGGAAATACAGGATCATTTCGATTCCACCGCTAACTTTCGAAAATTTACGTTTAATTGCAACTATTTATGAAATACTTTATTATTCCGATGTTAATAAAATCCGCGCTTTTATAAAAAGCTGACTTTCTAAATTCACAATATTTTTATTAGCCGATAGCGGAAGTATGTTAATCATTTTGCCGTTAATTTTCAAAATTTATGTTTAATAGCAACAGCTAAGATAGGCTTTAATTTTATGTTAATCGATGTATTTTTTTTTTTTTTTTTTTAAATGATTTGTGATATTTGTAATAATTTTGTGACTGATTACCGAAATGTGAGATCATTTTTACACAAATTTCAAAATTTTCCAAAAATACTAAAATATTTAATCTTAATTCAGAAGTCTTTGATTTTTGGTGCCTGATTTCTTTAAAATTAAATGTTTTGATTTAGCTCATCTCTAAATGTGCAATTAATTCGTATGATTTTCGTGAAGAGTCAGCTTTTAAGTGAAATTTTTGTGCCAATTCTTGGTGAAATATCCGTTTCATATTTGTAATTTTCTTAGAATGGCCCCACACTGTAAAAACTGAGTTATCATATATTCAATTATCCCAATAAAAATCATAAAAAATATTCTTTTTCTTTCTACAATGGTAGACACTCCGCCTATGAAACGTCGGAGTTTCCATCTTTGACTCCGAAATGCGCGAATACGGATTAAAACAACTTAAAAAGTCTCTAACAAAAGGCATATCTCCCAGGTCTAGGACTTTTGTGCAGTCGACCAGCCTTAAACCTGTATACCACAACATCACCGTTAGAAGTTTATTAGCTTTAAATCCATTATCAAATAATTATTTTACGTCAGGAAGTTTTTATTTTATTTATTTATAATTTTTATCATTAAAATAACTGAACTTTTGCTATTGTCACAAATAAACAGAATATCCTCGTCTGATTATCGTGTAAAAAAAATCAAAGCACTGCACAATCTAAATTTCCTTTTCATTCGCCCTTCTTTCAGCTTTTGATTCTAATTGATTGCGGTTTTTCATCTAATGTAAACAAACACTTCTCTTTCCTGAGTCAATGTTTTTTTTTTAACTTATTTATGAGATTGAACTTAACGATGATTTTTGTGATTCTTCAGCCAGATCGTAAAAGTAAGTAGATTTTGTTATTTTTGTTAACGCGATTTCAAAGATTAAAAAAAAAAAAAAAAAAAATCATGATTTATGAAGCAGCTGTTGGTTAGTTAAAGGCAAGATTGAAAATTTATAAAGAAAAAGATCGGATTATGCCGCAATCTCTGTTCAGATGTGTGAAAAAATAAGAAATAGATTAAGAGTTTCTGAAAAATAGGCTGTGTGTGCGTTTGTAAAAGTAGGAGCTATGCGGACTCAGCAACTTTTTACTCATTGCTGATGTTTTCATTTCATAATATTTTTTTCTTATTGTCCAAAAATAGTCTCTTTTTTTTTGGGGGGGGGGGGGAACTATTGTTTAAGTCAGAATTCTATTCAAAATTCTTAAAAATTCATCGTGTAAGAATAACTACTTTTCAAACTGTTGTTAATGCCCTTAAAAACTACGCGTATTTTTTTTTAAATCGTTAAAGGAAAAAAAAAGGTATCTATTTTAAAGTTAATTATGAATACTTAAATTTTATTAATTTCGTTCACAAATTGACACAATCCAACAAGTCATCTTTAGTAAAGAATACAGTTAAAATTGATTTTTTTTTATATTAAATTTTTTCCTGGCTACCAAGTATTTTAAAATTTATCAAGTCCTACTTATTAAATAAAAAGTACAAAATTGAAATCTTACCCGAAATTTGTAAAAAAGTATGCTTTTTTTTTTTTTTTTTTTTTTGCGCTTCCTCCGAATACTTAACGTCCTTACTATTTACTAAATAAACACAGATAAAGATATCCTTGTCTGTGCTAAAGAAATAAAAATACAGCGCGAAAAAAAGAGATTGGACACTGCCAGTTTTTTTTTAATTTCTGGAAAATTGGAGGGAGTAAGGGGGAAAAACGAGGTCGCAAAAAGGATTATTGGAAAAGAAAAGAGCAAAATCTTCCACATTTTCCCCATCTCTTTCTGCTAACAACGAGGAGGCATTTTGTCTGTTCCCCACCCCACCCTAAGCCAGCAGGCAGCAGGGTCATTTGAAGAAGTTCCGCGGCAACTATGTTTACGCTGATAAATAAGTTTACACACCCTGCTAAGTGTCAACTCACTTTTGCAATAAGTAGACCACACAAAAAAGTGAAAAAGCTCTTAGAAAGAAAATTTGTATTAATAAAGCACTAAGAATACTTAAAAAGGGGTTGAAAATGCCCTATTTTGGGTCGTGGTGGTTAAATTTGGGAGCAAGAAGGGCGCGATTTTCGGGCATAAAGGGTGCGTTTTTTGGGCAAGAAGGGCGCATTTTTGTACTTTAAAGGACAGTTAGGGCGCTTATAAAAATTTAAAGGGCAGGCAGGGCGCGACGCCCTTCTCAAAGGCTCAAAGGGGAACCCTGCTTAATAATGTATATAATGTAAGAAAATTAACAACTTTTTTTTTTTAGGAATGTGAAAATTTCTCAAGTTTATATTTTTAATAGATACCAACTCCAAAAATGACTATGGAGGAAATTGAAGAAAAGATGAATAATATTCAAGCACACTTGAATGTAGATGAGGATAATGAAAATGTAAGTTATATATTTATTATTATTATTTTATAGTTAGGTTTATGCTGCTACTATAAAGTAAATGTAATTTTTTGGAAAAATATTTATGGTTGTATTTATTATTGATTCATTCAAAGTCATATTTGAATTTACTTGATAGCTGAATGGTTAGTACTGTGTTATCTTGCAATTGGCATGTGTTGGATTTGAATCTCATTTCAGGCTAATATGTGTAAAAAAAATGACTATAAAGCAAAAACCCTGCAACGTCTTAGACCTAATAATATCCAGTTGCCACTCACCATGTTATGATTAAACAAAATAAGATGGCGACATAGAAAATTAACCAACTTGCTTCTTTTTAAAATCTACAGTAAGCTTTGCAAAGCATGAATTTGATTAATCAACTTCAGGAAAATTGCATAATTACTGCATTTAAACAAGTCAAACAGCTACGAAATTATCCTATGTTTCAGAAATTGGCAGAAAAAAAAAAATGGTGTACTTTGAAAATTAGGCACCATACAGGCAAGGATTTTGTTATTTTGCAGTGAAAAAAATTTTGTTTTTAGAAAATCAGCTTTTAAAAAAGACAAACATTGTCTATAGCTGCAAAATAATTGCATGCTATATTAATTCAATAAATTACCTTACATAAATCCTTACTATGGTCGAGCTTCATATATATTTCAGTCACCTAACGGTGCCATCATCAGTTCACTCGGCAAAAAATGATTCTAAGGCGCTAAGACTGGACGGCTTGTTTACTTGTTTCTTTCTTGACCTCTTCACTTCTCTTGTCTTCTTTAAACAGCTGTTGCCACTCGGGAGGAATTATGCTATGTTCAATATCATTGACATTGTTATTATTGGTTAGTATTTCGATAGATTCTCTTTTGAGGGCATAATGGTGAGAGTTGTACGGGGCTATTTTTTGAAAGTTAATAGAATCAATGTTAATTGGGTTAGTATTGTTAGTTCTTGAGAAAGCTGTGGAATGTCTATTGTATTTTAAGTCGGTAATATGTTCTGAAATACGGTCTTTTATTTTTCTCTTAGTCATTCCTATATATGAGGCTTTATTTTTATTTTGGTATTGGAAGTCTATTTTATAAATGCCGGCTGTATGTTTAAAATCCAACAATTGGAATTGTTCTCCAACAATTGGAATGTAATTGCATGCTTTTTGAATCGATGGCATTTAAAAAAAAAAAAAAAAAAATATATATATATATATATATATATATATATATAGGGTAAGTGCTCCAGTGATTGACACCTTTAGAGCAATCTCTGATGTTTTTAATGTTCTAGTCATCATAAAATATTTTTAGAAATCTTAAGTTAATACATATGGCATAAAAGACATTCAGAACCATATATATGTTAAAATATATACATTTGACAACAATTATTATTTTTTTTATGAATTTTTTTATGAATTGGCAGAAAAAAAAAAATGGTGTACTTTGAAAATTAGGCACCATACAGGCAAGGATTTTGTTATTTTGCAGTGAAAAAAATTTTGTTTTTAGAAAATCAGCTTTTAAAAAAGACAAACATTGTCTATAGCTGCAAAATAATTGCATGCTTTTTGAATCGATGGCATTTAAAAAAAAAAAAAAAAAAAAAAAAAAATATATATATATATATATATATATATATATATATATATATATATAGATAGGGTAAGTGCTCCAGTGATTGACACCTTTAGAGCAATCTCTGATGTTTTTAATGTTCTAGTCATCATAAAATATTTTTAGAAATCTTAAGTTAATACATATGGCATAAAAGACATTCAGAACCACATATATGTTAAAATATATACATTTGACAACAATTATTATTTTTTTTATGAATTTTTTTATGAATTGGCAGAAAAAAAAAAAAAATGGTGTACTTTGAAAATTAGGCACCATACAGGCAAGGATTTTGTTATTTTGCAGTGAAAAAAATTTTTGTTTTTAGAAAATCAGCTTTTAAAAAAGACAAACATTGTCTATAGCTGCAAAATAATTGCATGCTTTTTGAATCGATGGCATTTAAAATATATATATATATATATATATATATATATAGGGTAAGTGCTCCAGTGATTGACACCTTTAGAGCAATCTCTGATGTTTTTAATGTTCTAGTCATCATAAAATATTTTTAGAAATCTTAAGTTAATATACATATGGCATAAAAGACATTCAGAACCACATATATGTTAAAATATATACATTTGACAACAATTATTATTTTTTTTATGAATTTTTATTTGACACCTACTCAATGTTCCAGTAATTGACACTGCCAGTTTTTCATTTTATCAGTGACTGGCACCCTATGTTCCAGTGTTTGACACTGCTAGTGATTCATTTTAACAGTTATTAGCACCCTATGCTTCAGTGTTTGACATAAAATGTTAAAATTCTTATATGTAAAATATATGATTTTATTATTTTTCTTATTTATTAATTATTTCGGGATAGATGTCAAATACATTCATAAAAAACTGCAAATTTCATTAAATGATTATGAATAATGACATTTTCACGAAGTCTAGGTTTCAAAATTTGAGTCTGGAAACAGACCTTTCCCTAAAATTGACAATTTTCAAAGTCTACAAAAGTCAGATGCTTTACAAAAATTTATCAATTTAAAAAAGATTCTTTTGAAAATTAAGATAAAAACATTGTGTATTTCTTTAATCAGCCAAAATATTGGTGAAAAGGTGGCAAATAAACTAAAACTAGTTGGCATAGGTGGACTCTGCTCAGTTCCCCATCATATTTATGTTCTCATAAATTTCTAGTGCGAGACATATTATAATCATGTTAAAAGAAATGAATTTGACCAAAGCTTGATACAGTGACAGAATGAAATCCCCGCCTAATAGGCTATCCACCATTCACTTTGATATATTTATCTTATTCTAATCTATTAATTTATTTTATCAGGGTCAATTCTGTTGTTTAGTTTTCATGCTACTATTTCCAATGCAATAATCCTCAAAATTCATATTTATATGAAAAATTTACAATTTCGCTATGTTGATAAAATCATAAATTACGAATAATTTATGAAATTTTCCTATTAGAATATTTGTATTCAATCATGTTCAAACAAATATCATAAATGTAATTTTGAAGTTGTCTAATGTATTTACGATCCTCAAAATGGAAGTTTATGCTCAATTTTGCCTTATTCTGACAAGTTAAGTAAATCGTAAATTCCAAATAATTTACAAATTTTTTAAATTGGAAAAATCATGGTCTATGATATTCATGCCAGTATCCAAAATAATATTTAAAAAGTGGTTTGATATCTTTACGATGAAAATATCCCTTAAGATTGACATTTATGTGGAATTTTGCTCTATTCTGCCATGTTAAGAAATTCGTAAATTTCCAATAACTTACAAAATTTTTTTATTGGAAAATTCATAGTCATTAATTTTCATGCCAGTGTCCTAAATAATATTTCAAAAGTAGTCTAACATCTTTACAATGAAAATATCTCTCAAAATTGACGTTTATGTGAAATTTTGCCCTATACTGTCATGTTAAGAAATTCGTAAATTTCCAATAACTTGCGAAATTTTCAAAGTAGCATATTTATATTTACTGATGTTCATTCCGACACAGGCCCGGACTGGCTCCTTTGGGGGCCCTCGGCTAGAACTTGAAAAGGGGCCCCCTACTGAGGAATTCAGAGGGAACTAGCAGGCTTTTCCCGCTTCGCTGTCCGCTATATTTAAATGAAGTCTCAAAATTACATACAACTTATTAATACTAAAAATCTGATAAAATGAAAAAATATAATAAAAATTTATTGAAATCAGTTAAAAGTCAGTTTTTTACCCTCCACCACCAAAGGAGAAATTTCACAAAATTTCATTATAGTGTGTATTGGGTACACATCACCAACACATACACCAAAAAATCTTCTTTCTTAGATAACACTGCTCGGCATGAAAATTGCCACTGACACCATTTCAGCATATTCTTGTGTAAAATGACCTTCTAAATCCTAACTACCATTTTGCTCAATCACCCACCGTTTTCTAGATACATCTCCCTCATTTTTATCATTATTTGTTAATTTTATATCCATCAGTTTGATTTTGAGAGGAACAATGATTATTTTACCCGTTAAATGTCTTCTAACCTGAGGAACTACAGAGGTAGAAAGTTCTAAGACACGAACATTTGTAGTAAGGAGGAAATTTGAGGGGATTTGTGCCCAGAAAACATAAGAAAATCAATAAAAACAATTAGTGTCTGTCTGTTTTTTTCCCCAATATTTATTTTATTTTTTACATATTCCAGCTTCCAGTTTGTCATTTTCTTACCAAAACACCCCCAAATAATAAATATTATACAGTGAAAAGTATTTCAAAATGTTGGTGAGAGGAGTAAAGTTTAAAAGCCCTCGCAAGAAAGTTTGACTTATTCACTGTACGACGTTTGCTTTCAATAACTCCCACGTTAAATGTTTTGGGCAGTAAAACATGAACAGTAAAATCTCCTGCTTTTATACGTGTTAAAGGTCATTGCTCTTATCATTGTAGTCGTCAGTCGTTATCTACCTTTAGTACATGTTTTGCAATAAGAGAGTGAACTTTATGGTGTTCTCGACGGTGGTGATCTTGTGTGGTGATCTTTAACACGTGTCAAAGGAGATGTTTTACTGTTCATGTTTTACTGCTTAAAACATTTAACGTGGGAGTTATTGAAAGCAAATGTCGTACAGTGAATCGGTCGAACTTTCTTGCGAGAACTTTGAGACTTTACTCCACTCACCAACATTTTGAAAAAAATTTCACTCTGTAATTTCTATTATTTGGGGTGTTTTAGTAAGAAAATGGCAAACTAGAAGCTGGAATAAGTAAAAAATAAGAGAAATATTGCGAAAAAAAAAAAAAAAAAAAAAAGAGAAACTGATTGTTTTTATTGATTTTCTTTTGTTTTCTGGGCACAAATCCCCTCAAATTTCCTCCTTACTACAAATGTTCGTGTTTTAGAACTTTCTACCTCTGTAGCTCCTCATGTCAGAAGACATTTAACGGTTAAAATAATCATCATTCCTCTCCAAATCAAACTGATGGGTGTAAAATTACCAAACAATGATAAAAGTGAGGAAGGGAGTGTATCTAGAAAATGGTGGGTGATTGGGCAAAATAGTGGTCATATTCGGATTCAGGAGATCAATTTTACATAAGAATCTGCAAGAATGGTATCAGATCTCGAATGTTTTTTTTTTTTTTTTTTTTTTTTTTTTTTTTTTCAGAGCAGTGTAATTTAAAGCAGAGTTACAATTCGAAACATGCTTTTTACCCACTAGGCCTCAAGCGGTAAAAGGGGATCTTTCGTAAAATCCCCTATAATGTGTGTTGTGTACATATGGTACAGAACCATTAAAAAAAAAAAAAAAAAGACTTCCTGAGATAACTGTAAATAAAGTTACACTTGGAAACATATTTTTTGCTCCCCCCCCCCCCCCCCTCGGCAAAAAGGAAAGGAGAAGAAATTTGACAAAATCCTTTTAAAGTGTGTGTTACACTCATATAACCAACCCACGCACCAAAATATAGATTTCATAAGATAATTTTTTTGTAGTGTGGTTTAGATACACACAACGCACACACTCACAAAAAAATCACCTTCCTGAGATAATTTGGAATAGAATTATGCTTAGATATATGTTTTGTGCCCCCCGACCCCTGCCAAAAGAGGAAGGGGGATATTTCACAAAATACATTTTAGAGTGTTTTAGGCACCGATAAGCAATCCATACACTCAGAAATTGCCTTTCTGAGGTAATTTAGATGAGGGTTACAACTTGAAACGTGTTTATGCTTTCCCAACCCCAAAGGGAGGGAAGGGAAACTGTTCGCAAAATCCCTTTATAATGAATGTTGTGTACACATAGCAAACCCACATACCAAAAATTGTCGTCCTGAAATAATTTGGAACAGAATTATGCTTGCAAATTTTTTATTGCCTCCTCGCCACTCCCATGCAAAAATTTAGCAAAATCCCGTCACAGTTAATATTTGATGAAAATATTCAACACATGCAAATTCGTGAAAGTAGCTCCCATTTCCCCAGGAAAAATTTAATGCAAAAAGGTGGCTCTGAAATTTGCCCCTCTTGTAAATCCCCTCCCTCCAAATCAAAAATCACAAAACACCCAAAATGGGCTTTTGGAACTATATTCCAGAAGACACAGTTGTTTTCTACTTCTGTGTGCCATTTTTTGTAGAGTTTTACTGAAAAATCCGAATTTTACAAAATTCTTCCCCTCACACTTAAAATCAAGAATTCGAAAATCGATATATATTTTTCTTTTTTGTCCACAAGTCTAGTCTCTTCTTGTGCTGTTTTTTAATCATGAAGTAATTTGGAGCCGAGTTATACTCGTAAACACGTTTTTCTCGCCTTCCCCCAGAGAGGGGAAAAGGGGGAATTTTGCAAAACCCTGTCTTAGTACCTCAGTGGGTGTCAGCTCTCTAAAACCAACTTTCACTACAAAATTCGTGACCCAATCCCAATCCTGCACAAAATTGCCATGGCAGTGTTTATTCAGTTGGTGGAAATCACATTTTGTCCCCTCCCACCCTTGGGCACTGAATTTACAAAATTCCAGAAATTGAGTTTTAGGTATTTTGCCTGCTATATTTTAAAACAGAAATTTCATGGATATCTGTTTTTGATGATGTTATTTATTTGAGTTATGTAGGATTATCTGAAATCACGTTTTGAAATGTGAAATTACGTTTTGCTTCCTCCTCCCATCTTTGGGGACTGAATTTCTAAAATTCCAGAAATTTGGTTTTAGATATTTGTGTTTTCTATATTTTAAAGAAAAAATCTTACATATATCTGTTTTTTTTATTTGAGATATGAAGGGTTATGTGATATCACGTTTTGCCCCTTCTCCCTTGAGGGCCAAATTTCTAAAATTCCAGAAATATGTTTCTAGGTGTTTGTGTTAGCTATATTTTATAGCAAAATTTTACTGATATCTGTTTTTTCATTTAAATATGCAGAGGATTTTATGAAATCACGTTCTTCCCTCTTGCCCTTTTTCAGGAGCGAATTTTGTAAAACCGCTTCTTAGGAGGTGCTTACACTATATATTCTATAATCTGACACAGTTTTCAGATTGTGAAATATTTTTATAATTAGACAACCAAATCACATTGTTGAAGAAACCTTAATAATCTAAATCTAACAGTAATACCTAAATAGTTATAAAAAGGGACACAACGGTAATAAATTACCAAGCCTATTGGGGGAAAAAAAAAGTCTTCTTTAATTGTGATTTAGTTGATACAAATTGTAAAATATATTTTATAACAAAAAAGAAAATGACTCTGAAAAACCTTGGCACAAATATAGTGAACTAAGCAATTCTCGCCAAAATATTTACTTTCGCAATTGTAACATCTTCTTTAATTCATCACCAAAATGACAACGAAAGTTTAAAAGTCACTAGGGGGGATGGGGGAGGTATCTTATACTAAAGCTTTATCAAAAAATTTTTAAGAAACAAATATAATAACCATTGCTAAAGAGAGAAACAATTACTGCATGCTTTTATATGAAAAAAATCGATTTTAAGAAAAGTAAAAAGTTGTCGTACTAAATTAAATTCTGTTTCATATAGAATTTTAGGAAAAAATGGCTGTTGGATCAGCATTGTGTGAGCGTAAAAGCTGCTGCTAAGGGCAACGGGAATCCAAATAAAAACTTTGACTGATTTCTTTTTTTTTTGCCGTATGTGTGATTTTAATACTGTTAACTGATATGGGATTGTAAGGTCATTTAAATATAATGACCTGTGAATAGCGAAACTAATAAAGCCTACTAAAACCATAGCAACACGTGGCCGGGTTCAGCTAGTTTTTAAATAAATATCTAATTTTCAACCGAAATTAAGAACCTATAATTTAAAAAAAATTACATTAGAAAATTACATAATAGAATTGTTTTGCTACTGTTTTTTTTTCGGTAGTTAAATGAAAACTTAGTGTAATACCTTAACTTTTTACATTATATTCTAAACAATAGAAAAAAAACAACAACAACAAAAAAAAAAAACAGAATTCATACCGGTATTTGTTTAAGGAATTCCTCTACCTATAATATCGTTGATTTAAGAAGTAGAAAATTTTGTTACATTAATAGTGGTATGAGTTCTGCACCAGTGTTCCATCCCTGAGAATGACCGCTAGGCATATGAAAAGTGAAGCGTTGATGACAGTCACTTGATTTGTTGATTTGTACTTTTATTATAATTAATTTAAGGCAAAAACGAAGTACAGGAAGAAACAGAAATAAAGGCTTTGCTTAAATGGTTTACCGAGTATGTGAATTGTGGAAGGCATTTAAGTATTATTTCTATATAAAATCTCTAATTTTCCTCTGAAATTAAGAACTTCTAATTTTAAAAATTAATTTTATAGAATTTAATTATAGAATTATTTTTTTTTTTTGAACTTATGAGCTAATAAACAAATTCGAGTTACTTGTATTTAATGTATCATTGCCATTCCTCAAAGGCCGACTTTGCGACTCAGAATATGTTGACACAGCTCTGACACTGTTTTAAATACAACCTTACTATGAGACTTATCGAGTGAGCATTGCGACAAAGAAGTTGTATTAGGTACGAACAAGAATTGCAGCTCCGAAGAGATGTAATTATCGCAATCTAGACGCTATATTTAAAATTTCGTGGCTATTTAAAATAGGAGAACAAACGTACAGGATGAAGCATGAAGCAGTATGCTCCCTGAATGAAACATTCTTGACTTCACTTGTGCACGCATTCTAGATAAAAACAATCAAGAAAGACAAGGTTTTCATCACAAAGCTTCAATACTTGTTTGCATTTAAGTTCTTTGGTCACGAACTTGCCTGAAATTAAGAGCACATCACATAACACGTGATGAGTCAAAATTGATTGTAAATCCGTAAAATTATAGAAAAACAAATTGTCGAATTACTCTGATGTAACTAATTATAAAGTAGTATGTTTAAGGGTTTTTCTGGGGCCCCCTTGGGCCGGGGGCCCTAGGCAATCGCCGACCAACCGACCTGGCCAGTCCGGGCCTGTTCCGGCATCAAAACTGATATTTTAAAACTGGTCTGACATTTTTACAGTAAAAAGATTCCATTTAATGCATGTTTAAGTGAATTTTTGTCCTGTTCTCCCATGTTAAGAAAATCGTAAATTTCTAATAACTTACGAAGTTTTTAAATTCGAATGTTGCAAATGAATAGGGTTCTTGCCAGTATCGAAAGTAATATTTTAAAACTGAACTGACCTCTCTGCGACCATTTGTATGTGAGATATCGAGTAAACAGACTAACAAACTAATGGACTATCACACTAACGGACTAATGCACTAACAGACTAACACACTAACAGACACCCCACAGACAGACACCATACAAATTTTGTCATTTTTGAATTCCTCACACCTGAAAACGTATAAAAAAGTAAAAAAAGTGAGCTCGAAATTTTTCGTGATTACCTAAGTTGCCCATACCTATAGTATGATGGGGATCTAATAATCTACTGGCTGTAGGCAAAAAATTTAAAATTTTAACTGTCAGGTCCCCCTGACCCCTCCTCATTTTCATTTGAATGTAGTGGTTTTTAGATACTTATTATGTTTATGAGAAATAAAAACATGTTTAAAAGTTTGTTTTATTTTTTAATGTATTTAAACCTCTCGCAATAGCAATTTGTTTTTTCTTTCAATACATTTTGAAATTTTCTTTTTTTTTTCTTTTGTAGCTTGTCAAACAGTTTAAAGAAAGACAAAAAAAGATCGAGGAACTTAAAAAGAAAATTGAAAATTTTCAAGAAAGTTTAATCAAAATGAGAGAAATAATTGAAAAAAAGAAAAAAGAATGGCTTCAACCTTTGCAGAAACACATTGGAAACATAAATAGAAAATTTAGCCATTATTTTAAAGAGTTGAATTGTGTGGGAGAAATCAGCTTAGATATACCAGACAATTCAGTAGGTTCCATTTTCTTTTTCGTATAAGTTTTAACATGCTAGTCTTTGTAGGTGCCAAATGTTACACAATCTCTTGAACTACTTTTTCTCTAATTAAAAGGAAATAAATGTTAGTTATATTTAAAATTTTTCAAAAAAAAAAAAAAAAAAAAATGTTAAAAATGTTCAATAATACAGTATTTATTGCACATTTTCAAATTGAATTATAAGTAGAAATTTTTAATAGAGACTAAAATAACATTTTACATTAAAAAATATAAAATTTCACTTCCGATAATGGAAGTATTGGATTTGGTAAAAAATTTTGGTATTAAGTTTTCACATGATTTATATGTTTTTTAAGGTATTCTAAGTCAAAAAAAAAAAAAAAGGTTTTTTAAAATAAGTTTGTGTTTATGCGTATGTATATACTAGTTCATTATGTATTCTTGTACTTGAATGTTTCAGTTCAATAAATATTTTATTTACTAATTTCAGAAATGTGTACAAATATACATAAAACTTCCATTTTTCTAGTATACTTATTCCTTTGTTGATTAATGTAAATATTCTTTGTTTTTCATTTTGTTAACTTTTATAAAAATTCAA
This sequence comes from Salticus scenicus, assembly GCA_963930645.1. Classification (NCBI taxonomy): domain Eukaryota; kingdom Metazoa; phylum Arthropoda; class Arachnida; order Araneae; family Salticidae; genus Salticus; species Salticus scenicus. The sequence continues at coordinate 129,320,803 of OZ005648.1, read as the reverse complement.
GATATATTTTATGCTGAGTTATTTTTACTAACTGGCCACAGATCACTGAAAAACACGCTCTCAGGCACCTGCGGCACCAATCATAACTTGATCAAAGATTGATATGATTGTATGGAAAAATGATAAAGTCCTTCCTTGTTCTCCTTCTCGGCATTATCTATATATATATATATATAAGAGTAAACTCATAAAGGTAAACTCATAAGAGTAAACTCAGTAAGGATTCACTCACTGACTCAACACGGCTGTGGCGATCCTATGGGAGATAGTCACAATTTTTGGTGAGCAGGTTGATTTTAGGACCCTGACTCTCACTAAGACAGGATTTTGCAAAATACCCCCCTGTTCCCCCCCTGGGGGGCAGAAGGCAAAAACCACCTTTATAAGCATAACTTGGCTCCAAATGACTTCACGGTGAAGAAATTGCAGATGGGGAGACTAGACTTGAATACAAAAAAATAATTTCTGCGATTTTGGAATTTTGGATTTTTAAGGGGAGTAAGAGGTAAAAATGAGATTTTCGGAGGTGCATAAGGCAAAAACACATTTATAAGTATAACTCCGCTCCAAATTACTTCACAGTGAAGAAATTGCAGATGGGGAGACTAGACTTGAATACAAAAAAATCATTTTCTGCGATTTTGGAATTTTGGATTTTTAAGGGGGGTAAGAGGTAAAAATGAGATTTTCGGAGGTGCAGAAGGCAAAAACACATTTATAAGTATAACTCGGCTCCAAATTACTTCTCAGTGAAGAAATTGCAGATGGGGAAACTAGTCTCTGCAAAGTATAAAAACAAGAATATTAATGAATTGATTACAGCCTAAAATCTTTGTATTTTACCTTTGTGTTTCCTAAAAACTTTGTATTTTCCATTTTATATCCATAACCATGTCTCTGTCAGTACATAAAAAAATAAAAGGAGAGTCCACGTTTGTGTATTTTCACCCAAAAAATTATAAAACAATAAAAGACAATAAAAAAAGTGGAGGTTGGGTATGCAGATGTTTGATTACAGAGGATGGGTTATGTTGTTTGGCTGGATGGTTAGGTGGGAATGTGAAATTATATATAAAAAAAAAAAAAAAAAAAAAAAAAAGCAGAAGGCCTTTTACATTTACCTAGTATTAATATGCATTCTTTCTTTTTCCTTTAAATGTTCAATTTCTTCATTTGAGCTGTCAACTATTCTTAAAATTAGTAATAATACTCTTACACACATAATAAATATCCATATTGCTATATAATTATTCTTTATCAGCTGTGAACCACTAAACCTTGAATTTTGCTTGTTTTTACTCCATAAACGTATAAACCCCTGAATTAATACGCTTTTTTTAATCCATGTGACTCCAAATGTATCATCCTGTGAGTATGGCTTGTTTATTATGTTTTGTTTATTAAAGTTGTTTTCTGTTAGATTCTTTGATAATTTGTATTTAATAGTTTATTCCATTTTAAATTTCATTTAAATTAATTTCATGTGTGATAGGGGGCCCACTAGTGATTTGCTATTATAGCCACTAATGAATGAAATCGTGTGTTGGTACTCGAGGGTGAAAAATGTCTTCCCTGTTGAATTTTTTCATCTTTCTGAGCTTTTCCTACTTGAAAAATATTCATTCTTATTGGTCTATATGGTTTCAGTGATATTGTATCTGTTGCTTGGCTTTTACTACATATAATAACTCAATTATATATATATATATATATATATATATATATAATATTTGTGAAATTTAAAAAAAAAAAAAAAAAAAAAAAAAGGCAGAAGGCTTGTTGCATTTACTTTGTATTACTATGCAAACTTTCTTTTTCCAATAAAATTTCAGTTTCTTCCTTTTTGAGTTGTCAACTATTTTTTAAATTCTAATTATACTATTAAACACAATGTAATCAATCAGTGAATTTCATTGTTGCTTCATGGTTTCATTGTTATTAATCTGCTTTAAAATTTTGCTTTTTACATCCATATGACTCCTATTCTGGTCGTGGCAGGCTGGGTGAGTGTTGCCGGCTTGAAACTAGTCTAACCCCACAGGCAAGTCACAAGTCTTGCTGCCTGCCTCCTTCCATCCTTTCTTAAGTTTCTTAAATCATTTTTTCATAAATTTTTATGCCATTGGTTTTTCAGTGATCTTGTATCTGTTGCGTGGCTTCTACTATGCTTAATAGATCATCTTTATTGTATATATATATATACACACACACACATACACAAATCTTGCTTGCTTTATAGTATAAGATGATATGTTTAAAAAAACTGTGAGTTATGTTAAATAAAAATTTTCATGTGTAACTAAATTAAATATTATCAATGTTTGCAATGTAGGATGATTTTAATAACTATGGACTGCGGATAAATTTGAAATTTCATGATGAAGAATCGTCACTATGTGAACTTTCTCAGACGCATCACAGTGGTGGCGAATGTAGTGTTGCTGCAATTGTATTCATTTTGTCATTGCAAGAGCTAACTGAAGTTCCATTCCGTTGCATTGATGAAATAAACCAGGTAATTTTAAAGTTTTTTATTTTGTTCAATTATTATAATTTCAAATATATTTGCTTTAATATGTGTGTTTTTACAGCAGCTTTACTGAATGTTGAATTAATTTTAATACTTTTTGCATTAACCCTTTAAAATTAACTGCATACTTTCTTTTGAAAATTGCTAAATTAATTCCATGGTTAGCCGACACATTTGATCGTAAATACAGGGTGGTCCAAATAACATGATAGAAAGTAAGCGATCGCTGTGGAAAAAATAAAGTATGCAAGAACATGAAACTTATGTTATTGAATAAAGATATGAATAACATTTAATATACAAGGTGCTGGAAATGTCTACTGTCCCCGACTATAGTGTTATAAAGCCAGTTCCAAAACTCTGTCATAAAGTGCTGGAGTGTGTCGGAATCAAGTGCATCAATCTTGGTTCTGATGGTCGATTTCAGGCCTTCAAGTGAATCAGGGGTATTCCTATAGATTCTGTCATTGGTGTAAACCCATAAGAAGAAGTCGCACGGATTTAGGTCGAGACTGTATGGGGACCCCTCTATCCCGTGCCCCGTGAATTTTTCTGCATTCAGTGCAATCAAACGCTCACTAAACTTTGTTTTAAGTCACAGGAAGACATCAGCAGTTCTATGGGGACGAGCCCCATCTTGCATGAACCAGTACTGGCGTATCATGTTGAGACAGTCCGCTTCAGGGCCAAAGTGACGCTCTAGAAACTCTCGATACTTCACTCCCATGACCATACCGTCAATGAATATCGGACCACTCATCCGCTTCGACGATATGGCACACCACACTGTGACCCTTTGTGGATACAGTCGTGACACAACACTGAAATGGATTTTCCGTAGCTCAATGGCACCTCAAAAAATATTCTTACGATAAATAATCATTCTTCTAAGGTCAGTGATTCCATATTGGTTATTCATTATTTCCGGTAATCAAGCATTCACCTTAAATGTCAATATATGTGCTGTTACAATATGGAAGAATTATACTCATATCAATACGTTTGAAATTAGGAACTTAAAATACTTTCTATCATGTTTTTCATACCACCCTATATGAAGAAAGAAAGAAAGAAAAACTTTTTAAATTTGTGCAAAATTTTTGGTCAGAAATATATATATGTAAACCTGAATAAATTCAGATAATTATTAAATTAATAAATCATGTAAACATTACTAATTGTAATTACTCACAACAATTATTTTAAATCAAGATAATACTTAGTGCTGCATCGAGTAGCACTATGGCTAAATACCGAGTACTTGGTCTTTTACTACTCGGCCAAGTACCAAGTAGCCGAGTACTAAATACAGAGTAGTTTAAGAAAGAATAATTGATGTACATATGAAGAATTTCGCACATCTTGAAATTAAAAAAAGGTCTTTTGAACATAAAATTAAGTTAAATGGCAAACAGCATGTTTTCATGAAATGTTTCAGAACTTTTGTAGTGTATATACACAGTTAGGCTTATTGTTATATTTGATACTTCCATCTTAATGGATTACTAAAACCATAATAATTGGTAACTTTATTTTTTATTCTGTAGTCTTTCTCAGATGTGAATCATCCTCAGATAATTCTTAGAAAATATAAAAATTCCTATACACTCAGGCTTAATTTAAGATGCATGAAATTTGCATATGAAATAAGAACATAAAAATAAGTATTTTATCATTTCAAACATGATAGGCTTCATTAACCTTCAGATCCTAAAAATATAAAAAGATAGGTGGTTTTGGGCCATAATTTGCAAAACAACAAATTTAATTATTAAAATATATTTTTAATAACATTTTAGTGTATTTACTTTTTTTATAATTATTTTTTAAATTCAAAATCAATCTTTGCATACAGTTTTAAAAGTGTTTTATTTGTACAAATGTGTAACTGTCTTTTTTTTTTTTTTGCTATATTAATATTATATAAGGGTTCTTTTTTCAAAAATATTTTATTTTTGTCTGTTTTATAGATACAATTTTATGTACTAAGTTCTTATAAAAAATTGCATATTATACTCATACAAGATGGTTATAATTAAATTCTTGTAGCTAAAATGGATAAGCGCTCATATCATGAATTGTCTGTAGATTGAGTTTGGTGGCAATCTACTGACCCGTTTTAACTTCAGAAAGCTATTTACAGCAAAAGTTTAATGACACTCTATTTATATTTTCATAATTTTTTAGTGTAGTTATTAATAAACATTTCTTACGAATACATTTCTTTCAATCTATCTATAATAATAAAGGAAGATGTCTGTCTGTCTCTCTGTCTGTCTGTCTGTCTGAGTATCTATACGTTCAGCCGCTATTGAACACAGAAGTACAAAATTTGACATACGGGTGCTCCGAAGCCTGCCCGAATGCATAGTGAAAACAGAATTTAAAAATTTTAATTAGTTGCGGAGATATTAATTAAAATGTAGACCATGTCTAATCAAAAAGCGATCTCAATTACTCAGAATTCACCGCAATTGCATAAAAATAGATATTTTAACGGAGTTAAAAGCAGAAAAAATGGAAAATAAATTAGAAATATTAGTCCGATCGTTACAAATTTGGTACCAAATGACAGGGGATTTTTTTCCGAATCTAAGAGTGCAAGTGGCTTATCTCTACAGCAATTAGATTTTTTAAAATTAACTAAAGTATGAAATTTAGTTGGCAACAGGCAATTATTTCATTTATCAAAGATTCTTCAGTGCCAGGTGCTAGACATGCTGGCTCACTATTCTTCCAGTCGCGAAAAAATTGCTTTTCGTTTTTCAACCACGTGACAAAGTATTGGAAATAAAAAAAGCAGTTTTTGAATTTTTTCAATTTAAAATCGATCAAAAGCAGAACTTCAAAATTGCCCGTCATTATGGCTCACCTGTATGCAGTTAAAAAATCTAAAGTATAGCTTTAAAAATAAAATAAATAGACATTATGTTTATTTAAATTCATTTTTATTTCGTCTGTTAATGATACCAAAAGTTACTTTTAACAGAATAATATTGATTTTTTTTTTCCTTTTTTTATGAATTCGGTTGTAAAAAAGCAGTTTTGGAATTCTTAAATTTTAGACGGATTTCAATAGAAATCGTTAATCGCCCTTGATAGATTAGCCATTTTGAGTCTAAAATATATCAAAGATATTCAATATTGTAATACATAATGCATCATTCAAAAGATATTTTAAAGTATTTTTATTGCAGGCTATTAAAATGATATAAGCCGTTCAAATTCTGTACGAAACTTTCGGAGAAAACTACGGAAAAACCAGAAAATTTTATTCTTTTATATTTTACAGAGTTTCAAATTCAGATTTTCGCTCACATTTCGTACTAATAATTTTTAACGGTATATAGCCCGGAATTAAGCAAGTTTTGGAGAAAACCACAGATAAGTCAGACACAAATCTTTTAAAAAAATGTTTGTATTATCTTTGTATTTCAGCTTCTAATTAGTATAATTTCATTTTTATATTTTCGAAAGTGGAATTCGAGATTTTACCTGATTTACACGTTTTAAGATGTCCTGATTAGGTTTTCTTTTGTATCTCAGCTACTAATTAAAACAATTTCATAAGTAATACATCATTTGAAAGCTTTGTTGGTTTGGAATTGAACAATATATTACAGAAATTTCTACCGCCAGATGGCGCTGTAATATTTTAAAATTTCAATATTTCAGATTCTAATGAGCGAGGAAGGTGTTGTAAGTTCTAAAACGGGGATAAGGCGCCGCAGGCACCACCGAGCGGGACTTAGCTAAAGTCAGAAATTTGAAAGATCATAGCATGGTGAGCGAACAGGCTGTTTCAGATATTGAAAAGGGAAGAGGGTGCCGAAGGCGCTACCGCACGGATTTACTGCGATTTCAATAAGCTATTTTCACGATATATCAATAAGCTGTTATTAGACCTGAAACTGGAAGAAGGCGCCGCAGGTGCCACCGAGCGGGAGTTTCGTAAAGTTGGATTTTTCAGGGATCGCGAACCAGCTGGTCGCCGAAGGCGGCTAGTAATACATAAAAATAATGAAATTCTTACAACTACTTTACTTTGTATTGGCCAAATATTTAGTTCAAATTTGGCCGAGTACCGAATACTTGGCAAACCGACCGAATAGGCCAAGTACATACCAAGTACTCGGTACAGCTCTAATAATAGTATGACCTTCATCAAGTTAAAAAAAAAAAGAAACTAAGCCAAGGGCATGACTAAAGCAGCAAGGTGCACTCACAGCCTACTAAGAAACTTAAAGTTGCTTCTGCATATAGCTTTAATTTTAAAGTAGTGCTGCTATCTAACAAATAGGGAGGAAAAGAAAATTTAGAAGTTGATTAAAACAAGAGCAAAAAAAAAAATTGAGATTCTTGCATGTAAATGGTTAATACAATGTATATTTTTACTAAATAAAGATTGCATTTTATTATTATTATTTTAGAAGAGGATGAGTGTTTCAATTTGAAAAATATTAACTTTATTTTTAGACGAAATCAACTAATTACACCTTTCAGAGTTATGTTAATAATAATTTATAAGTCAAAATGTAATATAGATAGATTGTGCATTGTACCAGTTAGGTTTAAATATTTTAAAATAATATATTTTAATTATTTTGCATCAAATTTAATTAACTACATTGACAATAGAAGTGTCACAATACTCCAGAGAAACTGGGATAAAATTTTAATTGCCGTTTCTATTTTTTAGTCCATAGCAGAAAAGTTTGATTAAAAAAAAAAAAAAAAAAAAAAATCATGAAATAAAAGCTACACTATAATTTACATTACTATTTTGATTTATTGTCAAATATTTAATTACAAAATATATTTATTTCATTTAACAAATGTCACATACAAAATATAGTGCTGATTCTAGGCAGGGTGCTCTACCTGGCAGCCTTTTAAAACCCATTTTAGCACCTGGTGTCCTTTTTGCAACCCATTTTAGCACTCGGCAGCCCCTTTAAAAACATTTTAGTACCAGGTGGCCTTTTCTAATATTTTAAATGTTCAGAGGCCTTTTAGATACTTTTCTTCCTGACATGTAACCCCCTAGCAGTAGTTCTACAGCATTCCTGGAAGAACAAATACATATAGCCTACATAATGTACATGTAAAATTAGTAATTTACAAATATTTAGATAATTAGAAGGACGAATTAACTTTAATAAACTAAGTACCTTTAACGATCCTTCAACTTTAGCAGCTTTTAAATGATATATTTCGACGTGCTCTCGCAGTCATCTTCAGATGTTGTTTATGCTGCATTACTGAAAGGTGTCTTCATCTTCCTCCACATCACTCTCCTTCTCGCTTACGTCATTGTTTTACGTCATCGTTTACGTCATTGTTACGTCAAAACAATGACGTAAGCGAGAAGGAGAGTGATGTGGAGGAAGATGAAGACACCTTTCAGTAATGCAGCATAAACAACATCTGAAGATGACTGCGAGAGCACGTCGAAATATATCATTTAAAAGCTGCTAAAGTTGAAGGATCGTTAAAGGTACTTAGTTTATTAAAGTTAGTAATTTACTTTTGTCATGTGCAAAAATCACACATAGAAGACCACAAATATGAAAATAGGTTGACCTTTTTAATGAGTTGCCCCCGGCAGCCCTTTTATTCTAGAGTCAGCACTAAAATAGCGCCTATGCCATCAGTACACAAGCTCTCCAGTATTTTTTAACAATACATTCAGAACCACTTAGTGCAGAGCACATGTCCAAATCTTCAGCTCATAAGTTGATGAGAGTCACGAAGAGCACAATCTGGGGAATTGACAATGCGGAATATAGAAGAGAGGAGACATTAATAAGTCATGTTTTGTTAACAATCTGTGGCAGCAGCCTTTTTTGGATGGCATCACAGAATGTGATTATTCTATTCGTAATTTTAAAACAGTTTTTCCAGCTTTGATTTTACATGCAATTCTTCAATCCTTTTGAATATATTTTACTGCTTCTTTTAGCAAAGCTTATCTTTTTCTGCATAAGATTGTTGACAATATCATATTGTTTCAACATATGTTTTGTAATCATTTCATAGCAAGATAACTTCATAAATATCCAATTAATTTAAATACCCCTTGCAGTCACATTTGATGCCTTGTCATGGTTTTTAATAGTTGAAAAATTTCATCAGATAATTTCAGTAGTGTTCTAATCAGAAGTTTTGTCAATTAAATGTGTATATTGGAGGCATATTATTAAACACCAGGGTTCATTCTAGACCTAAAAAAGGGCAGGGTTCTAAAGACTGAAAAGGGCACTTCAGTCCTGTAAAAAGGCAAAATGTTTCCAAAAAGGGCACTCATTTTTACTTTCTTCTATGTTAAATCATATCAAACTAAATTTAATTTAAATAATTTACTTTATAATACATATAAATACCCTAAGTAATTAACTTTAATTTCACTTTATAAAAATATAGGTATGATTAAATATTTATGATATGACTCATAACAGAAATGTTGTTTTTCGATTATTTCTTGCGGGATGCATTTTCAAATTTCGGGGCGTGTGATCAAGTTCAGAGGGCAGCGGGGTGAAATTATTTTATCGAAAGAGCAAACTGGGCTAGAGATGTAAAATTTTTGGAAATTTTGAGGTAATGCCCTTTTTTTTCTGGAAAAATTGGGAAAAATTGAATTTTTACGATATTGCTATTAAAAAATGAGCCTTTCTGTTTCATAACTGCCAGTACCTTTCCTTGTACAAAACACCAAAAACTAGTCAAATCATCATTCAACCATTAATTTTGCATGGAGTGTGCATTCCTATGGAATGTTCATCCCCCAGCAGCATTGATACAATGAATTTAGAATCAAACCAACATTCCCCCCCCCCCCCCCTATAAACCCGAACCTGATTTCTTTATATCCAAAACTCGAAAATTGAATGAAATTTAATGATTCATCTGAAAATAATGCAAAACTTTTTAAAGTTATAAAATAAAATAAATTTTCATCATTACAGAGTTAGTAAATAATAATAATAATAATAAATAAAATGGATTTACTGGTACACTAAGTTAAAAATTTAAAAATCTGAAAAATAGATTAATAATTTTTAACCATTTATGTGTGTTGTGTTCTTCAAGAGTACAAAAATATGCTTTAAGTTTAGTATATATATATATTTGACTTTTTTTGTTTATTACCTTTCTGCGATATGTATGTAATAATTTGTGTACACATATAATTTAATCATGAGAATATGCAGCATGTTTATAATTATATCAAACTAATTTCTGTTTATTATGATAAAATTTTTTGAAAGATGTTCTCAAGTCGACCTGACTCGTTGAAAACTTAACCTAACCCACAGGAAAAAAATTCAGTGAACTTAATCCAAACCCGACCCACAGGAAAAATAAATCAGCTCCCCCTCCCCAAAAAAAATTCAGTCAACCTGACCCATAAGAAAAATAAATCAGTCAACCTGAACCATAAGAAAAATAAATCAGTCAACCTGAACCAAACCTAACACTCAAGAGAAAAAAATTAATCAACCAGACTCAAACCTGATTGCAAGTCAGGCTTGGGTAAAATCAGTTTGCTGGACATGATGCTGGACTCTAATTCCTATTTTCACTTAAAATGAAATTAATCACAAAGATAAAATAAAAGTTTAATTTAAAGTTAATTGAACTTCAGAAATTTAAAACAACATTTTATTATTGATTTATTATTATTATTATTTTTTTTTTAATATACAGGATGGCTAACATTAGAAAGTTTCCAAATTCCCTGACTTTTTAAAGACTATTTTTCAGCATTTTTCCTGACTTATGCTGTTTATTTCCCAAAAAATTTCACAAAATTAAAGAACAATTTTGCAATTTAGAGCTATGACTTTCCCAGATTCACTTAAATTCCCTGACTTTCCCTGACTAGTAGCCATTCTGTTGTAATATAAAACTTATTGACTCAGACGTAAAAGACATAAATCAAGTAGGTTTTTCCACATAAATATTTTATAAATTGTTAAATACATTTTTTAACAGAAAGTAGTTGCTTAGTTTTTTTTTTCTTTTGTTACATGCATTTATATATATACTAGCAGGTTTTGCCCGCTTCGCTGGTCATTATATTGAAATGAAGTTTCTAAATACCATGTCATTAATAATAATAATAATAATAATAATAAAATCATTGAAATCAGTCAAAATCTAAGTTAAAGTTCTCGATACCTTCGATAGCGATTTTCCCACTCGCCACACTTCACAAAATCCCTTTATAGTGCATGTTGCATACACATACCTAGCCCACATATTAAAAAATTGGGATTCTAAGATTATTTGAAGCAAAGTTATGTTTTAAAATGTGTTTTTTAGCTCCTCCCCCCCCGGCCTGGTCTTAAAGGAAAGGAGGGGGAGATTTTGCAAAATATCTTTATATTATGAGTTAGATACATATAACTGACCCACACATCGAAAATCTCCTTCATAAGATAATTTACTGCAGAGTTACACATGAATACATGTTATCCCCACCCCCCGCCCGCTAAGGGGAGGTAGGATGGAGTTTCACAAAATCAATTTGTAGTGTGTGTTGAATACGCATAAGCAGTCCACGCATCAAAAATTGCCATTCTAAGATAGTTTGGAACAGAGTTACGCATGGAAACATGTTTTAAATCACCCCCAACCCTCAAGGGGTGATAGCACGGAATTCCAAATAATTCCTTTGTAGGTTGTGTTGAGTACGCATAACCAATCAAGCTATCAAAAAATCGCTTTCCTGAGATAATTTGGAGCAGAGTTACTCTTTAAAACGTGTTTTTGGCCTCCTCCCCACCTTTGAAGTAGGGAAGGGGAATTTTCGTAAGATCCTTTTATAATGCGTGTTGTGAATGCATAAACAACTCACATGTAAAAATTAATCTTACTGAGATAATTTGAAGCAAAGTTATGCTTTGAAACGTATTTATTCCCTCCCCTACCACCAAAAGGAGAAAAGGGGTCTTTCACAAAATTCTGTTACAATGGGTATCAGACACATGTAAATAGGCCACACACTAAAATTTGTGACCTCAGCTCTTATAGATTTCCATGGACGAATTTAGCACTAAAAGAGGGTATCAAATTTGCTCCCCTCGTAACTCTTCCCCCCCCCCCCCCTCAATATCGAAAATCGGAAAAAATCAAAAATAAGTTTTTGGAAATATCCTCAAGAAGACTCTTGGCGATTTTCTATACATTTTGGCTATTATTGGTAGAGTTTTACTCGAAAATCCGTATTTTGCTAATTTGCCTCTGAAAATCGTTTTTACCCCCCCCTCCTTGAAAATCAAAAACTCAAATCGCAGAAAATGCTTTTTTTGCACTCAAGTCTAGTCTCTTTTGCTGCAATTTCTTCACCGTGAAGCAATTTGGAGCTGAATTATGCTTATAAGGGGTTTTTTGCCTTTTGCCCCCCCCCCCCCCCCCAGGGGGAGCTGGGGATATTTCGCAAAATACCGCTTTAATGGGCACCAGGGTCCTAAAACCAAACTACTCACCAAAATTTGCGAGTCTATCTCCCATAGAATCGCCACGGCTGTTGAGTCAGTGAATCAGTGATTTTACTCTTTTATTCCCCACCACGCCCCCAAAGGGGTAAAGGGGGGGCTTTCACAAAATTCCGTTACAATGGGTTTTGGACACACGTAAATAAGCCACACACTAAAATTTGTGACCTCAGCTCCTGTAGATTTCCACGGACGAATTTAGCACTAAAAGAGGGAGGGGGGGCGAATTTGCCCCTTTGTAACTCCCCCCCAAAATCGGAAAAATGAGTTTTTGCAAATACTTTCAAGACGACGTTTGGCTTTTTTTTTTTTTTTTTTTGATATCTTTGCGCTATTACTGCTAGATTTCCCCCCCGAAAGTCCTTTTTACCCCCTCTCCCCCCTTAAAAATCCAAAATTCCAAAATAACAGAAAATGATTTTTTTGTACTTAAGTCTAGTCTCCCCATCTGCAATTTTTTCATCGTGAAGTAATTTAGAGCCGAGTTAAGCTTATAAAGGTGTTTTTGCCTCCTGCACCTCCGAAAATCATTTCCCCCCCTTTCGCCCCTTAAAAATACAAAATTCCAAAATCACAGAAAATGATTGTTTTGTATTCAAGTCTAGTCTCCCCATCTGCAATTTCTTCACTGTGAAGTAATTTGGAGCCGAGTTATGTTTATAAATTTGTTTTTGCCTTATGCGCCTCCGAAAATCTCATTTTTGCCCCCTACCCCCCTAAAAATCCAAAATTCCAAAATCGCAGAAAAAGATTTTTTTGTGTTCAAATCTAGTCTCCCCATCTCCAATTTTTTCACCGTGAAGTAATTTGGAGCCGAGTTATGCTTATAAAGGTGTTTTTAGCCTTCTGCCCCCCAGGGGTGAATGGGGGGGGGGGTGAACATGAAAATATATTTCAAGAAAAAAGCATCGGAATGTAAATATTATAATTTTCTAAATACATTATTTTATTTTAGAAAGTCTTTATTTATCAACCTTAATTAATTTTAGAAAATTTGGAGTGGAAGGATGATTTTTATACCAACTATGTGAAAAATACACGAGCCGGGAATCGAACCCGGGCCTTCCGCTTAATGCGTGATAAAGACCAAAAGATCAGTCTTTCAAAAATTTTGTTTAAGCAGATAGCAACAGTGAAAACTGTATTTGAATTTTAAAGTTTAAGGGTTTCAATAAAGTTGACTTGACCAGTGTGAAATGTTATAACACATTGAATACAAAAATTTTAACAAGAAGAAATTTTATTTAATAAAGCATAAATATATAGCAGTAAAACATTTTAAGAATATGACAAGATTAAAGTTACCTTTTAGGTGCTGGACAAATAAGATGGTAGGTGTATCAAACTCAGTAGAAACATACTTGCAATACAATATGATATTTAACACAATAAATCTTGTTGACACTAATTGAATTAACAGAGAAACAACATCCCACGGTCGCCACGTTGACCAACGAGGAATAAGGAGGAAGCACTTAACATCCCGTGGTCGCCTCGTTGACCAACGAGAAAAAACAAGAAGTATATCACTGAATATTGAAGATCATTGTAGAAGCACTATCGATATTAATTTTATGATTCAGTTTTAGAAGATTTCAATTTAAATTGTTCAAACTTAACATTATGGCTTAAAAGCCAAAAAACACTTTCAACATCATTTAAACGAAAAACGTAACAACATCATTTCAATTATCAATTTATCAAATTTGTTTTTTTTTAAGATTTCAACATCCGTGGATGATGAAAAAAATTACGAGATTAAACTCATTTGAAAACTTAACAACTTGTAAAAATTAACAACAACGGCAGCCATCAAGGTATAAATGCAACAGCCATATAAAAAACATATCCAGCTGTCAAATGCTAAAAGCACACCTGCCCTAAGTGCTTAGCTTATCAACAGCTTAGAGCTGCTCAATTACCTAAAGCTATTTAAAACTCCATAGCTAGTTGAAGGCTGGCTGATAACTGCAACGTTACACATCTGCCGCGATCTTTTATACTAACTAGAAATATCAAATCTGCATATAAATAAACATTGCTATTGCCACTCAATGGTCAAGGCCAAAATATAATTTATAATAATTATTTTAACAGCAGTGGCAGCAGCAAGAAATAGAAAAATTATGCAGATTCAAAATGGCAACGGCAGAAATGTAAACAAACATCGATCGTTAATATGTGATGCATAATAAGCCGGTAAAAAGAATTTCAACTAAGTAAATATATTAACTTGAAAGGAAAAAGTTAAGTTAAAGTTACTTCTTGAAAAATAAACATATTTATATGTATGAAAAATTCACAAAATTTTATATGTGAGGACATTTGATAGTTATCAATGCCCCCCACTGCATATAAAATAACAGCATATAAGTTAACTAAACAACAAACACCATCATGAGATCTCAAAAGTTCATGAAAAAAATGTATCACTAAATGATACAAGGAAAACTAGTTAATAAATGAAAAATACTATTGACAATTTTTACATATCCAGATTCCAAGTGATCAAACGCAATCCTCCACCATGCAGATATACTAAAGAAAAGTGATATGAAACATAAATACATTATATACACTGCAGATTATGCAATTCAATTCATATATATACAAGAATAAATATGATGGAAATATATACAGTATGAAAAAAAAATTATGATGAAATGGATATATATACAGATGTACATGTACACAAGGTGCCTTGCGAATTTTTCACACTCATTCACACTATGAAAAACATAAATTATGAAAAACATCTGCAAAGTGAAGAAAATAATTTAAACACTAGAATTTTTAAATAAAGATTACTTTTATAAATTTTAATAGATCATTTTTTGTCAATGGCTTCGTAAATGGGTCGGCAAGATTTAATTTAGAGGAAATATATTCAATAGTAAATTTGCCCTCATCAAACCAGTCCCTTATAAAGAAAAGCTTAATATTGACATGATGTGTATGAAAATTCTCAATCCTGGACTTTGTAAAATGTATGGCAGCCTGATTATCAGCATATAAGTAGGTATATCAAAATTATTGTCTATAAGCTTTAAACTAGAGCACTCACATAAAATATTGAAAAACCAGTCCTGCTCACGAACACAATCACACATGGACACAAACTCTGACTCCATAGTTGAAATAGTAATTCCCTTTTGTTTATTAGTACGCCAAGCCCCGTGGCAGAAACACGGCGACACGGCACAATGTCGCAGAAACCGAAATGTTCTTGCAGAAAGATTTTACTTAAGTCAAATAAATTTTGCCATTGTGTTTGAAAAAGGAAAAAAAAAAAAAAAAAAAAAAAAAAAAGAGAGAGAGAGAGAGAAACTCAAAGAATGGTTTATAAACTGTTCTGCAGAACAAATTTTCGTTTCTGCAGATACGATCGCCTCAATCCTGAATAAGGAGAGGAGATAAAGCGGATGTAACTCACTTGGGTTAGCTTTGATACGGCTTGCATTAGTGATTCGTGATGCGGTGATATGATTCGGTGTATCGACACTTTTCACTGGTAACCTCTTCACATCGGAACTTCATTTTCGTGTTTTCAAACTTTGTTTTCGCGCCGCGCTTGCCGCTCGTGTCGTGTGTATTCATTGTATTGCAAAAAGATGTTTATTCGAAAGAATGTGGCTTTGCGACCTTTTTCCGAATTTCATATTTCATGCATTTTCAGATTCATGCATAACAAAATAGCTGCATCCAGTGATTTATTTATTTTTATTTTTATTTATTTATTTATTTTTATTTATTTATTTATTTTATTTATTTATTTATTTATTTTTTTGCGTGTTTGCTGCTGTACCGATTTTCATACATTTTCTGATTTACGCACGACAAATTAGTTGCATCTAGTGATTTTTTTTTTCTTTAATGTGTACGAAGCGTGCATACCTGCGTGGTAGTAAATACACGTAAATTTTTTAAAGCTGCATTAATTTTAATGTTTGGTTCAAACTATGCAATACATTTCACAAATATATACAGAAATAAGACTATGGGGAAATTTGTAACGTCTGTAGTAAAACGCAAAATAAGAAATGAAGCTTCAAACCTTGCTTCAAAAAATAGAAAATTAAGAAATTAATCTTAAAAATACTTTATTGATATTTAGCATTTTATATGTAGTAAAAGACCTTAGCAATAAATATTAATGGGTATCTTAAGTTATAAAATTGGTAACTTTTCTAATTTTTTCTTTACTAATCATTAATTATTTTAATTGCGATTAAAATTCTTAGCTTTAAATTTTGTTGTTTAAACATATGAAGTTGTTAAAAAATTATTAATTTATTTTACAAAAATACTGTTATCATTAGTTTCTACAGCTTGTTCATTTCATTTTTTAAGCATTTGAATTTTTAAAAAATGTTTATTACTTTCCGAACACTATAGTGAGGAAAGTATTGTAATCACGTCAAAAATCCGAATTTGAGATTTTGATGTTTCTATACGTTTCAAGGTCCAATGAGTCCGTTTTCACTATTTTTGCGATGATGTATGTATGTGTGTGTGTATGTCTGTGAGTGAACATGCTAGCGTCTAAACGCTTTGTTCGAATAAGCTGAAAGTTGGTACGTATGTTGTAAATCACCATAGTACGAACCCTATAGATTTTGGTGAATCTAGAACGTATAGTTTTTTTACAGGGACACAAAGAAAAATTCTTTATCATTACGGCCTACGGGACCAAAATCTTAAAAGTGCGATAGCATCTAAACGCATTATTCAATTGAGCAAAAAATTTATACACATATTATAGGTCACAGATACTCAACCTGTATAGATTTTAGAGAATCTAGGACTTATACTTTTCTTACAGGGACATAAAGAAAAATTCTTTATCATTACGGCCTATGGGACCAAAATCTTAAAAGTGCGATAGCATCTAAACGCCTTATTCAATTGAGCAAAAAATTTATACACATATTATAGGTCACAGATACTCAACCTGTATAGATTTTAGAGAATCTAGGACTTATAGTTTTCTTACAGGGACATAAAGAAAAAATCTTTATCATTATGGCCAATGGGGCCAAATTTTTAAAAGTGTGATAGCGTCTAAACGCCTTATTAATATAAACAAAAAAATTGTACACATGTTATAGGTCACAGTTGCACACACTGTATAGATTTTGGTGAATCTAGCACTTACAGTTTTTTTACAGGGACACAAAGAAAAAATCTTTATCATTATGGCCTATGGGACCAAATTTTTAAAAGTGCGATAGCATCTAAACGCCTTATTCAATTGAGCTGAAAATTTATATGAATATTATAAATCACTGTTGCACTAACAATAAGCATTTTGGTGAATCTAGCATTTATAGGTTTTTACAGGGACACCACGAAAAATTCTTTATCATTATGATCTATGGGCTCAAAGATCAGTAGCGTTAAATAAAACATCATGTGATATATGGAGAAAAATACTCAAACACTCTATTATGGTTTTCTCCCTTTTGTTTGTTTAACAACTTCTCTTTCTTTACTTTATCTACAAAACTGTTAATTACTCAATGTTCGGAAAGTCGAGTGGAGTCACTCCAGATTTTTTTTTAATTGAAATATTTCAAATTAAATAGTCATTTTGAATAAAAATCAAACCAAAGGTTTTGTTGAATTTTTTTTTCTTTTTGTAAGCAAAAGGAATTTTATCTAATAGTATTTGTTTTGAATAAATACTAATTAAACAGCAAATGCTTTTATTTATTTATTGTTATTTACTTATTCGTATAGATATCAATATCAAATATTACTTTTAATTCATTTCTATTTATTTCATTCGTCTGTAATCATTATTTTCTATCATAGATTTTATCCATGAAATCTGTTACAATTCAGATTTCAACATTTCCTTAAAAATTAAATATTTCACTTGCCTCAATCTTTATGAAAATATTTCGACTATGCTTTGTCTATAATTGTGTTACTTAGATCTTGTATTCTGTTTTACTTTATGTATTTAAATGGTGGTATAATTATACATTCTTAATTCTTTAATGTCAAATCACATTTTTTAGATTTCAAAAACACATCTTTATGCTATTTGTATATAATACAAAAAATGAATCTTGTGTATTAGAATGTTATCGTGCATATTTCTAATAATCTCAAAAACTATAAATGTTGTAAATTATTTATATTTCATTATAATATTCAGTATTCTATATTAATTTTTACTTTTAATTTGTTGTATTTTAATTTTGAGTTCTGTATTATATTTTACGTTGTTTGGTTTGCACCTTATGAAATAAGTGCATTTGTGTATTTAAATATATATATTTAATATAAAAAAAAGTAATGAAATTTTTAAAGTCTTTGTAACATTTGTTTAATTTAGACATTTCATAATATAAATGCGTTAAAAAAATTTGCAGATTATTTTTGATGTGTTACTGTATTTTATGGTTTGAATTCATTAAATATTTTATAAACAATATTGTATATTAATGTGAACGAAAAATCTGAAGCAATTAAGATCAATAGATTTATTTTCACCTTCCTTTGAAAAAAAAAAGAAAAAGTATTTTCTTGCAATAGTGCAGATATATGCATTTGTGCCTAATTAAAATTTAAATACATTGGTTACACTAAATATTATTTACTATTTAAAAAAAATGTATTTTGAATTCGTAAATGTTAACTTCACAAACTATTCCTGCAGAAAGATTTTGGTGTTGATGAAGCTTGTCTCAGAAAGCACAATAAATTTCTGCCACAGGGACGCCAAGAAACAGCAGCACTATCCAAAAGAACCAACTGGCCACCTATAGAAACGTAATCGTCTCTATTAGCAGCAAAATCAGTGTCAGAATAAGAAATCAGTTTAATTTGTGTGCATTTAAGATGGAGCTTATATTGACTGGAAAATTTTATATATCCTAGAAGTTTAAGTAATCCCTGCCAATGTTTAATACCTGGATTTTATTGGAACTGTGAAAAAATGTTAGTGGCATAAGCAATATCAGGTCTTGTACGATTCGAAATGAAAGAGATACAACCTAAAAGATTTCTATAAGGTAAAAGAGAAGCTTCATCAATGTCTGCTTGAATGACAGGACAATCACTCTTTGAAAATTGAATTCCTTTAACAATAGGTAAGGAGGAGGTAGGTACCCGGTGATTTTGAAGCCTTTTACTGACTTCATCAATATATTGACTTTGATGGATCAAAACCCCTGTATCTGTGTACTCAAACTCCACACCTAACAATTTATGAGTGATACCCAAAATTTTTAAATCAAACTTTGATTTTAAAAGACTTAAAATATCATTAGCTTGGGATTCTGTCCTAGCAAAAACAACGATGTCATCTACATAAACCAATAAAACAGAGAAATCATAATATGAATATGCACAGTTACAATACTTTATTTAACTCATAAAACCATAATCTGCCTGACTGATGTAATCCGTACAGCGCTCTATCCAGTTTACAGATCCAGTCTTCTTTACCTTTTTTAGCAAAGCCAACTGGTTGCCTCATGTAAATCTCATCCTTTAAGGGAGCATACAGATAGGCATACTTAACATCACACTGTACATTAAACCAACCGCAGTATGAGACTAAAAGAGAGAAAAAGAATCTTACAACAGAAAAGTTTATTACTGGCGAGAAAGTTTCATCATAGGATTCACCTTGGACCTGGTTGAAACCTTGCGCGACTAATCTAGCCTTGTACCTGACAATGTTACCAGACTCGTCACGCTTTACTGTGTAAACCCAGCTGTTTCCCAACGCAGTTTTATTCACAGGGAGCTTGACAAGATGCCAGACTCCTGTCGTAGCCATACACTCTAATTCTTCCAGCATAGCCCCATGCCACTCTTCAGACTGTGCAGATTTTAAAGCCTGTTTATACGTTCTCGGGACCACCACATCTAGTCAACTTGTCGTGCTGGACGCGGAAGGTATAACACTAGGGTTGACAACTCCAGAAAAATTATTATATTTTGAAAAATCAAAATCAGCAGGGTTAAAATTAATACCATTTGCATTACAGAATTTTTCAACATCATTAGGTGACCTTTGACAACATTTGTTGCCCTCTCCGTCAGGATAATAGTAAATGTCAACCTTTTTTACCTTAGGTCGAGGCACAACCTTTCGGTACCAAATGGGATTGGTCATCCAGTTAGCAGATGTAGTATGAGGAGTAGTTGTCATTGTAGAAGCACTATCGATATTAATTTTATGATTCAATTTTAGAAGATTTCAATTTAAATTGTTCAAACTTAACATTTTGGCTTAAAAGCCAATAAACACTTTCAACATCATTTAAACGAAAAACGTAACAACATCATTTCAATTATCAAATTTGTTTTTTTTAAGATTTCAACATCTGTGGATGACGAAAAATATTACGAGATTAAACTCATTTTAAAACTTAACAACTTGTAAAAATTAACAACAACGGCAGCCATCAAGGTATAAATGCAACAGCCATATAAAAAACATATCCATCTGTCAAATGCTAAAAGCACACCTGCCCTAAGTGCTTAGCTTATCAACAGCTTAGAGCTGCTCAATTACCTAAAGCTATTCAAAACTCCATAGCTAGTTGAAGGCTGGCTGATAACTGCAACGTTACACATCCGCCGCGATCTTTTATACTAACTAGAAATATCAAATCTGCATATAAACAAACATCGCTATTGCCACTCAACGATCAAGGCCAAAATATAATTTATAATAATTATTTTAACAGCAGTGGCAGCAGCAAGAAATAGAAAAATTATGCAGATTCAAAATGGCAACGGCAGAAATGTAAACAAACATTGATCATTAATAAGTGATGCATAATAAGCCGGTAAAAAGAATTTCAACTAAGTAAATATATTAACTTGAAAGGAAAAAGGTAAGTTAAAGTTACTTCTTGAAAAATAAACATATTTATATGTATGAAAAATTAACAAAATTTTATATGTGAGGACATTTGATAGTTATCAGCGCGGATGCTCTAACACTGAGCTACCCTGGGTGATAACCAGCTAGGCATTTCTCACATAATATTCATTGGCAATGTCACAGAGTCTGCAAACGCAGCTATATCAAGTGACATAATTAACCTTGCCTAGTGACCTTGCCAATGAATATTATGTGAGAAATGCCTAACTGGTTATCACCCAGGGTAGCTCAGTGTTAGAGCATCCGCGCGTTAAGCAGAAGGCCTGGGTTTGATTCTCGGCTCGGGTATTTTACACATAGTTGGTATAAAAATCATCCTTCCACTCCAAATTTTCTAAAACTAACATTTTATGCTACAAATTTTAAAATTTTAAAATTTTCTGGACAGAAATAAGCCCCTTTGGAAAAAAACAATGAATTTGAGCTGCATGAGGTTTTTGTAATATCATGTATTAAAAGAAATGAATCACCAATGTCTGTAGTTTAAAGTATGACATAACGTCTCAATATTGTATCTGCATAACATTGGGTTGTAGAATCACCATCTATATATTAATATGCAAACATGAAATTTGCTATATGTTTTAAGCCTATTTTTAATAAGAGGAGGGGCTTAAAAGTAATATTCAAAAGCTATGATTAATGTGGGTTGCAAGGGGGTGGGGGAATTCTCATGTGAGGCCAAGGAGGCAGACAAAATACCTTTATTAGGACAACAGGATTGTTGCTTTCACCGAAATACATAACTTGGAAAAGCTTTTTCCTTTTTTCCCCCTTTGGAAACAAGTTAAAGAAAATATTAAATTAAAATTCAGGTAAAATGTGCAAAAAGAAACTTTAAGCAATGAATATAGTAATCATTGCTGCTTTTTTTTTTTTTTTTTTTTTTTTTTTTTTAAGTATATTGATTACTTGAAATAAAGATGGTTTGAAAGATTCGAAAGCAATGAATAATATACAGAGTGAGTGTTATATTTTTTGTGTTTAAGAATATATATAGTTAAAAAAAAAAAAAAAAAAAAATCTAAAAACCCACATTTAATAATGTTCCTAAAAAGACAAGAATTACCGTTGTAATTTTTTTTTTTTTTTTTTTTTTTTTTTTTTAAATTATGTAATATATTATATTTACCTTAATTTAAATTTTTAATTGAAGCATTATTAATTAAACTTAATAGGTAAATACCTTACTTGTTAGCTCCATTATATTTGAAAAAGCTTTTCATAGGAGGGCCCTCCTCTTTCTCAATGCATCTTGCAGTAGTGGACAGTGACCATCTAAAGCTTCATCTTGATCTTCAAGTAGGTGGCGTCACTGAATATCGATTCTGGCGGATTCGTGGTCATTAATGGCAGTTTGATTATGAATTATTTCAATCGTTTCTCTGAAAAACGCGTAAGTAGGGTTGTTATAATTAGCAATTTTGGTGACCTCATTAAATTTTACATCTATATTGTTTTCCTGGTAAGTCCTAGCAAGGGCAGTGGTGTATTTAGCATATTTTATATCGTTCTGATGCTCTTTTAAACGGGTTTTTATTTTCATTTTTGTTACACCTATATAACATCCTGTTTCTTTATTTTGGTATTGGAAAGGGATTTTATACACGCCAGCGATTTCAAGGGGGGGGGGGGAATTAAATCTTTATCGCTCCTTATAATCTGGAAGATATTTGGATTAGGTTTAATTGTATATTTAAATTAAATTTATTGGCTGTATATTTTATTTTATCAGAAGTTCCTTGGTTATATGGAATAGAATACGTAAATTTCGGTGGGGATTTCAGACGATTCTGTATTTGATTTAGTTGCTTGATTCTTTTTTTATACAGATTTTCGACTAGATTTTTAGGGTAACCTGCATCAACTGTTAACTTTTTTATAAATTTAAGTTCTTTGTTTAAGTCAGATTTATTGGTACATATTAAAATTGTGCGGTTAACAGAACTTCAAATGGCATTTATTTTGCATCTGTAAGGAGTTTCACTTCTGTTTCGTTACTTGTCATCGGTTTTCTGTAAACAGTGGTTTTTATTTGGTTATTTTTACGTCTAAGTAATTTATTTCGCTATTGTGCTCACATTCAAAAGTAAACTTAATATTTTTATCTAATTGATTCATTTTGTTAAGTATTTCATTAATATTTTGATCATTTTTAACAATGGCAAAAACATTTTCCACGTATCTGACCCAGAAATTTTTTTTATCTTTCATTAAATTTAAAATATCTTTTTCATGTGTTCTTAATTTATATTCTGCAACGATTCCAGATATGGATAGAAGTTTCATATTTATCTCGTTCTGGTATAGTAAAAAAAATTACTACTACAAAGTTTATGGGATGCTAAAACTGGCTAGAAGGCTAAAGGTGATGGTTGGAATAGTCTATTTTAAACTAAAAGTCAGAAGTTAAGTTTTTATATTCAATAAATCGTAAAATAAACTTCTATATTTAAATTCTTAAGATGGATAGAAATATTCTGTAGTGATCGTAAAATGTCTGCCAGGTCGTAGAAGCTCATCGCTAAGGGATGCCCCACGCTATGATGCAAAATAGAAAGAAATGATGAAAAGTCTTACCATGTATCTGAAGATTAAAGAAAACATGAATCACTTAGAAATATCACCATTTTATTGAAGACCATCATCAGAGGGAGAATGACTTGAATCTATGTTGATTCTGAATCCTTTATCATCTCGGCAGCTTATGAGGCTTAGAATGACGCTGTAGATCAATCCAAGTGCATCCACGAGAGGATTTCCAATAATTTACAAAACACCTTAGAATACGTTTTAGTAAGGAATATTGACTTGATATATTAGGTTATTTATAAAATTTAATTTGTCAAAGTTATAAATCGTGGCACTCTATTAACAGGTATTCACAAGCGGCGATTCCGCAAAGCGCACGCGACACATGCTAGCGTGCGGCCTCGAACGATGCATACACTTCAGTAGTCAGGCAACAAGTGTCGATAAAGATTTTGCAACGCGGAAGCATCCAAAACGTCACAGTGCCGATCGGCCAATCAGGAGTGAATGCTTGCGAGAGGGAGAGGTGAACGCGTACATTGCCGGTAGAAACCTGAAAGGAAGAACCAAAGAGCGAATTTGACGTGTTATACAGGATGAATCGGGAAGCTATTGAAACTTAAGGAAATTTTGATTAAATGGTAATTATTAGATTGATTTTGCTAAAGTCAGGCATGAGAATTTTCTGCAGATCCGCGATTTTCGTTAATTCCACGTTTTTTTATTTTGTTAAAATCAAACTCCAATAACGATCAGTGTTCAAACGCTCCACGAAAAACTTTAGATTCTCAATCTTTTACCATCCAAAATATAAATGTCAATATTCATTTTAAAGATGCTTTATCAGATTCTATAACATATAAAAGAACAGAATTATTCAATATTTCTACTCATGTAATTTTTTTGTCTCCCTCCCCCCCTTTTTCATCTCTAACCATTGCCGATCAAACATTTTGCGGGAAGCCTTTTATTTTTGAATATTTATCCATCATCAATATTAATTTTAAACTTACTTTATGATATTCTAGAACCCATAAAGAAGTAGAATTGTGTTTAATATTTCTCTCATGAACTACTTTTTACCCCCCCCCCCCTCTTTTCCATTTTCCACCGCTTTGTCACTTTTAAAATATTTTGTATAGTTTTTTCCTGTGAGCATTATTTTTCATTTGAAATAAATTTTATGAATGCACATTTGTATAGATTTCCCCGCACGCGTTATTTTTCTTTTAAAATTAATTTTACGAACACGCGTGTTTCCTCTTTTTTTAATTTTCTGCACTCTCATGCCTGTAAAGTTAATGAAAAACAATTAAAATCGAATAAAAACAACGTCATATGTTACGACACTCGTATTGCTTGATTGATTACACTAGAAATTTTGTCTATGTCAATGGATGAGAACAGGTTTATAACATCAAAGCTAACAAATTGATAGTTTTCGTTGATTTTTAATTCTCTAAGATGCTTAATGAGATCCTCAGTGCAATTGAGACTATTATCTGACGGGGGTAGGAGATTACGATAAATGTAAGTCATATATTTTTCCAAAGGATATGTAGGCCCTTCTCTTTTGTTAACAATTGGTCGGAACTTGGGGAGATTCTTATGATCTTTAAATCGTCCAAAGAGCTGAGGTGTGTTAGGCGCAGAATTATTAATTACAGGGGGATGATCGTTAGGCCAGTTTCCTTGACTAATTAATTTATTAACCTTATCAATGAGTTTTTTATTAGGGTCATTTTTAACTTTAGTGGTTCCCATTTCGTCAATCGTTTCATTCATTTTGTTAGTGTAATCGGTACGATTTAGAATAGCTATTTTACGAGTTTTAACAGTAAGAGTGCAAGCGATTTGTTTATTCTTTTTAATCTGTTTCAATGTCTTAAAGTCTGCACAATTAATATTTTTAGTTTTAATTTTTTTAATCAATTCATTATGAGCAATATTCCTAATATGGTTTTTGTCTTGGGGGGGGATTTTATTTATAGCAGTTTCGATTTTTGTTATGATTTTGACTATCATTTATGTTAATTGTTTGTTCGAGGATGAGTTTTGGTCCAAGTTTTAATAATGCGTCTTCATGTCTATTAATTTTGTAATTTGATAGATTTAAATGCGATTGTTCTTTTAATTGTCTAGTTTTCAAAATATCTTTGTTAATCCTGGGTATCTATTTTCCGATCCGACCGCCATAGCGACCGTCCTTAAACATCAACAGTCGTCAAATCAAAAGTCGGAATGTGACGTCACATGATCAAAATAACGACTGCCACAGTCGGAATTGAGGTATAGTCTGGTCGGAGAATAGATGCCCAGTTTTTTAATGTTCTGTTGCTTCTCTTTATAGCAATATTTCGTTCAACTGATTTAAAAATTTCAATTTTATTTTTCATAATATTATATTCGGCATAATCACATATTTACTTGAGATTAAAGTCGGCTTATAATTAACGAAGCTAATCGTCAGAAATCCCCACTGAAATTTACCTATTCTATTCCATATAACCAAGGAACTTCTAATAAAATAAAAAATACAGCCAATAAATTTAATTTAAATATTCCAATTAAACCTAATCCAAATATCTTCCAGATTATAAGGGGCGATAAAGATTTAATTCCCCCCCCCCCTCGAAATTGGCAGCGTGTATAAAATCCCTTTCCAATATCAAAATAAAGAAACAGGATGTTATATAGGTGTAACAAAAATAAAAAACCGTTTAAAAAAGCACCAGAACGATATAAAATATGCCAAATACACCACTGCACTTGCTAGGACTTACCAGGAAAACAATATAGATGTAAAATTTAATGAGGACACCAAAATCGCTAATTATAACAATCCTACTTATGCGTTTTTTAGAGAAACGATTGAAATAACTCATAATCAAACTGCTATTAATGACCATGAATCCGCCAGAATCGACATTCAGTGTCGCCACCTACTTGAAGATCAAGATGAAGCTTTAGATGGTCATTGTTCACTACTGCAAAATGCATTGAGAAAGAGGAGGGGGCCCGCCCATGAAAAGCTTTTGCAAATATAATGGAGCTGACAAGTAAGGTGTTTACCTATTAAGTTTAAATATTATATTTATTCACATAATATCTATATATTTATTTGTGTCTGAAGCTATTCTTAACTTAGCTGACTGAGAAGTTATTTTTTGTATTATGTTTTGATGAAAAAATTAATTTTCTGAATAATTACTATTTTTGTAAAATGATTTTATCAGGGAATGGATTCTGTGAATGAAAGGAAGATTTATCAGTTGATATACGACAGTGTAGCAGATGACAAGTGTTCACAGTACTTCCTGTTGACACCAAAAGTAAGTGGTATTATATAAATAAATAAGTAAATATATACTATGCATTATTTTTTAAATCTTGTCTGTACTTGAACTCTCTTAAAAAATGTAAAATGATAAAAATTGACGTTTATGAAATATAAATAACACAAATATAAACATCCTCTCTGCTGTCTGATAAACTAAACAAAATTAAGTAATGTATCACAATACTTTTCTTTTTTCTTTACGTTTTCGCTTTTTATTTTCCAAAAACATAAATCTTTGATATTTATACACATGTGAAAGGAAAATTGTTATTTTATTACAAATTTTTTTAAATAAATTTATTTGCTATATGATCCCATAATAATAACCCCACTGATAAATACCATGCAGTGGCATATGCAAGGGGTGGGGCGGGGTTGGTTGTTTACCCCCCCCCCCTATCTATTCCATTGCTATATGAGATAATTTCTGGAAAAATCGGATAGTCTTTGTCCTTTCATCGCCCCCTACAGATTTGGTTAGCAGATGTTTATTGGATGTCTCGTTACTCATTGACCACGGCCGTTTGCTATATTTTGAATTTCTCTAATTTGTGTGCTTAACGTTGTTTAATTTTTCTTTATATTTAAATAAAAGTGACTGCACCCAGCCTTGTATTCACACACACACACACAAAAGTAAAATAAAATAAAATAAATAGACCTTATCCAGCTGTTTCTAATTTAGTTTGCATTCATTAAAAATACTACGTGGTTAACTAGCTCAAAAGTTTTTAATATGTTTTTTTCTTGACCTTGCTTATTTTTTTCCAATAATGGCTGTTTTTCTTTTTACAAATAATATTTAGATTTAGGTATACATTTATTTTAAAATATATGCGAAAGAAATATGCATACAAACTTATATCTGTGATTTTAAAAGACTAGAAATTTACATGTTAAATATGAAACAATAACGATTTGTGAAGTAATGTTTTTTTTCATAGTCGGCTTTAGAGCATGCCTAGATTCAATTATCATGCTGCGCCACTGGGTCACTGTAAGCGGTCACATCGATTAGCATATAGTCGTTTTTAATCAACTTTAAAAGGAGGAGGTTCTTAATTCAAACCATACATTTCTGTTTTTTTTGGTACTGTTTTTTAGCTTATGATTTCATTACACATGATCTAATTTTAATATTTTTTCTTCATTGTAAAGTTTTTGGCCTGAAACAGGTCCTATTACGATTTCATTAAGATTCATAAATAAGGTACTGGTGCCCACAAAAGTATGTTTTCACACTTTTAACTGTCTCTGGAGTGGATAATTTTCGAGATTTAGATGTAACATGTTTTGCGCACCTTGGGTGACTCCATATATTTTTCAGTGACATAAACTTGAAATTGTCTTTTTTTGAGTTGTGTCACTTTTGTTTTGGGTTGCGATAAGTGAAACTGCCATCGAACGTCTTCTCATGTTCTGCTGTATAAATACATTTTCACTGAAAAGAAAAAAAAATTCTTTTTGTAAAAAATAGAACTGACTGCAAAAAGCAACTATTATTCAAGCAACTAAAAATAAAATGAAAATTGGCATAAAATAAAACTGCAAATTGCACCTAAAAGTATAAAATAAATTCTTTTGCCAAACAACATAAACACTTTAATTATTCATAATTTTGGAAGTCGGCGTAAAATTAAATAAAATTTGATACTTTTATTCAATACAAAAATCAATATTTATTTAAAGTATAAATCTCACTTTGGCATCTGTAAAACACAGCTGAAAACTACTTTGATTCAAATAAAAAATTAAGATTCCATAAGCTGCTAAAGTTTGAAAAGAAAACTCACGTAGCTTCGTAGAAACATAAATACTGAATTGCGAAGGATGATGTTCACTGTTCTACATAGATGCTAATAATGGACTAATTGTATACAGTGATAAAATAATAAAGGAAATTATAAAGATGAATAATTTGTGACAACAGTGTTTGTAGCTATCAGTCTAAAAACAAATCTGTAAATAAATAAATAAAATTTTATGTAATTTTGCACTGACTTCAAAAGTTATGAATAATTGTAGTGTTTATGTTGTTTGGCAAAAGAATTTATTTTATACTTTTAGGCACAATTTGGAATTTTATTTTATGCCAATTTTCATTTCATTTTTATTTATTTGAATAATAGTTGCTTTTTGGAATGGGTTCTATTTTTTCTGCAAAAGGATTTTATTTAGTTTTATTTTCTTTAGAAATTTACCTATTGCAATAATTTAGTTGTACATATATTTACTTGATCTGCTATTTTGTCTACATGAAAATTTTTTGGGCCACTTGAAAATTTTAAATTCACATTAAATTAAAGCTGTTTGGCACAGAACGTCCTATTATGGACCTTGTGCCATTAAAAATTACCAACCAACCAATCATCACATTAAATTATGAACCAATTTGCTTAAAATACAGTAGAACCTCGATTATCCGAAGTAATTGGGACCGTACCACTACGTAGTACTACTTCGGATAATCGAAATTTTCGGATAATCGAGACTTCATCAATAATCATCTAGTTTAATACGTAGTATCGTCATTGAACTGGTATTATGACTATTTTAACTGTTAAATAAATTAAAATCATAAATTAAAATAAATTTATTTCAGAAACAAAAACTTACAATGGTTTAAATGGAAGCGTGATCTGGTGTAAATTGGCCATCCTTTGCCGTGCAGCTCTATCCCGAAGTTAAAGAGAATAGGTTCTTTGCACTTGCTTACAATCAGCGGGTGCAATAACATTCGATTGTTCTGGGACTCGGCAGTATGACCTTCCAAATTTCGAAATGGGGTATATTTTTGTTCAGAACAAGGACGTCTGAAAGTGGGGAAGAGTACACTCATACCGAGAATTGAACCTGCGAGAAGTAATTCTAAAAAAGGGAATTCCAAAATATTTATCTGCACTTGTAGTTTAGAAAGGACGGCTTGCATACAAAAGAACTTTAAAAATGCATGTTTGTTAAGAGAAAATTTTGGATGATAGTAGAAAGTGAAAAAAAAAAAGTGAAGAAGAAACTGACTTCGGTTAACGGAGAGTAGTTTCGGTTAATCGAGGTTCGGATAATCGAGGTTCTACTGTATATGCATAGTTGATATCAAGGTCTCAACTAAGTTTATTAGTCAATTTGATGTATAATCTTGTTTAAAATTCTTATTATATTAGAAACATGTCTTTAAACTGATTTCAGTGATGAGATTTTTTAGTTTTTCTGCTAATATAAACTTTTTTTTTTTTTTTGGTGTGTGTGTGTGTGTGCGTGCGTATTTGTTACATCAGCTAATCAAATAAAACTTGATAAACTACTAACTACTAAATCATAATCATTTGTTTTTTTTTTATAGATTGAAGATTAAAAAATATATTTATTACTCATTTTATCATCAGAACTAATGCTTCTTTTCACTGTATTACCTTTGCATACAGTTTTTTTTTTTTTTTTTTAAATCTTTTTGCTTATCTCATCTTTGCAGTAAGTTTATTGCATATTTTTAGCCTATATCAACATTTCAACTATGTTTATTAATCAAAATGATCTTACATTTTGTTACAAAATAGCGAACATTTCAATAGTACAAAGATACTGTACTGACTTACTCTTCCAATTGATCCACAAGAGGTTATTTTACTTTACTCATTCTAAATAGGCATTATAGAAACATTTAACAATTCCAATTATTAACATTTCCAATAAGCAGAAATTCTGACTATGGAAATTAACACAATAAAATGGTTTTACTTAATATTATGAACACAATAAATTGCCTGTGAAAATAACATCATAATTATTAAATCATCTTAAGGTATTTTAGTTTTAAAAGGGTAAAAATTATAGCTCCTATAAACCCTTTTTATTGACATAAAGCATTTTGCTTTGCTAATATTTTGGACTTGTTATTGTAATGAAATTTGTGACAAAATTGAAGTTTGTTTTTTATCAGTTTTTTTTGTGCATAATTTTTTAAATAAATTATTATGAAAATTAATATTGTATTTATTTATCTTTCAGCTTTTAATGGATTTAGACTATCCAGAAGATGTTGCTGTCCATATTATATTTAACTCTCCTTACTTAAATTTGAAGCTTGATGTTAAAAAACATCTTGCAATAGCTCAGTCGACACGGGAGGAGTGGAATTAAATTGTGTAAAATGGAATTGTACAAACTAAGAATGTATAAAAGATATTTTTTACTTTTAATTGAGTGAAATGACTTGTGTTTTTTATTGATACACTAGCGTACTTTGCCTATTTTTATTGTCATTGTATTTCAAGGAATAACTTATAAATATAAAATCTCAAAAAATATAAATTCTGGAATAGAATTTTATTAAGATTGCTTGAAATCTTGCCTAAGGGTCCCTGATGTCTTCAGCAAAGCCGTCTGAATTGCAGTAAGCTGGTGTCAGAGCCCACTGCCTCCAGCAGTGCCATATCTCTTAGTTCTGCACATACACAAAAAAAACAAATTTTCACATAAATTCCATTAATAAATTAAAGCAGTCTTTCTCTTATAGGGACCAAAATAATCAATGTGAGAATAGTTGATTATGCATGCAAATTAATCGATTAAATTTCAAGAATGAAATGGCCAAACTTGTGTATTCAATGAGTGCTTTGAGGTAAAAAATGCTTTGTGCTTTCATAGAGGTCAGCAACAGATAAGCTTGAGCGCTGTATATTTAATAATTTTAAAGCTTTTTTTTTTATGTCAGACATTGTATTATCAGGATGGCTAAATTAGAACTTTCCCCTGACTTATGCTGTTTCCCATAAAAATTTCATAACATTAGCAAATAATTTAGTAATTTACAATAACGAGCTTTCAAAAATGGCTTATTTTCACA
Organism: Salticus scenicus; assembly: GCA_963930645.1. Classification (NCBI taxonomy): domain Eukaryota; kingdom Metazoa; phylum Arthropoda; class Arachnida; order Araneae; family Salticidae; genus Salticus; species Salticus scenicus. The sequence goes on along the minus strand of OZ005648.1, from coordinate 129,289,144 downwards.
AAATTCGTCAAAATTCCCTGACTTTATATGAAATTCCCTGATTATTCCGTGACATTTCTAGACTCACTTAAATTCCCTGACTTTTCTATGATTCCCTGACCAGCAGCCACCCTGATTATAAGCCCATAAATTTCTTTCTGTTTGTCAGATTAAGCATTTCAATTGCTTTAAACCTTCTCTGGATAACACAGATCATTTTGCAAAAAAATATGTAAATTGGTCCACTAAATTTTCAGCCTATAGTGGATGCATATATAAACATTGGGTTACATATGAGGAGCGAACATTCAAACCGTGTTTTCTCCAAAAAAAAAAAAAAAAAAAAATAAATAAATAAATAAAAGAGTTTGTGATTTTTCTTTAAGCTTAACATAAAAGCAGTTATGTCTACATATTTTCCTAGTATTTAGTAATACATCTAAACAAATAATTAGGTTTTTAGTTTAGTTATTTTTTAATTTATTAGTTTTTGTGTTGTGTAAAAAATTGTGTCCGAAGGAGAAAACACGGTATGAATGTTTGCTCCTCATATATATATATGTATGTAATGAATTAATGGGGACTGTCTTGTAAATTAAGAGCAGTCATTTGAAGTAGCTAATTATCCTTTATTGATGAGTTGTAGTGAGCTGCAGTCTTGGCCAGAAAAAGGCAACCTGAGCGGGGTGCTCACTCTTACTCTCATAGAATATTAAAAAGCATCTGCGAAGGCTGTACACCATCGGTATTTAAAGGTTGCGAATTTATTTAGCAACGTTTACATGATGAAAAGCTCTCTGTTTGTGTTGAAGCTTTTTTGTTCAAGAAATTCTAAACTTTGATTGGTTAATTATCATTTGACAGATGATTCCAGATATCCAGAGATTAATTAATATGCAAAACTGACCACACTTAAAGTAAAATAGTACTTAATTTGCGAATTCAATCCCTAAAGTTCTTTTATATTCTAATTCTCATGTAATAAAATGTTCTGTCATGAAATTATGTTTAAAGGGGAAATTATGAATTATATAATTTTTGAATAGGTTTTTTCTTAAATTAAATTTAACTATTCTATATCCTTTCATATATATATAACACAAATTATATAAAAATTAGTAATTATACAATATTGCTTATTTTTTTAGGTGAGGAAAAAAGAATTATTTCCAGGGTTTTATTAAAAAGAGACTTTGTGCTGGATTATTACAACCAAGGGAATCTTAAACATCTTGAATGCCAAAAAGAAAAAACTGAAAAGAAAACAGCTGTTTTGGTGGCATTTAGCGTATTGTCTTCACTGCATAAAGAAATGAGAGAGAAATGCTCGTATATATAGGAAAGAAATCAAATTCTGATCAACTAATAGAATTAGTGGCATATGTTAGGTTTGCCAATAAGAAATTGAGCAGGGCTTGAAATTAACAGTGGTCCATTTGTCCGAGACCATAAGAATATTCAACTGACCAGCAAAATATAAATTCTAGCGGTCCACCAGATTATTGAAGCTTTTCAATTTTTTTGTATTTTTTATTTTTCTGTAATCTTTCATTGAATTTCATTTTCATAATCTTTTTTTACTTTTAATTACTAATAGTAAATGTGTAACATTAAGCTCATTTATTAAAGCATAAACTTTTGATTTATGTAAGATTTCATTTGTATTTTTTAATTAATTTACAAAAATTTATCATATTTGACTTGTAAATTTATAAACAAATAAAGTCTTAGTAAAACAAACACTTTACAAATGTTTAAATATTTTAAAAAATATAATAGAATGGAAGAAGGGGCCAGTTAAAAAACGTACGGACCACTGAAATCTAAAAATTACTGGTCTGCAATCCATTGAGAAACTGTAAATGTGAAAAATGTAGAAGAAATTAAGAAAATGTGGACTGAATGTAAAATTTCCAACAATCAGACAAATGGAGTACAGCGAAATCGCAATTAACAATATTTTAAAGATTTTTATAGATGTAGAAAGCTTCAAAAAAGTCGAATTCTTGAATGTATTTGGACCTGCAAATTATTTTAGTCAAATCAAATTTAAAATTATGTCTTTTTCTCCCAGCAGTGCTTAGGAATAGCTAATTTATTGGTTTTTTGTTTACAGATATACTATAATAATAACTAATATTTCTTTTAGACTGAATTTAAGACTGCATTTAGTTTGACCAGTGTATCATAAACCACATTTGCAGAAAATATTATAAATGCCCCAAGAATTATACATAGGTATAGGATCTTTTAACTGAGAAAAGGTAAGTTTATTGGAAGGCGAAAAAATTATTTTAAAAATCATATTGTTTGAGAACTTTAGCTATTGGCATGACTTGATTTAGGAAAATACAGTAAAACAATACTGATATTAGAAGAGACTGATTTAGTAGATGAAGTACGAGTAAGTTGTAATTTTTGGATAGCTTTATCTATAATAAAAGGGTTTTAAGCTCTGTCAAATGCTACGATTTTCAAATATTTGATTTCAGAGCTTAATAAAACAAAATTGGAACAAATATTAAGGGCACACTCAACAAAAGCATAAAAAGCTGACATATTTTGGATTGGTGGTTGATATGAACATGCATGGGGAGATAGAGAGACGGCAAAATATTTCTTTTAAGAAAAGAAAATTTTAGCATAAATCAGAAGGTTTAGTCATGAGTTCCCTTCTCTCCCCTATTCTCGCTGATATTTACATGCATAATTTTGAAAATATGCTTTTTAAGAAAATGCCTTTTCCTTCTTGGACCTGTTACAGTGATGTTACTTTCATGCTTATCGACACATCTCATCACAATATTGATCATGTCTTACAAACTATAAACTCTATAGACAAGACAGTAATATCCAATTCACATATGAAGTAGAAAATAATGGTTCACTTCCATTCCTTGATACCCTTGTCTATTGCACTGAAAAAGACTTTTCCCACTACTGTCTAGTCTATCATAAAAATTTTGCAATTTCTCTACTTCCCCATGCGCATTCATGTTGTTCATCTACCCAAAAAATAGCAGCTTTCTATATTTTTGTTAACCCTTGATATTTGTTTCAATTATGTTTTATTAAAATCTGAAATCACATATCTGAAAGTCATAGCATTTGACAGAGGTTATAATCATTCCATTATAGATATAGCTATACGAAAATTACAACTTCCTCGTACTTCATCTACTAAATCGGTCTCTTCTAATATCAGTATTGTTTTACCGTCTTTTCCTAAATCAAGTCGCACCATAGCTAAAGTTTTCAAACAATATGATTTTAAAATAATTTTTTCACCTTCCAATAAACTTACTTTTTCTCAGATAAAAGATCCTATAACCTATGTATAACTCTTGGGGCATTTATGGTGTTTCCTGCCAATGTGGTTTATCATATATTGGTCATATTAAATGCAGTCTTAAAATCCAGAAAGAACATATTAGTTACATTCGTAAACAAGAAAACAATAAATTGGCTGTTTCTAAGCATTGCTGGGAGAAAAACCATAATTTTAAATTTGATTTGACTAAAATAATTTTCAGGCCCAAATCTACTCAAGAACTTGGCTTCTTTGAAGCTTTTTACTTCTATGAAAATCTTAAAAATATTGTTAATTGTGATTTCACTGTGTTCCATTTGTCTGATTGTTAGAAATTTCACATTCAGTCAGGGGTCGATCCAGGGAAAATTTAGGTCCCTATTGCGGACCCTTCACAAAATTCCACATTGTGAAAAGTGATCCTTCACAAAATTCAAATTCATGAAAAGGGACCCTTCACAAAATTCAAATTCATGAAAAGGGACCCTTCACAAAATTCAAATCCATAAAAAGGGACCATTCACAAAATTCAAATTTATAAAATAAACCCCTTCACAAGATTTTGTTTTATAAAAATGATCTTTTTATTAAATGTTTTCAGTATTATTTTTAGTTAATGCCTTAAATTGGCTCAACAAAACTCTTTTAACTTAGTATTAAACATTATATACAGTGATTGTAAAAATGAAGATTTTACACAATATTTTATTTTTTCACAAAGTAAATAAACATTTTACAAAAATATTTTGTTTTTCACTAAAGAGGGACCCGAAAATTAAAACCTGGATCAACCCCTGATTCGGCCCACGTTTTCTTAATTTCTTTTACATTTTTAACATTTACAGTTTCTCAGTTGCCTGTTATTCAATCCCCCACATTCCATATAATACTATTGGTTGATCAGAATTTGATTCCTTTCCTATGTATACGAGCACTTCTCTCACATTTCTGTATGCACTGAAGCCGGTATGCTAAATGCTACCAAAACAGTTGTCTGCTTTTAAATTTTTTTCTCTTTGACTTTTAAGATGTTTAAGATTTCATTAGTTTTAATACAGGGTTGCCACGGGCTACTAAAAGGAAACTATTTGCGACTATTTTCAGCCTGAGGAGACTATGGCAACTTTTTTGACCCAAAAAGCTTGAAAAAGCAACTATTTTCACAAATGGTAACTATTGGGAGACTATTTTTCACCTTTTGCAAAATTCTTCCAGAAATATCAGGAAAATCTTTCAGAAAGAAATATTTTCTGTTCATTTTATAAACAATCCCATGTCTTAACCTTTTCACCCTTTATTTTTATTTATTTTTTACCACCTTGAAAGTATGGTATATTCCTGATGCTGACCTTGAAACAGGTGGAACATCCAATGAGACTGTAGAAATAGCACCAGACATAACTTACAGTTGCTTGCAAAAGTTTCAGGCAAAACTAATTTTTACCAATAGCTTTTGAATAAATTAAGGTAAAAAGAATTTAAATATTATACTGTAAACTTTATCAAATATACATTGAAAATATATAACGAGCAAAATTTTACAATGAAGGTTTTTAAATATATAGTGAAATATATATAAATCCGTTGATCAAAAGTTTCGGGCCAAGCAATTAAAAGTTCACAGCGACGTTAATGCCCTTAGATGATTGGTTAATTTAAAAAGAAACATGACTATATAGAAGGAGATCAAGTTTTTTTACACTTGTGTGTCAGTACTGTGATGTTAAGATGCTGCATTGCACTCATTTACAGAACCGTAAAACTGTTATTGAATTACACCATATTAACAAAGTTTTTCGTGATATTGCTTCAACATTATCTGTTAGAAAAACAACTGTTGATAATATTATTAAAACATGGAATAGAACCAACACTTTGGCAGACAAATCAGTACCTGAAAGACCCAAAAAAAGGAATATGTTAGTTGATAAAGTTATTAAGAGAAAAGCATTTGTAGATCAAAAGAAGAATGCTGCTATTATAGCGCGTGATTTATTGAAGGAAAACTTGTTTGATGTTCATCATAGTACAGTTTGGCATAGATTAAACAATCTACCGCCTTATCTAAAACTCGTAACACTAACCCTATTAACCTTAATATTAAGTACACCGATGATGAACGTGACAGCATTTGAAATATATATGCTAAAAAGGATGAAATTTTTAAGCTAGTTATTTTTACTTAAAATTAATCAATCCTGTGTATTAATATAATATAATAAATGGCCTTTTTTTCCCCATTCATTTTTGGAATTAGAGCTTCAATACAACTAGAATTCATTAAAGAAAAATTCTAAAATGAGCAATTGCATGCTAGCAACTAAAACAAGCTAACAAAAGAATGATGCATGCAGCAGGGAAGAAACATAAAACTTTTTCTCTTCCCTACAGTCACTTTTCTCTCCCATCTCTCTACAAATGCACTGTCCTTATTGGTCCAGTTCAGGAAAAGCGATAAACTTGTTTCAAGGTTGCCACTGCAAAGATCGCAACAAGTTTTTTTTTTTTTCCATTTAGTACAATGTTTACTTTATCTTAAATGGGAAAAGTTTCTCTTCATGTTAATCGATGCAATTATTATTATTTTTCAATATGACGGGATGAGGAAACTATTTTCCTTCATCTTAAGCAAAATTTCATGTTAAGCATTTTCGTCTTAATGAAGTTTGACTGTATATCATTTTGAAGACATTCTTGATTTTTTACGGACGCTAGAGGCAGACAGATATATAGAGAGATATGCGGACAGACAGACCAATTCAAATCATAACCTCTCTTAAACATTGTTAGAAAATGTTAAGAAGGATTAATGTAAAAGAAAATTTAATCCCAACAATTTCCAATTGTAGCCTTTAATGTAACTGAAAATTTGTGTGTGGCCCGCCTGTAAATCTTAATGCTAATTATCCCTATATTCTGTAGAAAGTATTTTCTTGTGCATATGAATGATAATTTCAATTTCATTATGATTTATTCAAAATAAAAGTATTAAAATGGGATTTATAGGGAGCAATTCCATTGTGTTGCATATTTGGGGTTCATGTATTGTCCATGAATGAATAACAAATCTTGCATTGGTTTTAAATTTATGTACAGAATATAGCAAATCTGTCAACAAAGTATCAACTTCAGATACACCAGAAAACTTATCTTAAATAATAACTGACACCATAAAAATTACAGCACAAACTGACTGTATCATAGCATCACATAGCAGCGGTAATCAATAACAGAGGCTTGGTCAAACAAGAGGTCCTAGCAGTACAAGCAATGTGCTTCAACTCAACTCTAGAACGGCCAGAATGCAATTTATTTATAGCCTGATATACTTCCAGAACTTTCTGTATATTTCATGAAATATTCAATTTAGAACTTCAATAATTGATATATCAATAATGAAGATTTCCTCACCAAAGTTTCTAACGTAATCTCCAAGGGTGATAAACTCATCAGTATGGCACAAAATTCATGGTGAAGGCCATTTCTGCTTTGGTGAAGCTTTTTAATGGTTTTCTAAAGGGAAACAAGCTATTTTAATACTACATCAAGGCAGAAATGTGGAAAATTAACATTTGTAACCTGATTAAGCCTTTTTAGATTAAATTACAGTAGATAATAACTATTATTTACAAATTCGTAACATTGCTCTCTACCCAAAAATTGCATATGCAAGGCAGTACAATTCTTAGTCAGGATGTAAAACTAAATAAGCTATGCAATTTAGAATACAAGAAGTAAATTGCATACAACAATAAGAAAACAATAATGCAAAATTAAGTAAATAAACTATTTACACTATCTACAAATAAGTATATTATATACAAATAGTTATATTACACGTATATAAATTTAAAAATATTGATGGCCATAGTAAGTTGCTAACCTATCATAATGTACCACCTTTGGTTTTGATGAAGGTGTTTTAGTAATCTGTACCCTGATGTCATTCAGTCTTTTTAGGAATGTATAGGGGCTGTCTCAGTTAGACTGTAGCTTGGTAGAGAGCTCTTTACTTTAAGTCATATTTAATCGTCATTCTCTCTGTCATCATGTGAATCCAATCTTGAGCAAAGAGTATGCCTTCAAATCCGGATGTACTTCTCTGGTGATGAAAGAGCATCTGGTGGACAACCAAACAGGAGATCACACTGAAGACGAAGTTTATGCCCTAATCGCATCTGTGCTGGAGTAGAGTCAATGATTTTGTAGACAGCACTTTGATATGCCAGCAGGAATAAAGGTAACTTCAAGTCCCAAACTTGCTGATTCCTTGATACAAGAAGAGAGGGGTTATTGAAGATAGTTTGATTAAACCTCTCAGGCAGGCTGTCTGACTAGGGATGTAAGGGCATTGTCTGAGTTTTGTTTGTGCCAAATAACTGATCCTTTTAATATCACAGAAGTGAAGTTTGTATCTTGATCGATATGAAGCTGTAGAGGTGTGCTGCAACTTGACACCCATTGCTCCACTAGTACCTCTGCAACTGTGCGTGCCTCTTGATCAGGAATGGGATATGCTTCAGATCACTTGGTAAAGTAATCCATCACAACGAGAATGTACTTATTGCTTCTGGAGATTTGTGGCAAAGAACCCAATTTGTCGAGTGCAATCCTCTCAAATGGTGCTCTTACATTATATTGATGCAATGTTCCGCTTCATTTCTTTGGGTCTTTATGTGCTGAAAAAGCATCACCAGATTTGCACAACTTCTCAGTGTCCTCTCTTGCCTTCCACATGTAGAATTGTTTTCAAACTATCTGGAGACTCTTCATTAATCCAAAATGGTCTCTGGTAGGGCTACTATGCAAAATCATCTGGAATATTCTATCGTGATAGCAAGATCTGCCATTTGAAATTCAGTCTTTTGTCAGACTCCCATTTTCTGTACAATAAATTATTTAAAGTATAATAGCATCTAAATGCCTTATCTGATTTAGCTGAAAATTTATATGCATGTTATAGGTCACTGTCGTATGAACTGTGTAGATTTTGGTGAATCTAACATGAAGTGTAATAATGTTAAATTGAACAACATACTATATGCAGAAAAATTCTGAAACACCTAGTAATTTTTTTTTTGTTTATTTAACAACTTCTCTACTTTAATTTATTTGTACAACTCTTAATTACTTAATGTTCAGAAAGTAGAATGGAGTCACTCTATATTTTCTTTTCTTTTTTTTTTCTTTCGTTTCGAAATGTAGCTACTATTTAAATTATATCAAAAAGTGAGTCTTAAAAATAGGACACTAAAGAAATAATTTAATATATAAGCCTGTTGTTTGATAAACATTTCCAATTATATATAGGTAGTTCTTTTCTGTATTTCTATGTAGGAAACAACGTTGAAACACATACAATTTTTATCAGCATATTTTTTTTAACATATTGATGATATTCGTATATAGCGTATATACCATTAATGTATAGCAATTTAGTTGTAATTGAAATAGCCTCGATAAAGAAAGTGGCATTTCAAACTTAACTTTTATGATGAAATATGCTGTGTAGTGTATCTTAGTACCATATAGCAATTTCATTTTAATTGAAATTGTATGAGCTACTCTAAACACACTTTAAAAACTTCCTTTAACAGATTGTTTTTAAAAGAAGACCAATAATAAAATGAATCTGTATAAAGCCTGTTTTTTTTTTTTTTTTTTTTTAATACACAATGGGTATCATAAAATTTTATTATTGTTAAAATAATAAACAAGATAAAAACTTAATTTTTATTTGTTATTTTTAAAACTTCTGTTGATAGTCACCAGTGGCGGATCCAGAACTTGACTTTTGGGGGGGGCTAAGATTTTTCAAAGTGTTATTCTAGACCAATAAAAAATTTACAATTGCAATATTCAATTGTGAATTTCAGTGTTTTGGGGGGGGGGGGGGCTTCAGCCCCCTAGCCCCCCCCTTAAATCCGCCACTGATAGTCACCATCCAGAGCTATACATTTCTTAACTTAAGGCGATTACTGTAGAGTAGGATATGTGAGTTACTTCGGTCTATGGGTTCCTTGAAAGTATAGAAATAAACATTAATAGTTGTAATTTACAACATGATTTGCATAAAGATCAATTAATACGAAGAATTTTTTTTTAGATTGAAATATCTCTGTTATTTCTTAGCAATAAATTATTAAAACTTTATAGTTGTCTGTTAACTTCTTTAATCTGTAGCATTTTTAAACCAATCAAACCAACATTAATAACTGTGATTTACAACATTATGTATGTATGGATCAATTAACATGCAGAATAAATTGTAGTCATATTTCAGAAATTTCTTAGTGATACAATCTCAATACAATATCTCCACCTTTAATCAAGGAGTTTTCCACAGAATTAAAAAGATTTTTTTTTCCTTCCATACTTAATTTATGGAGGGAGAGGGTAGAAGGTCGAAAGCAAAGTATGCTATCTTATTTAGAAAAATTTTATCGTATGGTTAATTTTTTTTATATTTTTACTTCCTTGTACAAAGTATAGGGAAGTTTAATAATCCCAATTTGTGAAATGGATTTTGTATTTCACATAGCTCAAAAACGAATGATCGTAGAATGTTGCAAATTTATATGTGTGACTGTCATGATGTTTAGTTGTGCACCTGCAACTTTGGTTTTAATATGAGCTCCCGTTTCAGAGATATCAACAACTTTACACGAATTTTTGAGTCATCTGTATGTAAGTATGTGTGTGTGTATCTCGCATAGCTCAAAAACGGTTGGACGTAGAACGTCGCAAATTGGTATATAGGTTTGTTATAACATTTAGTTGTGCACCTTTCTTTTTGGACTTTCCATTTTAGACATATTTAGGAAACTTATATTCATAATGACCAAAAATACAACGGTTTTAGCTGTTATATATGATCTACTATCTTAGAAATTCCAAAAGATGCTAATGATAGAGTCAGTAATGATATTGTTATGAAAGTTGAGGATATTTTTGCATGTATAAAGTTATGCTTAAAGACATAAGCAAGTTCTAGTTGACGAATGCATTTTATTTAAAGAATATTCAGCCCATTGATAGAACCCATAATGATATTGTTATGAAAGTTGTTGACATTTTTATGTGTTGAAAAGTATGCTTAAAGACATAAACAGGTTCTAGTCAATGAATACACTTTATTTAATAAATATTCAGCCCTTAGATCACATAATGATATTGTTATGAAAGTTGTTGACATTTTTATGTGTTGAAAAGTATGCTTAAAGACATAAACAGGTTCTAGTCAATGAATACACTTTATTTAATAAATATTCAGCCCTTAGATCACATAATGATATTGTTATGAAAGTTGTCGACATTTTTAGGTGTTGAAAGTTATGCTTAAAGACATAAGCAGACTGTAGTCGATGAATACACTTTATTTAAGAAATATTCAGTCAGTAGATAGAGCCTATAATGTTACTGTTATGAAAGTTGTCGAAATTTCAGGGTGCAGAAGTTAATTCTTTAAGACAGAAGCAAGTTCTAGTCGATGAATGCACTTCATTTAATGAATATTCAACCCGTAGATGTAGATAGTTTGTAATGATAATGATAAAAAAAAGTTGTCAACATATTAGCGTGTAGAAAGAAATTCTTAAAGACACAAGCAGGTTCTAGTCGACGCATTTGCTTTATTTAATGAATATTCAGCGCTTAGATAGAGCCCGTAATGATATTGTTATGAAAGTTGTTGACATTTTTGTGTGCAGAAAATAATTCTTAAAGACGTATGCAAGTTCTAGCCGATGACTGTACTTCATTTAATGAATATTCAGTCCATAGATAAAGCCTGTAATGATACTGATAAAAAAAACATTGTCGTCATTTTAGCATGTAGAAAGTAAGTCTTAAAGAAATAAGCAGGTTCTAGTCGATGAATGCACTTTATTTAATTAATATTCAGTTTAATAAATACAATTGAATAAATCTCATTTTTTGCTTCTAAAGTCAATAATCAATTAATATTTTTGAAACAATCCAATGAAATGGTCATTTTTACTATAGAAATCTAATAAGCATTGTGAAACACACTATAAAGTATAAATTTCGCTAAATCAGGAACAACTGAATATTTCGAAGTCTGCATGGAAATTGATTTCATCAAGAGTCAGTGGTTTATGGAATTTTCAAGGTAGTTCTGCATGAGAAACCAATGCGTCATTCCAAAATTTCCAGAACTAGACTCCTATTCATGTTACAATTTCTAAATTTTGTGAATCCTGTACTACCATTTTTCTTTTCACCACATTTGAAAGCCTAATTTGAGGTTAAGTCAATGCCCACCTTTGTGGAAATGAAAAATTTTCATCTATTTCCACTTTTACTACATACAGAAAGTAGCACATAAATATATAGACAAGTTCTAGTCTACAATCATCAAATATTAACTCTTCTTTTTTACTTCCTTACACAAAGTATAAGGAAGTACATTAATCCCGATTTGCGAAATGGATTTGTATTTCGCATAGCTCAAAAACGAATGATCGTAGAATGCTGCAAATTTATATGTGTAACTGTCATGATGTCTAGTTGTACACCTGCAAGTGTCGTTTTAGAACGAGCTACCATTTCAGATATATCAGCGACTTTACACGAATTTTCGTGACGTCTGTATGTAATTGTGTGTGTGTGTGTGTGTGTATCTCGCGTAACTCATAAACGGTTGGACGTAGAAAGTCGCAAATTGGTATATAAGTTTGTTATAACATCTAGTTGTGCAGCTCCATCTGAGATTTTCTGTTTTGTAAATATTTAGGAAAATTATAATGACCAAAAATACAAAGGTTTTGGCCATTATATATGATATACCATAATAGAGATTCCAATTGAAGCTAATGATAGAGCCAGTAATGATATTGTCATGAAAGTTGAATATATTTTTGCGTGTAGAAAGTTATGCTTAAAGACATAAACAGGTTCTAGTCGCCGAATGCATTTTATTTAATAAATATTCAGCCCATAGATAGAGCCCGTAATGATAGTGTTATGAAAGTTGTTGACGGTTTAGCGTGTAGAAATTCATTCTTTAAGACAGGAGTAGGTTCTAGTCGACGAATATATTTCAGTTAATGAATACTCAGCCCGTAGATATAGCTTGTAATAATATTGATAAAAAAAGAAGAAAAGTTGTAGACACGTTAGCATGTAGAAAGTAATTTTTAAACACACAAGCAGGTTCTAGTCGACGAATGCACTTTATTTAATGAATATTCGGCGATTAGATAGAGCCTGTAATGATATTGTTATGAAAGTTGGTGACATTTTTGTGTGCAAAAAATAATTCTTAAAGACATTAGCAGGTTCAAGTCGACGAATGCACTCCATTTAATGAATATTCAGCCCGTACATAGAGCCTGTAATGTAGTAATGATATTGATAAAAAACGTTGTCGACATTTTGGCGTGTATAAAGCAATTCTTAAGAAATAAGCAGGTTTTAGTCAACGAATGTACTTTAATTAATATTCAGTAAACAGTTGAATAAATCTGTTTTTTATGCTACAAAAATCAATATTCTTGAAAGAATCCAATGAAATGGTCATTTTTACTACAGATATCAAATAAACATTGTTAAATACACTACAGAACATAAATTTCGCTAAATCAGGAACAACAAAATATTTCGGAAAACAGAGGTTTATGGAAGAGGTTATTGTCAGATGTTTATGGAATTTTCAAGAGAGTTCTGCATGTGAAACCATTGTATCGTTACATAATTTCCAGAAATAGACTCCTATTGAGGTTAGTTTCCAAATTTTGTAAACCACGTACTACCATTTTTCGCCATATTTGAATGCCTAATTTGACGCTAAGTCAAAGCCCACCTTCGTGGAAATGAAAAAACATTCATCTGTTTCCAGTTTTATTGTAATCCCGTGTAGAAAGTAACATGAAAAGATATAGACAAGTTCTAGTCTACAATCATCAACAATCACTTTTTTTTTTAGTCTTGTGAGTCATTTATAGAATTTTTGAAAAATTTAGTTCTGTGCTATAAACCAAGGAATTCTTCCGGAATATTCCAGTACTCTGTTCTTATTGAAGTTAGAGTTTCCAAACTTTTGCAATCCTAAACTACAAATTTTCGTCATCTCGCCAAATTCTACGCGGAATCGCTAAATTCAATTCTCATGCCAAGACCAAAAATCTACGCTGGCTACTAATTTTCGACTTGGCGAGATTAGCGATAAAATTTTGCGGCAAATATCGTTTCAGGATAGCCAGAAACCCTTTTTCAATTTTAACTGAGTTAATTATTTTGGTAAAATTTATCGTGTAGCTCCTAATTTTTGCCAAAGAGAACCAAACTGAGCCATCTACACTAAGGGACCAAAAAAAAAAAAAAAAAAAAGAAAGAAAAATCATGCAGTACGCAATGATTAGTAACACTTTCCAACTGTACGCAATTGTTGTATCAAATAACTATTAATATTCTTTGCCTACGTTATCGTACAACAGACAGAAGGACTGAAAAAACATACAGATAGACTAATTGATTTTAAAATTACTCTTAGGCATTTTGAAAAGTGTTAAAAGGGCTTAACGCAAAAGAAAAGCAGCCATTAGATTATAATTACAGCTTTTAAACTCTCTGAATATTTTACTGTAGCCCTGTAAATCTGAAAGTTAATCATATCATATTCTATTCAAAGCAATATTTTAGAATATTAATAATACATGTCAATGTTTTTAAGATTTTTGTAGTAGAAAGTTTTTAAAATATAACTTTTAAAAAATTCTGTCGTAAAACGTAATACATTGGTTTTTTTTTATATTGTTGTTGTTGTTGTCCCTGTAAACAAACTAGTTGTACAGGACCTATTAATGACATTTTAAATAGGGAACATTACATAGGAAACATTCCATAGGGAACATGAGTGTATCATTCTTAAAAAATTCTCAAAATATTCACGGATGATAGGAGCCGGAGACAAACAGATAAAAAGGTAGACAATCGGACAGACAAATGCACAAATTGAAATCATATTCCCACTAAAATTATAAGAAAGTGTTAAAACGCTCATGTAAACAAAAGTGCAATTCCAGCAAATTTTTATTAATACCTCTTAATGTAACTGATTATTTTTATGTGGCCCTGTAAATCTAATGCTAACCATACTATATTGCATAGAAGGCACACTCTTTTGTGCATACGAATAATATATTTCAATTATATTAAGCTCTGTTTAAGATAAAATTATTAAAATTTGGTTTATAAAAATAACTCTCATACAACACAATGCTTTGGAGTACTTTCAAGTGCCCCTGTACACAAACCAGTTAGAAATGTACTCTACTTTGCATAGGAAACATCCGATAGGAAATTGAATAACATATTAAAATTTCACTAAAGTTTCTATACATTAAAGGTATTAAAATATGATTTATAGAAACTCCTCGCATAGAACACAATGCTTTCGAATACTTTTGGGTGTCCCTGTACAGAAACCAGAAGAGGTATCCATTCAATTTTCAATAAGGAACATCCGATAGTGAACTTCAATAAAATATATCGGTTTAAAGAAATTCCATAAATATTTACGGGAATTAGAGTGCAGAAAGACAGACAGAGAAACAGACAGACAGACAGAAGAACAGTCAGGCATATACACAAATAGAAATTATATTCACACTAAAAAAATGATAGAAAGTGTCAAAAACGCTTAATGTAAACGAAAGTACAATTCTAGCATTTTTTTATTAATAGCTCTTAATATAACTGAATATTTTTGTGTCACCCTGTAAATCTAATGGTAACCATGCTATATTCTATGCAAAGCATTCTTTTGTGCATATAAATAAAATATTTCAATTTCCTAAAACTTCGTGGAAAATAAAGTTATTAAAATTTGATTTATAGAAATATCTCACTAAGAACGCAATGCTTTGGAGTACTCTTGAGTGTCGCAGTACATAAACTAGTGGTGGTATGTAATTTATTTTATACAGGAAACATCCAATAGTGAACTTGAATAACATATTTCAATTTCATGAAGATATTGTACAGTAAAGGTATGAAAATATGATTTAAAGAAATACCTCTCATAGAACACAATTCTTTGAAATACTTTCGGGTGTCCCTGTACACAAACCAGAAGAGAGCGCGGGCAGACAAACAGACGGACAGATACACAAATTGTTATCATATTCACACTTAAAAAAATGTTAGGAAGTGTTAAAAACGCTTAATGTAAATGAAAGTAGAATTCTAGCAAATTTTTAATAATAGCTTTTAATATAACAGAATATTTTTGTGTCACCCTGTAAATCTAATGCTAATCATGCTACATTCTATGTAAATCATTCTTTTGTGCATATAAATAACATATTTCAATTTCCTAAAACTTCGTGTAAAGTATAGTTATTAAAATTTCATTTATAGAAATATCTCTCATAGAACGCAATGTTTTAGAATACTTTTGAGTGTCCTTGTATATAAAAAAGAGTTGGCATTTAATCCATTTTATACAGGAAAAATCCGATAGTGAACTTGAATAATATATTTCAATTTCATTAAGATATGTGTACATTAAAGGTATGAAAATATGATTTATAGAAACACCTCTCATAGAACACAATGTTTTGAAATACTTTCGGGTGCCCCTGTACACAAACCAGTAGAGGTATAAACTCCATTTTCAATAGGGAACATCCGATAGTGAACTGGAATAACATATTTCAATTTCATTAAGATATGTGTACAGTAAAGGTATGAAAATACGATTTATAGAAATACCTCTCATAGAACACAATGCTTTGAACTACTTTCGGGTGTCTCTGTATACAAACCAGTAAAGGTATAAACTCCATTTTCAAAAGGGAACATCCGATAGTGAACTTGAATAACATATATCAGTTTCAAGAAATTCCACAAATATTTACGGGAATTAGAGCGCGGAGAGGCAGACAGACAGACAAACCGAAGTCATCACTTTTCAACCTTGTTGGGAAGTGTTAAAAATGTTAGAAAGTGTTAAAAACGCTTAATGTAAACGAAAGTACACTTTCAGCAAATATTTATTAATAGCTCTTTATATAACTGAATATTTTTGTGTCACCCTGTAAATCTAAAGCTAATCATGCTATACTCTATGCAAAGCATTTTCTTTTGTTCTTATAAATAACACATTCCAATTTCATAAATCTTCGTGCAAAGTAAAGTTATTAAAATTTAGTTTACAGAAATCTCTCTCATAAAACGCAATGCTTTGGAATACTTTTGTGTGTCCCTGTACACAAACCAGTGGTGGTATTTGCTCCATTTTATACAGGAAACATCCGATAGTGAACTTGAATAACATATTTCAATTTCATTAAGATTTGTGCACAGTAAGGGTATGGAAATATGGTTTATAGAAATGCCTCTCATAGAACACAATACTTTGAAATACTTTTGTGTGCCCCTGTACACAAATCAGTGGTGGTATTTACTCCATTTTATACAGGAAACATCCGATAGCGAACTTGAGTAACATATTTCAATTTCATTAAGATTTGTGTACAGTAAGGGTATGGAAATATGGTTTATAGAAATGCCTCTCATAGAACACAATGCTTTGAAATATTTTAGGGGGTCCCTGTACACAAACTAGTAGAGGTATAAACTCCATTTTCAATAGGGAACATTCGATAGTGAACTTGTATAACTTATTTCAATTTCATTGAGATTTTTGTACAGTAAGGGGATGAAAATATGGTTTATAGAAATGCATCTCATAGAACATAATGCTTTGAAATATTTTCGGGGGTCCCTGTACACAAACCAGTAGAGGTATAAACTCCATTTTCAATAGGGAACATCCGATAGTGAACTTGAATAACATATATCAGTTTCAAGAAATTCCATAAATATTTACGGGAGTTAGAGCGCAGACAGACGGACAGACAGACAGACAAACCCAAGTCATAAACACTTTTCAACCTTGTTGGAAAGTGTTAAAAAGAAGCTGCACTGCAGGAAAAATCACTTATGCTTTTTACTTTCTCTTACCCTTACGGTAGAGAAAGTATTGTTTTAGGGTCAAATTTTCGAAAGCGAATTTTTGTTATATTTACATGTTCTGATTTCCCCTGAATACGAAAATCATGTTTTTAGCGAATGGTCTGTGTGTGTGTCTGTTATCAGCGTATCTCAAGAACAAATAGTAGCAGAAATTCCAAACTCTGTATTCTAAATGTGTATCATATAGGGATGCTACACTAAGCTTTTCGTTGAGATGAAGCAAATGGTTCGTGTACAGAGACACTCAAAAGTATTCAAATACATTACATCTATGGGGGAAATTGCAGGTAAATAGAGTTGAACATCTAGAGACTGCATTAAACCAAATGAAACGAATATATATTCATTGTAATAGAGATAGTCAACTGAGAAAACAATTTTGTGTATGTAGGAGCCTCGCCTCCCCCGAGTAAATTTTCAGGATGGGTATCTTTCAAAAGAGCTTTCCAATACCTTTAAAACGAATGGCTGAACCATCGATCTGCGATAATTTAAAATAAAGTTATCGATTTTTTCCATTTTTAACAAAAAAAAAAAAAAATAATAATAATAATTTTGAGAATAAATTAGACTTTTTATTTTTTTATTTTGAGTGTTATACTACTTCTCTAATATGGAAATCGTCTGCATTATCATGGAAGATAATTTTTTAAAATAATAATTTAAATAAATGATTTTTACTGAGTGAATTTGTATAAGAAAATATAGAAGAAAGTCATGTGATGGCCACAACACACTAGTTATTTGTTGTTAGTGGATGTGCTTTACTAATAATATTTTACCATTTCCAGAAAAGCTGTTTGGGAATTGAAATAAATTCCTCATAGAGTTATAGTAAATAATGTATGTTTTAAGCTAAATATTCATCACTTGTTTTTTGTATATTTACACGTTTTGAGGCTTTCTGATTACCGTAGTCAAGTTTTTTAACATTTGATCTTCGTCTGTGTCTCTTAGAGTAACTTAAAAACGAATAATTTTAGGAGATCCAAATGTTGTATTTTGAAGTTAATATAAGTTTGTTACTAGAAAAGTTTGATCAAGTTTCAATGAATGTTGCATGTGAAAATTGTGTGTATAATTTTAAGTAAACTTTCAATTTTAATAACAGAATTAAAATTAAATTCTATATAAATGTAGGTGCATTAATGAAACGGGGGGTTGAAGGGGGCTTTAGCCCCCTCACACAGAACTAATTATCATACAAAACTCTTCCGAATCCTAATTTAAATTATTTAACATAGGTTACATAACAGTACTCGTTATCTTACCTCTTAATCTCCAACCTGTATTTATAGTATTAAATTTCAGGGTAGGAGAAAGTCGTGTGAGTGACACACCAGATTATTTTATTTGCAATAACTTAAGAACTAATGGTTGAAACAAATAAAACTGTCATGTTTGCATAATACCAAGGAGATGAAATCATGATATCTAATGAACATTTTCGGTTTAGTAATTCGTTTTATTACACTCTACCAAGTAACAGTTGCGGCAGTGAAACGGGCGATTTTGAAACCTCTACTAGCGATACAAATTTATTCACAGCGATATAAAAGAATTACAACATGAATTTACAATGCTTGCAATTTGTGAGGAATGCCAAGTCGCAGGGCATGCTTGCGTGCAGAACGCCTGGGACTTCGGCTGAAGGTTTCTTCCACTCTTGCAACATTCTCTGGTATGCACACGCGTTTCGCCCTTCCACTCCTCTTTCTCATCACATTACCCGTTTCCTCAAAGTTCTGTACCCACAATTTGATAGCATGCGCCGACGCAACTGGGACATGACGTGGGAGATTGTAATGAGCACGAAATACACGCTGCGCGGCCATGTAGCTGTCGTTGTTTTTGTAAAACGCCTTCACAGCAAAAGCGCGTTGTTCACCGGTCCACGACGCCATTTCAACTCAACACCGATTTCAGGGTCAATGGCAAAGGTTTGTTGTCCAGATGGCACCACTCTCTTTTTCTGATTCCTAAAATAACTTACTATTTCCAGGGTTTCAAAATCGCCCGTTTCACTGCCGCACATGTTACTTTATAAAAATCTACATAAAACTTTACTTTTAAACATAATACAGTGAACATATGCTTTGTATTCTATTATGATTTATTTTATGAAATAAACAAGTTATACTTTAATATGTGAAGTTAAACTATTTATTTGTAAGATCTAAACAATTGTTTAATAAAAATAAGTATTCTGCATTGGATTAATTCCACCTTTATATGGAATTACTGCTTTATTGCGCAATGGCATAGTATTATACAATTTTTTGACATAAATCTCAGAAATTTCACTGTGCCAGATATCGTAAATAATTTTTCTAGTTCTTGAAGAGTTGTAGGCAGCAAATTTCGAATCCTCCTCCCTCTGACCATGCCTTTTTATAGACGAAACATTTCGAGCGGATTGAGATAAGGACTATTTCCAGGTCTAATAATAAAGAAGAAATTCTACGATATTCTCTGTGGAATTTAACTTGAAGTGACAAAAAATGGGAGTACTTACGGAATTATATGTGCTCTTGGCAATGGATAGGTAATTTTAACAATTTGAATCAAATAAACGCACCACAGACGCCGAATAACAAGGTTCATTATCATCTGGAAATGCTGTTTGCGGAAAAGTTTGAAATAACTCCAAAATAATCGGTCAGGCACCACTTTTATAATGGCTGTGTTTCATTTTGAGTTAATTGATCCCTTGAGCATGAAAATTTGCTTGACTCCTTGAAAATTTTTGCTCCTCCGTACCATAATGTATGGAGAATGTATCACTGTTTTAATAGTGCAATTTTCATTAAGGTGGCCACATTTTTGTTGTTCTACTAGCTTTTTTTTTATCAGCTCGAAATAAATTAAACTTGATTTATCAGAGAAACTCATTTAAGCCCAATAATAAACTGCTATTTTTTTTAGTTCCCCATCATACTATAGGTATGGGGAACTTAGGTAATCGTGAAAAATTTCGACCTCGGTTTTTTGACTTTTTTATACGTTTTCAGGTGTGAAGAATCCGAAAATGACAAAATTTGTATAGTGTCTGTCTGTAGGGTGTCTGTTAGTGGGTCAGTGGGTCAGTCCGTTAGTTTGTTAGTCTGTTTATACGATATCTCACGAACAAATGATCGCAGAGAGGTCAGATCAGTTTTAAAATATTACTTTCCATACTGGTAAGAACCCTATTCATTTGCAACATTCGAACTAAAAAACTTCGTAAGTTATGAGAAATTTACGATTTTCTTAACATGGAAGAATAGGACAAAAATCCACTTAAACGTGATTAAATGGAAACTTTTTACTGTGAAAATGTCAAACCAGTTTTAAAATATCGGTTTTGATGCCGGAATGAACATCAGTAACTATAAATATACTACTTTGAAAATTTCGCAAGTTATTGGAAATTTACGAATTTCTTAACATGGCAGTATAGGGCAAAATTTCACATAAACGTCAATTTTGAGAGAGATTTTCATTGTAAAGATGTCAAACCACTTTCGAAATATTATTTAGGATACTGGCAGGAATATCACCAAATTGACTAGGATTTTTCCAATTTAAAAAATTCGTAAGTTATTTGGAATTTACGCTTTACTTAACATGTCAGAATATGGCAAAATTGAGCATAAACTTCCATTTTGAGGAACATAAATACATTAGACAACTTCAAAATTACATTTATGATATTTGTTTGAACATGATTGAATACAAATATTCTAATAGGAAATTTTCGTAAATTATTAGTAATTTACGATTTTATCAACATATCGAAATTGCAAATTTTTCATATAAATATGAATTTTGAGGATTATTGCATTGGAAACAGTAGCATGAAAACTAAACAACGGAATTGACCCTGATAAAATAAATTAATAGATTAGAATGAGATAAATATATCGAAGTGAACGGTGGATAGCCTATTAGGCGGGGATTTCATTCTGTCACTGTATCAAATTTTGGTCATATTCATTTCTTTTAACATGATTATAATATGTCTCGCACTAGAAATTTATGAGAACATAAATATGATGGGGAACTGAGCAGAGTCCACCTATGCCAACTAGTTTTTACTTCCATTACCCTACTACCGTAGGTAATGGAAGTATTGTATTCGGTCTGAAAATTCGATATCGGGTTTTCACCTGATTTACACGTTTTAAGGTCCCCTGAGTCCAAAAAAGTGGTTTTTGGTAATTGGTCAGTGTGTATGTATGTGTGTATGTGTGTGTGTATGTATGTGGAGAATCTTCTGGCTATTATAGCTCAGAAACTAATAAAGATAGAGCTACGAAACTTTAGAATTCAAATACGTCTGGCGTACAGATGAAATGTCCAAATTTTGGTGAAAATTGAAAAACCGGAAGTGGGACATCGGAAACCGGAAGTTGGACCGTAAGTCCGTATCTCAAAAACGGCTCTAACGATTTTCTTCAAACTTGCTATATAAACACTCTATTAGATGTCCTTTCGAATGATATAGTTGGTTAGTTCAAGAAAATTGATAGGCGTCCTGTATAAATAGCTCAATTTCAGGCCTCCCAAGGGCGTTCCTTTAAAAACGGTTGTACGGATTTTTTTCAAACTCGCCATTTTAACTCAATTTTAAATATGCTTTTGTATGTAATTATTGTTTTCCTGTCAATAATTGAGTTTAACCGGAAATGGGACATCGGAAACCGGAAGTGGGACCGTAAGTCCGTATCTCAAAAACGGCTCTAACGATTTTCTTCAAATTTGCTATATAAACACTCTATCAGATATCCTTTCGAATGATATAGTTGGTTAGTTCATGAAAATTGATAGGCGTCCTGTATAAATAGCTCAATTTCAGGCCTCGCAAAGGCGTTCTTTTAAAAACGGTTGTACGGATTTTTTTCAAACTCGCCATTTAACTCACTTTTAAATATGCTTTTGTATGTAATTATTGTTTTCCGGTCAATAATTGATTTTTTGTGAAAGTTGGTATCTCAAAATCGGCTCTAACGATTTTCTTTTTTGGTCACTTTTATGTTTTCTGATCACATTATCTCTCAAAAATGCATATAATACATGTAATAGCGGGTAATGGAAGTCGTGTGGTTGTTTCACATCAGATTTTTTTTTTTGGTCAACTGAAGTTTTTTTTTTTTTTTTTTTTTTCTTTTTTTTAAATTCTTGTTCTTAATAATGTCTTTATTGCAGATCTTCTGGTTTTTAACCTGCTTTGTTTAATTGTTTTCGCATTATTTTTAAAGACTAGTTGGCATAGGTGGACTCTGCTCAGTTCCCCATCATATGTATGTTCTCATAAATTTCTTGTACAGGACTTATTATATTCATGTTAAGAGAAATGTATTTGACCAAACGCTTGACACAGTGACAGAACGAAATCCTCGCCTAATAGGCTACCCACCATTCAGTTCGATATCTTATTCTAATCTATTAATTTATTTTATTGGGTTCAATTTCGTAGTTTATTTTCATGCTACTATTTCCAATGCAACTTTCCTAAAAATGCGTACTTTTATGAAATATCTCCCCATTTTGCTATGTTGATAAAATCTTAAATTTCGAATAACTTACGAAATTTTCCTATTAGAATTTTCCTATTTTGTAGTCAATCATGTTCATACAAGTATCATAAATGCTATTTTGAAATTGTCTGATATATTTATGATCCTTAAAATGGACGTTTATGCTCGATTTTGCCTTATTCTGCCATTTTAAGTAAATCGTAAATTCCAAATAACTTACGAATTTTTTAAATTGGAAAAATCATACTCTATGGTATTCATGTCAGTATCCTAAATAATATTTCGAAAGTGGTTTGACATCTTTACGAGGAAAATATCCCTCACGATTGACGTTTATTTGAAATTTTGCTCTATTCTGCCATGTTAAGAAATTCGTAAATTTCCAATAACTTAAGAAACTTTTATATTGGAAAATTCATAGTCATTAATACTCATGCCAGTGTCCTAAATAATATTTCAAAAGTAGTCTGACATCTTTATGATGAAAATATCTCTCAAAATTGACGTTTATGTGAAATTTTACCCTATACTGCCATGTTAAGAAATTCGTAAATATCCAATAACTTGCGAAATTTTCAAAGTAGCATGTTTATAATTACTTATGTTCATTCCGGCATCAAAACTGATATTTTAAAACTGGTTTGACATTTTTACAGTAAAAAGTTTCCATTTAATGCACGTTTAAGTGAATTTTTGTCCTATTCTCCCATGTTAAGAAAATCGTAAATTTCGAATAACTGCTGAAGTTTTTAAAATCGAATGTTGCAAATGAATAGGGTTCTTGCCAGTGTCGAAAGTAATATTTTAAAACTGATCTGACCTCTCTACGACAATTTGTTCTTGAGATATCGTGTACGCAGACTAACAAACTAACAGACACCCTACAGACAGACACCATAAAAATTTTGTCATTTTCAGATTCCTCACACCTGAAAACGTGTAAAAAAGAAAAAAAACCGAGGTCGAAAATTTTCACGATTACCTAAGTTTCCCATACCTATAGTATGATGGGGAACTAAAAGTATTTTGTTATACAGTTTTTTTTTTAAATATTTTCTAAGCTTTGAACATGTCTATATCGATTTTTTAAACATTTGCTTTTTTATTTGCGGTCATCTCGCTTGGATGAGCAACGTGGCCACCTAAAGCCAAATTTCCAGTTTAAACAGTCAACAATTTTTAGATCTTGCTAAAAACCATTTCAAGATTATTTCATTAACATTTAATTATTTTGCCATCTCACGTATTAAAATATTTTTTGATTTTCATTCTAAAATTAATATTTTTTTTGTCATCGTTAACTGCCTTATTCTTATCATTTTTGAAATATTACTTTCTAAAATTACAGTTTTCCTGACAAATGACTTTTGTTTTTAACACTGGGTGTGTACACCACTTTTTGTTTTGAAGTGTACGTGGAAGACGACGTAATAAAATCTGTTCGAAAATTTGCTTTTTAAACAATAAAATTTGCGTTTGTAGAAAGTGAAAAGGAAAATATCTAAGTGGGGCTTTTTTATTTTTTTTTTTGTCCCTTAATGTATACTCGAATCATTTTCATTGTACTCTAAGCTGTGCATTTATAACCACTATTTTTTAATACAAATCTGCTGTATTAATTTTCTATGATTAAATAAATCAAAAATTTCCATAGAAAATATTTGGATTTACGTCTCGTGGGAAAAACAGGGTAATTGGTAATTATACTTCGAATTTATATATATATGTAGTGAGAGACTAGAAAGAGCACTGAGAATTAATTATTAAATTAATTGAAGTTTAATAAAAAAAATAACTATGTAGAATATTATTTACACAAATGACCACATAGGTAAAAAAAACATATTTAAGTCCACTTAGGACGCATTTCAGATTAATTAGCACGTAAATAATCAGAGCCACTTAGGCTGGTATGTTAATGATTACATATCCAAAGCTTAACTGTTCACCACGGAGTAATAAGACAGGAGAAGAAGGTAATGCTGAAATTTTGTGATGTTATTTTATAATGTTTACAGAGGGCGCCAGCGTGCAATCCTTCCTTCTCTTCAGCTTCCGCAATGTTATTCAATGGGGGAAATGTCTCGTTTTAATTATTTTTTTAAAAATAATATCAAGCTGAAAAAATTTCGATTGAAAGCAAATTTCATTAAATAGAGTATTCTAACCAACATGTTTTTTTTAAGAGCCATTTTATACTAATTTTACTTTGAAAGAGAACTTTTAAAAAATGACGATCCTTATGAACCGAAGCTAGCTAAAACAGACAATTGGGAGGAAGGAGAATGGATGCAATTTTGTAAAGAAAAACAAATAAACTTACTTTAGGTGCAGAAAACACGAACTCGGACTTTATTTTTCTCCTAGGGCTTTTTTTCTTTTTCTTATCACTATCATAGCCTGTTTTACAACTAGGAACGACGCATTTATTTGAAACATCTGAATTATGCAGTTTTAAGCACTTACAAAGAAATTAAATTGCTTAAAATAAAAAAATTTAAATGTACTCCAGCAAAATTCTATTGAAAACAACAGTATATCCGCGCCGAGGTAGGGAGGAATAACAAGTGGCGCCCTCAATATTTACCAAAAATTTAGATCACAGTTTCGTAGCTTTCTCCCATTGGACCTTCAACTCCTATTAATATTACTCCGTGCTGTTCACTCAGATCAAGATCGTTCTTTTTTCACATAGAAAAGTCAAACCAAGTAAAAGAACAAATAAAAAAAAAGAGTTCTGTTTCATCATCGTAGCCAGACCGGCTGTCTCCTGAATGGTGCAATCTGTTTCGCTTGCACCTGGGGTAATTAATTTTATTACTTTTCTTCTCTCTCTGTTCATTACTTCCACATAATTCGGTTATCCTGTGCCAGCTTCGACCTCAAAGTTGCAAGTCTGGGACTCATCAAGTCTGTCCACCAAGGATCTGAAAAATACAAAAAAGAAAAAAAAAAAACAAGCGACAGAGAGATTCTAAAATATGAAAAACAATATATATACACAATAAAATGTTTTTTTTGTTCTGTCTAATTGGACCTCGTCCAGGTTTTCATCATGTCTGCGGCAGTTGATGTTATATTTGGTCCTTCATGCTGACCAACTTTTTGAACATCGTATCTATCATTTGCCTTAACTTTTGTCACCTTATAGGGACCAAAATATTTAATTCTTAGTTTGAGACCTGATCCAAATTGGGTACGTTGGATGGCAACTAGGTCCCCTATATGATACTTATGTGCTCTCTTGCGCTTTTTATCATATTGCTTTTTATTCTCTTCCTGAATTTTCTCGATTTGTTGTTTAGCATAGTCTCTTAATTCTTCCCTGTCTTCCATGAACCTTTTTCTGTACTCCTCTTCTAAAAGGCTTTTGACGATGAGATCCTCTTTGTTTTTCATCTTAACTCCTGTTAGTAGTTGAAAAGGTGTAAATTTTGTACTCCTTGTCGTCGTGCTGTTCAATATTCTTTGTACAGTACTGACATTCTTGTACCACTTGGTGGGATCTTCAATGGATAATTTGGACAAGACGGGTATTAGAGTCCTGTGCAAACGTTCGATTTGCCCATTTCCTCTTGGCACTCCTGTCGTAATTGGAACATGCTCGATGTTTTCCGCCTGGCAATATTCTTCGAATTCATTAGATCGAAATGCACTTCCTCTGTCGGTTATAATTCGTGCTGGGTTTCCGAAGATGGTTTGTTGAAGTTTCAGCTTATCTAAAGCTTCTTCCGCACTCGTGGTTTTGACCGGATATAACCAAACAAATTTTGTAAATCCGTCAATCACAGTGAAAACATGCTGATATTTTTTATTGGTAGATGGTAACGGTCCAATAAAATCAATATGATAGGTGCCTAGCGGTACATTTTCCTTCGGAATAGGATTCAAGTATCCTTCAGGTTTTCCACTTTTCTTATTGCATAGAATACATTTCACGCAATTGGCTATAACATTTTCTATTTTCTTTCTCGCACCTGGAATGTAAAAATCTCTTTTCACTATTTCTTCTGTCTTCGCTGAAGCAAAATGTCCTTTTTGATGTATTTGTCTTATTATTTCTGACTGCATATTTTCTGGTACAACTAACAATTCTCTACCCGCATCATACCTGTACAGTACATCGTTTTTGACTACATAATTGTCTTCTTTCCCATTTTCCATTAATTCTTTTATTACCCGTATATTTTCGTCATTGTTTTGAGAATTTGCTATTTTATGTGTTATCTCGTCATCTAAGGATTGAGTGTCGACAACATTTACATTTCTGCTTAAAGCATCTACATGTTTCATTTGTGAAGCGGGTCTATGCATTATTTCATAGTCAAATTCCTCTAAGAGTAGTGCCCAACGAGCTATTTTAGGCGATAAGTCTTTTTTAGACATAGTCTGCTGAAATGCCGAACAATCTGTGAATATCTTAAATTTTGTTCCTAGTAAATAATTTCTGAATTTTTTCAAAGCTTCAATCACTGCTAAAATTTCTAATTCATAACTAGGATACTTTTCCTGTTGCGCATTAGTTTTCTTGCTCATGTACTGGATTGGATGCATTTTCTCATCATCTCCTAATTGTAATAATACTGCACCGAATCCGATACTGCTAGCATCCGTGTGTAATTCTAATTTAGGCCCTTGTTTAAAAATATGAAGTACTGGTTCACAACTCAGTATTTTCTTTAAATCCTGAAAAGCTTTCTTTTGTTCATGGCCAAAATGGAATTCGTTATTTTCTCTAAGGAGATCACTCAATGGTTTCGCGATTTTGGAATAATCTTTAATAAATTTTCGAAAATACCCTGTTAGACCTAAAAAGCTTTGAACTTGTTTAATGTTTTTAGGGATGGGAAAATTTTCTACAGCCAGAGTTTTTGATGGCGAAGGCTTAATAGTACCGTTTTCAATTAGGTATCCCAAAAATTCTATCTTACGTTTTAAAAATTGGCATTTCTTGAAATTTAAGTTTAATCCGTAGTTAGCAGCTGTTTCTAATACTAATTGAAGTTTACGTAGCCCTTCCTCTTCACTTTTTGATGGTATTATCAGATCATCGACGTAAATTATTACGGTTTTATCCCTAAGTAAGTCTCTGAAAATATGAAAAATATATCTCTCGAATACTGATGGACTTGTACACAACCCAAATGGTGCTTTTAAAAACTCGTATTGTCCCTCGTGAGTTACAAATGATGTATATTTCGTACTATCTTTTTCAATATCAACATGAAAAAAACCATTTTTTAAGTCTAGTGTCGTAAATACACATGAATCTTCCAACTTATCGATTACATCTTCAATAAGGGGCAACGGGAACCTGTCTTTAACGATTATCTTATTCAGCCTACGGTAATCCACACAAATTCTAGTACTTCCATCTTTTTTCTTACTTAGTACAATTGGCGATGCGAAATCTGAACAGCTAGGTTTTATAATTTTTTGTTCAAGCCATTCTTGAATTTGTTTCTCTACAATAGCTTGTTCTGTTATGGGGAGGCGCCTAGCTCTCTGACATATAGGAATTTCATCATTTAAAATTATTTTCATTTTTACATCCGTGCTTTGTATTTTACGTGGAGTGTACCCTGTAATCATGCGAATCAATTGTTCACGTACATTAGCATTTAATATATGGCTAGTATCTAAAATACTTTCTCTAGAGTCATCAATTACATCAACCATTAAATAATTAAAAATCTTCGGGTCGAAAGATGAATCGTCACTTTGACCGGAGGAAACATCTTTCGCTTTTGTTGTTTTTACATTACGCACATCTGACTCTGGGTTATATATTTCAAAAGGGGATATAACATTTCTAGAAACACAATATTTTTCATTATCTTGAACCAAATCAATTACATTTACACAATTAAATTTAATTTCTCCTTTCGAAAAATTAAACTTTAAATTGGACAATACATCCATACCAATAATAGCAGAATATTGTAAATCTTCTACAACAAAAACATTAGTTTTAAAAGAAATGTCATCAACAGCTATATCTGCTATAAAATATCCTTTAACTTTGAGTGTATTTTTCCCTATACCTTTAATAAACATTTTACTATCTCTTAAATGTGGTGACCCTAAGTCTTTATAATAAGTTTCACTAATCAATGTAATCTCGGAGCCAGTATCGATTACAGCTGGCCTAGAAATATCATTAATCTTTATAATCTTTTCTATCTTAGCATAAGACTGATTTACAATGTAGTTACAAACACTTTTTTCATTGTTATTACTTTGCTCTTTTTTAAATTTAAGTTTACACTGCGCACTTATGTGCCCATAATTAGAACAAAAATAACACTTTTTATTGGCAAAATAATCATTATTAGCAGTATTACTATTTGGGTAAGCACGTAAGGTCGATTGTTTATTTCTCTGGTTCGAGTCACTCGATACATTTTTCTTAACATTTTGTGCGTACATCTTGCTTTGTTTCGTTTCTGGATTTACTTCCGGTTTCCCGATGTTAAATCTAGCCCTTTCATACTCTTCTAATTTTTCGACTATTTTTTCTGTCGTTTTTAATCTATGCCATTCGTCTAAATAATGAGTCCGAATTTCTAACGGAGCTCTTCTCTTTAACTGATCTGAAACTATCAGTTCTTTTAAATCATTAAAATCGCATACTTTCAAACCTTCAATCCATTCTTCGAAAAAATGATTAAGTTCAAAGGCGAAGTCTCGCCAAGTCGAATTGTTCTCTTTTTTATGCGATAAAAATTTCTGACGAAATTGTTCCGGTGTAAGCTTGAATCGCTTTAATAACATACTTTTAATATAATCATAATCATTTTCATTTTCAACTGGTACTCGTGTTACAATTTGTGCTATTTCCAAGGGAAGCAATCCCAAAATATGTGTTACGTAATCTTTTTTCTCTATATTTACTCTTGAAGCTTGTCGCTCAAAAAGCTCAAGATATGTACTAATATCATTATTAGGATTTGTTGAATCAAAACATTTCATTATCTTCGCTAACTCTTTACTTCTGTTTGGAACACTAGAAGATTCTGAAGTGTTCGAGTTCGCTTCCTGAGTATCATTTCGATTACTCGTTAATCTCAGTTTCTCTAGCTCAAATTCGCGCTCTTTCTGCTCTCTTTCTTGTTCGAGCAGTAGTTTTTCTCGTTCATTTTTTTTCTATTCTTTCAGCGATCACGCTATCTACTAAATTTTTACAAAATTCTTCATCAAAATTTTTTTGACTCACAATTAATTCTTTTAATTTAATTACAGTAGCATTTTCTGGGATTTCTAGATCCAACTCTGCAGCGACTCGTAACA
Source organism: Salticus scenicus (assembly GCA_963930645.1). Taxonomy (NCBI): domain Eukaryota; kingdom Metazoa; phylum Arthropoda; class Arachnida; order Araneae; family Salticidae; genus Salticus; species Salticus scenicus. Next base: position 129,259,045 of record OZ005648.1, on the reverse strand, counting down.
AATCTTCCTTTCGGGCTTTCCCAAGAAAAGACATTTTTCAAATAAATATAGAAAAAAATTGTACTCACAGTTCTTGTTCACCGACGAAGAAAACGACGAATCTGTAATCCACTCGACGAATAATAATCCACTCGATGAATCGGCTTTAATGATCCAGATTTATAAATCCACAAGATGCTACTTTTTCCACCGTCCGTTGCAATAAACTTAAACACAAAGTTTTCCCATAGTCTATTCATAAACACAAAGTTTTTTATCCTTATCCAAACACAAAGTCATTTAATTTCGTTTTTATCCAAACACAAAGTCATTATCATAACACCACGTTATTTCCTACGACACTAAGTCAGTCTCTGAAGATAATCACTTAGAATACTAATAATAAAATAATTAATTGCTAAATACTGTGTTAATTAATTAATACTTTTTTTTTCGCTCATTATCGCGGCTCAAGCCCCCAAATGTAGTGAGAGGCTAGAAAGAGCACTGAGAATTAATTATTAAATTAATTGAAGTTTAATAAAAAAAAATAACTATGTACAATATTATTTACACAAATGACCACATAGGTAAAAAAAAAACATATTTAAGTCCACTTAGGACGCATTTCAGATTAATTAGCACGTAAATAATCAGAGCCACTTAGGCTGGTATGTTAATGATTACATATCCAAAGCTTAACTGTTCACTCAGATCAAGATCGTTCTTTTTTCACATAGAAAAGTCAAACCAAGTAAAAGAACAAATAAAAAAAAAGAGTTCTGTTTCATCATCGTAGCCAGACCGGCTGTCTCCTGAATGGTGCAATCTGTTTCGCTTGCACCTGGGGTAATTAATTTTATTACTTTTCTTCTCTCTCTGTTCATTACTTCCACATATATATATATATATATGTAATATAAAAATCCTTTAATTAGGCCTTTTTATATTAATTAACATATTCTTTAATAATGATTCAGATTTGTTCTTTGCAAATCGAAACTTTCATTTCCGCATTATTAAAAATAACCGTTAGGAAAATTAATCTTTTTTTTTTTTATTATTATTATTATTCTAACGTATTTCTTCCAAATTGTCTTTTTTCCTCCAGACCAAAAATATCCTCCTAGTCTTTATTCACGCCCTGTCTGAAAAGAGAAGAACAAATTAAATAAATAGATAGCACTAAACTACACCCTTTTTGATAACGCGACATTACGTCAGTAGGGCAAAAGTCTCTCACCTCTTCTTCTTTTTCCCTCATATAAAAGTGCTTGCATCCTTAAAATATTGCCATTTTTCGTTTTAGTCCTGTTATAAAGAAGATTATGTAATAACTTTTAAATATTGTTATTTTCATTAAGACTTTTATCATGTAGTCACTTAAAGCATTGTACTGGTTCCTCACCTACGTGGAAGACCCCAAACCAGGACTGCCAACCATCTCATTAATAAGCGTAGACTTGTGAACGCCCCTTGAAAATACGCCCCTTTTCCCACACCACTTTATGTTTAGAGCAATTCTCTCCAAATAGTGTTACGATTAAATAAGAATGAAATTACTCTAAAAAATTACTGGTGTACAAAAAAAGGCGGTGACTAAAAGTACTACGCTTCATAAGGCGATGGTTGGCAAGCATGCCCCAAACTTATATTTTTAAAATAAAGCGGACTGGTTAAACGACTTTATTAATTATTGACTATATTTCACCTTGGACATGACTGCTACGAAAAGAGAAATTGAGCTCATATATATACACTAAGCGACAAAAAATAAGCAGCACTTGGATATTTTCCTTTTCGCCTTCTACAACCGCCAATTTTATCGTTTAAAAAGCAAATTTTCGAACAGATTTTATTATGTTGTCCTCCACATACACTTTAACTTGGTGTCCAGCGTTAAAAACAAAATGCAATTGACAGGAAAATTCTAATTTTAGAAATTATTTCAAAAATGGTAAGAATAAAGCCGTTAACGATGCCACAAAAAGTATTAATTTTTGAATGAAAATCAAAAAAATATTTTAATACGTGAGATGGCAAAATGATTAAATGTTAACGAAATATTAGTAAAAGGGTTTTTAGCAAGATATAAAAATTTTTGGCCGCTGAAACTGGAAATTTGGTTTTAGGCGGCCATGTTGCTCATCCAAGCGAGATGACCGTAAGTTAAAAAGCCATTGCTTATAAAATCGGGTTGTATTACTTTTAGAACATAAAAGAGATTCAGAAAATGTGTTTAGCAGCATAATTTCTTTAACTACAGTATAGCAACTATTAAACAAAGCAAGTTTAAATGAGAGAAAATTTGAAAAAATTCCATTCTTAGTGAAGAGATTTAGGAAAGCAAGACCTCAGATGGCTAAAAAAATAAAAAAATTATTAGTTAATTATTGGGCTGAACTGGTTCTCTTTGATGAGTCAAGCTTAATTTATTTCGAGCAAAAGAAAACAAAAAGATCTGACAACGAAAATATGACTGACTTCATGAAAATCGCACTTTAAAGACAGTGACGCATTCTCCGTACATTATGGTACGGAGGTGCATAACTTTTAAAACAGTCGGGCAAATTTTTATGCTCAAGAGATCAATTAACTCGAAATAAAACACAATCTTCATAAAAGTGGTGCCTGACCGACTATTTTGGAGGTATCTTGGACACTTCCGTAAACAGCATTTCACGATGAAAATGCACCTTACTACACGGCGTCTGTGGTAAGTTTATTCACTTCAAATTGTCAAAATTTCCTATCCATTCTCATATTATTCTGTAAGTAATCATCTCTTTTTTCACTTTAAGTTAAACCCCATAAAAGATATAGTAGAATTTCTTCTTTACCAGACATGGAAATAGTCCTAATCGCGATCCGCTCGAAAATGTTTCGTCTATAAAAAAGCGGGAGAGAGGGGAGAGGATTCGAAATTTGCAGCCTATAACTCTGCCAGAACTAGAAAAAATTATTTGTGATATTTGGCACATTGAAATTTCTGGGATTTATATTTAAACACTGTATAAAACTATGCCATTGCGCATTAAAGCTGTAATTCCATATAAAGGTGGAATTAACCCAATGCAGAATACATATTTTTAATAAAAAATTGCTTAGATCTAACAAATAAATAGTTTTTTTTCATATATTAAAATATAACTTGTTTATTTCATATAATAAATCATAATAGAATACAAAGTGTATGGTTATTGCATTATGTTCAAAAAGAAAGTTTCATGCAGATTTTTAAAAAGTACTTCGTAAAGTGCAATAAAACGAATTACATATTAAATCGAAAATGTACATAGGTATCATTTAATCCCATTGGTATTATGCAAACAAGACAGTTTTATTCGTTTCAAACTTTAATTTTAAAGTTATTACAAATAAAAAATGTATAAATCATTTAATTTTTTCTGTAGTGCGGCTTTTTTTTTTTTTTTTTTTTTTTTTTTTTTTTTGTCGCTTAGTGTATATATATATATACATATATACATTTTTTACAGGGATACAGAGTAGAATTTTTATACATTTTGGTCACAGAAATCAAACTCAAGTTATCAGAAATTCATTTTACTAATGTTAATTTATACATAAATGAATAAATAAATAAAAAAGATACATGTTGCATTGTTTTTTGCGTAGTGTTTATAATTCTTTTAAAGGGAAACATGAGAGAATTTACACACATTGAATTCTGTTGGGGCCAATTATCTGAAATGGAATGAAACATATTTTTTAAACTTTGCTACAGAATGGTCAGTACTGGAAATTGCGTTGTTATCATATATAGTAGCGCTCTTTCTTTGCAGAAACTTATGCTTTTTACGCATGAAAAAATTCTCGGGTATTATGATCTATTGTAGAAACATGGGCGGAATACTCAAGCACTCTATTATGATTTTCACTTTTTTTTTTTTTTTTTTTTTTTTTTTTTAGTTTTTAGAAATATTTGGGGGATTCAAATTTGTTTCAAAGCCTGTTAACAACTAAATGTTTCGAAAGTCCAATGGAGTAGTTACAGATTTTTCATTTAGTATTTTAAGATCTTTACATTCTTAAGTACAAAAAACTCATATACACCCTCCTTCAGTTTACATGAATATTCATTCCATATAGATTCGATTTACACAAATAAAAATCGCCGGAATTGAGTCTGTCAGTATAAACGAAAAATATTGGAAATAAAAGCTTGTAAAACTTTAAAAATGCATGTGTACATATTCATTTCACATAACTTAACAAAAAACTAAATGAGATATTTCAGAAAACAGAAATATGTAAGTGTTATTTGATATCACTATATCACTACTGTAATTCAAAACAGTAAGCCAGTAACATGCATACACTCATTCTCTTAACTTGAAATATTTGTATGTTCGTCTTCCTTTTCATTGTGAATGTAATTTCTTTTTTTTGAATTACTTACTCTCAATATTTTCTGTTACAAAGTCATCAGAAATCTGCTGATATTCGCTGAACATTTCATTAAATTTTCACAAAATTTTAAGGCTTGCTAAATGTTTGGATCAATGTTTATTATGGCATATTGCAATTTTTTGGTTAACTCAAGAACTTCTGCAGTGAATGAATCTGTTTCTTTGTTGTCATTGCGGTATATATCATGAGGTTTGGTTTCAGACATGATATTTATTCATTTACTATTGGTTAATGCATAGTCTGCTAGTGTTGTTAGTTGTTAATTATGCCATTCCAAAACTCCGAGCTTGGCAGTGAAACTACATGAATTAAAGCGAGAGGAAAGCCCTTTCCATTTTTGAAGGAAATGGAAGCACAAAGGTGGCAACACCAGCAAACAAGAGTTCGTAATTTTGGTCCAGATTAAGGCTGAGTAATCCCTAATCCAGTACCCCCAGAGGTTTAATTTTGATGAGAACTTGAAGGATTTTGCAACCGCAACAGATTTAACGTGTACCAGTTGTCATTAGCGCACACTGCGGTCTTTAGCCGGCTCCAGCGTCAAACCTGCAATTTTCCAATTGATAGCCTGGTGCTCTACCGACCAAGCTACCATTCACCGCGGCCTTACAGTCTACTAGTAAATCATTGATGTCTCACTCGTTTAAATTGCCAAAGCTTCAACCTCTTGTGATAAAGTGATAATACTGGATACTCCTTCAGTTGCCGGAATAGTATTGCTTGCTGTAACTATTTGTGGCCATATTACTTTCCAGCAAGCTTTTAGTGTTGAATGTTTTACATCACTTAAATCCAAAGCAATATTCTTAACACAATTTAAAATATTATATTATTTTGAAGCTTCTGAATTCGTTAAATGTTCATCAATTTCTAGTATATTATAAATATCCTTGAAATTACGTTTAATGTAATTTTGAAGGTAGCAGTTATACCTCGATCTATAGGCTGGATTAAAGTACTTATATTTGTGGCAAAAGCATAATTTTAATGTTTGGATATTCTAAGTTGGGTGGATGACATGGTGCATTTTTTAATATTGGTAGTATTTTAAAAGGAAGACCTTTTCCTTCATATAATTTTCTGTTTCTTTAACAAAACAGTTGTAAAACCAAATATGAAAAATCGCACCAGTCATCCATATCTTTTTCAGTTGCCAGCTAATGTATGGGAAAATCATTTAAGTTTGTTCGTTTCATTATTCGCGGCCGAAGATCCCAATTTATAAGCAGTGGCTTCATCAAGTGATCTCCTGATGACACAGGAGTGAAAGTTTTCAGGAGCTACCCCTGAATTCAGGGTTTTTGAAAATTTCTCTCTCTCCAAATTTCATGTTAAATTATTTTATTTTTATAGAAATTTCTCATTTTAAATTTTTTATTTGCTTCATAGTGTATTAATTCTTCAAATATCACTTATTATAGGTATAAATAAATAGTAAATTTTCCTTTGCCATCTAATTCTTCATTAGAAGGAGTAGTTTTCAGGGTTTTTGTACCTTAGGTACCTCTGGTACAACAAAGTAGTAATGTTAGATGATATTAGTTGACAGTAAAGCTGCAAACACTACTTGCATTGTGTGTTAGAAAAGTTTTGTTGGGATCTTCCAGAAAAGTGCTGTCTCAACGGTATTAAATGCCTGATTCGAAACACATTTGTTTTCTTCAGTTACTTTAGTAAATTTTAGAGAAAATTCTTCAGCTTGAAGTTTTGAAACCACTTTTTACTTGAAGAAAATGTACCCATTTTATCAACTAATGAAGCTTGTTCTCTTAATTTATTAAAACTATGTACAGCCTTTTATTAAATTATTCATCTTCATTATTATTATTATTATTATAATGTTATCTTCAATTTAAATCATCCCAGTGCTTTCTCCATATTGTAATTTTAGATTTTTGTGTATGATGAACAATGTAAACTTCGTAAGGTTGCAGAGGCCACACTACTCCTAATGTTTTCCTCCCTTTTCCTGATTGATTGTACAGTGGATTCATTTATTCCATATGTCTTTGCAATTGCTGTAGGTTTTCTCTTTCTTCAAGTCTATTCAAAATTTTCATTTTCATGTCCAAAGGCCCCGACTTTCTCTTCTTTCATGTAATTTAAAGTTTGTTAGCCATGGCTGGATTAAAATTGAAAAAATACAATTCATAAATTTATATTGTATAATAAAAATGTCGTCCTCTTCATATCCAAAATGACACTGTTTGCTTCCACGGCACAGATGCCCAAAGACAACACTTTATGTGGGACTACGTTTCAGTTAACGCCTAAGTTTCTTTATATATATCGCGCATCCCGCTAACCTCTCTCCCAATATTGACTGTATAAAACTGTTAATTTAAAAACTTATAGGAAAATATGTATGTAAATATCTGATCGTACAAAAAGTTTTGCGTAAGCTGAGATTTAGTTGTGTTATGAAAATTTGTTGTGTAAAACTCGTGTAAAAAACTGCTATGTAAATTGAGGGACGGGTGTATATGTATTAAAGTTAACGTTCTATTCTGTAAAGTCAGTGACTCGGTAATGAATTCAGAATAAAAACTTCAAATAAAAAATCGTTCCATTTTCATGTATTTTTGTAAACTTTATATGCATTGAAGGATATAATGCAATGAAGTTCACAACTTATATATATATATATATATATGAATTGCAATTAAAAAAGAAAAATGAAGAAATAATTAAAGGGGAATTTTTCTTTATAAATATAAAAATAAAGAAGAAAGGCTGGAACTGTTTTAGGTTAGGGCAACAATTACTACAATCGTCACGTCACAATTATTTTCGGTTGAATTAAGATAAAAATTCTGAAATTAAATAAGGAGTTGATTATTACGAAAAATTAGTAGTATTAGTTTTTAAGCTACCACTGGATTCGAATGATAATAATAATTTCCTTATTTCAACTTTGGTTTCGTACCATGTACAGGGTGTCGTATCTTATTGATAAGATATATTTATGTAAATTTAACTAAACACAATCAATCAACGAAAAAGTTATTTTGTTCTATAAGTTAATACAAGAATTTTCGAAGTATTCACCTCGGGCATGGATACAAAATCTCGAACGATAAATAATTTCTTTTTTTCAGTTCGCCACACCTCTGGTAAACATTGAACGATGCATGGACGAAACTATAGGATTTCTTTTTTCACTCGGGAAAGGAGAGATTTTTGGTGCCCTTCTCTCCTATACGAAATTAAAATTTCAAAGAAAATTTTATGAAATTTAGTAAGGCCACTTTTATTTTCGCTTGCATTCGTATGAAATAAATACTGCATTTGGTTCAAATTTTCGATTTTTAAATGTTTTTATAATAATATGTGCAGTTAAATATAGTACAATAAGGAAATCATATAATGACCACATAAAGTTTCAATCCCCCCCCCCCTTCTTTAAACCAATGCTGTTATTATTGTCAAGAAAATTAATATGACAATTCACGCATTAAAATAGATTAGATAGTTAAATTTCTATTATGTTTCCTAAAAACCCCTATGAAATTTTAAAATATTTCTTTTACGTCAGTCTTAAATCTTTTGTTATGAAATAAACTACTTTAATTTTGAAATAGCAGGTTTAATTATTCTGACCTATATTGCAATTTATACAATACGTCTCCAAAGAATGATATGGAATATAAGCAGGATTAGTTTCACAACTTTCTTTACAGCTTAACTTATATTCGATAATATACATGACTTTTTTAAGAGTATAAGAGGATTAGAAGAGTCCATCGAAGAAAATTTACAACCTTTATTCATTTTTCCAAATCCAGTGTTAGGCCATTAATTTTGAGCTTTTAATGTTTATATTCTAGCATTTATGTTCAGACCATTAATGTCTTATCGGATCTTTTTTCTGGCTCTCATTAACAGCTGAATGCATAGTATCATGTTGCACAGAAATAAATTACAATCATAAATAAAATTTGCGCCCAAATATTGACAAGATTCATTCATTATTTTCTTCCAACGAAGGTTTAGTCTTACTTGGACTTTTCTTGCTCATTTTTCATGATAAAGCAAGGCATTAAGTTGTGATGTTGTCTGGTATTTCCTAGTTTAAGAATGACTTTCATCAATCTTAGAATAATGTCTTGCTTTCTCCTTTTTTTCTTTTTTTTTTTTTTTTTTAAATATTTCAGTTTTCATTCTAAAGTATTTTTTTTTTCTTTTCTTGTTGAAAAGTGTTTATGATTCTGTTTGTCTGTCTGTCCGCGTTCTAACTCCCGTAAATATATTTATGAAACTCCTTGAAACTGATGCATGTTATTCAAGTTTACTATGGGATGTTCCCCAATGAAAATGTAGTAAATATCTCCTCCAGTTTGTATACAGGGACACCCGAAAGAATTCCAAAGCATTGCGTTCTATGAGAGATAATTCTATAAACCAAATTTTAATACCTTTATTTTGCACAATTCATGATGAAATTGACATTTATTATTCATACACAGACACACACACACACAAAAAAAAAAAAGTTTTTTTTAATAAAATAAAGAATGATTAGCATTACGACTTACAAAGGCATACTAAAATATTCAGATACATTAAGGGTTACAATTGTCTATTGATGCAATTGCATTTGCGTATGTGTTAAGCATTTTTAGCACTTTCCAACAATCCGAGCACTTTCTGAGTTATTTAAATTTAAAAAATGATGATTTACACAACTTTTCCTGTAATTTTGGTATCCATGTTTTGATGCCAGTAGTCCGTGGGGCGAGAGCTGATACCGTTCAGGTTTGTTTGCCATGTCACGCAACTAAGTAAATGTTTGTACATGGATAATTAAAAAAAAAAAATTAGTGTTCCTCAATAGGCAGTTGCACATCAATTTTTAATTCTGTATGTCTGTCCGTCTGAGTGTGCGTCCATGTTTTAACTCCTGTAAACATTCATGGAATTTCTTGAAACTAATATATGTTATTTAAGTTCACTAGAGAATGTTTCATACTGAAAATGGAGTAAGTACCACAAATGGTTTGTGTACAGGGACACTCGAAAGAATTCCGAAGCATTACGTTCTATAAGAGGTATTTCTATAAACCCTATATTAATACCTTTATTTTGCAAAAATCGTATTGAAGTTTATATTTATCATTCATGTGCACACACACAAAAAAAAAAAAAAAAAAAAAAAAATCTGTGATTAGCATTAAGATTTATAGAATCACGCAAAAATATTCAGACGTATTAAAAGCTATAATTGGAAATTTCAGCAATGGCATTTTCATTTGTGTTAAGCATTTTTAAAACATTCTAATAATGTTTAAGAGTGATTATGATTTGAATTTATCTATCTGTCTGTCTATCCGTCTAGCTGTCCGTCTGTCTATCTGTCATCTGACTCTTCTAGTGCTCATAAATATTTCAGAATGTCTTCAAATTCACAATGGCATTTTCCCTATTTAAAATGGTATAAATAGCACAATTAGTTTGTGTACAGGGATATCGAAAAAGATGCAATGCACTGTGTATTTTTATAAATCATGTATAAACAACTTTGTACTGCACGAACAACCCTTAGTTAAATCGACATTAATTATTCATGCGCTAAAAAAAATATTTTTTGTGGTATATGTTATGTTTAAAGTTGAAATTTACTGGGCTACACTAAAATATTAAGATATATTAAGCCTACAGTAATTGCTGGAATCGATGATTTGATACAATCTGTTTGTAAACAAGAAAAAGAGCAGCCATCTTATCATGATCGTACTGTATAATCTCATTAAAAATTTCAACAACGAAAAAAATAATCAATTTTACTGAAAAGCGTCTTGAAAAGTTCTTCACTCACAATCAGTAGAGCTTAATCTGGATGATAAAGAACACACTGTGGCCAAAAATCTCTAAAAAATCTTAAGTTTTATTTGAAAACCTATTCGAACACCGGATCTCATCGACAGTGTAATATGCGTTTTACAGATAAATCTAAGATTGTAAAAGTTGAAAAATGCTTAGGGGGGGAAAAAGTGTATATGTATTATAATAAAATCGAAACAATTCGGTTAAATCGCCGTATAGGTTTTCAGAAATCGACAAATACAGGCCCATTTCCTGACATATGTCTGGGTGGTCAACGAAGAGGGGGGAGTCATCCCGCCGTGGAGGATGAAAATTGTGATGGCGTGTCTCCGGGACATCCTTAGGGATGCGTCTCAGACCGCCGCCAATTACCCAGTACATAGTACTAGTGCGACGTTAAATTCGACCAACCTGACATATGTTTGTAAAAAAGAGCACTACGTAAAAAAAAATATGCAGTCTTTAACTGGAGAAATAAAAACTTTCACAATGCTTAGGATATGATGAAAGAAAATCATTTCAAAAATCGGCAATGTTAATGATAATAATCGTTTAAAAAATCAGATAGAAGGAATAAATTGTGTAATAAAAGAAGTAAAGTATCACCGAAGTTGCGATTTAAATTATTGGCCTATATTAAATTTTTTTATATATATATAATGAAGTTGTTCATTCCTCATATATTATACAAATTATATAAATTATTTTGTGAACTGTTATTCAAATAAAAATTATTAACTCTTAAAAAATATTTAATATAGAAAAATTATTGAAGTTTTTCAATAATGTTATTGAGAAAACTGAAGAAAATATAAATATTTTTAGTATTGATAATCGTCAGTTAAAACACTGGCTTTTTCGAGTCTTTTCTCAACTTATATATGTTAAAATAAAGTAGCATAATTAATCCGAACATATTCTCTGCTATTCCAGTGATAATAAAGTTGTGATTTTACTTGAGGCTGAAGACACAGCAACAGAAACAGCCATTTAAAAAATATATAATGAGTTGTCTCATCTCTAAATATTTTCATAGCATTTTCTTTTGACTTGAGTATACCGTTCACCAATTCTCACGGTGCAGTTGCTGCAATATACATACATATACAGTCGGTAACAAAAGTTTCCGAACACTAGCAAAAATTCCTATATAAAAAAAGTACGCTTAATACAGTTTTGCTAAATAAATCCTTGTCGAATCCTGTTCTTAGTCAGTATAGGAACATGATTCGATAACGATTTATTTAACAAAACCGTACGAAGTGAACTTTTTTTACATAAGGCTAGTGTTCGGACACTTTTGTTACCGACTGTACATATATATACCAATTTTCAAGACACAATTGCTGCAATGTATATATGTATAATGCATTATACGACTTTGTAACAAAAATATATTGTGTTGCCTTTTATTATTATTTTGTTATTTACGATATTAATGTTATTACAATTGATGTTATTCAATTATTTATTTCTGTTGAACTTTTTGTTTGATGGATGGATGGTTGGGTTTTACGCCGCACTAGTGCTGCGCAGATGGGCGATTGGCGACGGTCTGGGGCACACCCCTAGATGTGGTCCGGAGACATGCCATCACAATTTTGATTCTTCACGGAAGGGATGGCTCTCCCGCTTCGGTGACCTCCAGAGGTATAATTTTTGATGGGAACACAGAGGACATTGTGGCCACGACAGATTTTACGTGCACCAGCCACCATTAGTGTACACGACGGTCTTTGGCCGGCTCGAGTACCGAACCCGCAATCTTCCAGTTGCGAGGCCGGCGCTCTACCGATTGGGCTACCGCAGCTCCTTTTTGTTTCAAATACGTACAGTCGGTAACAAAAGTGTCCGAACACTAGCAAAAATTCCTATGTAAAAAAGGGTACTTCATACGGTTTTGTTAAATAAATCCTTGTCGAATCCTGTGCTTAGTCAGTCTAAGAACGTAATTCGATAAGGATTTATTTAACAAAACCGTATGAAGTGTACTTTTTTTACATAGGAATTATTGCTAGTGTTCGGACACTTTAGTTACCGACTGTATCAACACAATTTAATGTTTTTGAATGAAACATTTTATAGTTATCTTCTATTTCATTTAAAAATAATGCGTGTAACTCAAAAAGTGTGATTTTGTTTGTTTTTAGACAGTAATTAAGTTTAAGCATCTGGAGTATAATTTTATTGATTACAATATATATATTTAAAAAGTGGATTCTTACTAGAACTATCGAAACTATTATCGTCGATTATATCATAATGTTACAGTTATGCATGTATACTTCAACAAATAGAAAAATCTGGAGTGACACGACTTTCTGAACGTTAATTAATTAATGGTTCTATAAATAAATTAAGTAAGACAAGTCGTTAAATAAACAAAAGTGAAAATTATAATAAGGTGTTTGAGTATTTTCCTCCATTGTTTAATTTTACTCTATTCCACTTCAAATAATTTGAGCCCATAGGTCATAATGAAAAAGAATTTTTTGTTGTGTCCTTGTGAAAATATATAAGGGCTAAATTCACCAAAATCTATACAATTTGTGCGACGGTGACCTATAACATGTGTATAAATTTTCAGTTCAATGGAATATGGCGTTTAGACGCTATTGCACATTTAAAAATTTCACCCCATTGGTCATAATGATAAAGAATATTTCTTTCTGTCTTTGTTAAAAAAAAACTATAAATGATAGATTCACCAATATCTTTACAGTTCGTGCTATTGTGATCCATAACATGTGTTTAAATTTTGTGCTTAATCGAATAAGATGTTTAGACACTGTCGCACTTTAAAAAATTTAGGCTCAGAACCCATAATGGTAAAAAAAAATCTTTGTGTCTCTAAAAAAAACTGTAAACACTAGATCCCCCAAAATCTATACAGTTCATGCAACGAAGACTTTTAATATGTGTATAAATTTTCAGCTCAGTCGAATAAGGCGCTTAGACGCTATTGTACTTTAAAATATTTGGGCCCGTAGGCTATAATGATAAAGAAAACATGGGTATAAATTTTCAGCTCAGACAAATAAGGCGTTTAGACGCTATCGCACTTAAAAAAATTGAGGCCCATAGGCCAAAATGATAGAAAAAAATTTCTTTGTGTCCCTGCAAAAAAATCTATGAGTTCTAGATTCTCCAAAGTCAACAAGGATTGTGCTATGGTGATTTATAATATACGTACCAATTTTCAGCTCATTCGAAGAAAGCTTTAAGCGCTATCATGTTCACACACGCACACACACGTATATATCATCGTAAAAATAGCAAAAATGAACTCAGGGGACCTCAAAGCGTACAGAAACATCACATACATACTTCGTCAAAACACATACATATATCATCGAAAAAATAGCAAAAGTGAACTCAGGGGAACTCAAAAAGTACAGAAACACCACATACATACAGTCGGTAACAAAAGTGTCCGAACACTAGCAAAAATTTCTATGTAAAAAAAGTACACTTCATAGGGTTCTGTTAAATAAATCCTTATCGAATCATGTTCTTGACTGATTAAGAAGAGGATTCGACAAGGATTTATTTAACAAAACCGTATGAAGTGTACTTTTATTACATAGGAATTTTCCCTAGTGTTCGGACACTTTTGTTACCGACTGTACATACATACATCATCGAAAGACATACATATATCATCGTAAAAATAGCAAATATGAACTCAGGGGACCTCAAAACGTACAGAAACACCAAAATCTCCAAGTCAGATTTTTGACATGAATACTTTGGAGGCAAACGAAAATATACGGAATTCAGTACGTATTTAATAATAATAATAATAATAATAAAAATGCTTTAAAAATAAAAGTTATTTAATTGCATAATTATTTCGTATTCTACTTAAAATGCATGTAACTTACATAGAAAAAAATATTTTTCATATTTTTTCTCTTTACAGCCAGGTTTTAACCCTTTGCGGCGCAAGACAATTGGGATCATTTAAATTGTACTGCCACCGGAATTCATGAACTAAATTAAACTAAAATAAATTTTAAATTTTAGGTTTAAAAAACCGGTCTTTTCTGATATGTTATAATCGTAAACTTTTGCTAAAAAATTTCCGGGATGAATTTTTGCAGCTGGTTCTTAAATTTTGCGTCCTCGCAGCGAGGACACCGCGCGTTAGAGGGTTAAAGCTTTTTTATTTTCTTCAGTAGAAAAAAAATCTGGTGTGAAACAACCACACGACTTCCATTACCTACTATATTACACGCATTATATGCACTTACTTTTTAGAGATAATGTGATCAGAACACATAAAATTAACCTGACAAAGCAAACACCAAAAAATTTTCCTGTTCGACCTGAAATTCAGAGAAGGCTGGATACATATAAAACAGGGTTTACATAGCGAGATAAAAAAATAAGGGGGGGGGGATCTTTTTTTTTTAAACACCAATTTCCGAGATCTAAAACTGACGTACTTAATCAGGAGGATTGTTAATTTTCTAGTAATAACCACGTAATACATGGGAAAGGTTATCTGAAATGGATTTATGTAACAATTTTCAAGAAAATTATATTTTTCTACTCTATATGTATCTACCTTTTAAGAAAATAAGCAATTTCTTTGTTGCCAAACGTAGCAAACGAAACTTAATTTTTAAGCACGATTTAGTCTGTCACCCCACGGACTACCAAGTCCTTATTTAGGGGGCTATCCATGAGATGATAAAAAAATTAACAAAGATCTATCTGTTTTAAAATAGGAGCTAAAATCATTCAAATGCATGAGGTCAACAATTTTTGAACTTAATACAAATTTGATGTTATGATGTATTGTTAAACATTTTTTAAATGAATCTCTTAAGGGATGCCTACAAATTGAAACATTTTAAGAGAGAAAGATACATGAGCAATCAAAGAGTGATTTAGCGTGATTTTAGGTGCCACGCTACAGTCTTTTTTTTTCTTTTTATTTCCACATTAAGGCTAATTAGACCGAGATATAGGACTTAAAATAGATTCCGAACAACTATGAACGTCCAGATTTGACCGGGATTCGAACCTGGCTCCTTTGAACTGAAAGCTAGAACACTGACCATTCCGCCACTAAAGGAACATGATAAAGGAGTGTGAGTTATCATGTTGTGAAATTTATCTAAACTAAGATAACATATTCTTTGTTATTTATTTTTTTTATTTTAAGGAAAAGAGTTTTTAATGTCTAAAATAATAAATACCAGGTGTAGTTTTTAACAATTTCCAACACAGTTGAAAGTGTTTTTGATTTCAGCTCATGTGTCCATCTATTTTTAAGGATTCTGATTTACATAAGTAATTCTATAATACTTAAAACTGATATATGTTATTCAGTTTATTGAAACAAGTTCGTATGGAAATTGGTGTAAATAGTACTACTGGTATCGAACTGAGTAAACGTTCAGTTCTGAAGTCGTAAAATTAAAATAAATCAATAATTTGAGTCATGCTAACGTATTATACCTTAATAGATTCAAGTACTCAAAGGAAAAAAAAAAGCATAGTAAAGTTGTAACATTCTGGAAAATTATAACAGAAGCATTAAAAGTGGCGTATGTAGGTAATGAAATGGAACTGGGTTACGGTATCTGTTCGAATAAATTTGATTTTATAATTAATTTATGAATAGAAAAGTTTTTGCTGTTATTTCTTAACATGATTATGTTTTCATGGTTGTTGATAAATATAGGATGTTAAATTCATTTACATTGCTGTTATTCATAGCATATTATTAATATCAACTAAATTCTGTTATTCTTACTTACTTGGTTAATGCGTAAAATATTGGTCAAGGTTGAGGTTGAGTTTGAGTGAATTTAATAGATTAGATCTATGCAGCTGGTTATTGGCAACGGTCTAAGATTCACCACTAGAGGTGGTCCGTAAGCATGTCATAACAATTTTTATCCCTTCTGGTGGGAATGGCTCACCCCCTTCGATAACCTCTAGAGGTATTAATTTTACGGATGGGTGGACTTGATGTCTCACTAGTGCTACACTAGGGGCAATTAGCAATGGTCTGAAACTCACCCCTAGGGTTTATCCGGAGACATGCCATCACATTCTTATCCTTTATGGGAGGGACGGCTCCCGGTTTAGGTAACCCCCAGAGATATAATTTTAATGGGAACATGGAGGACTTTGCGTGCACGACGGATTTTATGCGCACCAGTCACCATTAGTGTAAAAGACAGTCTTTGGCAGGCTCGAGTATCGAACCCGCAATCTTCCAATTACAAGCTCTGCGCTGTACCGACCAGATTACCACAACTCCTTAATTTTACGGAACATAAAGGATATTGCAACAACAACGGATTTTACGTGCACTACTAAACTAATTTCAAAAAGTAGTCTATGAAAGTGATAAATTAAATCATATATTAAACTAGAGTCTGAGGTTGAAGTTGAGTGAGTTTTGTCGACGAGTTTTTTGTGTAAGCAATGGTCGACGTTCTGGGATTCACCGCTAGGAATAGCCCGGAGACATGCTATCATAATTTTGATCTTCTACTGAAAGGTTTAAAATTTTAAATGAATTTTATTAATAGATAAACCTAGTCACTTACAAGGAGAGGTCACGACATGGAAAATTCAGATCGGGATAAAATTGTGTAGGATTGTAGTATACTATGAAGGTAACAACATATTAAAGCAATAGGACCCACTATCCCCAAAATTTCGAGAAAAAACCGTTTAAAGTTTTAGATATCACTTAAGTATGAAAGACTTCCCCATCTAACTGAAGCTCCAGTGGCGTGGTTGGGAAGGCACGTATCTTGCATCCAAAGGGCCTGGGTTCGATTCCACTTGGCCGCTATTTGACATTTTTTTTTTTTTTTACTTTATTTATCTAAATATTTAGTTTATTTTTATGCTTTTAAGTTTTTTTATTATTATTATTGTAAATTACAAATTTTAAACATAGAAAAAATGATAATTTATATTTATATGTATATTAATTCAAAAATAATTTCAATAAATTCAAAAATAATCTTTTTTTCAGCTAGCATGTTTAATGTATTTTTATAAATTTCTTCTCCAATTAATATAGCTTCTTCAGAAATTGTACTTGACTGTTCCGATGCAATTAAATTATTTCGCATAAGCAAATGTTCAAAATATGTAACAGCATCCTTTAATCTAGATTTCGATTTATCACTGTACAAAGATTCTTCGGCCTCAACTTCTAATACACTATCAATATTCGACATTCCTTAGTTTTAATATTTTTTTCTAAGCACTATATAATAATACAAAGTGTAATATATTATGCGTCTAATCGTTATTGATTTCAAAAATGAACTGACACTGACGCATCAAAGGAAATATCTTTCTAGAAACTCAGAATAAACAGTAAGTAGAAATGCTTTTTTTTTTTTTTTTTGGGGGGGGGGGGGGGTGTGAGGATTTTATACAACAGCAAATAAAGCCTACAGATCAACAGATCAATTTCCTGGACAACTATTTGTTTCATATCTTCCTCTGTTTGAAATTAAATTTCAGCTGCTCTCATATGTTAACAAGTCGAAAGCGGTTGTATAAAATAAACCTAATAAAATGAAAACAGAAGGGCTGAAACCATGATATTATATCACACCTGCTAATTATCCTTTTTACACTTCCGTGTATTTAACTCATTTTAATTTTCTCGGCAGTCTTTCTTTAATTTATACACTTATTACTTAGCGCTTTTTTTTTTTTTTAATGCTTTTTAAGTTGCTGACAAACTACTGTGAGAATGCATTTTTGTAAAATTTAATCTTCTAAATATTCAATTCCAAAATTTGAAAATTAAATAAGTTCTTCTATTCTATTTATTTAATTTTTTTTTTATTTAATTTACATATAAATATAAATTATCATAATTATCATTTTGTCTATGTTTAAAATTTGTAATGTACTATAACAGTAATAATAAAAAAAAGTTAAAGCATAAAAATAAACTAAATATTTAGATAAATAAAGTAAAAAAAAAAAAAAAAAAAAAAAAGGCAAAAAGCGGCAAGGTGGAATCGAACCCAGGTCCTTTGGATGCAAGATCCGTACCTTCCCAACCACGCCACTGGAGCTTCAGTTAGATGGGGAAGTATTTTATACTTAAGTGATATCTAAAACTTTAAACGGATTTTTCTCGAAATTTTGGGGATAGTGGGTCCTATTGCTTTAATATATTGTTACCTTCATAGTATACTACAATCCTGCACAATTTCGTCCCGATCTGAATTTTCCATGTCGTGACCTCTCCTTGTTAGACTGTTGACAAGATATCTATATTAATAAAATCATACTTTTGTCTGTAAATTTGTCGGAATCGAAAAATTTTGCGATATCTTCACGTTTCACACCCCATGGAAGCCGAAAGTGACTTCAGAAAATTTTGCCTGTGTGTGTGTGTGTGTCATCGTGTCTGTATGTCGCTTTTTTTGTCCGGGCAGCGTATCTCCGAACTGTTGGCGCACGCAGAACAAATTCACAATTTTTCGCCAGAGAATGCGATTTTCGCCAAATCTGGAAGTGCCAAGAGAAACTTCACGCCGCTTAACCTGTATAAATAAACATCCGGCGTTTTTCTTTCTTTCTTTTTTTGTTATTAATTTTTTTTCTTCTGATTATTAATGTAGGATTTAAATCGCAAAACGAAACATATCTTGAAATTAAGAAATAGTTATCCGAATAGAGAAGTAGATAATAATAATGGTAATATATTAGCATTGAGATCCGATTTCATGTATAAGGCCAAAAAGTTTGTAAAAATTGTTCAAACAAATTACAAATTCTTAGTAAAATGCATGAAAAATGTTCATAAGTCCAAATCAGTAGTACGCCATTTTACATTTCAACTATTTTTATTGTCATTTTGTATTTAAATTTTTAAAATGTATGACTTTATAAAATATCTCTCTTACGATGCAGTGCTTGAATTTTCATAAATTATCACCTTATATTTATCTATTATGTATTTTTAAAGAGCATCTTAATCATAATAAAATAGATGTTTCGTGTTAAATTTTATGGTTGAAATTCATAAAATTTTCTAAGTATAATTTCCTCCTCGGACATGTCCATTTCTCATTCTTTACCCACCCCCCCCAACCCCAACATACAAAGTTATAAAATAAAACGTTAAACATTTTATTAATGCTATTCTATTTGTTTTTCAGTAATCATAAACAATCTAACTTAATATGTTATACAAATCAAAGTAATAATGATGCGCATAACCATTTTCATCCTATATTTATTGTTACTAATTTCTATTGAGAGCGAAATGTATTCATATTAAAAGGAATGAGTATGATAGAACACTCAACACAGTCGCAGACTGAAATGCCGCACCTCATAGGCTACCCTCTATCCGATTCGATAAATTTGATTTATCGTAATTAAATGACTAATTTTATTAGGATTGTTTTCGTACATTAATTTCCAACACAACTGATCCCCATATTGCAAGATCGTGGGAAGTATTGGCCTAATTTGTCAAATGAAGGAAACACAATATTTAATTACTAAAGTTTCAAATTAAAATGTTCATATTTAATGAAGTGTATTAAAAAATATATTTTAAAATATTAGTCTGACATGTTTACGACAAAATATTGGCATAATGGACGTTTAAACGAAATTTTGCTCTATTTTGCCATGTTAAAAAGAAAACGTAAATTTTGAATAACATGTGAAGTTTACAACTTACATTGTTCCAAAGCAATATTGTCCTTATCAATGACATAAGTGATATTTAAAAACTGATGCATCCATTTTACAAACTCAATATCTGTAATACACACAGACAAGTCACATAAACCAACCACTAAAAACATAATTTTTGGATTCAGGAAACCTCAAAACATATAAATGTAACAAAAATTCAATTTCGAAAACGTGATCCGAAAACAATGCTTTCGCGACCTTTTACGGATAAGATAAAGTAAATTAGAATAAGAGAATAATTTTAAATTAATTAAACTTTAATTGCATTTATTACATTGATTTTTATTTATAAAAAGAAATGCTTTTATTTAATTTGGGGTAGACCTGTATATTTACTATATATTTTACAAACACAATATAGTGTACTAATTTAGTACAGAATTTAAAACACATAGCACGACATGAAATGACCTTTCAGCAATTCCATTGTATGAATATATCTGAATTCTTTTGTGGGGTTCTGTGTAAACTTCTAATAAAGGATATACATTCTACATTGTATACGAAACATTCTTTCATGCACATAAAATAAATGTTCAATTTTTTTTTTTTTTTTTTTTTTTGTTTCATCCAAAAATATTAAATTGTATTTACCAGAAAATTCACACATAGACTTAATGAATTTGAATTCTTTTCTTAGTCACTGCACACGAATTACTTAATATTTCATCCGAGTCCCAATATCTATTCTTGAGGTATGGTGATAACAAACACACAGACACACACATTCAGGCAACCGCTAAAAACCTAATTTTTTGTTTCATGATATTTAAACAAATGTAGCAAAAACTCAATTTCGAAAATCTGAATCAAAAATAAAACTTTTCTTACAATATATGGGTAAAATAAACTAAATAATGATGCGTAATAATGATAATCTGGTGTGTCACTCACACGACTTTCTTTTTCACCCTGCATTTCAATATTATAATGACAGATTGCACATTAAAGCTTAAGATCAATAGCGTAAGAATGTAAAGTTTAATGTACTTTTCAAATAATCTAAAATAGGTTTAGAAACAATTTTATTTGACGAAGAGAAAGTAAATAATAATAATAATAAAAATAATAATAAAACAGAATAAAATAAAATAAAATAAATGTATTTCAAGGATAATTTTAAAAGCTTTAAAATCATAATATTACAAATATACTTCTTCATTAATCTTGATAAAATAAATTTAAAGGGTTTTCTAATAAATTTTGGCATTAAATTATATTATCTAAAAATAACGATACAAAGACTCCATTGACACATTTTTAACAATTATGATTCAGGGATCCTCAAAACGTGTATATATAACAAAAATTCAATTTCGAAAATTTGACCCCAAAACAATACTTTCTCTACCATATATGTTGGTAAGAGAAAGTAAAATAAATAAATAAATAAATAAATGTATTTCAAGAACAATTTTAAAAGCTTTAAAATTAGAATATTACAATTTTATTTCTTCATTAATCTTGCTAAATTAAATTTAAAGGGTGGAGGATTTCTAATAAATTTTTGCATTAAATATATTATTTAAGAATTACGATACTAAAACTCCACTGACACATTTTTAATAGTTTATTCTCTTGGGAAAAAAAAAAAAAAAAAAAAAAAAAAAAAGATTGCTCGAATCCTTAACGAATCATGAATGAAGTGGAAAGAAGGGTTGCTTAGCCGCTTAGCGACAGAGAGGGTTTTGGCGCGAGCTACAAAAATTCGCCAGGTTGACCTGTATGCGCCAACATTTCGGAGATGGCGGGCATCACTTGAGAACGGCTGGGCGGAATTCAACGGCGCTTGGCAGGAATTTAGGTCTTCACCAACTTAAAATTATATCTATCAACTTTTCAGAAATTCCCCCCCGTTCCCCCCTAGGGGGGGGTAAAAGACTAAAACACGTTTGTCCGGGCATCACTCGAGAATGGCTGGACGGAATTCAACGGCGCTTTGCAGAAACTTAGGTCTTCACCCAAATTAAAATTATATCTATAGAAATTTTCAAAATTATGATTAGTGTTTAAATTGTTGTTAAAAAAACGCCTGCGCATGCGTCATAAATATGCCCCCCCCCTCCTTCTCGGAGTCGGAGGGCAATAAACATGTGTAAAAACATGTTTTTCCGTTTGAATTCGCTTTGAATTATCTTAGAATGGCGAATTTCGGCGTGTGGATATTGATTAAGTGTACGCATTATGTACATTAGTGGGATTTTGCAAAACTTTGAACTCACCCGCTGAGGAAGGGGAAGTAAGAAGTGGGTAAGTTGTGCCGAAGACAGCGGGGACCCAGACTCCTCACGTTGCGAGCGAGAAAACCTCTACCAATCACAGCGAGAAATTAGGTTATTAACACGTTCGCTGCCGGTTTCACGTGACTAAAATTTGAAATGACGTTTTTTTCCTTTAACCCGCCGAATATGTTTGACGTGTTGCACAAGAGCGCTACATCGCCAAATGTTATAGGCTTTGTGTTTACCTTTGCTTGTTTGCGTCATGTGTTACGTCAATACGCTGTATTACGTCAAACGTGTAAAAATTCATCTGCTCGTTACAAGCAAACTCTGGAGTTAATGAGTAATAAGCTAAATTTCCATAGCAAATAGTTTCGTTTGTACTGAGCAGATAAAATATCTGGCTGTCGCCATCACTTCGGTTGCATATTGATGATACGTGTTTTATTAGAGAGAAAGTATTCTATTTTGAAATACCCTTCCATGGAGGATCAAATTTTTGATCGCATGTTTCCGGACCACTTCTAGGGGTGAGTCCCCGACCGTTGCCAATCACCCATTGCGCAGCACTAGTGTGACGTAAAACCCAACCAACCATCTATTTTGAAATATGAATATTTGTGATGTTTGCGTTAGTACTGTTTGGCTGGTTGAATAGAGTTGGAATTTAAGAGGTACTTTTGAATTTAAGAGGTTGGTTTGTTGATTGTGTTTTACGTCACACTAGTGCTGCGCAATGGACAATTGGCGATGGTCTGGGTCTCACCCCTAGAGTGGTCCAGGGACATGCCATCACAATTTTGATCCTCTACGGAAGGGATGACTCTCACGCTTCGTAGACACCCAGAGGTATAATTAATATGGGAACATGGAAAACATTTCGGGCATGACAGATTTTATGAGCACCAGCCACCATTAGTATACACAATGGTTTTTGGCAGGCTCGAGTGCCGAACCCGCAATCTTCCAATTCCGAGCCCGGTGCTCTACCGACTGGGCAACCACGGTCCTGAATTTTAGAGGCATATTTTTGAATTTCATGCCAATACTGGTTGTTACAGTACAAAATTTTGTATACTTTTTAATTTCATGCATTTTGAGATAGGGGTATAGTGAACAGTACCATTATAATAGAGAATCGTTAAAATTTGCTATAATTATCCAGTTGCGGATTTATTTTTTCATTCCTAATGAATAAGGACTATAAATAAAATATTAATGATAAATAATTTACTTTATACAACTTTTGAAAACTTTTAAATTTAAAATTCCAAAGTAAAAAAGTATACTTCATGCGGTTTTGTTAAATAAATCCTTGTCGAATCCTGTCCTTAGTCAGTGTAAGAACATGATTCGATAAGGATTTATTTAACAAAACCTTGTGAAGTGTACTTTTTTTACATAGGAATTTTTGCTAGTGTTCGGACACTTTTGTTACCGACTGTACTTATATAGCTGTTAAATTATTGGAAATAAAAACACTATCATCTAAACACTTATCATCAATTACTAAAGCAACACACTTTTCAGGGACATTTGGTGTGATTGTATAATCTAAGTTTTATTTTTGTATTTGTGATTAGTTATAAATTCGTAATTTTTTTTCTTTTAATTCTATTTTATGAAAATTTTCCTTTTGTCCTATGTATTATTTTTATTCGGATTTTTTTTTCAAGACGCGTTTTCTTTTTAGGTTAGATCGCCGAAAAGCTCGCTTTCGTATACCGCCGGTGTAAGGTTGCTATTCGGAACACGATGCGAAATGGCGCCGTCTTGGCGATTTTCGAAATTTCGCCAAGCGGCAGCCTAAAGTAAACTTTCACCTGTAAAGCAATACGTCACATCCCGCGCTGGCGCGGGATCGGCAGCGAACGTGTTAATAAATATATGGTATTTTGACAACTCATTTAAGTTTAATGTCCAGCGAAGCGGGCAAAGCCTGCTAGTATTTATATATAATAGAACGAAATACAACCACTCAGTGAAAATGTTGCTTTATTTCATAAAATAATAATATTGCTACAACACATTTAACATTTTTTGAATTGTCTATTTGTGACACAAACATACAGCTTCAAACGTTAAATAAAATGTTTTACAATTCGCCGCTGTTATATTAGCCCATTTTTTTCAATAAAGAAATTTAAGTGGTGATGATGTGATGGTTTAGTCCAAATTTTGTGTGGGGCCGCGATAGCCCAGTCGGCAGAGCTCCGGCCTCGTAATTGGAAGATTGCGGGTTCGGTACTTGAGTCGGCCAAAGACCGTAGTGTACAGTAATGGTGGCTGGTGCACGTAAAATCTGTTGTGGCCGCACTGTCCTCCATGTTCCCATAAAAAAAATATACCTCTGGGAGTCACCGAAGCGGGAGAGCCATCCCTTCCGTGGAAGATCAAAATCGTGATGGCATGTCACCGGACCACCTCTAGGGGTGTGTCTCAGACCGTCACCAATTGCCCATTTGCACAGCACTAGTGCGACGTAAAACCCAAATTTATCCATCCAAAATCCATCCAAATTTTGTGTGTATAGTACAAACTTTGGGCTGAAGAATGAACCATACGCTGAATCCATTATATTAAATTCCAAAAAACATAAGGCTGAATTTCTCTGAAGACTAAAACTAGGAGATATGTTGCACTGTAAAAGAGAAAATAAAAGGAAAATAAAAAAGTAAAATATCAACATAAACACCGTAAATTTTACAGTATATGTACCGTTTTGATTCTTTAAGGTATGAGCGCAGTATTTTTATGGTACATTAAACATAAAAAATACGGCATATGTACTACTTCATTCTTAAACGGCGTTTATACCATAAAATAAAAATATTCGAGTAAATAAATACCTCTAGTTTACGGCAGTTTTGGGCGGTTGAACAATTGACGATTAATCAGTCGTTAACCGCAGGTTTTACAAATGTCGATTATTCAATCACTTTCTGCAAATCTTACAATTAAAGATTAATTATTCATGATAATACAAGTAATGGCTTATTAATCAGTAATCGTGAAAATACAACTAATTTTTCAGATTATATGGTAGGAAAAATCACCAATTAAAACTATTTAGACGCGGTGTGTGTTTGGTAAAAAGGTCGATTGATTGCTCTAGGGTCCTAGGCCTGAGGGGAAGTGCCTCCCGTGGAGGTCTTTTTAAAGGGTCATTTAGACTCGGACTTAACCATTTACTTATTTATTTATTTTTGTAATGATAGGTTCGGGTGAACATTAAAAGATATTGCTTCTATTTGTTTGTAATGAGTAAATATAATTACCTTTCTGTTTTGTCTGAAAAGGTTACGGTACATGTACCATGCGATAGAAATTACGGCATATGTATTGGTCCAACGCTACATTTTATTGTACAGTGTGTGCACTTGTCCTATATTGAATTTACTTTATGCGAAGGAGCAGAATCTTGTTAGGGTGTATAATTTTTGTTTCTGCTTCGAAAAAAATGTTATGTGGGGAAAACCAAATTTGATTTGTGGACTAATTTCGTAGATTTATTTTGTCATTTTAACAATAATTTTGTACTGCTAAGCAAATAAATTTGCTTCGATTTTGGATTAACCAAAATAGTAAGTTTGAAAGAATAATCACTGTAAGTCAATGAGCGAGGGATGTGCTCTTTTCGATTATGGCAAGAAAATTTTTGGGTTCGTGTACTGGTCCAACCAAAAATATTTAAATAAATTACGTTTATGGGAGAAAATTCT
Source organism: Salticus scenicus (assembly GCA_963930645.1). Taxonomy (NCBI): domain Eukaryota; kingdom Metazoa; phylum Arthropoda; class Arachnida; order Araneae; family Salticidae; genus Salticus; species Salticus scenicus. The sequence continues at coordinate 129,233,151 of OZ005648.1, read as the reverse complement.
GATAAATATTGTTTAACATATTTAGATTGCATTAAACAAAATAAAATTAAAATAAATTTGTTATATGTATAAAAACATGTTTCACATAGTATATGGTATGAAAATATTTAAGTTTACAGGGCCACTCAAAAGTATTCCGATATGTTAGTGCTGTGTTTAGAAATGACTTGAAATGTGTTTCAAGTTGTGTCATGCAATTTTTTTTCGTGTTATACTAAATTTGGTTGGTATATAATTTATGTAAAATATACAGTGATATTTAAGATTAATACAATAAGTTTCAGAGAGTGTTTGGGCTGAAATTCTCAGCCTAATTTGAAATAAATTAAAAAATTTAGTAATACGACACTTAAGTGTTTTATATATATAGCTACAATAATAAAACAGGGCAATGAAGGAAACAGGGGTCTCCTTCATATAGAAGCTTTTGTTAAATAAAGCTGTTTCAAAAACTCCTGTTTAAAATGCATTATACATGTTCAGCTAGAGTACCTTACCTCCTATATGTTAGACTTTAAACTATCGATAATGTAAGGTAAGAGAAGTAAGGAAGAGAATCGAGATTTCCTCCGCAGATTATTTATTTTGGTGCTCGAATTATTAATATAGATAATGATCCTCATCTGTCATGAACGAATCCAGTTAGTACCGCTTCAAAACAGAAACTTTTGGCAGCCATTTTTTTTTTTTTCCGTTTGTTCAACTCACTGAGCTGGTTCAACTTACGGAAACATACATATAATATGTTTTGTATCGCACGTATTCTTATTTATTTTCACTAAAACCTTGAAAAACTATTCAATTGTAATGTTTAAAGATCTAAACTAAATATAATGGATCACTGGCTATTATAAACATGAATCTATAAATAGAATTATGTAACTTCATGATTGTAAGCAACGGAATACCAAATAAAAACAAACCAAAACTGTTGCCATTCAGAAAATACAAATTCCAAATGGATTCCGAATGAACGACTCTTTGACTGTTTCTACGAAAAAAAAAAAAAAAAAAAAAAAACCGCTTAAAATATTTCTAAAACATATTAAAGCCTTAAAACTCTTAAAATATTTGTAAAAGCATATTAAAGCCTTTAAAAATTTTTATCAAGCTTCATTCTTTGTTTACATTGTAAGGTATGATTGGCGTCGAGTTCAGTACGTAAATGACGCCAGTTGATTTTAGTTTTGAAATTAGTGTAAATTTATAGTTGGGATAGAATGTTTGGTTGGGCAAGTAAAGGTCACCAGTTGAAATGAGTATCCGCGATTGTAATGAAATGCTCGCCCTCTGGTGGGCTAAGGTGAAATTACAATAAACATGGTTTAATTCGAATTCCATACAGCCGCCATTGCTTGCCGATATTTAGTTTCACATATATTTATTGAATAAAAATGAATAAATACGGTAAAAAAGATAACACATACTGTTGTGTGCTACAATCTAACTCCAAAGGATCAAGAAATCCAGAATTGAGCTTCCATTTATTTCCAAATGACAAATTTAAAATTTCAGTTGCTTCGGCTAATGGAAGTAAAGAATTAATCAGATGATTTGAAATTAATATTTGTTCAACTTCAGTTAAAAATCTACTTCCGATCGAACTTTGAATAAACTGAAGTATTTTTTCCAAAAGCAATCAATTTTCCATAATGTAATGGCGGAGAAATTATAGTACGAATATTAAGTAGAATAACAAAAAGAACACTAATGGAAATGTTTACTAACAACTGCAGTGTTGAGAAAGCGCCATCTATCGATCATTACAATCGCGGATTGAAAGTAGAGTAGTATAAGGTGATAATGTCGAGTCAAGATAAAATGTTCGGTTGAGAATGAGAAAGTCCCTAGCTGGATCCCGGATATTTTGGCGATGTTGCGGGTGAGATAGCTGGTTGGAAGTATCGAGTAGAGTTGAATTTGGGTTAGCATGGAGTGTCTGTAATTATTGGATAGATAATTAGAAAATACGCAAGCAAAGTGATGACGTCACTGGCCGGCCGTGGATGCAAAAAAAAAGATTTCCTATGTTAATCGCCCATTGGATTTTTTGTAAAAAATTATTAAAAAAATTGAGGCAAATTATTTCCCGATTTTAATCCCCATATTTCGGTATCTGCATGCGTTAGATTAAGTTGTTTTTGCTGTAAAATTGATAAAATTTAAATTTTAAATTTCAAAACTCTAGAAAAAAAATGGCAAACTTCCATATGCGATTCAAAACATAAACATTTCATTTCAAAGGATGATATTTACACAATAAATTGTTGAAGTTGTATTTTATTTTTGTTTCTATGTGTGTGGCAACACCGATTGTAGTTGCTATTAGTTATTATTTCCGTGTTCTAATGTTTGGTTTTTGATTAAATGTTTTAATGTCTTTCGGAGCTCGTATCGTCACAATTCTTGATATAATCTTCATATTTTAAGTTAAAATAAGTCTTTTAACGTTAACAGGTTATGGGCTTTGACACGCTCGCCGCGTATTTGAGTACGTAAGCTAAGAGAAACTTATTTGAGAAACTAAGCCTATTTCTTAGTGCGTATTCTTGCTCATTTTAAGTCTAAAATGGATTTGTCAAGAACAGTGAAGCCTTTATCGGGAGAAAAAGATTTTCCGATGTGGAGACGAAAGATTCGTGATTTACTAGATTACCATGAAGGAGCATTGGAGGTAATAGACGGTAAATTAAAGAAACCAGAAGAGTTACCTGACACGGCCGATGCAGAAGCAAGAAAGATGTATAAAAAAGCTGTTAAAGGTTTTCTTATTGGTTACAATGGTGATGAACATTATAGAATTTGGATTGCAGAAGAAAGAAAAGTAATTCTTTCAAGAGACGTAATTTTTCATGAAAAAATTCAGAAATGTGAAAAATACAATAAAGTATTATTGCAAAGTCCAGACCACGGAGTAATAAGACGTCCAGACAATGAACTTAATTCACCTAATCAGGAAGGGAATACAGAGAAAAAAGAAGAATTGGAAAGGAAGAAAATCATTTCAACTGAAACTGAAATTGAGAGTGAAGATGAAGAGAATGAATCAAAGTCTTCCTACAGTATGAGATTGAGAGATCGATCACAGTTAAAGAAACCTGCACGTCTTGATGACTATATCATGGAAGTAGAGTCATTCATTTATGATGAAAAGAACATATCAAGAAGCTATAGAGAGTCGAGAAAAGGACAATTGGAGAAGAGCCATGGAAAATGAAATGAATTCATTAAAAGAAAATTATACATGGGAACTCACAAAATTACCTGTAGGCGTCAAGGCCATACCATGCAAATGGATATATAGAATCAAGAGAAATCCAGATGGTCGTATCGATAAGTACAAAGCAAGGCTTGTTATAAAAGGTTTTGTTCAACGCAAAGGAATCGATTATGAAGAAACATTCAGCCCTGTCGCAAGAACAAGCACTATAAGAACTTTAATTAGTATAGCAGCAAGTGAAAATATGACTTTAATGCAATTTGATGTTTCAACAGCATTTCTATATGGCAAATTAGAGGAGGATGTTTTCATGCGTCAACCGGAAGGCTATGAAGATGGAACTGACAGAGTATGTCACCTAAAGAAAAGCCTTTATGGTTTAAAACAAGCACCATGGTGCTGGAATAAGCATTTTGGAGGATATTTGTTGAAACTTGGTTTTGTAAGAAGTGAAGCAGATCCATGTTTGTTTATAAGAAGAAACAACTCAGAATTGCTTTTGATAGTTTTATATGTTGATGATGGATTGGTTGCATCATCAAATAAAGATCAGTTAGAAAGTTTTCTCAGAGACCTAAAGAAAGAATTCAAAGTCACAGTAAAACCCGCTGAGTATTATTTAGGATTTCAAATTCATCATCAAGAAGATAATTCCATTAAATTATGTCAAACAGCCTACACAAAGAAAGTTCTAGAAAAATTTGGTATGAACGATTGCAGACCTGTATCTACACCCATTATCAAAGAAGGTTCTCAATCAGGGAAAGTAGACAGCACCGAAAGAACTTTTCCTTACAGACAAGCTGTTGGAGCCTTAATATATATCATGACAGGAACTCGACCTGACATAGCATACGCAATAGGAGTAGTATCTAGATGTCTGGAAAATCCAAATGAAGAAGATTGGCTGAGAGTTAAGAGAATATTTCGATATTTAAAAGGAACTCTAGATAAAGGACTAATCTACAAGTCAGGATACAAGAAGGCTATTCTAGAAGGCTACAGTGATGCTGATTATGGAGGAGATACTACAACTGGTCGTTCAACTACAGGCGTTGTTTGCATTTATGCTGGTGGAGCAATTTCATGGTTTAGTAAAAGACAATCTTCTGTAGCACTTTCTACCACAGAAGCTGAGATAGTCGCAGCCAGTGAAGCAGCCAGAGAATTAGTCTGGTTAAAGAGACTGATTAGTGAGATTACAAATCAGAAATTGATACCAGAATTACAAGTTGACAATGAGGCAGCAATCAGATTGTCACAAAATCAAGGTGAATTTCATAAACGAACTAAACACATTCGCATCAGACATTTCTTTGTAAGAGAGATGGTAGCAAATGAAGAACTTACTGTAAAGCGTGTATCAACAGAATTTCAGCTGGCAGACCTTCTAACGAAACCACTTTATAGCCCTAGAATTTTGAATTTGTGTAAAAATATAGGACTAACATAGAACTCAGTAACAAAAACAAAATAAGGGAAAGTGTTGAAGTTGTATTTTATTTTTGTTTCTATGTGTGTGGCAACACCGATTGTAGTTGCTATTAGTTATTATTTCCGTGTTCTAATGTTTGGTTTTTGATTAAATGTTTTAATGTCTTTCGGAGCTCGTATCGTCACAATTCTTGATATAATCTTCATATTTTAAGTTAAAATAAGTCTTTTAACGTTAACACCATTAATCCAACTAAAATACTAATTAAAAGGAAAATGATAAATATTCTATCATAATTTGAAGTCAAATTTGTTTTCAAATGTCTAAATAAAGTGTCTGATATAAGATACTCATATGTTGCAGCGGAATAGATTTAATATATCTGTCATCCTTGGCGGAAAAAAAAATATCGCCAAATTATTTTGGCGAACATATTTAACTCCTTTCAAAAATCATGGTTATTTTAACAACTTATATTAAGAGAGCGATGAATTATATGAAACAATATTTCGTACAATACATATTACCAAAATAAACATCTGTCATGTATATTTTCGTATTATGTTTTTAATCGCCAAATACAAAAAACGCCAAAGATGACACAGTTTTGAAACTTAAAATTTTGTCAATTTGACAGCAAAATAACTCAATCTAACACATGGATACGATAGCATATCTATACCCAAATACAGGTATTGAAATCGGGAAATAATTTTTCTCGATTTTTAATAATTTTTTACAAAAAATCCAATGGACGATTAACATAGAGAATCTTTTTCTTGCATCCACGGAAGGTCAGTGACGTCACACTTCGCTTGCGTATTTGAAAACAGGATCTTCGATAGTCTTAAAAAAAAAGTATTTTGGTAAAATGAAGTGAATAGTTTTTTACTTTCTCTTACCCATAGGGTCGAGAAAGTATTGTTTTAGGGTCAAATTTTCAAACGTGGGTTTTTGTTATACTTACATGTTCTGAGTTCCCCTGAATACGAAAATCATGTTTTTAGTGAATGGTCTGTGTGTGTGTGTGTCTGGATGTCTGTGTGTCTGTTATCAGCATATCTCAAGAACAAATAGTAGCAGAAATTCCAAACTCGGTATTCTAAATGTGTATCATATAGGGATGCTACAGTAAGATTTCGTTGAGATGAAGCAAATGGTTCGTGTACAGGGACATTCAAAAGTATTTAAATACATTACGTCTATGGGGGAAATTGCAGGTAAGTAGAATTTAACATCTATAGACTGCGCTAGACCAAATAAAACGAATATATATTTTTTGTAATAGAGATAATCAACTGGGATTTTTTTTTTTTTTTTTTTTTTTTGTGTGTATGTAGGAGTCTCGCCGCCCCCCTCCCTCGAGGGGAGTAAATTTTCATGATGGGTATCTTTCAAAAGAGCTCGACAATACCTTTAAAAATAAAGTTATTGATTCTTTTCAATTTTAACAAAAAAAAAAAAATTTTTTTTTTTTTTTTTTTTTACTTTAATATTGAGAATAAATTCTTTTTTTTTTTTTTTTTTTTTTTTTTTTTTTTTTTTGGATATTTAGTGTTATACTACTTCTCTAATATGGAAATCGTCTGTATTATCATACAAGATAATTTTTTTAAATAATAATTTTAATAAATAATTTTTTAAAAACAGAATTTTTTTTTTAATAACCGAATTAAATTCTGTATAAATGTAGGTGCATTAATGAAACGAGGGGTTGAGGAGGGCCAGAACTAATTATCATATAAAACTCTTCCGAAGCCTAATTTGAATTGTTCAACATAGGTTTACATAACAGTACTCGTTATCTTACCTGTTAATCTCCAACCTGTACTTATAGTATTAAATTTCAGGGTAAGAGAAAGTCGTGTGAGTAACACACCAGATTATTCTTATTATGAGGACTTTAAATAGATCACTTAACGGAACACTGGGATGAGTTGTTGCTGTAGTGGTTGTCGGGCCTATATTTTTTGTCAGCGAGCAGTTTTTTTTTATTGTCATTCATATTTATTGATCGGGTAGAATTTTTTTAATTTCAGAACGAAAATTATAAAATATCGAAACACATTTGATTTATAAACAAAAATTGAAATTACATTTAAATGATCACGTGGTAATCTTCATGTTCTAAACATTGTTTTCAAGATTTATTGTTCACATTCCGTCATTTTTGACGGGGTTATATACTAGTTCATAAATACTAGTGCAACTTATATTGTGAGAGTATAAGTAAAATATTCGCTAGTGAGTCCTAACTATAGTTACAAAGAATATTTCAAGTACACAAAGTTGGGCGTCTATAAAATTACGATGGATATTAAATTTCTTCGTCAACGAAAATTCAAAAAGTATTTATAGTATTTTGTTAAGTTTTCACAAGACAAATTATTATAAGGGTAAGAACAAAAATGTCTCATTCCTAAAAAAACAAACAAAAAAAAAAAAAAACAATTTCATACCACTTAAAAATCAAATAAAAAAGTAGATTAAAAAAATTAATTAGACATTCGTGCTAACTATTTTGGTTTGTTTTACATACGGCACCAAATTTAGTGTGAACGTCATTTTTAAGTTCTGCTTATAAGAGACATACATATATGCCAATTGCTAAAAACTTGACTTTCGTGTTTAGGGGACCTTAAAACGTGATATAACACAGAGCTGAAAACTAAAAAAAAAAAAAAAAAAAAAAAAAACCTTTCTTTACTGTATTACTGTTCAGAAATGAAAACATTTCTGAACAGCTTTCGTTGATGGTAAAATGCAGTAAACGACTTCCATCAAATAAGTTCAATAGAAAACAATGTTTTCGCTTAATTTTGGGTAGCGCTGTATATTGACTATAATATATATATGTACCACACTGTGTACTTTAATTTAGCTCAATATTAAAAACAGAAAACAAAACCTGAAATGCACGTTTAGCAATTTCTAAGTATATAACTTAATAGGGTAGGTGCTCCAGTGATTGGCATGCTCCAGTAATTGACATCTATCCCGAAATAATTAACAAATAAGAAAAATAATAAAATCTTATATTTTACATATAAGAATTTTAACATTTTATGTCAAACACTGGAGCATAGGGTGCTAATAACTGGTAAAATGAATAACTTAGCAGTGTCAAACACTGAATCATAGATTGCCAATTACTGAAAAAATGAAAAACTAGCAGTGTCAATTACTGGAACATTGAGTGGATGTCAAATAAAAATTCATAAAAAAAAAATTGTTATCAAATGTATATATTTTAACATATATGTGGTTCTGAATGTCTTTCATACCATATGTACTAACTTAAGATTTCTAAAAGTACTTTCTGATGACTAGAACATTAAAAACCTCAGAGATTGCTCTAAAAGTGTCAATCACTGGTGCACTTACCCTATATCCGAATTCTTTCGGGTAGCCCTGTACACGAATGATGAATGATTTGCTTACCATATTCTGCATAAAACATGCTTTTATGCATATAAAAAATATGTACTTATTTCATTTTGTTTAGCGAAGTCTATAAATATTAATATGTACCCGCCAGAAGTTTTACCCATGGACGCTATTTGAATTCTCTTGGATGTCCCTGTACCTGAACCATTTGCTTGATCTCAACTAAAAGGTTAGGGTAGCATTCTTATATGATACAGATTTAGAATACCGAGTTTAGGCTTCTTGCTACTATTTGTTCTTTAGATGTGCTGATAACAGACACACAGGCGAGTCACTAAAAACGTTTACGAATTCAGAGGGCCTTAAAATCTGTAAATGTAACGAAACTTCAAGTTCGAGAATTTGACACAAAACCAATACTTTCTCTATCATACATGGGTAAGCGAAAGTAATTAATATTGGAGCTTGTTATTGTGCGATATTTTAAAGAATATTAGGAAGGAGGAACAAAGTTTAAAATATCTTGCTGTAGGTAGCAAAATAGGCACATATGATCATTCATTATCAGATTAGTGTAAAAATATCCCAATGGAACATTTTTACACACAGTAAAAAAACTCACAAAAAAAATTATGTAAAAATATTTTATTAATGTTAAGAGCCATTTTTTTTAAAGCTGGACAAAGTCTATGGAGGTGTGATAGTTGACATCTTCAATTTTTCCGAAACTTTCAGGATGTGTTAGTAGTACTGTGATAAGAAAAAGTGAAATTTAATTTTTTCTGAATTTGATTTGTTCGACCTACAGAGGGGGTCAAAGTCTGAGGCCGTAAATAAAGGGTGCCATTTTAATATAATTTTACTCCTAAAGCCATTCGTGACCCATGTCAATTTTTTTTAAAATACGGATACTACTTGATACTAAGTACATTTTAGCATAAACAGTTTGGTGGGTCATTCATGGCTTTAAAGGCCAGGGTCATTCAAAAGTGCAGTTTTCGTTGATTTTTTCCATGTTTTCAGTCTGAATATCTGCTAAAGCCATGAGTGCCCCATAAAAATAATTATGGTGTTAATTACACACCTTAGTACAGAACTTAAAAATATTTAAAATTGCATGGGTCACTCTTGGCTTTAGTAGATAAACGGTCTCAAAGTTGAAAATTTTCAAAAAAAGGTCAAATTTGATGGCAAATTACTCTATAAGCCATGAGTCAATAACTATGAGAGAGAGTTTTAATTATACCCTAGAGGGTCTAGTTTTAGACCCAGGTTACAAACCTATGGGGCTTGTAAGATTTATTTAGATATAGTCTATTTTATATCGCCAATGTGTACCCGTTCTATGTAGTACAAAACGTTTGAGACCCAATTTTGTAATACATTAATGCTTGTTTAAAACTTCCCATTTTACATTACAGAGGTCAGCATCAAAATAAATATAAAATAAATATAAAATTAAAAAATCTGGAGTGACTCCATTCGACTTTCCGAACATTGAGTAATTAACAGTTTTGTAGATAAAGCCTATAAATGCTTGATTCGCCAAAATGCTTATAGTTAGTGCAACAGTGATTTATAATATTCATATAAATTTTCAGCTCAATTGAATCAGACGTTTAGATGCTATCGCACTTTTAAAAATTTGGTCCCATAGGCCCTAAAGTTAAAGAATTTTTCTTTGTGTCCCTGTAAAAACACTATAAGTGCTAGATTCTCCAAATTCTATACTGACTGAGTATCTGTGACCTATAATATGTGTATAAATGTTTTGCTCAATTGAATAAAGCGTTTAGATGCTATCGTACTTTTAAGATTTTGGTCCCATAGGCCATAATGATAAACAAGTTTTCTTTGTGTCCCTGTAAAAAAACTATAAGTGCTAGATTCATCAAAATCGATAGGGTTCTTGCTACGGTGACTACCAACTTACAGCTCATTCGAGCAAAGCGTTTAGACGCTAGCGTGTTCACTCACACACATACACACACACATACACACATACATATATCATCGTAAAAAGAGTGAAGACGGACTCAGGGAACCTCGAAACGTATAGAAACCTCAAAATCTCAAATTCGGATTTTTGACATGATTACAATACTTTCCTCACTATAGTGTTCGGAAAGTAATAACCTTAGATACATCTGAAATGTGCATATTGTTATATTATGTAAAACATATATAGGGTGATGAAAACAAGACTGTATACAAAATAATAATAATAATAATAATAATAATAATAATAAAAATTGCGCATGAGACTAATTGAAACAGGTGTTTCAAGTAGCTTCCCCTATATTTGTTTCAGTTGGCCCCTGCCCACAATTTTCACTTCACGAGATGTTAAGCTACCAGTACTTATGCTCGTGGGCGTTTCAAATCATATGATTAGCAAGCTGCACCTATACACTATAAACGCTGAATCAATCAGAAACATTCACCAATTTTTGTTACATAAAATGCAACATCACTTAAAAATTTGAATTTTTACTCACAGTAAAAAACAGTACTCAAAAACAGTTTTATCCTCATAAAATCGACAGATGTTTACATACACATCTTTTTTTACATTGTAAAGTAGGTTTTCTGTGTCTGTACTTCCCTTTATTGGCAATGTATAAGAACTTAAAAACTGTATTTTTTGTTTCCATGTTTCAACTTACTCCGTACTTCAACTTGCCCCTGTCTCCCTTATGTAATTTTTACTTTCCGAACACTATAGTGAGGAAAGTATTGCAGTCATGTCAAAAATGCGAATTTGAGATTTTGATATTTCTATACGTTTCGAGGTCCCCTGAGTCCGTTTTCACTATTTCTGCGATGATGTATGTATGTATGTGTGTATGTATGTGTGTATGTGTGTGAGTGAACACGCTATCGTCTAAACGCTTTGCTCGAATGAGCTGCAAGTTGGTACGCATGCTGGAAGTCACCGTAGCACGAACTCTATTAATTTTCATGAATCTAGCCCTTATAGTTTTTTTACAGGGACGCACAGAAAAATTCTTTATCATTATGGCATATGGGACCAAAATTTTAAAAGTGCGCCTTATTCAATTGAGTAAAAAAATCATACACATATTATAGGTCACAGATACTCAATCTGTATAGATTTTAGAGAATCTAGAAGTTGTGGTTTTTTTTACAGGGATACAAAGAAAAATTCTTTATCATTATGGCCTATGAGGCCGAATTTTTAAAAGTGTGATCGTGTCTAAACGCCTTATTAATCTGAGCAAAAAATTTGTACACATGTTATAGGTCACAGTTGCACCAACTGTATAGATTTTGGTGAATTTAGCACTTACAGTTTTCTTACAGGGACACAAAGAAAAATTCTTTATCATTAGGGCCTATTATGGGACCAAATTTTTAAAAGTGCGATAGCATCTAAACGCCTTATTCAATTGAGCTGAAATTTATATGAATATTATAAATCACTGTTGCACTAACTATAAGCATTTTGGCGAATCTAGCATTTATAGGCTTTATCTACAAAACTGTTAATTACTCAATGTTCGGAAAGTCGAGTGGACTCACTCCAGATTTTTTAATTTTATATTTATTTTATATTTATTTTGATGCTGACCTCTGTAATGTAAAATGGGAAGTTTTAAACAAGCATTAATGTATTACAAAATTGGGTCTCAAGCGTTTTGTACTACATAGAACAGGTACACATTGGCGGTATAAAATAGACTATATCTAAATAAATCTTACAAGCCCTATAGGTTTGTAAACTGGGTCTAAAACTAGACCCTCTAGGGTATAATTAAAACTCTCTCTCATAGTTATTGACTCATGGCTTATAGAGTAATTTACCATCAAATTTGACCTTTTTTGAAAATTTTCAACTTTGAGACCGTTTATCTACTAAAGCCAAGAGTGACCCATGCAATTGTTCTGTACTAAGGTGTGTAATTAACCCCATAATTATTTTTATGTTGCACTCATGGCTTTAGCAGATATTCAGACTGAAAACATGGAAAAAATCAACGAAAACTGCACTTTTGAATGACCATGGCCTTTAAAGCCATGAATGACCCACCAAACTGTTTATGCTAAAATGTACTTAGTATCAAGTAGTATCCGTATTTAAAAAAATTGACATGGGTCACGCATGGCTTTAGGAGTAAAATGATATTAAAATGGCACCCTTTATTTACGGCCTCAGACTTTGACCCCCTCTGTAGGTCGAACAAATCAAATTCAGAAAAAATTAAATTTCACTTTTTCTTACCACAGTACTACTAACACATCCTGAAAGTTTCGGAAAAATTGAAGATGTCAACTATCAAAAGTGTCCAACTTTAAAAAAAATGACTCTTAATAATCGTGAAAATCTCATAGTTGTAGAGAAAAATTGTTCTTTAACTCATAAATACAGCATTGGATTGTAAATAACACACACACACACACACACACACACACACACACACACACACACACACATTCATACATATACATACAAAGCTCGCCAAAAGTCAACCCCCCCTCCCCCCTCTTGTGTCTTGGAAATCCGTTGGAATTTCTGAAATTTCTAAAACACATGTGAAATCAACTTCAGAGGGATTTCGTTTAACAAGAACACACACACACAAAAAAGGTCGGGGGGGGGGGGGGCAAACCTTAAAATTTCAAATGGGAAAGGGTATTTTTAATAGCTCGATGAAAAGGGTTTTTTAAGACAGACATTTTGGCAAAAAGAGTTTTGTTCTACTATGTTTTTTTAGGAAGTTGTGACAGATTAAATTTTTCATTTAACGTTCTCCCCCACCTTCCCACTGAATATTGAGAAAACCTTATAAAATCTGGAAACTGTAAAAAACCGCCAAATCAGTTTGAAGGAGCCTTCATTTGGCTTAAAAAAAATGGAAGTGGGAAATAAGGAGCCTCCAGTAGGTCAGCTTTTAAATTTGAAACGGGGAGGAGTTGTTTGTTAATTCGTTGGAAAAGTTTTCTCAAAGCACACGTATTTTTGAAATGCGTTTTACATGACTTTTTTTTTTTTTTTTTTTTTTTTTTTTTTTAAATCTGATTAAATTCATTGCAGATAATCTACCTCGTTTTATCTGTATTTCAGGATTACGTCGGAATTTCTGAGAAATATAAAAAAAGTATTGAACGAACCTAAGGAAAAACCTCGCTTGATTTTTTTAAATTGGGGTGTGGGAGTAAAGACTATCATTTAAAAAAGTCTTATGATAAATTCTAAGGCATTTAAGAATGATAAAAGTGTTTTTTCCTTTTTCCCTAACTCTTGGGAAATGCCTCCGAATTTTTGTAAACTGTAAAGTCGTGGAAATTTAATTTTAATCTCTAAGAATGTAGCTGCAATATTCAAACGGGGGGTTGAGGGAGGCGGTAGTTCCACGCACACATAAATTTATATAGCTAAAGGTTGCTAATAAAACTATATCTAAAACAATTTTGAGTTATTATTTAAAATACTTTGCAAATAAAAACGAAGCATACAATAACGTCTAGAACGCCAAATTGAACTAAAGTCCGGTTTCCACTGGCGGCTCTTTCGACGGCTTCTATTCAGAATCCTTTGATGTGGTCATCCGGGCTCAAAACCCTCGAACGGGGTAGGAAGTCCCTGGTTTTAACCCCCAGCTGAGATAATTGAGGGGCCAGAGGCAGATATCTTTGTCAATTTTGCATGCTTTCCTTTGAAGTAACTGCGCAATCTGATAAAAAAAGGTTACAACTGATGACAAGACATTTGTCTCTTTGTGTCGGGAGCGTGATTAATGGTTTTTTGAACCTGGAAGCTCCAACTCCAGTGGAAACTGGCCTTAACAGAAAAACAGACGCTGTTTCAGTAGCATTTAGCTTTACCGCCGTTAGCACTGAAGACGGTACGTTAAGTGCTACCGAGACAGCTATCTGCTCTCTTATTATTTCTGTTTGGCGTTATAGACGTTGTTGCTTACCTTGTTTTTATAATCCCACGCTGAGTCTTCCATTAATATACTTTGTAAATGTTAAAATCTGATATCTCCCATCGTATACTTTAAGATGTAATAATAAGCTTATAGTATTGTAGGGTAAGAGAAGGTAGTGTGAGTGCCATAAAAGATTATTTTTCATTAGTAACTAAGAGTACCCCCCCCCCCCCCCTTAAAAAAAAAAAAAAATTAGCTGGGCATGCCCTCGTATCTTATATAGACTAGTTGAGATAGCTATAATCCTTCCAAATACTGACCAGATTCAATACTGCTTGACTTTCGGCGTTCTAATATTACCTGATCTTAAACAACTACTCCATTGCGGGACCAATTAAAAGAGGAAGAGAGTTAGTTCTTCGAGATGTGGAAAAAAATTGTTTGGTTATTTATTTTAATATTTAAATACAATTATATATATATATAACATATATATACATATATAATGTAGGAAGGACCAGTTAAAGATTTCTAGTTCCATTTTCTAAGAAACTAATATGGTGTGGCCATCACAAAACTGCCATCTTTACCATTTTAATAAATGAATTGGGAAGAAAATTAAGTAAAACCCGGAAAATGGCTCATAACTGCTCCAACTGTTGGACAAAATGCGCCCAAATTGGTTCAGCATAGTTTCCCCCAAAAGTCAACCTACATAATCTTTACACAATAGAAACTGGGAGATATATACTTTCCATAAATGAGGAAAGTTACAACACTGCAGCGTCTCTTTTCGACCGACATGCATCCAAATTGAGTTAGATAGCTTTTTATAACAGCTATATCTCATAACAAGTTCTGTATACTCTTACACTACAGAAGCTGAGATATAGCCCTTTCGTAAACAGGGAAAATTTCAACGTAGCAGTGCACCCTGGCCGATAGATACTCGAACTGAATCAGTGTAGTTTTACATAATAGCCGTCTTACATACCAAGTTCAGTGCATTCATGCATTACAGAAGCTGAGAGAAAGATTTCTCTATAAATCATCACAGCAGAGTCATCTACCGGCCGATATTCACCAAAAGTTGATGAAACTCAATTTATATTGACGTCCAGCTAAATGTAATATTTCATGATATTATATGCATTTGTTCTTGATTTAGATCTGTTGAGAGTGTTTTGTCAGAGACATATAGATAGTCATTACCTAAATATGAACAAATCGTGTACTGGACATCTGCAAACGGGTAAATCTGTCAAAAACTGGAAGCAGAAAAAATTTATGGGTAAAAAATTATCATTTTATAAATATAAAAGAAAATAAAAAAAGAAATAATCATCTGATGGAAAGGGGATGAAAGTTATGAAATCCAGTGACTTTATCTTGCAGGCAGTTTTAGGAACTTAAGCCTGCCCTGGATTAACTAAAAAATCTGAATTCCTTTTCAGTGATTTTTTTTCTTTCAAAAATAAAAATAAATACTTTAAATATATTTATCATGGAGAAAAAAAGATTAGTTGTGTTGAAGTCTGATTAATCCGCTTTCATTCAGTACTTAAAAAATAGAAAGAAAAAGGGGAAAAAAAAGAAAGGAGTGTAACATTACTTAAGGTTTCTTTACGCTGAATTCTACTCAGTGTGTCTGTTAGAAGTCATATCTACAATATATTTTTTATTTTATTTTTATTTCTTATTTTCAAGAAATCGAACATTCTGGTTTGATTTCCTGTCTTTATTTTAACTAAAATGTATATATTTTTTTGTTATATACAGTGCGTTTGGAAATGATAGGTTAACCTTATAAAAGTGTGAAATCTCTAAAATTAACAAGCACAAATTCTTAATTTTATTTTAATAATCTCATATTTACAAAAGGAAAAAAATAACATAAAACTTTGTCACATTATATAAAATAACTTAAAATTATATAACAAAAGCCATACTTGCCAACCATCTCATTATGAACCGTACAGTTTTTAGTACCCGCCTTTTTTTTCACAGCAGTCATTTTTTAGAGTAATTTTATTATTTAATCGTAACAAAATTTGGAGAGAATAACTCTAAAAATAAAGTGGTGTGAGAAAAGGGGCATTTTTTCAAGGGGCGTTAACAATTGTATGGTTATTAATGAGATGGTTGACAAGTGTGCAAAAACTTAAAATTTACAGAAATCGCCTTTTCGAAAAGATAGGTTCACAGAGCTAAAAATAAAATAAGGTTTTTTAGTAAGAAATTTTCCCACCTTTATGCAGAGTAAGTTCATAAATTCTCTTCGGCATGTTTCTTATAAGTTTTCGCATGTAATTTTTGCTTATTTCGGCCCATTTGGACGAAATAGCTGTTTTTAAGTTTATCAGAGAATTATAAATTCTTCCACCTCCATAAACTTCTTTAGCAAGTTTACCCTATGCGTTTTCATATCGGGTTGAGATCCGGGGCTACAAGCAGGCCAATCGAGAACCTGAATACCATTATTCAATAACCACTCAAAAGTAGAATTCGCAACGTGAACGGAAGCATTGTCTTGCTGCAATGTAAAAAATGGTCCTCCAATATCTTCTGCAATTGGTAGAAAATGTTTATCAAGTACTTCCTGGTACCCTAAAGCATTCAAACGAGTGCTTATGAATGCTATGTCTGTTTTACCATTCCATCCAAACCCCGCCCATACCATGACAGATCCACCTTCTGCTTGTCTTTTAGAAAATATTGCTAAATGACAATAGTTCGAAAAGAAAATAGTTCTAAAAGACAATAATTACGTAGGTCATGCCAGTAAAATTGGCAGCCGTGTGGCCTATCCAAATTCAATTTTTTTTCACCACTAAATACTACTCGATGCCTTTCATCTTTCCATGTCATAAATTTTTGGGGAAATTTCAAGCACTTTTCTTTTGTTTAGATGTTAATTTAGGAGCAGCTTTTCTTTTAATATACGCCAAATTTTCGTAATTTTTTACTGCTCTATGGACTGTAGACTTTGACAACGGAGGGTTTTGTTGTTGGGCTAAAGCAGACAAACTCACATTCCCACTTTTCAACTGTTTAAATTTTTTTTCTCTGCATACGTTTTGTCACTTTTGATGGCCGTCCGGTAGATTTCTTCTTTCCGTATTCACTTCCTAATCTCAAAAATGAATTCACAACACTACACGATCTCTTTAGTAGTCTATCAGTTTCTCTTCCAGACTTTCCAGATTGTTTATAGGCAAGTATTTGTCTCTGCTCTTATAATGACAGACGACTTTTACGACCCATATCGCTTCTAGCCAGTAACGAGCTCTTATAAGAATTTCAATTTGAAATACCAACAATTTATAAAGCAGAAACCTTCAAAACGTCATTTAACACGTAGCTTACAAAAATTTGCATAATTCCTTTAAAAAATAAAAACAATTTTGGAAATTGAACCTATCATTTTGAAACGTTGTTTTAATTAAAAATCAAGTTAAATATTAATTAAATAACTATTTTTACTTTTTCTTACCCATAGAAAAAATATTAGAAAGGATAAAGAAAGTATTGTTTTTGGGTCAAATTTTCGAACGCGAGTTTTTGTTATATTTACATGTTCTGATGTCCCCTGAATACGAAAATCATGTCTTTAGCGAATGGTCTGTGTGTCTGTTATCAGCATATCTCAAGAACAAATGGTAGCAGAAAGTTCAAACTTGGTATTCTAAATGTGTATGATATAGGAATGCTACACTAAGCTTTTCGTTGAGATGAAGCAAATGATTCGTGTACAGGGACACCCAAGAGAATTCAAATACATTACGTCTATGGGGTAAATTGCAGGTAAGTAGAGTTTAACAGCTATAGACTGCACTAAAACAAATGAAATGGATATATATTTTTTATGTGCATAAAATATAAAAACATGTCTCATGTAGAATATGGTTGGGAAATAATTCATTGTTCATTTACAGGGATACAGAAAAGAACTAGATTATAGTGCGACAATAGTTGAAAATTAATGGAAGTGTATTTCAGGTTATACCGTGTGTTATTACTATAAAATTATATTTAGGTGCACCATTTGGTCTGTACATAATCTTCAAAAGATATACATGGCTGAAAATATTTAAGAGATAACATTTTTTTTATTGTTAGTGGAAGTGCTTTACTATAATACACTCTATAACAAAAAAAGCGACACACCAATAAGGAGAAATGCAAACTGGACACAAATTGATATGCATCGATGGAAAACAGGTTTCGATGGAAAATGCAAAATTTTAAAGTGTGGCTGCCATCGAATGAGCATGTGACGCTGCAGTGTATCTTAACTAAGCAATTGGCAGAATATTAAAAATGAGAAATTTTGATTCCAGGTCATAAATTCTTCGAGAATTTCATTCCATCTACTCAGATAGACTGTAACTATGCCTCGCATACAGGTGAGCAAGCAATATGTGCTGATGACACCATTTGAGAGAGGTGTGTAGTTGGGCTCAAAGAAGCCAGTTGGTTTAATCTGTGAATTGTTTGACATTTGGATAGAAGTGATGCCACTATTAGATGATATTGACAGGAGTGGGTGAACAATGGCCGAACACAGCGTCAGGGAGAAATCGGTAGGCCTAGAGAGAAGACAGAATGTGAGACCCAACAATCGTCACAGCGGTAATCAAAACCACAGTTCATCATTTTCATCGATACTACGTGCAATTGGTAGTTCAGTGACTTCAAAAACCGGTTCAGAAAAATGGGGCTGAGCTCACGAAGCCCCTTGTGCGGACTACTATTAAACTTTGTATACGTTTGCAGTAAAATCAGGATCGTTTGAACTGGAATGTCACTGAATGGAGTAGAATTGTTTTCAGTGATGAGTACCACTACGATTTGAGCCCCGATAACAAGCGAAGACGCGTCTGGAGGCGCTCCGAAAAAAGTGGGGATTCGAACCCAAAAGTCACCAGCTATAAGGCCCGACAACCAGGAGTGATTGTCTGGAGTGTCACTTCATTTCATAGCAGGACCCTTTTGGTTGTCATCCGTGGCATCTTTACAGCACATTGGTACGTCGATGACATTCTATGTCCCGTTGTGTTTCCTTTCATATCACGCAATCATGGCAGTATATTTCAGCATGATAATGCCCGCCTGTGCACAGAGGTAGTTTCTACTGCTTGTTTTCCTGCTTGCCTAACATTATTTTGGCCAGTAATGTCGCCAGATCTCTCTCCTACTTAGGACGTTTGGAGCATCATGGAAAGGTCCTACAACCAGCTCGGGATTTTGCCAATCTAGCGCGCCAATTGGAAAGAATTTGGCATGATATCTTGCAGGAGCATATCTTCCAACTCTATCAATTAATACTAAGCCGAATAACTGCTTACATAAGGGTCAGAAGTGGACCAACGTGTTATTTACTTGTTAACTTTTGTGAGACCGTTTCTCTTGATTAAGCCATCCAAATTTTCTGAAACGGTAATCATTTGTTTTTCTTCGCATGTACATCACATCTATACAATTTTCGTCTCATTTGGATAACTCCTTCTTGGTGCGTCGATTTTTTTGTTATAGAGTACATTTTGTCATGTCCTGAAAAGTTGCTCAGGAACTGGAATGAATTCCTCATAGACATATGGTAAATAATATATGTTTTAAAGCTAAATATTCATTGCTTGTTTTTTGTATATTTACACGTTTTGAGGCTTCCTGATTACCGAAGTCAAATTTTTAACATTCGATCTTTGTCTGTGTTTCTTAGAGTAACTTAAAAACGGATAACTTTAGGAGATCCAAAAGTTGTGTTTTCAAGTTTGTTGTTGCAAAAGTTTGATCAAGACTGATAATTTTCAAGGTATGTTGCATGCGAAAGTTGTCTGAATAATTTTAAATGAACTTTTAATTTTAATAACAGATTTAAATTCTATATAAATGTATGTGCATAATGAAGCCCCCTCTCACACAGAACTAGTTACCATATAAAACTCTTCCAAAGCCTAATTTGATTTGCTTTAACATAGGTTTACATATCAGTTCTCGTTATCTTACCTTTTAATCTCCAACTTATATTTATAGTATTAAATTTCAGGGTAAGAGAAAGTCGTGTGAGTGACACACCAGATTATTCATTTTATTTTGTGTCATGCGAATTCGAAATGATATTTTATACACAGTCTTGTAAAATATACAGATAATATTTATTTTGCTGTTGCCAGACTTAGAAATTACGGTAGAAAAAAAAAAAAAAGTTGGTTGATAATTCACAAATATAAGGAATTATTTCATTCATTAAAATATGCACCGATATTGTCTGTACATTTTTATCATTTAAGTGGAAGAATGTTCAAGTCGATGGTATAAAACCCTGGCAGACGAGAATCAATGAATTCCTGGAAGGCCAATTTTACAGATTTTTCGGAATTGAATAGTTTTCCTGTTAAAACGTTGTCCAGATTGATGAAGAAATAGTATTCAGTGGGGGCTAGGTTTGGAGAGTATGGAGGATGACGAAGAAGTTCCAACTCAAATTTGCCACAGTCGTTTTGCCACAGTCGTTTGTGCAGTGTGTGGTCTAGCGTTGTAATGGAATGAGATAGAAGACGATCTGTTGACTAATATAGGCTGTTTTTCTTTTAAGATTTTTCAACATTTTGTAATACTATTTTGATAAGTAATTATTTGTCGAGTGATGATCTTAGTCTTTATGCGGTTTATAAAAAAGTAAGTTGATGATAAAAATTAGCGATCAAACTAAAAAATATATGAAAATTGGGGATGTGTGCTTCAATAATTTTGCTGCCGAATGTATTACAACTTTCCTCATCTATAAGATTTAATATTTCATATATTATTTGTATTTAAATTCATTGTTGATAAATTTGTGAGTTGTCCTAATGTAAATTTATCTAGTTACTATACAAAACTAAAGTTAAAAAAATAATGCTCACATATAAACAATAAACAAGAAAGAAAAATAATGCAGTACGCATTGATTAGTAACACTTTCAAACTGTACGCAATTGTTGTATGGAATAACTTTTAATATTCTTTGCCTAGGTTATCACACAACAGACAGAAGGACTGAAAAACATACAGATAGACTAATTGGTTTTAAAATTACTCTTAGGTATTTTGGAAAGTGTTAAAAAAGCTTAACGCAAAAGAAAGTGCAGCCGTTAGATTATAATTACAGCTTTTAATCTCTCTGAATATTTTACTGTAGCCCTGTGAATCTGAAAGTTAATCATATCATATTCTATACCAAACAATATTTTAGAATATTAATAATACATGTCAATGTTTTTATGATTTTTACAGTAGAAAGTCTTTTAAATATAACTTTTTAAAAATTCTGTCCTAAAACGTAATACATTGCCTTTTTTTTTATTGTCGTTGTTGTTGTCCCTGTAAAAAAACTAGTTGCACGGGACCTATTAATGACATTTTAAATAGGGAACATTCCATAGGGAACTTGAGTGTATCATTTTTCAAAAATTCTCAAAATATTTACGGATGGTAGGAGCCGGAGACAAACAAATAGAAAGGTAGACAATCGGACAGACAGATGCACAAATTGAAATCATATTCCCACTAAAATTATAAGAAAGTGTTAAAACGCTCATGTAAACAAAAGTGCAATTCCAGCAAATTTTTATTAATACCTCTTAATGTAACTGATTATTTTTGTGTGGCCCTGTAAATCTATTGCTAACCATACTATATTACATAAAAGGCACCCTTTTGTGCATACGAATAATATATTTCAATTGCATTAAGCTTTGTGAAAAATAAAATTATTAAAATTTGGTTTATAAAAAAAACTCTCATACAACACAATGCTTTGGAATAATTTCAAGTACCCCTGTACACAAACAAGTTAGAAATTTTCTCTATTTTACATAGGAAACATCCGATAGGGAATTGAATAACATATTAAAATTTCATTAAAGTATCTATACATTAAAGGTATTAAAATATGGCTTATAGAAACTCCTCTCATAGAACAGAATGCTTTCGAATACTTTTGGGTGACCCTGTAGACAATGCAGAAGAGGTATTCACTCCATTTTCAATAGGGAACATTCGATAGTGAACTTGAATAAAATATATCGGTTTAAAGAAATTCCATAAATATATACGGGAATTAGAGCTCAGAAAAACAGACAGAGAGACGGACAGACGGACAGCAGAACAGTCAGACAGATACACAAATTGAAATTATATCCACACTAAAAAAATGATAGAAAGTTTCAGAAACGCTTAATGTAAACGAAAGTACAATTCTAACAATTTTTTATTAATAGGTCTTAATATAACTGAATATTTTTGTGTCACCCTGTAAATCTAATGCTAATCATGCTATATTCTATGTAAAGCATTCTTTTGTGCATATAAATAACATATTTCAATTTCCTAAAACTTCGTCGAAAGTAAAGTTATTAAAATTTGATTTATAGAAATATCTCTCATAGAACGCAATGCTTTAGAATACTTTTCAGTGTCCTTGTATATAAAACAGTATTGGTCTTTAATCCATTTTATACAGGAAACATCCAATAGTAAACTTGAATAATATATTTCACTTTTCTTAAGATATGTGTACAGTAAAGGTATGAAAATATGATTTATAGAAATACGTCTCATAGAACACAATGCTTTGAAATACTTTCGGGTGCCCCTGTACACAAATTAGTAAAGGTATAAACTCCATTTTCAACAGGGAACATCCGATAGTGAACTGGAATAACATATTTCAATTTCATTAAGATATGTGTACAGTAAAGGAATGAAAATATTATTTATAGAAATACCTCTCATAGAACACAATGCTTTGAAATACTTTCGGGTGTCCCTGTATACAGACCAATAGAGGTATAAACTCCATTTTCAAATGGAAACATCCGATAGTGAACTTGAATAACATATATCAGTTTCAAGAAATTCCACAAATATTTACGGGAATTTGAGCGCGGACACACAGACAGACGGACAGACAGACAGACAAACCGAAGTCATTAACACTTTTCAACCTTGTTCGAAAGTGTTAAAAAAGTTAGAAAGTGTTAAAAATGCTTAATGTAAACGAAAGTACACTTTTAGCAAATATTTATTAATAGCTCTTTATATAACTGAATATTTTTGTGTCACCCTGTAAATCTAATGCTAATCATGCTATATTCTATGCAAAGCATTTTCTTTTGTGCTTATAAATAACACATTTCAATTTCATAAATCTTTGTGCTAAGTAAAGTTATTAAAATTTAGTTTACAGAAATATCTCTCATAAAACGCAATGCTTTGGAATACTTTTGTGTGTCCCTGTACACAAATCAGTGGTGATATTTACTTCATTTTATACAGGAAACAGCCGATAGTGAACTTGAATAGCATATTTTAATTTCATTAGGATTTGTGCACAGTAAGGGTATGAAAATATGGTTAATACAAATGCCTCGCATAGAACACAATGCTTAGAAATATTTTCGGGGGTCCCTGTACACAAACCAGTAGAGGTATAAACGCCATTTTCAACAGGGGACATCCGTTTGTGAACTTGTATAACATATTTCAATTTCATTAAGATTTTTGTACAGTAAAAGTATAAAAATATGGTTTATAGAAATGCCTCTCATAGAACACAATGCTTTGAAATACTTTTGTGTGTCCCTGTACACAAATCAGTGATGGTATTTACTCCATTTTATACAGAAAACATCCGATAGTGAACTTAAATAACATATTTCAATTTCATTAGGATTTGTGTACTGTAAAGGTATGTAAATATGATTTATAGAAATGCCTCTCATAGAACACAATGCTTTGAAATATTTTAGGGAGTCCCTGTACCAGTAGAGGTATAAACTCCGTTTTCAACAGGGAACATCCGATAGTGAACTTGTATAACATATTTCAATTTCATTAAGATTTTTGTACAGTAAGGGTATGAAAATATGGTTTATAGAAATGCCTCTCATAGAACACAATGCTTTGAAATATTTTCGGGGGTCCCTGTACACAAACCAGTAGAGGTATAAACTCAATTTTCAATAGGGAACATCCGATAGTGAACTTGAATAACATATACCAGTTTCAAGAAATTCCATAGATATTTACGGGAGTTAGAGCGCAGACAGACGGACAGACAGACAGACAGACAAACAAACCGAAGTCATAAACACTTTTCAACCTTGTTGGAAAGTGTTAAAAACGTAACAAGTGAAGATTACACATTAAAAATAATCATATAAAATTTAGAATAAATAACTGTGCAAACGCCCCCCCCCCCAAAAAAAAAAAAAAAAAAAAAAAAAAAGCAATACCTTCCTCAAGGGCGATTTATTACTGTAGGGAAGATAAATAGGTAAGACGTTTCTAAATTAGCGGCAGATGAATTTCTAAAAAATGATTAATTAGTGCCCAAAATCTCATTGTAAAAAAAAAAAAAAAAAAAAAAAAAAAAATATATATATATATATATATATATATATATATATATGTATGTATATATATAGATATATATGAACTAAAATATAACCAAATAATTATACGAGGAAATAAAAATACTTAAACTAAATGAGAAAAACTTGATCAAATTGTAATTTATCAAAGAAGAATAAGCATGAAAGTATAAAATATACGTCTACGCATGTAAAAGAAGTTGTGAAGTGTTAATGAAAAGATATATCGATATTTCTACACAGAAAAGATAATAATAATTTCAATTGAATTAACTAATTCAGAGTAGAAATATAAATATATAAATTCAATTAATATGTTCGGGACAACGCAAAACTTTCTTCTGTATTTTCCAATACAAATTCACACGGTGCAAATTATTTGTTATTTTTTTATCCATTATGAATGCAGACGATTTTCATCTCACAGAAGTATTACAGTAACTGTCCAACGAAAGTGAATTTTTACCATGAAGATGACAAAATTGCAGTATAGCAGCGTCACTTATTGGCCGTTATGCACTAAAATTGAATCAGCATGCTCCTTTTTAATGACCTTTTCATATATCAAGTTTTGTTTAATTATATGCAATAGAATTTGAGATATAGGCCTCCCTGAAATTACAAAAATTGTTGTATAGCAGTGCAACTTGTTGAGCGATTGCCACCAAAAGTTGATAGACACTAATTTATGTCAAGATGCACCTACATATAAATTTATATGCAAATTTATATTATGTGTAGCAGTTCCTGAGATACAGTCGCTTCAAAATTTTTGCCTTACACACAGACAGACGGACAGACAGACGTTTTCTAGAAATGGTCAAATCGTGTTCTGGACCTCTCAGAACATGTAAATCCAACAAAACCGAAAGTCGATATATTTTACGAATCCAATACTTTCTTCTGTTGAATATAATATTAATCCATCATGACTCTTACATAATTTCTATTACCGTACATTAATATGATTATATAACAGTTTAAGGTGAAAGACTGCAAACAGGTATTCTATTTGTACATTTTCAGTCGGTTTTAATGAAAAATTTAAAATAGTTTCAGAAACACTTGTGCTTGCCGTTTATTTCTATATATTGGTTGTTCGGTCCTGGTTAACTATTACTGTCAAAAATATTGCATTTAAGGTCATATTGTAAAGTTAAAATATAATTATCATTATATATAATATTAAGAGTTTTTAAAAATTTAATTAATTTACTATTTTTACAGTTCAATATTTTTGTTTTCAAGAAACAGTAAAAGTTTTAAGTTGAAAATGTGAACTCACTATCAAAGGATCATATGATTAATGAATATCGAATTTCCAATGTGCTCTACAATGAAATTATGGAATATATTCACTCTTCATATTCATTTCTTTATCGTAGGATAGTAATCCTCTTGCTTCCACCCTTACCTTGTCAACCTACATCTAGATCTTAGCGACTGTGTCATTAACTGAGACAATCATTTCAAATCCACCTTGCACTCGTTTCTAAGCTTAAACCCTCCCACTTCTGACGTCTGACATACTAACACGCCATTTGAAGGAACAGTCACGGAAATGTCTAGTACAGAGTTATCGTCATAGTACGGGAATTGTCCAGCAGATGGCTCTTGTTCTGGATCAATACTTGAGGGAGGGATCGCCAGACGCAGAGCATCCCGTGGAACATCGGGAGCAAAGGAAGAGGAGAGAAGGGATCTCGACCATCCCCTCTCATCCGCTCTGGACATGTACACCACGTGTGTTCGATTGTGATAGTGGATACTCAAGAGGTCCTCTGGAGTACCTCAGCAAAATGTACCCTCCGATTGCATCTTCTAGGCTTGTGCTTTTGATAATGTTTGTGGTCTTTGGATGGATGGCAGAAGTGCCTCGTGCTAGTGAAATTATAGAGCGTGGTTTGCGGCTAAAGACTGGCAAGTTTGGCCGCAGGATGTTAAAGATAGCCGGTGCTCTCAAAAAGGCCCTCAGGAGGAAAAAAAGAGACGGTAAGTTTTAACACTTTATACATGTGATATCTATAATCTTGTATTTAATCCTACGTATCCAACAAGGCTATCTCCAGTTTGAATACATTATACATATAATATTTCTTTTCCGATAAAAGTCATTCTTTGGTATACACAAAATAAATATAATGGGACGTGAGGATTTTTTTCTATTGCAATATCCGCTATAACAAACCTTCATATATTTTAGAATTTTATTTGTGTTAATTAATGTTAGAATAATTTTTGAAATAATTTATTTATTTCAATCATTTATAAATAATAGTCATAGCAAAGAGAGTCTTAGTCTACTCTTGGGACCTAGGCCTGGATGGGATGCTCTCCATGAAGAGTCTTTCTAAAGAGAACATCTAGGCTGTATTTATGCAAGTTTCAGAAAAAAAAAAAAACGTGGAAAACTCCTAGTGGCTAAGCCGATGAGCGCGGCAAGGGTTCGAACCCAACATCTCCAATCTACTAGCTTTGAGACAGAGAGAGTCTCACAAATCTAAGTTCTCTGTAAATATAACTTACAGAAATCTATTTATTTATTCGTTTTTATGAAACGGTTATTACGAGTACGATTATTTACAACTGTAATTAACATTACGTTTGATAGAAAACAAATTAATATAATATATACAACGTATCATTTCGGTATCTTAAACGGTTATTTTTTTGAACAGAAACTAAAAAGTATACATCTACTCCTCAACAGCCATATCCAGCAATTGCTGCACATTTAATGAGAAAATTATGTGGTTATATTTCATTAATTTCCATTTCAATTAAAAACATAGAAATATAGTATTAGAAGAACGTATATACATCTGTTCAAAGAAAAACATAACCTATTAATTTTTTTAACAACTGTTCATTGTTGAATAATAATAATAATAATAATAAAATAAATAAATAAATAAATTTTTACTTTTTATTATATAAATGTTATATAGTAAAAAGTCAGTTGTATAAACATAAAACTATTAACTATATCATATGTTTATTTCTTTATTTACTCATAGATAACCAAAGATAAGATGAATTAAGAAAAATCTACTTTAAAGATTATTTGGTTTTAAACTTGAAGCAAGTGGTAATGAAATATGATTCAAAACTTAATTTTGAAAAAACGACTTGTAAATATGTCATTCGAATGTGTTCCTCTATGGAAACAATTGTGTAAGAATAGCAAAGTTGCTTTTACTTTTTAAAGCAGCTAAGAAAGATAATATTGCATTTCGGTTTGTGTTTTTTGCTTGATAGCTTAAAATGTGGACAAAAATAAAATAAAATTAAATAAAATTAAATTAAATTAAAAATAAAAGTAAATAATGGTTAAATTTTGCAGCAAATTTTGAGAAAAACTTTTAACGTTTCCTTTTGTGCACTATATTTTCTAATATTAGAAGTTGTTTAAATTTTTAGCAAATAATCTTTATGTATCTGTAAAGAAATAAATCAAAATAATTTTCCCAGACTTCGAAATTCGAAAATAAATAATTAATAAAATTTCAAGAAATATTGATTTTTTTTTTTTTTTTTTTAACTAATGTTATTAAAATTTTAAAAGTATACTATTATTTACTCTTTAACTGTTCTAGAAGGCTTAAAAATTGTTCTCATACGAAAAAATTAAAAGCTGCACTAGTACAAAATAAATATATCTTTTTACATCTGCACAGAAAAAAATTAAAATTAACCTTCCTATTTCATTAAATTCTGAAATAAATTAACAATAAATTTTCAAGAAGCATTAATTTTTTTCAAAATAAATGTTGCGAAAGTGACTTTAACTTTTAAAGTACACTATTAATGAAACTTTAATTTTAACGGGGGAAATTAAAAACTGCACTAGTACGAAATAAAAACATTCTTTTAGATCTGTATGAAAATAAAACGTCTCCTAGACCTTAAAATTCTTACATAAAATAATAATAATTTGAAAGAAAAACCGTTTTTTTTTTTTTTTTTTTAAATTTAAACGAATGTTATTAAAATTCTTTTAATTTTACAATACAATATTATTGGTTCTTTAATTTTACTTGAGGGCTTAAAAATTGGACTAGTAGAAAGCAAATACATTTTGACGTTTGTAAATAAATTAAAATAGCTATCTCAGTCCACTGGAAAATTTAAAATGAATTGAAAATAAATTTTCAAGCTGCATAAACATTTTTCAAAACAAATGTTTTTAAAATTACTTTAATTTTAAAAGTTGATTAGGAGAATTAAGAACTGCACTAGTACAAAATAAATACATTTTTATAAATCTGCAAAGCAAATAAATAAATAAATAAATAAAAATAAATAAAAATAAAAATAAATAAATAAATAAAATAAAATAACTATCCGTATTTTAGTCTACGAAATTCTTAAATAAATTCTTAATATATTTTTTTTTCAAGAAGGATTATTATAAAAAAAAAAAATCGAACAACAAATGATTTTAAAAATATTTAATTTTTAAAAGACATTAATTTTAGTGGAGGAATTAAAAACAGCACTAGTAAGAAATAAACACATTTTTATAAATCTTTAAATAAATGTAAAATTATCCTATTCTCCAAATTCTAAAATTAATTAGTAATAAATTTTCACGAAGTATTAATTTTTTTTAAACTAAATGTTATTAAAATTATTTTAATTAAAAAAAATATTATCACTGATTCATTAATTTTAATGGAAGAATTAAAATTGCACTAATACGAAATAAATACATTTTTATACACTTGTAAACTGCTCTCTAGTTCTCAAAATTCCACGAAAAAAAAAAAAAAAAAAAAAAACTTTTTCAAGATATTTTCATAATTTTTCAAAACAAATGTTATTAAAATTATTTTAATTTACACTATTAATGAATCTTTAATTGTAATGTACAACAATTAAAAGTTGCATTAGTATGAAATAAACACTTTATATACTTTATTAATTTTTATACGTCTGTAAAGAAATAGATTAAAATAACTCTCCTAGTTCTCGAAATTCTGAAATAAATTGATAATAAGTTTCAAAGAGCATTAAGATTTTTCCAAACAAATGTTGTTAAAATTATTTTAATTTACACTACTAATGAAACTTTAATTGTAACGTAAGAATTAAAAACTGCACTAGTAGGAAATAAACACATTTTTATAGATCCGTAAGAAAATAAATAAATAAATAAATAATAATAATAATCTCTTGGACCTTGAAATTCCGAAATAAATTAATAATAAATTTCAAGAATCTTTAAGTTTTTTTTTTCAAAACAAATGTTATTAAAACTATTTTAATTTATACTATTAATGAATCTTTAATTATAACGTTGGAATTAAAAGTTACACTAGTATGAAATAAACAATTTATATGTCCCATTAATCTTTATTGTCTGTAAAGAAATATACTAAAATAACGTTCCTAGTTCTCGAAATTACAATATAAATTGATAATAAATTTCAAGAAGCATTAAGAATTTTTCCTAACAAATATTACGAAAACTATTTTAACTTTTTTTTAGTACACTATTAATGAAATTTTAATTTTAATGGGGGAAGTAAAAACTGCACTAACACGAAATAAACACATTTTTATAGATCTGTACGAAAAATATTAAAAGAAGTCTCTCAGACGTCGAAATTCTGACACAAATTAATAATAAATTTAAAGAAGATATATATATATATATATATATTTGCAAAACAAATGTTATTGAAATAATTTAAATTTTAAAAATACACTATTGCCGATTCTTTAATTTTTAAGAATGCTTAAAAATTGCACTAATACGAAATAAATATATCTTTATATATAGGTAAACTGCTTTCTAGTCCTAAAAATTTCGAAATAAATTAATAATAAATTTTTAAGATTTAGTCATATTTTTTCAAAACAAATGTTTTTAAAATTATTTTAATTTACACTATTAATAAAAAGAATTAAAATCAGCATTAGTACGAAATGAACACTTTATATATCTTATTAGTCTTTATATGTGAGTAAAGAAATATATTAAAATATTTTTCCTAGTTTTTACTTTAAAAGTATAGTATTAATAAAACTAATTTTAATGGGAGAATTAAAAACTGCGCTAGTACGAAATAAACACAATCTTATAGATGACACATTCTATACGAAAATAAATAAATAAATAAATAAATAATAATAATAATAATAAAATCTTTCAGACCTCGAAGTTCTGAAATAAATTAATAATAAATTCCCAGAAGCTATTATTTTTTTTTAAAAACAAATGTTATTAATAATATTTTAATTTTAGAACTACACTATTATTGATTTTTAAATTTTACTAGAATGCTTAGAAATTGTACGAATACGAAATGAATATATTCATATGTGTGTATAAAAATACATTAAAGTAGCTCTCACATTATTCGAAATTCAAAAGTAAATTAATAATGAATTTTCAAGATGCATTAATATTTTTCAAAACAAATGTTATTAAAATTATTTTAATTTTAATAGTACATTAATATTGATTATTTTATTTTAATGAAAAAATTGATTACACTAGAGTGAAATAAAAACATCTCAGTATAGTATGTTTAAAAATTAAAATAAAATAGCTCTCCCTGTTTTTAAAAATTCCGAAGTAAATTAACAATAATTTAAAGGAGATTTAAATATTTTTCAAAACAAATGTTATTAAAATTATTTTATTTCTGAAAACACACTGTTAGTGATTCTTTAATTTTAATGGAGGAATTAAAAATTGTACTAGTACAAAACAGACACATACATGTACGGTGTTTTTAAGAACAGTCTGACGCGAACTAATCCTCACAACTTAAGACGAAAGATTTCGCTGATTATTGGATTTTACGGATTATGGGCCACTATTTCGTTTGCTGTTCTTACAATAACTGCTTACTGATATAGAAACATATATTGGATAATGTATAAAGGTAAAAATTGTATTGAAAACCGTAAATGAATATAACAAAAGGAAAACAAAAATTCTATGTAACATTATTTGTTTACAAAGTTTTGAAATTCCATAGGTGCCAAGTCTCGTGATTTTCAAATGAGACTTAATACTGGAAAGTTTTTATAATTGTTTTCAGCTTATTTAACTGTCGAAAATATATGTGACATATTCCTTTTGAAAAATAGTGGTGTTAAATCTGATTAAAAAGTTACAAAGGTTGGCAGCTATGAAATTTATATATTTATATTACCCATAAGTATGGGGTTGAAAATAATAAATATGATAATGGAGTATCGAATACTATGACATATTTATAATATATATAATATTATTTATTTATTATTTATTATACTATTTATTTTGCTCTGCATGAAAAAATTATTATACCTTAAAAACTAAAAAAAAAAAAAAAAAACAATAAATAAGTAAATAAATAAAATAATAATAATAATAATCAAAAGAGTGTTTTTAAAATTGGTTTTAAAACTGTTTGTTTAGTAAAAAATAAATAAATAAATAAAATAACTTTGATGATACAAAATTGAATTTTATTTTAATAAGAAGAATTTCGCAAAATGATGATAATAACAAAATAATAGTAATAATAATAATATTAATAATAATAACAATATCATAACATAAAACTTTTATTCTATCTCTTTACAAAGAGCTGTTTGCTAATTTTCTTATCGTTCCATACAGTGTTGGGCATAATTGATTAAAAAGTAATTGAATTACAATTGAATTACAATTAAATTACAATTATTTTACTGTCAATCGATTAACAAGTAATTGATTACAAATAAATTGAATAAGTAATTAAATTTATTGAATAAGTAATTCAATTTATTTGTAATCAATTACTTGTTAATCGATTAACAGTAAAATAATTGTAATTTAATTGTAATTCAATTACTTTTTAACCAATTATACCCAACACTGGTTCCATATTCATGCGTCAGAAAAGTAGAATGTCGGTATAAATTAGCAAATGAATAATAATTTTAAATAGCGGCTTACTATTCTGCTGTTGTATCTATCAAAATATTTATCTTCTTATATTTCTATATTCATTAATTCATTTATTATGTATACAGTGTTTATTAAGATAAAAGTCAGTCATATGTTTTTAAAGATTTCATTCCAATTCGTTTTCCAAATATCAGTTAAATCTGGTCATGTTTTACTATAATTCATTGATTTTTAACATGCAAAATCATGTAAGAATAAACAATTTAAAGAAAAAAGAAAAAGAACACGCTAAATAGTAACCATTTAAAAATGATAGATATCTGCCTATCAATTTTTATTTATTTATTTAATTATTTATTCATGCATCCATTTTCTTCAATATTTTCTTGAAAAATACATATATTATTTATTTAAGAAAAATTACAAGTCCTCAAAGCCGGCAAAATTACTTTTTGCTGTTTATACTTTTTTCAATTAAAACACATAAAAAATAATAATAATAATAATAAAGAGTATAATCAAAATAGGTACCAAGTTTTTTTTTTTTTTTTTTTTTTTTAACATAAAATTATGCCAAATAAATTAATTAATAAAAATGCATCGCCAACATGGTGACAAAAATTTAGAAATCGCCGTGTGGGCCCAATACTAAATATGTCCCGCCTCGCGAAGTATGAAAATTAGGTTGTCAAACATGAATTTTATTTTTAAGCCTTCCGTGAATGATATTGGTTTGATTATCTTAGCATTTCCTCCCGCAATGTTAATTTATTTTTAATAATAATTTGGCTTCTGATGAATTAAAATTTGGTGGGAAAATTGGCCTAAGGTTTATGAGCTTCAAATTTTAAAGGTAAATAAGAAAAAAAAATTAAACTTTAAATTTTACATCTACTTTTTAAGATAGCACGCGATCTTTTTTTATATAAAAATTAAACCATTAAATTCATTTTTTTACTTATTTTTATTTCATATTGCTCGCGCACTTCTTATTTCCTAATTCAAAATTATTAAAAAAAAAAAAAAAAAAAAAAAAAAAACTTTTTCGATATCGCTTGTAACGATACTGATTATTATTAATTTTCGTTTCTTTATCTTTCAATAATAATAATAATAATAATAAAAAAAGAGATTTTGATGAAATTCTGGCAAAAGCAGAATTTAGTTTAGGACGGAGGACTATTAGTTTTTTCTTTTCTTTTCTTTTTTTTTCAAATTATAACATCGCTTTCAAATTATTCCGTTATATTTTCGATAAATTTTAGATTTCGACAAATGTCCAACTATCGAAATCGACAACGCAAAAATCCCAGACTGAGACTAATAGGCCCTCAGTCCTAAAAAAAGAAAGAAAATATGTTACATTTGTAAACATTTATATTTCCTTAATAATTTACTCAAATTTTCTTAATTAGACTCAGAACCACATATAAAGATTTCGCAATTCTTCCTTTGGTCAAAAAATTTTAAGTTATTTTTACTTAAATAATAAACGTAAACTTTTAAATTAATAGAAAGCAATTGATTTCGCATTCATTTGAAATTAAAATGTGATAATTTTATTTTAGAACCAAATTACAGATTTTACCGTTACAATAACTTGTCAATGTAAATAAGTTTATTGTAAATTACTCCATGTAATTCACAGATAATATCTCATGGTATCAATTCCTTTATTGACCTCAACAGATTATGCACAATTTATTTTTCAACATTATACATTTTTTTTTTTTTTTTTTTTTTTTTTTTATCTTACAGCTCAGCCTATTTTTGTGATTATCAAACATATAAATTTATAGATTATATAATGCTGCAATGTAATTCTTTTGTCTGAAAAACTTAATGTAAATGCATATCATTTACCGATACGGTGTTATAAATACAAATTGAAGCACATACTTAAATATTTTAAAACTTTTTACACAAGCACTTAAAAAGTCTTGATTTCTGAAATAGTTTCTGCGTAACTGTGTAAAAAAAGGGTAAATATTTGGAAATTTATTTAGAGTATTCGAATATTTAAATACATACAATTGTTGTCTCTTTATTACTTAAATTTCTTTATATATTAGTCAAACATAAAAAGAAGTGAAGTCAGTTTTTCACTTAGAAGAACAAAAAATAAATTTATTTTTAAATATTTATTACTTTAAATAATAAATATTTATAAAAACATTTTTGATATTTCTTTTTAAATTTAAAATCATTTGTCATATTTGAACAGAAATAGCAATTATTTTTAGGAAAATATACACGATTGAGTATTATTTTTTGATAAAAAGATGTCTGTTAAAAAAAAAAAAAAAAAAAAAAAAAAATCGTAATTTAAAAATCTAACAGTACTTTTAATTTCAGTGTACTCAAAAGGAAAAAATGCTAACTTTAATCAATAATAGAGAAGTTTACAGTTTTTATTTCAATTATAAAACTATATATGTAAACTAGTATGCTGTGGCCATCAAAAACTTTCTTCTACATTTTCCGCCACAAAACTACGCAGTTTAAATTATTTATTAAAATTATTATTCATTAAAAATATTTTACACAATGAATGCAGACGATATTCCATCTCAGAGAAGTATAACACTTTATGTCAAAATAAAGTCAATTTTGTCCTGTATAAACAACATCCAAAAGAGTGAATTTTTTCAAGATTTTTTTTTTAATGTTAAAACCTATAATTTTTTTAAATTATCATAGATTTATAGTTCCGACATTCGTTTTAAAGATATTGAAGGGTTCTTATTAAAGATACCCATATTTTGTTCCTTACGGGAAAAAGAGGGTACTTCCCCTTCAGGAAGGAAGCAATGCTCCTACATTTACACCCCCCCCCCAAAATAAATAAATAAATAAATAAATAAATAAATAAAAATAAAAATAAAAAATAAAATAAAAAATCTTAGTTGATTATAACTATTCTAAATAATTCTTTTTACTTTCTTCTATATATTTAAAATGAAATATTGGATTCGTGAAAATTTTTGACCTCCAGTTTTCAATGGATTTACACATTTTGAGATGTGCTTAACACGATTTGACTATATTTAGAAATTGTCTGTAATGTCTGCTTGTGTGATAGTGTGCATGTATCATAAATTTTGTGGACACTGTATCTCACGAACCAATGAACGAAATTTAACCAAACGGTATTTAGTTGAACGTTCACCTAAACTAAATTAACGAGTTCTTTTGAAAAATGCTCGTACTGAAAATTTACTCCTGGAGGGCTCTTCCCTCCCAGGAAGAAACGATGCTTCTGTGTATATATATATTATTTATTTATTTTTTCTTGTTAATTATTATTATTATAGATAATTCTTATTAATCTTACTATGATTGGTTAAACATATTCCTCATTGCACATATTTATACGAAATTTGTCTTATACTTCCATGTAAAAATTATGATAAAACGGGATGGAAAAGT
Organism: Salticus scenicus; assembly: GCA_963930645.1. Taxonomy (NCBI): domain Eukaryota; kingdom Metazoa; phylum Arthropoda; class Arachnida; order Araneae; family Salticidae; genus Salticus; species Salticus scenicus. The sequence goes on along the minus strand of OZ005648.1, from coordinate 129,197,477 downwards.
CCTACGTTGGAGGAGTTGCACCAAAAGTTAATTAATTTATGTGAAAATGCAACTACCTATTAGTTGCATCTATGTATATATTACATATATGTGAAATTCTGTGCATTAATTCTTGAGGTAGCGCTGCCAGAAAATTTTCTTAGACGCTGATAGACAGACATTCTAAAAATGGTAAAATCGTATTCTGACTTTTCAAAACGTGTAAATTTATCGAAAACCAGAAGTCGAAAATTTTTAATGAATCCAGTATTTCCTTCAATTGATTAAAGAAGAAAGTAAAATGTAGACTAATCAATTTTTTTTATACTAAAAATTTTTACTAAAAATTCATACTAAAACTTTGACTTCTTAAAATTCATTGATTTGACTTTCAAGTGAATATGACTTTCAATTCTAGAGCAAAAAGAGATTCTAGATATTTAAAACTTTCTTATTCATATTTATATTTTCTCTACTTTAAAATGTCTTTAACCTTAACTGAATTGAAAGAAAGAATCGATAAGCAGGTGCAGTAGTTGAGTATTTGTTTGATCTTGGAGTAGTTGTGTTTCAAAAGCTTGAATAAATATCATGCGTAAATGAATAGTAATGAAATCTCCGTTGATACTTATTAGAGCTAGGGCAGATATGTAATTTTTACATACATATTCAAATGTTTATTGTTGATTTCTTTTTAAGGAATTCAAATTTCATTTTAAAACATAAAATGTAGCAATGAAAATTAAATTACATAACTTCGAATCTTTATGAATTCATGGTAAATATTCGTAATTATAGATTATGCTTGCTTGAAATGTGAAAAACAATAAATTTGATCTTAGCTAGGTGAAAAATCCAGCAAATTCCTTAAAAGTGTTAATATAAATGTATGAGAAACGTTGTGTTCAAGTTTTTTTTTTTTTTTTTTTTTTTTAACTTATACGACAATCTATATAATATTTCTCTAACGTGGACCAGTTTCAATTATTTTTTGTCGAAACGATACGATACGCGAGGGTAAAAAAAAAATAATATTTATACATGAACAATATTTAAGTACGCGGACTTAGCTCAATAGACTAATAAGAAAAAATGAGATTATTTTACGAAAAAATGTATTTTTAGCAGTTGTTTCTTCAGAATATTTGCAAGCTTCATTTTAAACTTAGCAATATTTTAAAGATATATAAAGAATATGAACTTTTGTGTTATAAACTGACTAAAAAACACAATCATAAAAAATATAATCAAAATAGGAATTACTTTATTTTATTTTATTTATTTATTTAAAAAAAAAAAAAAAGTACCAAAATTAATAAAAAGTCACCGCCAGCATGACGACGAAAATTTAAAAGGTGTCGTGAGAGTCCTATATTAAAATTGTACTGCCTGTGGAAGTATGAAAACTATGAATTTTATTTGGAAACCTTTCTTTGAATGATTTTGGTTTCACTATTGTACAATATTAATTTGGTTTTATTAATAATTTGTCTTCTGGTAAATTAAAATTTTAATTATGTGGTGAAATTGGTATAACATTTATGAGTTTCAAATTTTGAAGGTAAATAAGAAAATAAATAAAATGCGAATATTTCGCACGGGTTTGCTAGTATAAATATAAACATAGTAATGGAAGTGTTACCCACTTACAGACAAACATAATTAAGTTTGATTTTACAAAAGAATTGTTGATGATTTCAGTTCTAATTTTGATTTGATATATCGAATAGTTTGTTTATTAGTGAAATAAATCTGTTTGTTGCAATTTAAAATTTCTCGTCCGCGAATCTCATTTCCCTTATGGAAATATTTATTTTTTCTTTAGCATCAGGTTGAAAATGAACAATTTATAATCGATTTCGAAAAAGAAAAAAACATACAATGTGTAATGTTTACATCAAATTAGCATACATTTATGTCATTTTGATGCAATCATAGAAAATTTTTTCTTGAGAATATTTTATGAATAAAAAAAAGCAATACATTCCTATATCTTTTAATCTGCATTTTAGCGTGGTTACTATTTCGTATACAATATAAAATTTAGATGCATGCCAATATAATATTTTCAAATTTAGATTTTTTTAAAAATGAAAATAAGTCTACGGCACTAAATTAAAATCTTAAGATAGATTTTTAATTGTTTAAATTCCATCCCCACATCGCCGCAAAAATAATAAAAATATAAATAATTAAACAAAAATGAATTTCAGTAAAATGAACTCATAGTAAATTAATACACTAAGCGACAAATTATAACGTTAGACATAATATGAAAAAATAATATAAATACAAAAGGAAAGAAAAAAAAATAAGAGAGAGAGGGGGAGATCAAAATTAAAATTGTGCTCTAAACAGAATATTATTTTGGTTGCGAGGCTTTTCTTAGCTGGATATTGTAGGACATCCTGCTTTATGGTGAAGACGAGTTTTTGCTGTCTGAAAGAAATTATCCTCTAGTCCTAATAATAATAATAATAATAATAACAAAAAATAAATAAATAAATAAATAAAAAATAAAAATAAAAATAAAAAAGCGAAAGAAATCAATTTCTGCCTCTCAATTTTCTTTTCTTTTCTTTATTTCTTTTGCAACAACATGAATAAGTATGTAATTTAAAATGTGAAAAAAGATTTTGGTGAAGATAAAGATTCATTTTGCTAAAATTTCGTTTTGAAACATTTTTATTATTTTAATTTAGGATGCTTTCACCCTAAAACTATAATTACATGGTAAAAAGGAAAGAAAGAAAGAAAAGGTAAAGACAAGATAAAATGTTCTTTCGTCTTTTGTGAGAGAAAAGAGTGAGAAATGTTTCCGATACTTTTTAAAATCTCTGAATTCAAAAACAAAAATTCCAGAATACGTACAGCGTAAAGACTTTTTAAACAAACAGTTGAAAGTTGCCGAATTTAAAGATGTTTAGACACTGCAGATTTTCAAAAATATTCTAAAATGTGTCTACTATATGCATATATTATTATTATTATTTTAATCAGTAAAATTTATTCTGCTGAGCTTTTTTCAATAATTTAAGATTAACATAACCTAAATTTTATCTTTTTAGAAAAAAAAAAAAAAAAAAAGTTTATTTCAGCATGTTTGTTATTTGCAGCTGATTACCAAATTTTACCTTTATAAGGGCAACGAATTCTGCAATTCAAGTTGAGAAAAAGTAAAAAGTGAAAGCATTGCTTGATACGTTAAAATCTTGCAGTACCAGTATGTTATATATATAAGAATGGAAAAAAAATTAATATTTTTATATAAATTTTGTGCATGTATTTAGTGAGATATATTTTGTATAAGTCCACATTAAATTACGATTTAATAGTTAATATTTAACAGTAATTTGAGCAACTTAAAAAAAAAAAAAAAAAAAAAAAAACACCATTGTTTAATAAAATAAAAGGAAACAGCTATAATATATAGAATGGGGGAAAAATGAATAAAAATAAGTAAAAATAAATTATTTTTCCTATTATTATTATTATTTTGTGTTCTATATGTTGCAGTCTTTTCCTTTCAGTTTATTTTTTTTTAACACTAAGTTTTCCTTTAACGTGTTTTAGTTAACGCACTATAAAACTTTATCTAATGTGATTGAAATAATTTTCCAATTTTTAAAAAGTTTCAGTATATATAATCTATCATTAAATATCAATTTGATGTACATACATATAGGCGTATCCTATATTGTGATTCAATTATATGGTATTTACTATTATTGTTCGCTATTAATTTATAAATTTAGAATATATGTATAAAAAAGTCAATACTATGTTTACTCGCATAACAGTTCTCTCTCGCGTAATAGTCGCATGTCTGTTTTGAAGCAGAAAAAATCGTTCAACTACTTTCTCCGTGTAAAAGAAAAACCATAAAAAATACCTCTCTTTTTTGTGCATAACTGTTGTAAAGACTATTTAATAAACAGTACATAAACTGCAAACATTTGCTAAGTTACTAATTTTATTACGTTTTCACATACCAGTAATGTTTTAGCATTAGAATTTATAATATTGTGTAATAGATTTCCTCGCATAATAGTCACAGCTGGACTTTCACAATAAAAAATTGGCAAAAAATGTGCGACTATTACGCAAGTAAACACGGTTAATATACATTGTAAATATACAATATAGAATTTTTATCGATACATTAAAAATGTTTTCTGTCTGAATCGTTGATTTATCTAGAAGATGTTTTTTTTAAAAATGTATTGATAACCCATATAGCACATCTTCTCTTCGTGGTATCTTGGTGCACAATACATCTCTCGGACATTTTGAGGCTTTTCTATGTAGATCTATGTTATAAGGGTAAGAATCCTGTTCCAAAATCCGATCCTTATCGAACAAAGAAGAAATATCTTCTTGGTCACAAATAATCAAAATGATATAATATTCCAAGATTTAAATTAGCATAGACTGAAAACTGATAAAAACATTATTTAAGAAGTCAAATCATGCATTAAAAAAATATCCAGAAATAATAGGAAATATAAATTACATAACACATTACATGTGTCACAACGCGACACTCACTATCGATCTGTCTTCTTTTATTCTTAATCTAAATCTACATTTGTTTTAAGAGTATTGTATTATAACTTTGAAGAAATACAGCTATTTAAAGGTGATTAAAAAACTTATAATACATAATTTTCTTTCAAATAATATTCAGCATATTATTAAAAGGCACCAAATATAAAATTTAGTAAGCAAAGTTTTTTGTGTCCGAGCATTAAAAATAATAAAGCTATTTAACAGTTTAAAGACTTTTAAAATGATATTTAGTAAGTTATTAGCAGGGTATCGTAACGCAAAATTGTATAAACTTTGCTGATAGATTTTGTCGACAATTTCTACTAAAAAAAGAAAAGAAAATGTGCACAAGAGACTTTAAAAAGAGATTTAGATAGAATTTTTTCTTTTTTTACTGAATTATGAAAATGAAGTATTGTTACTGAAATATTATATAAAACCTTTATTATCAAACAAAAGATTTCACCACTTCTGTATTAAAAAAAAAAAAAAAAAAAAAAATAATGGAAAAACAATTTGAATGAAGGAAATAAAGACTTATACAATTATATTCTCATTCACATTATTAATTTCAAATAACTGAATACTAATGATCCGCATTTCAATATTATTCACAAAAATCGGTGGTAAAATACTTCACTGATACTGAAGAGTAATAAACCAAGAGATTTTGATCGTGATTAAGTTGATATTTTTTTCCCTTTTGCATTTCCAGAAATCTTGACGCAGTAAGTATTGCAAAGATAGCGAAAAGGGAATGAAGTATCATACAGAAGAAAAAAGCTTTAAGAAAAACTACCGCCAATCGGAAATGTATTAAGAATTTGAATTGGGCAGAGTACTTTAATATGAACAATCGGTTTACATTAAAGTGGTTTTGTCTTTTTTCGTGTTATGATCAAATTAATATGTATTGGTTTGAAGCAGAAAATTTATGTAAAATTCAATTTTGTGTATATATATATAAATGATAGTTATCGTAATAAAATTTAAACTTAAAATTTAGCAATTAATAGATACAAAACAATACCAACACATCAAAAACAGAACTGGTTGTAACATATAGGTAAGACTGACACAAAAATGTTGCGTTACAGATTAAGAACCAATAAGAAACAAAAACAATTTAAATTACTTACGCCGACATGAACAATAATAATAAAAAAAAGGACCATTAAACTTAATGACAGAGAAAGTAAATAAAGGACCACAGAAATAATAATTAGATAAAAATGCTTAAAATTTGAAGTATAAACTCTTCAGGGGGCAAGCACTTCATAAAGCTGGAAAAGCTGCATCGATTTCGTAAAACAATATAGCTAATCATAACAATTTATATTGTTTCAGCCCCGATCGAGGCAGCAAAACCATTTTGAATGAGAAATTAATTAATTTATTAAATCAAATCATCAAGGAATCCAGAGAGAAAACTAGAAAAAAGCAGAGTAGCCACATGTAAAACTTTTACCAAGTTGATAAGTTATATAATAAAGTAGATGAAATGGATTTGAGAAATTTTAATATTTTTCTTCGTAATTTCAATAGCTGAACAGAGAAAAATATCTTCTTAATAAAGTCCAAGTTTCTAAAAACAAACTCTCTAAATTAATCTCATTGCTAAAAAAAAAAAAAAAAAAAATTGAAATAAAGAAAATATATATATATATATATATATTTTTTTTTTTTGGAGGCATGAATACAATGTTGATAATTTGAATAATAATAATAATAATAACAATAAGCAGAGGCATGAATAAAACAAGCGTCACAAATGCAACAATGCATTAAAAAGAAAAGAAAAAAAATTACTCGTGATTTCAAGAAAATAAGTCTAAATAGATGTAATTTTATGTAAGGGAACTTACATTTAAAAAAAGAAAATAAAAGAAAATTCTGCTTACATTCTTTGTGAACAGAATTTAATTTAGTACGACAGGACTTATTTTAATCTATTCTTCCATATAAAAGCATTCCGTACCTGTGAGTAACCCATCGGTTATTACATTCATTTCTTAAAATTTCTTTGGTATAGCTTTAGTTTAGGAGCCCCTTGGCTGCTTTTAAATTTTTACTATCACTTCGACTAAATTGGCGTGAAACGTCCGAGCTGGTTCGGTGCGAAATTTCAAATTTCGCAATGGTGTTCTAGATTGAAGCTGTTACATTTCTTTAGCCCGGTTTTTCTCAATTTCATTTTAATTATTAAAAAAAAAAAAAAAAAAAAAAATAGTTTGTTCATTCATTATTATTATTATTATTATTTTATGGACATACAGAGAAATATATTCACTTATTTATTTATTTATTTACTTTAGGTATCAATTTGTTTTCTCTTTTAAATGATTTTAAAGTTAAAATGGGGTTTTTACTTAACATTTTTTGAACCAATTATTCGATTGATCTAAAATATACAGCGTTATCTAGATTTTGTCCCTTTTAATAAGTGTACCAATTTTTGATAAAATCTAATAATCTCGACTAGTACAATGGCAAATTTTCTGCTTTTTATACTTTAAATAAAACAAAACTCTTTGCAAGTTCATTCAAGGTGTAATATAATAAATGGCGACAAAGCAAAATCACTGTCTGGAATAAATACTACGTCAGCGTTAGCTAGATTTTGTCCTTTTCTAATATGTGTACCAATTTTTGATAAAATCTAATAATCTCGAAAGGCACAATGTCAAACGTTCAGCTTTTTATATTTTAAATAAAATATAAAAAGCTGTACACGTTCATTCAAGATGTAATACAATAAAATGTGACAACGATAAATCACTGTCTGAAAGAATAGTACGACCTCTCGTATTAATAATCGTCGTTTTATTCATTATTGGCTATTTATTACGACATATGGCTACTGTTTACGATTTGGTGAATGTAGAAAATTTGAAAAAGTTCTTTTGAAAATACCGACCGTTAGGTGGGCGAAGACTAACTAATATTTACAAATTAAAGCCTCACATTAGTGAGATTCACTCTTTTCTTTTCTCTATGTAATACTATGGAATTTTCATTGCTTCGTATTGTAGGGATATCTCATTCAGTTTTACGAATTTTACTCTTTGATCATGTCGCCTTTTATCTGAGTGAGCATTTTTTTTTTTTTTAAACAAATTGTAATAATCCAGGTTTCCCATTTTCAATCTCAAAAAGAAATACTAAGAAAAAAAAAGTTATCTAAGGTAAAAGGTGACATGTTCAAAGAGTGTGATTCAAAAAACAGAAATTGAAAAATTTCATTTTTGAATAAGCTATCCTTATAATGCGAAGCAAAAAAAAAAAAAAAAAAAAAAACTCATAAGATTTTACGGGAAAGAAAAACGAGTGAACCTGTCTGATATGTACGCGAATGAATTTTACGTTGTGCTAGAGTTATGCAATAGCTATTTGCGACACGTAAATTAAAGATAACACACATTTGGAATACAAAAATATTTCTGAATAATAATAATAAAAAAAAAAAAAAGAATTCGAATTATAGTATTGAGTGATCATTTTCTCTAAATGATCACTTTCTTTTTCTCTTCAAAAATAACGCATACTGTTATTATCTAATTTCAAAGTTAATTTCTTCACTTTCCAAACATTTTAAAACTCTATTATTATTAGAAGCTTTTTATATGAAATTGACTTTGTCACTGCGTCTTCGTGTCACGCTAATAAACAAGGCACGTCCATTTTAAAATAAATATAAGCTGTTCAGTTTGTCGCTCCATGGCTTAGTTGGTTAGAGCGTCACGTTAATAACGCGGTGATCGAGAGTTCGATCCCGGAAGGTCCGGCGTGTTAATTTTTGCAGATAATTAGTAGAAAAGGTGTCAATTGATAAAAGAAAATTGACTACACAGTATCCTAAGAATTTTTGAAGAGTTTCTTTTTTTTAAAGAAGCGATTTTTTTTTTTTTTTTCTTTTTAAGATATTTAAAAAACACAAAATATTTTAGGTATTAAAAAAGCACAAAATATTTTAGGTATTAAAAAAGCACAAAATAAAAAGTTTTAAGTAAAAAATACATAAATAAATATTTCTTTAGAAGCTTTTTATTGAAATAGGATTTTGCCACCGTGTTTTCGTGTCACACTGAAAAGCAAAACTCCTCCACTTTAACGAAAACACTTTTTTTCGTCACTTGTTAGTTCAATTGGATAGAGCGTCCTGTTGATAACTCGATGGTTGTAAGTTGGAACACCGATGTGTTACTTTATTGTAGATGATTAATAGGAAAGATGTCAAATGAAAAAATAAAGATCCTTCGTTGTCTACACACTGTCCTAAAAATATTTGATTAGTTTTTTTAAGAAGCTTCTTTTAGTTACAAAAACGCACAAGAATAAAAGTGTAATAATAATAATAATAAAAAAAAAAAAAAAAAAAAAAAAGGAAGTTTTTATTGTGTAGCCATAAAAAGCATAAAAAAAAAAAAAAATCTTGCAAGGATATGTTATAAAAAAATAAATAAAAGTTTCAACAATAAGAAAATTGTTGAAATACAATAATATAACTATTCAAAGAAAAATATAAATATTTCACTTTGCAAGAGATAAAAATTTTTAAATATTCAAAATATTTTAAAAAGCATTCGAGGACAATATTCTTTTTGTATAAGTATTTTCTGGAATCTTTTAGCATGTTCCATGACTTTTCTTTACTATTCTTTGATTTTTGGTTAGAGCGTGTCGTGGGTTAGATTCTCCAAGAGCCGATGTGTTAATTTTTGCAGATAATTAATAGAAAAGGTTTCAATTTATAAAAGAAAATCTTTCAAAGTCTACACAGTATACTAAGGATTTTTTATTCGTTTTTATAGAAGTTTTTATTTATTTATTTTTATTTATTTATTTATTTTATAACTAAAATGCAGAGAATATAATTTAAGTAAAACAACATTTTTTAACAGTAAAAGCTTTTTATTGTGAATCCCTGTAAAGCATAAAATAAAAATTTATTCTTTCAAAGACATGCTATAAATAAATGTAAGTTTCAACAATAAGAAAATTTTAGTGAAAAATATAGATATTTCATTTTTGCAAGAGATCAAACTTTTTAAATATTCAAAATATTTTTAAAATCTTTCGAGACCTTTGGAATTTATGGTTTAAGAAATACTTTTGTTGAAACTAATGACTAAGAATATTGGTCTCGATAGCTTTTTAAAATATTTTGAATATTTAAAAATTCTGATCTCTCGCAAAAGTGAAATACGAGGATCTATATTTTTCACTAAAATTTTCTTAATGTTGAAACTTTCATTTATTTATAGCATGTCTTTGCAAAAATAAATTTTTATTTTATGCTTTTCAGGGCTTCATAATAAAGAGCTACTACTGTTAAAAAAATGTTTTTTTTTTTTTTTTTTTACTTAAATAATAGAAAATATTTTAGAAACTATGTAACAAAAAAAACAAAACAAAACAAAAAAAAAAACATCCATAAGATTGCGTTTTTGTTCGCAGAACGATAAAAACTTTCAACATTTAACGGAGCGAGTTGTACTGGTTAGTTGCCGATTAGATATGGCATTAAAGTGTTATGCTAAGAATTTGGATTTAATTTCTGGACTAGTCACTTCCTACTTTTCCTAAAACTAATTCAAAATTTTGCGAGAATTCATTTAGTTTACATCTAAAGAAAGACGTAATTTTAAAGCTTTCTCTCTAGGGAAATAAACTAATATGGCATTTACACTACTTTTTTTACTCTGTGTTTTTGCAAAAACATATGTTACAGTTCAAAATGTAAGATTTAAAAAAAAAAAAAAAAAAAAAAAAAAAAAACTGAATTTGAGCATTTTTAAAGTACATAAAAAATTGTTGAAAGTTGGTTTTAAGAACCGTTTCATTTGATATACTTTACTGTGTGAGAGGGGCTACCAACCGCTCAACACCCAATTTGAGTATTGTAGCTACATTTATAATTATTGCATTTAATTATTCATTGTAATTAAATTTAAAACTTATTTTACATTGTTCAGAAAAATTTCTCCACAATCACTCTTTAAAACGTAATCAACTAATTTTGGTTAGTTCTATATAGTGACCGTAAATTTTATTCGTACCACATATTGTATTGAAATTTAGCGCAGTAGTAAAAACCTAAAAATGCATGAAACAACTTGAAATGCACTTTAAGCAATTTCTATATGCAGTCGAACCTCGTTAACGTGAACATGCTTAACGTGAATTACACTTAACATGAACTGTTTCCACAATCCTCGTCATAAATATATATATATCGTTTAGTTATATGAAGATAAGATTAGTTACTGATAGCATGAACTAATGATAGCATGAACGCATTTTTTATTCCCCTTGAGACTGACGTTAACGAAGGTTCGACTGTATACTCTTTATATGTACCTAAATTATTTTGTACTACATTTTAAATGAATAGTGAATGTTTTTCATATTATATTCTATATCAAACATGCCATTGTGTTTATAAAAAATAAATGCTAAAGTTATTGTGTTTAGTGTGGTCCAATGATGTAAAATGTATCAATAAAAATTTTACTGATAGATGCAATGTGTTTGAAATCTTCTGTATCGTCCTCTACAGGAACCATTTGCCTGAATTCATTAAAACGTTTAATGTGAAATGCCGTTATAGTATAGATTAAGAATACCAAGTTTAGACTTTTTGCTGAAATCTGTTTTCGAGTGACGCTGATATCAAAATCACAGACAGACAAGCAGACAGACGCACAGATTAACTGGTAAAAATCCTATTTTTCTGTTTCGGAGACCTAAAAAAATGTAATTATACTCATACTCGGTTTTGAAAAATTGACACTGAAATGATACTTTCTCTACTATTATATGGATACGAAAAACTAAAAATGCAATTTTAAAGCCTCCTATTCATCTCAAAGAAAAATAAATAAATAAATATATATATATAATTATCTTTCTATAATATGTTATACTAAAATACATTCCATGGACCTTTAGAAAAATTCCATTTGAGAAATTTTTAATAAGATAGGTTTTGTTGTAGGTATTTTATGAGTATTCTATGTGTTACTTCAACATCTTACATTTCTCTATCTCTCTCTCTCTCTCTCTCTTTTTTTTTAAAATCTATAATAATGTTACAGAAATCTATGTAAACCAAGACAATTTCCTATAAATTTTTAATTTTTAACTCACTCGAATGAAATAATGTTTATTCACCAAACCAAATTTATTTTATTTCTAGCATTTTCTAACTCTGAAAAGAATAAATTTAACTTAATTGAAATTTGCGGAAAAGCACTTTAATTCTGGTGCAGAGTTCAATTGTAGAGAGGTATTTACCCTTTAAGTTAAACTCTGATATCTATTTCAGAAACTTAAAATTCCTAGACGTTTAAATTATCATACTATATCTAGGAAATATAATAACAAAAGGAATATAATGAAAAAAGGGGCCAAAAAGCTAGGTAAATAATAAAAGAAGCAGTATAAAATTTGAAATAATAAACGGAGAGATAAACAAAAAAAAAAAAAAAAACCTTTAAATTTAGTAAAAAACATGTACCATTATGAAATGCCAAGTTAACTATATTTTTAGATAATCATTGAAATTAATGTAATAGTTTTGATTATAATTTTTTGTATTATTGTTGATTTATTTTGTTATTCACAATACCTAATGCTTGAAGTACACTAAGCCGGTCAACTTAACTAACCCCTTAATCATAGAGTCATATTTGCATCTATAACCATTTAGAACGAAAAACACATTTTGAAAGGTCATCAGTGTTGATGAAGCAAAATAATATATATATATATATATATATTTTACTTTCAAAATCAAACATTTAAAATTGTTTTTTTAATGCATCACGTGAAATTAAATTTAGATGCAAAATTTATTTGAGAAACTGCAAACAACAACATCCATAAGTTTTCCAAATAAACAATTTAAATTTATACAATTAAATTTTCCTTTCTGCAAATGGAAATGTGGGAGTAGAAATTAAAATTAATGGACGTATTCGTTTTAAAGAAAAATCTTTTCTGTTATCACTGGAGTTGGACAGAGGTTTTGTTAAATTTAACTTCTAAATCATGAAAATTGATTGCGTTTTTTACAGAAAAGATTTAAAATCAATTCAAGGTTATAAATTGAAAATTACATAACATCGGTACGTTACATGTTTCTTACTATTCATTTGTTATTTTTTACTTTTCGAACATACACTATAAAAGTAAAATATTATAATTATGAAAAAAAAAAAAAAAAAATATATATATATATACTATATATATACTCTATGAGATTTTGATTTATAATCAGACATGTCAATATTTTAAATTATTCTGGAGCACTATTAGTAACCGCCCCCCCCTCCCCCACTTTTTTTTTTATTTGTAGTGATATTTTCTTAAATATGTATTTACAATTAAATAAGAAAAAAAAAAATATCCTTCCAGAAAAGTGGTGGGAAAAATAAGGGCGGATTCTAAGGGCGGTTCCTTAATAAATTAAAATGTTGGCATGTTTGTATAATTACTGTTTTTGAAATGTTCTGACATCATTTTTACAATTTTAGTAGTGATGTATGCATATACGCGTATATGTACGTGGATTGGTATATTTGTGAGTATGTATGTGTGTATGTGTATGAGTAAACACGATGGCATTTAAGTGGAATAATTGATTGATGGCAAACTAAATAGGCGCTACTGTTGCACAAACTGTATAGATTTTCATAAAATTAAGTCCCCCCCCCCTTTTGTTAAACTGGGATTCAAAAAGAAATATTATACATCACGGTATAAGGACTCAAATTATTGGAACTGCATTTTATTATTGTTAAATTATTTTAACAGTAAAAAAAAAAAAAAAAAAAAAAAAAAAAAAAAAAAAGAAAAAAACGAAATAATATACTCATATTACGTTTCATGGTACCTATTTTTTAGAATTTCTTTAAATTATTTAAGAGAGAATAAAACTGATATACATTTTAGGATTTAGCTTTAGCACATTTATTTATTCAAATAGCAAAAACATCATTAAAAGTACTTCTTCTGGGATCCACAATATCGTACCGAAGGGGCTGTGGTCATATAGGTAAAGAACTTTTATGGCTCCAATATTTATAATAACTGATACATGCTATTATATTTTATAGAAAATTCTGTAATCAATAAATAACATTTGTTGACTGATATCATTTTGGAATGGGAACTATGGACACATATCACTCCCTCCCCTTTCATCCTAGTATGGGTTTTGAGGAAGCACGGAAGAATTTGATTTTATTAATAACCATCGCTTATACATACGAGCTTTAGGTGAAATACTGAAAAACCCTTATATATTAAATTATTAACTGAATTAATTAATCTAAATTTGTTCAAAGCCTAGTTACTATTAGAAAATCGAAAAGCTATATTTAATCACCACAGATCTGTTTTAAAAACACAAATTACTATGATAGTATAATTATGTATTATTACACGAAAATGACAAAACGCCAGTTCTTGCTGAAAAATGCAAATATAAATCATGCGATAAATTAAATGAGCCCGCCTAATTGATGGTTCTACTTTTGTTAAGGGGTTACATGGGTTTTGAAGGATAAAAAAAAAGCATATTTTCTCTCTCTCTCTCTCTCTCTTTTTTTTAATGCGACAAATAAAATTTTTTATTCAAAAATTTTGAGCATATAAAAGACAACATTAAAACAATATTTTATAAAATTTTCATTAAAAATTTTGGAAAATTCAGCTGTTTTCCGTATATTTTTTAGAAAAACGATGGACACGATTTCTCAAAAACTAATGCATCGATCTTATTGAAAATTTACTCAATTTTTTAAAATAGAATTGACTAGTGTTTGAAAGAAGGATCTTTTTCTTTTCTTTTTTTTTTTTTTTTTTGATTACAGCTAATTTTACAAGAGTTTTTGCATACAAATCTTCCAAAAATTCAACATTATTATTTTTTTTTAAAAATTCTTCGTTCAAGCACTAGTCAATGTACAATATTCCTGTGACGTCACCGTAGGTAAAATCGCCGAACACGAGGCCGATATTTTGTAAACAAATTAGATTCAAGATGCCATTTTATTGTTACGCATAACATTTTCCTAAATATTTCCGCAGTGAAACTTAATAATAATGTTCAAACAAGAACAAAAGAGAAATGTAAACAACTGAATCGGATGATAAAGTTAAGACTATTCCATATCGTAAAATTGCAGAACATTTTATGTATACACACACACATACATATATATAATGAATAAAAGATTAATAAGAACATTTTACACATACACACATATATATAGACATCAAAGCTTAAATAATTAGAATTTCAATCACTTTAATGAAGTAATTTATTAAATGGAACATCCATTTAAATTTGTTAACATCGCCACTGTTCACATGGCAACTTTTAATATTACATATGTTGATTAATATTAAAATATATTACTAAAACTGGATTAAAATCAAAACAAAGGTATCACTATATCACTCTTACTACAACTTCATATAATCTGTAACTCTTAGAAATAATATTGCAAGATAAAAATTTGCAAGCCACAATGCTTTGTTATGGTAGAGTTGAGGATTGTTTCCCTAACCAGCTGATATTCTTGTAGCCTCGAACCCAAAGTGGGAATATGGTCCATTCTATTTTAGAGATTTGTGGAAAATTTCAATAAGATCGGAGCATTAGTGTTCGAGAAATTGTATCCACCACTTTTCACAAAAGTCTCCAGAAACCAGTACTTACAAGTTTAATTTTTCATATATTTTAATGAAAGTTTATAAAATATTGTTTAAATGTTGTTCATTTATATACTCACCCACCAGCTGAATTTTTCAAATATTTCAATGAAAGTTTTATAAAAATATTGTTTAAATATTACTCATTTATATACTCAAAATTTCAATAAGAATTTGTGTTTATTATATATTTTTTTAAAAATAGTAAAAATATGTTTTTTTTTTTTTTTTTTTTTGAGCCTTTGAAACTCATGTATGCGCTTTTTTACATTTTCTGATATTAAAGAAACAAAAAATGTTTTGGAAGACAATATAATATTAGTTATTATCTCTGGATTTGACAATACTTTACATTTTTCTAAAAGAGTAATTTAGTTTAATACTTATATTTAAATTAAGTTAACTATTAAAAAATCTTTCAAATAAAATAATGTATTTAGTTTTATGTTCACCACATGTTAAATAAATATATATATTTTTTAACAGTTTACATAGATTTCTTTTTCTTCTTTTTTTTAACAGCATCATCAGGAATTTGATTATGTATATGCTTGTGTAGTTTTATTAAACAAGTTTCTTGTAGGTTTCTCAGCTTTTTGCATTAAATAAATGCATAAAAAAAAAAGATGTAGAATGATAACGAGTAATAAACTTTGTATGCAAACACCATAAAATTAAAAAACTCGCGACAATTTGGATAGAAATTAGGGTACGGCATTTCATTACGTACTGATGAAAAATTGTGTTACCATGCTGATCCAAAACAATTGTTGCAAGCTTTTACCATTTATGGTATTTACTTACAAAATTTATTAGTCATTATTTTAGACTACAGTAACTGATGGCAGTTTAATCAAAATCTTGTTTAAAAAAATATTTGAGACTTTGAAAGTTTCAAAGTAATTAAAAATCAAATTTTCCTCTCCATGAAAACATATTTGTTATTGTTTAATGGTTTAGGGAAGAAAAACATTGCATTGTGCCATTTATTTCATAATCTGCTATGAAAGTTAATTGGAAAAGGAAAATAATCTTTTTCGTGGTACTTAAAAGTACGCATTTAGATAAAATGGGTTTTTTAAATTGAAAATTGCCATATATAATTTTTAGCAGAACGCTAAAATTTTTATGCTCGTTTTATATAATCCCTGAATGTACTAATTAAACAAAGTTTTTTAAAAATAAGCAGACTTCAAACAATATAATAGTTATTTTATACACCTTTTGTAGAGAATTTAAAGAAAAAGGTGCATTTCCATCTAATTTCATGATGCATTTTTCATTTAACAAAGTTATATGAAAAGTTAAATAATTTTTTAAAAGAAAATATAAATATTTGACAAAACATTTTCAAATAGTAATTCACGATTATACAAATCGCAGAGTTTGTGTAAATAATAATAATAATAATAATAATAATAATAACAAGAACGAAAAATCCTGCAATACGAATTGATTATTAACACTTTCCAATTCAACATGCTTGTTGTATCGAATGACTTTCTATATTTTTTTGCCTATATTATCACACAAAGGACAGATAGAAGAAGAGAAAGGCATACAGACAGACTAATTGATGTCATAATCACTCTTAAACGTTGTTGTAAAGTGTTAAAAATGCTTTACGTAAAAGAAAATGCAGTCCCTAATGTACCTGAATATTTTAGTGTTGCCCTGTAAATCTGAAGGTTAGTCATATTATATTATATATAAAATATCATTTTAGCGTAATAACAAATAATGTCAATTTCTTTATGATTTTTGCAGTAGAAAATTATTTAAATGTGATTTATAAAAATGTCTCTCCTAAAACACAATGAATTGATATTTTTTTTGGGTGTCCTTGTACACAAACCAGTTGTACAGGGCCTACTAGTACCATTTTAAATAGAGAACATTCCTTAGTGAACTTGAATAACATACATCATTTTTTTTTTTTTTTTTTTTAAATTCTCAAAATATTTACGAACGCTTGAGGTGGGAGGATGGACAGATAGACTGATGGACACTCGAAAGATAGATCACAAATTCTAATCACATTCGAACTTAAAAATTGTTAGGACGTGTTAAAAACGCTTAATATAAACAAAAATGTAATTCCAGCAAATTTCCAGTAATAGCCCTTAATATAACTGAATATTTTTGTATGGCCCTGTAAATCTTAATGCTAATCATTCTATATTCTATAAAAAGCACTATTTTGTGCATATGAATAACATATTTCAATTTTATTAAGATTTATGCATAGTAAAGTTATTGAAAATTTGTTTTTAGAAATACTCCTCGTAGAACGCAATGATTTGGAATACTTTCGGGCGTCCCTGTACACAAACCAGTGGTGGTATTTACTCCATTTTATAGAGAAATCATCCTATAGTGAACTTGAATAACATGTTTTAATTTCATTAAGATTTGAATAAAGTAAAGGTATTAAAATATGGTTTACAAAAATACCTCTCATAGAACACAATGCTTTGGAAAACTTTCGGGTGACCCTGTACACAAACCAGTAGAGGAATTCCCTTTATTTTCAATACGGAACATCCGATAGTAAACCTGAATAACATATATAAGTTTCAAGAAATTCCATAAATATTTACAGGAGTTAGAGAGCGGACAGACAGATAGACAGGCAAACCAAAGTCATTATTACTTTTCAACATTTTTGGAAAGTGTTAAAATGCAATTAAAGCAATTGATTTTTTAATGAATTAAATTTTTTTAGTTTCACATTGAGAATTTAACGGTGAAATTAATAATAGCTATCATATTTAAAAAATAGCAATTTGAGTCTTTAAAAAAGTTTTACTTTAACGTTATACGTGTTTTGGAGTTTAATTTATTAATGGAAAAATAAATAGAATGTATCACATTTTAATTACACTAAAAATCGAGACAATTATAATATACCATTCAAATATACGCAATTAAAATATTAAAATAAACGCAGCATAAATTTATACGTTTCAAGCCTTATTTTAGTCTCCTCATCAGTAAAAATATAAAAGTAAACGTTGAGATGAACGGATACATTTCTTCTACAAAAGCACAGCGTAAAGAAGCTTAAATAGCTTTAATAGAAACTTAGGATAAAGCTTAGTGTTTTGTAGAAGAAATCTATCCGTTCATCTCTACGTTTACTTTTATGATGTTTTTACTGATGAGGAGCCTAAAATAAGGCTCGAAACGTATACATTTATGCTGTGTTTATTTTAATATTTTAATTGTATATTATAATTGACTCGATTTTTAGTGTAATTAAAATGAAATAGAATTTTATGAGACCTGATTATTTTTAAATATTTTAAACAAAATGTAAATGGTTCGAAGTGAGAAAAAACAATAAATCCCCCCCCCCTTTTTTTAACTTATAAAAAATATTAAACAAAGGTGAATTTTATTAATAAATGAATTTTTTTTATAAATAAAATATACTTAAACCCAAAATGACAGAATCTCTGTAAAGTATTAAATTTTTTTTTCTCTAGAAAAAGCTTATAATTTCTGATCTAAAGTATATTTGTTAACCGAGGAAAAACGAGCTAACGTATACGCAAAATAAAAGTACAATAGAATAACTATCTTTTTTTGGCATTCACGACATATCAGGCAGATTTAATCTGTCTACTACATGTTCTGTTTATAATATCTCTTATCGAATGCAATACCAAGGATATTTTTCAATTCCAGGGTTTTTGTTTTTCAGAGCATTTATACAGGATAGATTTTCTTTGCATAAGCATTTCGTTATATGAATTGTTACTTTAGAAATTGTCGCAAATATTTCATATTTGGAAAATATGTAAACATGCTAGTAGATATTGTTACATTTCTCGAGGACTTTAAGATGCTTATGTAAATAAAATTAAGTGTATGCATTCCTACAGGGAAAAGAGGGGCACCGGTGGTCTACTTATACACTTTTATTCATTAAAAAAAAAAAAAAAAAAAAAAAAAAAATCAACATATTTGGGGGAAAAAAATAAATAAAATCTCTTGTGATGAATTAATTACTTTTTATAACAGTATTTTTTTTTTTTTTTTTTAGTAAGGGGGAAAAAAAAATCACGTATTTACACAGTGAACCACTGTCTCCGTGGCACAAGAGGTTCTGCATTCCGTGGTACAGCTAGCCAGCCT
The DNA here is from genome assembly GCA_963930645.1 of Salticus scenicus. Lineage (NCBI taxonomy): Eukaryota > Metazoa > Arthropoda > Arachnida > Araneae > Salticidae > Salticus > Salticus scenicus. Next base: position 129,178,088 of record OZ005648.1, on the reverse strand, counting down.
TTGTTTTTTTTTTTTTTATATATATATTAAATTAATATAAATTACATTCTCTTCAAAAGTAGCAATTTTTAACATTATTTTAGTCTAAAAATTTAATGTAAAAATTTTAATTAAATAAATTTACACAAATTTGTAGGAGATAAAACAAATAAATATGAGGTAAAATTAAACTAAAACTAATATATTGTGACCATCACAAATCCTTCTTCTATATTTTCCGTTTTTTTTTTTTTCCTTTCTTTCTTTCTTTTTTTTTTTTCTTTTTTTCTTTTTTTCTTTTTTTTTTTTTTTTTTTTTTTTTTTTTTGTTAGCGATGAAAAAAATCGATCAATTTATTTTACATTATCACCGATCAATGGTTCAATTATTCATTTTTAAGGTACTAAAGAGTTTTTTTTTTTTTAAAGATTCTCAAATTGAAAATTTGCCGCTTTCGTCGGAGACATCCCTCAAGTGGAGAGAAACGATCTTCCTTCATATACAAATATAGCAATTTTCAACAAAACTTTATAGCCAATAATTAATTTGTGTGAAGGTGCAACTATATACTAATTTGTATGAATTTCTGTGCAATAGATCTTAAGACACAGTTGCTAAAATATTTTGCCATTAATACACAGGCAGACGGACCTTTTCTAAAAATTCTAAACCTTTCAAAACGTGTAAATCCATCGAAGCCTAAAATTGAAAAAAAAAAAAAAAAAAAAAAAAAAAAAAAAACTTTCTTCTATTGAATATAGAAGAAAATAAAAAACGTAAAATGAAAATAGTAATAAAGCTGAAATCAACGAATGAATAAATTTGCTATTAAAATATTGAAAAAAAAAAAAAATATTTTTGAAAAACTCATTCTAGGATACCCCGAGGACATATTTAGATAAAATAAAACCATGGACATATTTCTTTGTAAATTTGGATTTTATTAACTACAATTATAATGTTATTTTAATTATTTATATATTTATTATTATCAAACGCTGTTTTTTTATTCTTTAATTTTATTATTAATGTATTAATATTCAAATATTTTTGAAATAAATTTGTTAATAATAATAATAATTATACTATCAAACATTTATTTTTTCAGACATTTAATAATTCATATAATTCTTTTGTAATATTTTGTCATTTATTGATTAAAAAAAAAAAAAAATTCAAATGTTATATTTGTTTTCATGAATTAACTTAAAATAAAGTATTAAACTATATTAGATAGCTTTAAACACTTTGGAGGGTAGATTTTGGCGAATGTAGCACTTATAGTTTTAGTACAGGGATACAACAAAAAACTCTTTTTCAATATGGCTTATGGGTTCAAAATTTTTAAATTGCGATAGCTTATAAATGCCATATCCAATAGAGCTGAAAATTTATATACATACTATAGGTCACACTTTCACGAGCTGTATGGATTTTGATAAATGTAGCTCTCATAGATTTTTACAGAGTCACAACGAAAAATTCTTTTTCATTATGATCTATGGGCTCAAATTATTTAAAATACAATAATGTTAAATTAAACATCATACTATATGGTTAAAACTGAAACACCCTATTACAGTTTTCTCTTTTGTTTATTTGACGATTTATCTACACAAACTTTAATCACTTAATGTTCGAAAAGTCGAGTGGAGTCACTCCATATAATTTTTTACTTTAAAAGAAGCATCATAATATCAATAGTTTATACAATTATTTATTTTATATATTTAAAAAGCTCCAGTAAAAAAATTGTTGAAATCCTCTAATTAAGTTAAATATTAGCTAAAACCAAAAAACAATAATTTAAACTAAAAGTAATATTTTCAAGATTTTCTTTTTTTTAATCATCATAAGCATCAGCAACGTCAATAAAATAAAGTGAATTAATGAGAAGTAAAAATTAAACGTAAAAATACAAAAAAATATGTTAAAGGTTTTGTATAACATCCTCACTTTAATTTTATTTAAGTTTTGCTCTTGAAAACTAGTCATTTCATTATAGAAAAAAAATTTCCCAACTAATAAAAAACATAAAAAAGTTAATAAATTCGTCATACATTGCTGTGGTAAATTTTACGTGAGTTTGCACGAAAATATTAGAGTTTAGAACATGCAGAGTAATAAAAAGAAAAGTTTTTTTAATCATTACCTAGAAGGCAATAAATTTTTATGTAGTGTAGTATTTTTTAAAACCAGAACTAATGTGTATTTAGAAAGTATATCATAAATTAATTTTAAGCTAATATTTATTTATTTAATGCCGGAAAATAGTTTCAGACGTCGTTAAGTTCAAGTGATAGCATATCTGAAGATAATTATCGAACTATTTAGCAATAAAAAGTACATGAACAATCATTAAGTGGAAGAGGAGTTTTCCAAAAATTTCCTTTCGCGGACTATTTAACTAATAAACAAATAAAAATGAAAAAAAAAAGAAAAAAAAAAAAGGATAATGAAATAGCCCTCTTATCTACATAGTTTCAAAAACAGTGAGATTATTGAAAAATCTAAAAGAATTAAAAAAAAAAAAAAATACTTAAAAAACTATGATTAATATGTTGTCGATATTTTTTCTATTTTGTTGGAAATTTTCTCCTTAATGGTGTATTTTAGGATAAATATTTTTAAGCATTTTTATTATTTTTCGAAAACTGTTATAAATTATTAGATTCACTTAAAAAAATTAAGTTTAGCATTTGTAGAAAAATGATTGATTTTTTAAAATGATAAATAGGACAGCTTTTTTTTTCCAAAATTGAATGCTAAATATTAATTTATCTTAATGAATGACATTTTGTGTGCTTTATATATCTACTCTATCAACCAATAAGCATTTGGACACTTTCGAATTTAGACGTTTTGTTAAATATCTTGAAAAGTTCTTTAGGTATCATCTTAAAACTTTGGCAGTGTAAAGAACATGTTATACCTCATATATTTCATCAAAAGTTATGTCCTGAAGAGGTAAAAAGGACCAGTAAAAAATTAAACAAAATTCAAAATGTTTTGGATTACCCTGTAAAAAGAAATGTTTTAAATACATTTTGGCTGAAGCATGAAATCACGAAGATTTTTTTCATTATCTGAATAAATTTTTATGAGGTTACCACATATATATGCATGTAAATACATTTTTTTTTTTCAAGTTATAACACATAGAGGTTCAGACTCAGTGGAAAGTTATTTTAAAGAAATTTTGCACACTACATTTTACACAGCATACTGCAATTAGAATGCAAAAATGTTAATTACACTGCTCGGCATGAAAATTGCCTCTGACACCCTTTCAGCATATTCTTATGTAAAATAGGATCCTGTATCCGAATATGACGTCCACTTTGCCCTATCACCCACTGATTTTTAGGAATGGCCTCCTATTTTTATCATTTTTCGGGGATTTTATGGCTATAAATTGGATTTTTAGGATGGGGGAGGATTATTTTAACAGTTAAATATCTTCTGAGGGGTTACAGAGTTGGAAAATTCTAAAACATAAACATTTGCGACGTAAGATTTTTTTTTTTTTTTTTTGGCTGGGAGGGGGATTTGCCACTGAAATTATGCATTATATATCTTATATATTTTTAATCTGTTATTAATGTTATTTTTTAAACTTTATATTTTTTGTTTTTAGGTGTTAAATGAATTATTTTTCACTCTTCAAATCAAATTCATGGTCATAAAATTATCGAACAGGGAAAGAAATTGAGGGAGGGGGTGGTGTATCTAGAAAACAGTGGGTGACTGGGCAAAATGGAAGTCATATTCGGATTCAGGAGGTCATTTTACATAAGAATCAGCAAAAATGGTATCAGATCTCGATTTTTTTTTTTTTTTTTTTTTTTTTTTTTTTTTTTTTTCAGAGCAGTGTTATCTTGCGAAATATGAGCATTTTTACTAAATAATTTTTAACTACGCATACGCTAGCTTTTAAAAAATTTCATTTTCATAATTTAATAGCCAAGAATATTGATCAACTTATACGAAAACGTCAAACAAATATCGTGTAACTTTAAAAAGTTATAATGAACAAAATTTCAGTTCTTCTGAAAAAAAAAAAAGGAAAATGATAGTTTTTTTTTTTAATCAATATTTTTTTACAATCAGCGAACCCTGTATTACCATTAGGTATTGATTGAACCAAAATGAAAATATGTGTAATATCCCTTATAGTCCAGCCTTTATTTTGAGAGAACTGAAATTCTGTTCATTCTATCTCACATAGCTTTTTGAATTAACACGATATTTGTTTGGGGTTTTCATATAAGTTGCTCAATATTTTTGGCTAATAAATTATGCACATTAATTTTTTTAAAAGCTAGCGCATGCGTAGTTAAAAATTATTTAGTAAAAATGCTCGTATTTCTCAAGATAATTAATATTTTTGCATTCTGATTGCAGTATGCTATGTCTAATGTAGTATGCCAAAATTCTTAAAAATGGCTTTGCACTGTGTCTAAAACCCTACATGCTACAATTATAAAAATAGATTTTTTTTTTTTTTATTAAAAAAAAAAAAAAGTCGTTATGTCTCCATGAATATCTGTGGCAGCCTTATAAAAATTTATACAGGTAATGAGAAAAATCTTCAGAACAACCAAAACGTATTTAACCCTTTCATGGTCATGAACGTGTATACACGGTCAGAGTTTTTTGCTTCAGAATCATTTATTCATTGCTACGAATTTGCTAAATAGAAAAAAAATCAGTTTCTGAGTATTCCTGATAAATCTGTAATATTATTAGTACTTAATGACTTAAAAATATATAAAACACATCCCACTAAAATGGCTTCGAAACGAAAAAATTAAAAATGGCGTGACCATGAATGGGTTAAAGCTTCACTTTGTACAGGGTGATCCAAAACATTTTGACTCTTCTTTAATTTTTTACTAGTCCCCCTTTCATTTTCAGGACATATTTTTTGCTCAGATATATGAGGTATAACAAATTCTTTACACTACCAAAGTTTCAAGATGATACCTAAAAAACTTTTCTAGATATTTGACATAACGTCTGAATTCGAAAGTGCCCAAATACTTATTGGTAGATAGTGTATATGTTTTACTTATAAATAGTACAAAACTTTTAACATAAGAAAAATAATTTGCATTTAATAATATAAAAAATATCGCGTGACAGACATGACAAAAACAGACATATTTTCGGTTGCTCATCTGCATCGCTTAATTAGTCGAAATTCAGACACATTTGAAGTTCGGAATTTTTAATCTACTGAAACAAGACTTTCACCTAATATATATAATAAAAACATAATTCTAAAATTTAAATAAATAAATATACATCAACGGGACAGACATGACATCTGTAACAATTTAGAATTATAATTCGTTTACTTAATTCAAATTTAAATTTTCTTTTTTAATTAATGATATTTAATTAATGATATGGTCTTACATTTTTTTAAAATAATGTGTTATATTATTTGATAGGGTTGATATGTTTTCCATAACACACACACACACACACACACACACACACACACACACACACACACACACACACACACACACACACACACACACACACACATATGTATATAATTGCAGTAGTTGAAAAGTAAAAAATCTGGTGTGTAACAGCCACACGATTTCTATTACCCACTATTATTACGTGTATTATATACAGTTTTTGGATATAATGTGGTCAGAAGACGTAAAATTGACATTACAAATTAGACACCTAATAACTTTCATGTGAGAGAAAGTTGATACATGTGTAAAGATACATAAACAGAGTTTACATAGCGAGTTAAAAAAAAAAAAAAAAAAAAAAATTGGTAGAGTGTTTTTGGAAATATTCATTTCCGAGATCTAAAACTGACCTACCTAATCAGGATGACTACCAGTTTTCTTGTAATAGCTACGTCATATATACGTAAAGATATCTAAATAAGGGTTTACGTAGCAATTTTCAATAAAATTGTTAGAGCCGTTTTTGAAATACCGACATTCACCAAAACTTGTGAAATTCAATCATTGACGGGAAAAGAACAATTACATACGAAAGGGTATCTAAAAGAGAGTTATTATGCACTGAGAAAAAAAATATACCGCCTTCCTCTAGAATGAATAAGTGGCCGTTTTCTAAATCCCTAAACTAGAAATATAGATTTCCGAGCTATGCGCATAAGGCACGCCAATAAACTGAATAGACGAAATTATCGAGAATTTCTAGTGTACACATTTCTAGATGGTGAAACAATATTCCGAATATTCTGAATCTTTTGTATTGCGAGAAATTCTCGCTTGATTTTCTAAAACCGGGTAATAAACCAAGATTATAGCTGCTGAAACCCGCCTCTTGTAGTCTCATTTATTTGCGGAGATTTTTAAATAACTTTGCTCTCGATAATATAGGCAAACGCACTAGAATTCTAATAGGGGCTTCTAGAACTCGCTTTCCAAGGAGACTAGAATTTATAAGGATGACATGGAACTATTTTTTCTAGTGCCACAATTTAGATTCTAGATGTCAGTTACAGAATTTTTTTAAGTGTGACGAGTTTGAACAAAAATCCGTACAGCCGTTTTTAAAGAAACGCACTTGAGAGACCTCAAATTGGCCTATTTAAACAGAACACCTATCGATTTTCCTGAACTAATGAACTATTATATACCAAAGGACATCTAGTAAGATGTTTATATAGCAACTTTGAAGAAAATCGTTAGAGCTCTTTTCAGAGTTGGACTTCAGGTTTTATATATCCCACATCTGGTTTGCTAGTTCCTCCCCCCCCCCCCCAAAAAAAAAAAAAAAAAAAAAAAAAGAAATCTGTACACCAGACCTAACTTAATTCTTCAATAAAAATATAAATTAATTTCATCTTGTTTAGTGCAGTTATAAAGATGTTAAAGTTTACCAATGAGAAATTTTACCCATAGATTTTGTACTTCTGTGTACACGAACCATTTTTCGAATCTCAACAGAATGTTTAAAGTAATACTTTATATGATGCAGTTTGAGAATACCCAATTTTGACTTCTATTTGATATGTATTTTTGAATTTCGAAGATATTACAGAGATAGAGATACGCACGCAAACACACAGACATACCGTTAAAACTTTGATGTTCTGATTCATGGGGGCCTTAAAACATGTAATTATATGAAAACTGAATTTCGAAAAGTTAACAAAGAACAACATTTTCTGTGCCATGCATGTTTAAGGGAAATAAAAAAAATGGAAAGGAAAAGAAAAATCCAATATCAAAATTTGAACCCTCAGCAAATATGTTTATATAACAATGTTGCTTGTTTAAGAAAACAAACAGATATTTGTTTACTGAGCGAGTGCCTTCTTATTTGAATTTATCATCTATACCTAATATTTAAATGTTTTTAACTACTTTATTATGATTCATTTATCTCTTAAAAAATTGTACACTGCTTTAAATCGAACAATAAATAAATAAATATGAGCTAAAATGTAAACCAAAAAGAAAAGATTGCAACAGATAGAAGACTCATACAAACCAATAATAATAATAATAAAAGGTTAGCAAAAATACAAGCTACAGTTTCGGAAGTTTCTTTCTTCTTTTCTTTTCTTTTCCTTTTTTCTTTCCGGTCATGAGCAAAAATTTACAATCTCATAGAAAATTACAGCAATTTTTTCGATTTCTAAATTTTATAAATGTTATTCTTTATCAGTCTTTCCTTTGACTATCCTCTTTCCAAAAACAAAGACAATTTTTTTTTTAATGAATACAACTGCCGACTTCACAGAAAGACATATTTCGAGAATATATATATATATATATATATATATGTATATATATACACATTTATATATATATATATATAAATATATACACACACATATATATATATATACATATATATACATACATATACAGTCGGTAACAAAAGTCTCCAAACACTAGCAAAAATTCCTATATAAGAAAAGTATACTTAATACAGTTTTGTTAAATAAATCCTTGTTGAATCCTGTTCTTAGTCAGTCTAAAAACCGGATTCAACAAAGATTTATTTAACAAAACCGTATTAAGTGTACTTTTTTTATATAGGAATTTTTGCTAGTGTTCGGAGACTTTTGTTACCGACTGTATATATGTAGATAGATAAAATATGTGAAAGAATAGTTTCTGGTGGAAAATATAACTACTTTTCTTGCGCCTAGCTTTGAGGACGATTCCAAAGGCTTGGACGGATGCCAAATTGACCGGCAGGTTGATATTTGATAAACATCCAGTCATTTGACGTTCCCTTATCGCTGTTTTCTCTCAATCACAAATATTATCACCTTTATTTTATTACATGACTCATTGAATCTGCACTTGCGCAGAAGCTCCCATGGTCGCAAGAAACACGATTAAAAAATAATCAGTGTTACCAAATTTAAGGACATTTTTATTCAATATCTACCAGTAAATTTTAATTGTAACGGTTACCTAATTATTTCGAAAATTAACTGTTTATTAAATATAAAAATCAATAAATTTGGCAAAAAGGAAAATAATGCAGTTATGGTGCTGTTTTAGGGCATGGAAGGTGTGTTCTTCTTTTTTAAAGTGCAACTAGGGCGTGGATGAAATTTCAAAGTTCAGGCAGGGTGCGGTACTTTTGTCAAAGGATTGAGGGTGAACCCTGAGACTAATCACAAATACCAATTTTTTAATGGAAAAATCGAATTCATTTTAACAAGAGCGAAAACTAATCAGATCAGAATTTGCATTTGTTAAAATTAATTTGGTCTTTCCATTTACAATATGAGATTATATATATAAGGTCGAAGTTAATTTTTTAATCAATAGACAATAACTACAAATTTATGGATTTCCACCATTAATAATTTCTTCTTAAAAATTTATGCTAATAATTTTATTGTAATATTACTTGTTCATAATTTTATATTATAATAAAAAAATAAATATTGATTATCAATACCTAAATATATTGGAGTTTATATTAAAAGGATAAATTAGCACTTGATAAATAAACTAAAATGTAAAATTTTCAAAAAAACAGAGCATCTTAAAAATTATAAGTGAAAACACAAACTGCAGTTTCAGTAGCATTGATCTTACTATAGGCTGACCATATGTCCCCGAATCTCGAGGACAAAACTACCTTCGTCCCCCCAAAATAATACAATACATTTGGGGACGCCGGTTATAAAGTTATTAATGTTTTATTATAGTAATTTATTATATGTATAATAAATAAGCTGAAATAAGTTCTTTATGTGCTGAAATAAGTGCTTTATACATAAAAATTACTAAAATTTTACAATTTAAGGTGATTTAATTATTTTATATATTTTTTTTGTCCCCGAAATTCGAGGACGCCGCCATCTTTGTCCCCAAATTCAATGAAAAAAATATGGCCACTCTATCTTACCATGAATAATGCATAATAGTCAGTAAAGGTATCTATCTGTCTTTGTACAAGAGAATTTGTATGTGTGTGTGTACAATCCAAATATTCTAGATTTTTTCTATAATTTTTAAGCCCACTTTACTCAATTTCTTATTAGCTAATCCCTCATAAAACAAAAAAAAAAAAAAAAAAAAAGTTATATTGATTTAATTTGTCCTCGATTTTGGTTCGTATCACATAAGCTTACATCCTTTTTAAGGCTATTTATTATGCACTGATGATTATACAAAAAATGGATTTCAATTTTTCATCTAAAATTATGCAAACCCACAAAGTTATACATATTATATATATATATATATATATATATATATATATAAACTGGTGGATGGGTGGGCAGATGTTTGATTAAGGAGGAAGGGTGGTGTTGTTTGGCTGGTTGGTTGGGAGGGTTTGATGCTGAATAAAATTAAAAAAAAAAAAAAAAAAAAAGGGTTGGGGGGATTACTGTAAGTTACATTCTTATTTTTCTGGTTGATACTATGAATTTTGAAAATTTTTTATCTTTAAATTTAATTTTGTGCATCTGGCTACTTGAGGCTTCCCTTGTTAAGTTTGAACAATCCATCTATTTGCATAACAAAAATAAGATCTTATATTATTTAAAAAAAAAAATAATAATAATCTTTTAAATTATAATTTTAATTATTGAATACTGCAATATAATGCTTATCCTTATATGTGTACTCTTTGGCATTATTGCTTGTAATTGAGTATGCTTAAAACTTAACATTTAATACATTGACTTCTAAATTATTTAGTATTGGGTTAATCACATATGTTCAATTCTTCTTATTACTTAATTGGTGCTAAAAATTATTCTTATTACTTGATCGGTGCTAAAAATTATCTTAATCTTGCAGTCAATACTTCTAAATTATCTTAATCTTTCAGTCAATGCATCTTAATTACACTACTTATTGCATTGACTTATTCTCCTGAAATAATTTAACTGACTTAATGTTTTTATAGCTTACCGAAATATGGCGCTTGCACTCTGATGTCTTATGCCTTCATTCTTCAGACCTTAACTTAAATGATTTATTATTAATGTATTTGGTACGATTTAATTTAACTCTACTAGATTTAAATTTAATTATCTATAAAATATATTTTAACATTATCATTTAATATTTACTCTGTGTATTTTATCTTTAATGAAAATGCTCTGAAGTATCTTCGATTAATCGATATCTGTCGAGCTTTTATTTTACTTCAATTTAGGTTTTGGCAACATCCTTTTCTCCAGTTGGTGTTAAATGTTATACATGTGGTTGCTCTGCTTCATTCATGTTATCACTTTCGTTTCCATTAAGTTTATATTTAATCTTTATTTAATCTTTGTTTTAATTTAATATTTCACTTTATTTCTAATTCTTTATGGTTCTTGCTGCATCGATCGGGGTGTGAAATGATATAAATTGCTATGATTAGCAATATCGTTTTACGAAATCGTTGCAGCTTTTAAAGCTTTATGAAGTATGCACCCCTTGATAATTATGCTTCTATGTTTAAGCATTTTCATCCAATTATTTCTGTGATTTATTATTTGTTTTCCCTTTCATAAGTTCAATGGTCCTTTTTTATTATCATTCAAGTCGGCGTAAGTATTTTAAGTTACTATCGTAACTCATTGGTTCTTAATCTAAATCGCAACTTTTTGTGTAATTCTTTCCTCTATGTTAAATTCAGTTCTATATTTTAGTGAGCTGTTACTGTTTTAGTTCTATTAATAGCTAAATTATAAGATTAAATTTTCTTACGATATCTATTATATATATATATATATATATATATATATATATATGTATAAACAACTTTATAAGTTCGTATATTTTAGACAAAAATTTAGATAAAAAATTAAAATCCTATAGATACATATGTATAGATAACTATGTGTGTGTGTAAGGCGTTCGCCAAACTGGTATAACTCGCTCCACTCGTCTTAAGCCGTGGTGGCTTCAGCTTCTTCTTCTGGTTATTATAATTTTTTCTGTTATACTTTGCTCTTATTTGTTCATATGATCTCATCCATAATAATTTGTATAAGGCTTCACTTCCATATTTTGTTATTTATTGATTATTTCAAGTCTTCCTTTCTGGTGTTTGATCATCGTAATAATGAATTATTGTTATTATTATTATTATTATTATTATTATATGTATTAAATAATTATATAAAATGTTCAAAGAAAGTTCTATTGAAATTATAAATGCTCATTGTAGTAAGCTTTTTAGGAAGTATCGTACATAAATGAACAATTATCTCAAGCTGTTTTATTCACGGATAGTCAGACGTGCAAAAAGTTTATTATTCGTATATGAGAAAAAAAAGCAAATAATATTATGCTCTTGGAAAACTGTGTAATTTTCTCCTTTTTACTTTATTCATATGCATAAAAAGCGAAAAAAATATTGGATTCGGGAAAATTTTAGACTTCCAGTTTTCAACGGATTTACACGTTTTGAGATGCATTGAGCACCACTAGATCATATTTTGGAAACCTTGATGTACGTTTTTGGGTATATCGTTCAACAATTGGCGTAGCTGCGCTGCAATATCCTTTTTTGCGAGAAAGATATATCTCGGCTGTACTAAATAAATAAATAAATTCCCCAAAAATTGAAAAGTATTTGAAACACGGTTCTTTCTAATGTGAAACATGCACCTTACCACTGAAATATGACGCTAGACAGTTTTCGATCACGTTTGAGGTTGATTAGGCTTAATATTGCACTAGAGCAAGGCAGAGATCACAGCGACGACGGTCTGGAATGCATTCCTAGGGTGATCTGGAAATATGCCATCACAATTTTGATCCTCCTCAGAGGTAATATTTTCCCCACTCAGGTATCCTCAGAGGTATTATTTTTACGAAATATGGAGGGGTGTTGCAGACATGACGTATTTTAGGTGCATTAATATACACGATGGTTTTTGTTTGGCTTGAGTACTAATCCCTCAATCCTGCGATTACGTGCTCAATGTTTCAACCGGGCTACCACGATCCCAGTTATTGGTCAATTTCTCCGTTGGTCTGTGGTTTTTAACATCGCAGCTTAGTGGAATTTCCATTAAAAAAAAAAAAAAAAGTGCATTTTATAGTCCTAGTCCTAGTCTTATCATTTTTAGGCGTAAAGCGATTTTACGTAGAAATTAAGGACACTTTACAGCTTTGTAATTGACTTTTTTTTCTCAAATTTTTCCCTTTTCCAATTTTAGGAACGTTAATGCAGTTGTTTGCCGTCAGGTAGTGCTGTAACTGATCTATTTGTAGTGCATAGTCACTTTACTTTGCCTAGACACGATGTTTAAGGCAATAATTATATTTGTTCGAAAGTTAAGAAGGGTGGGCAGAACTTTACAACAAACCCTAGGATGGGTTTGCTCGGAAGTTAAGGAAAAGGAAGTTGATACCCTCTTGGTGTGTATGTGTGAGCATGCACGTCCATCGTCCATAGATTAAAATAAGCCCTGTCGTACTAAATTATATTCTGTTTACAAAGAATGCAAGCAGAATTTCCTTTCTTTCTTTTTTTTTATTATTATATTTATATATATAAATAAATAAATAAATAAATATATTATAAAACATAGACTATACACTTATTATTATTATTATTTTAAATGGTTGAAAATATTGAAATCAAGAAGCATTTCCTATGTTTAGATAAAGTGTTACAAAATGTTAAAAAACATAAATCAAGATAATCACATTTGACAAATATTTATTCCAGGTCGTATTAATTATTAAATAGTTTTATCTATTTCTTTCTACAAGAAAGTCATTCATGCAAGGCTATACATAAAAACAAACCAATAGAATTTGTTTTCTCTTTCTACAATTTCTATAAAAATTAAATTTAATAGCCAAAGAGGTTAGCTGTTCTTTGAGATATAATCTTTTATTTATGAAGCATTTTGTTTGGGAAAGTTGCCAACATAACTAGAATATTTAGGTTTTTGTAACAACACTATAATACATATTTTCTGTATTAGAGTTTTATGTGAACTTTTCGGAAATTGTTTATGAAAAACATCTTTAGTAATGATTAAAAAAATCATTTAGAATTCACTGAAATTCATTGAATCATAGAATTATTGATTCATTGAATTTCCGGAAACTTTTTTTGAAATTGTTTATGAAAATCATCTTCAATAATGATTAAAAATAATAGGGTATTAAAAAATATTAAAAAATATTAAAATATTAAGGAATATTAAACAATTCAATGTTTTACAACCCAAAAGACATTTTTTACACATTGTACAAATAATGGAAAAAGAATGGGATTTCTACAATGAAGGAAAAAAGAATGGGAATTATAAATTTCTTTCTAACCTTTAGATTTTTATTCCCCGTATTTTTCTCTAGTGACATTCTAAAGATAATTCCTAGTGATTAACTCTTCCTTTTAATCGATTTGATGAGGGGTACAAGACGCTTATCTTTAGGTTACAAAGAACTTCTATTAAGGAGAAATGTTTAAGTTGTTTAACAATGTTAGTGGAACAGAATCTAATTTTATATACCCACATTTATTGATAAATTCTTTTGTGATTATTATTTTTACTAAAAAATTCTTTCATAGATAATATTTATGGCTTGGCTTTGTATGAGTACGTATGTGCTTCGTAAATATGCGAAATATTAACTATGAACTGTGTGATTGAAAAACAAAAATATATATGATATTTCTTATTTATTTATTTATTTATTGTTTTAGTACACTATACAAAACTTTCACAAATGTTAATGGTAGTTCAATAACCCAGAATCAAGCTTTTCTTGTGAAGATACATTTGATCCAGACGTTATTGAAAAGTATTGTCTATGGTGCATTCAAAAATTCAAAATCAAAGTGAAATATTTAAATAGCAAGTTTTTTTTTTTTTTCCCCTAGAATTACGATTATATTGTTATATCAAAATGTAGGTATGTACCTCTATTTAAGTTAGGGTAGTGAGGTGAAAATCTGGCGAGGTGGGATGATATTGTACGGCCGAAAGCCCCTAAAAGTGTTATACTCTGGACTCAAATGCAATACCAATTCATATAAACGTTTGCCTGAAATGAGATCTTTTGAAAGAAAGAAACTATGATTTGAGATTTTAATTAGAATAATCGTTAAACCACGCAAGACTAGTGAAAATTTTAAGTGCATCCATCATATGTATTTATTTTGAATTAAGAATTCATTATTCTGCATATGACATTTTTTAATATCATAATAAACTGAAATTGAAAATCTACTTTGTAATCATATGTATGTTCCAGTTTTTCTTAAAAAAAAAATATTGTATATCTATCGATATTTTATATTTATTCAAAATCATCTTTAGCACTCTGGGTATTTTCTGTTGAGATTCATGTTTACTTAAAGATGTATGCGTTTATATATATATATATTCACAAGAATAATTTTAATTAAAGTAAATAATATGAAAAAAAAAAGTCATCTGCTGATGAATTTATGTGTTTGGAAGTTTTGAATTTTATTTTGTATACTGCTGACCTTTAAAATTGCTACACCAAGAAGGAATGCAAATAACAGAATAATATTTATTGAACACATATATTATAGCGGAAAAAGCAATTGATTACATTTTGAGGAAATTTGGAGATACGGAAACTGAGAATCAGTACTCAAAGCCGCCCCTTCTGGCAGTAATAACAGAACTTATCTGTCTAGGAATGGAGTTAAACAGAAATTGGATAGCATGTATGGGTATAGAACTTCATGCAGCTTCAACATGATGCCACAGTTCATTGACCGTAGTAACTAGAAAGTGATGACGTGCTAGTTGTTTGGTAACTATTGATTAGACGTTTTCAGTTGATAAATAATCAGGAGAATGTGCTTTACAGAGCAACAGTCGAACATGCTCTGTATCAAGGAAGGTCTACACAACATGAGAACATGCGGTCGTGCATTGTCTTGATGAAACGTAGCATTACAGAGGCGTCGAAGATAAGGCAGAGCTACGTACCTTAATACGTCAGAAACGCAACGGCCGATATTCAGAGTGCCGGCGATTCGAACTAGTGGTGATCGAGATGTGTATCCAATGCTTCAAGTGGTCAACCAATATGCGATGTCCATGGCTTCGGATACCCTTGATACTGAAGACAGAAACGCCTCCAATATTGTGATGAATGACGGACGCCGAAATGGCGCGACGTTGTGTTTTTTAAACGACTTGTTTACAGCATCATGATGGATGCTTGCATTCGATATCGTTATGATGGCCCGTGACTTGAAGTGATATTATGAGGTGTCATTGGATACCTCTTGGATTACCTCTTGTTACTATTGCCGGCACACTGAATAGCAGTCATTACATTTTTGATGCGTTAAGTCCCCTGTTTCTGCTCTATGTTCGAAGCTTACGTAACACTACGTTTCAGCAGGATAATGCACGACCACATTTTCCCGTGTTCTCCGAATCTTCCTTGAAATAGAATGTGTCATGACTGTATCACGCGAGAGGTTTTCGCGTAACATTTCACCCAACACAACACAGCAGCGTACGGACACAGCGGGAAATCAATTTTTTCGACTGTCATTCAGAAAAGTTCATCATGTTGTGTTTTGTAAAGAATTCGGCAAAATCTCTCGTGTGATGCAGCCATTAGACTGTTGTACATTCTCCTGATCTTTCATCAACTGGAAACTTCTGGTGAATGGTTGCTGAGTGACTGGCACTCTCTATCTCTCTCCAGTTACTACAGTCAATGAACTGTGGCATTGGGTTGAAGCTGGATGAAGTGCTGTATCCGTATATGCTATTCGATCTCTGCTCGACTCCATTCCTATGCGGATAAATGGAGTAAAAGGACAACAATAACACCATTTATCTGCATATAATTCATTATTTGCATATTATCACATAAGGGGGCTGATCTGAGTGCTGATTTCTTAGGATTTAGACCCCCCCCAAGTTTCTTGAAAATTTAAACACTTGTTCTTTCCATTATAATGTATATCTCCAATAAATGTCAGTTCTTTTTATTATTATTATTATTATTAATTTCTTTCTTGTGTAGCAATTTCAACGATCAGCAATGTATTTAGCCCAATGACTAGTGTGTTTTACACATTTTATGAAAATTGTAAACTATTAGAGTAGGCGACTATTTCTAAATCACTTAAATTTATTTCAGATTTCAAATAAATGGATTTTAAACAGATTTTAGCACATACAGCTCAACATCTGGTTTTGTTATTCTTCCCTTTTGATTATACGCATTAAAATTATGATCACGTCATTTATTGTACTAAATTGCACCACACACACACACATATGTAAGATCTTAAAAGAAAGAACTGTAACAATTATTATTATTATTATTATTATTATTATTATTTTTTTTTGTACTCAGAGGCTGGTAATATATTTTGTCCACTACGAACCTTAGAGTTCATATTTTTACACTCCTTCTCATAATTATAAGGACACCCGTTTTTCTATATTAACTAAACACTGAACACTATTATTTAAACAAATATATTTTTAATTAATTTGAATTTCATTAATAGAATATATTTAGAAAGTTTTATCGTTTTTCTATCTTAAAAAACTTTAAATATGGTAAAAAGATGATTTTTCAGGTGTTCACAATTATAAGGACAGCTCGAATTTTAGTAATTTTTTTCAGTTATTCTTTAAAATAATATTTTATGGGATCTCTTTTTAGGGCTAAATAGTCAGACATTCTCTCTGGTATATATATATACATTTTTTTTTTTTTTTAATATTCAGTTTCAATACCATTTCGTATAGCATATATGATATTCTTAATACATTTAAACTATTTAAAATTGCTTTCCACTTGCATGCACTTTTCTAATATCACAATTTAAGGTTTTTTCAACTTTTAGGCCATGGGAAAAGCAATAATACAGAAGTTTCTTTCTTCAAACTATTTCCTATTGCTCTAAAAGTAGAGCAAAAATGTAAGTCTTGTTGAAAAAAATATTATTACCCCCCAAAATCTAACAAAAATCTGATAATTCCACGTTTAAAATTTGCGGATATTCTCTTGATGTTCATAATAATAGAAAAAAATTACTAAATTCATTCTGCCTTCAGTAGAAGCAGCTCTCCAGAGCACCATAGTTCCACCTTTAAAATGCCCGATTCATATCTGCCTTTAAAAAATCTGCTCTGTCTTTCGCTATCTTCAGATCGTGCCAGTAACTGTTAAAACCATTTGGTTAATCAAGAATAAAATGTTTTTCATCCGAAAATGCAACATTTTACCATTTAATGTTGTCTTTATTCAAGTTTAATACAGACGCTCTTTCCCCCATTAAATGCTGATTGATTATTACAGATTTTTTATTCATTTTAACATACTATTAATTATTTTAAACATGCATAAATGTGGACCCTAACCTTTCGTTAAAAATTACGAGCAAATTCAGCAGCAGTCATTATGAGTAGAACAGTAAGAGGGATTATGAGTCTTCGATCTCTGTAAAACAACTCTGATTTTGCATCAGATCTCTCTCCTATCGAACCAGCAGTTCAACGTTTGATCACATTTCCTTCAGCAATTTTAGATCTTCGAATTTCATTAGAAATTCGGCGGATTGAAATTATCCTTCCACTTAAAAAGCACATTTATCATACTTCATTACTTGAACGTTCTTATATTCGAGGAATTATCAGTAATGTCCGTCCAAGAAAAATTGAAGGCTTATATATGAATTAATCTAGCCCAGTAGTTAACAAATTCGCATGTCAACTGTAATTTATCCGCTAGTAAGTTAAATAAAACGAAAAAATCTGGATTGTCCCTATAATTATGAACATCTAAACACGTGGAGAAAAACACCTTTTCATTATTTTTTATTAATTTTGTTTCATATTAAAAAAAGTATAACAGTTTTGGCGTTTAGAATACTAGATGTATTAAGTGCACTTAGTATAATTTTGTTCACAATTATTTTACATTAGTTATTTCAAAATATAAAGTGTCCTTATAAATATGAGAAGGAGTGTATTTAAAGCCATTTGAAAGTTCTTCCGTACTTACAGGAAGAAAACCTTCGATGATGTTCTTTCGTTATTCGTCTTTGCTGCATAAAATTATTAGTAAAACATGTAGTCGGTAACAAAAGTGTCCGAACACTAGCAAAAATTCCTATGTAAAAAAAGTACACTTCATACGGTTTTGTTAAATAAATACTTGTCGAATCCTATTCTTAGTCAGTCTAAGAACATGATTCGATAAGGATTTATTTAACAAAACCGTATGAAGTGTACTTTTTTTTACATAGGAAGTTTTGCTAGTGTTCGGACACTTTTGCTACCGACTGTATATGAATCGCACAATATCTATTTCTTTTAACATAAATACATTGAAAAAAAAAAAAAGAAAACTTCAGAAATTTCTGATATATCTCATGGATATAAGCAGAAAACAGTACACATTTAAATAACTTAGCGACAGCTTCAGAAAACTGGAGAATATGTACAAGACCTAAAACTAAACTTAACACAATTGTGTCGTTTTGACGAAGTTATTATTGTTATAACGAAGAGACTTTTTAATAGTTACAGCATAGAAGATTTTGTGAACACTGGAAACGTAACCAAGATTTTTCAGCTTTCAAACTTACACACGCACACACACATATCAAAAGGATAATAAAACCACGTTTTAGAGACAAGTTGAACCTTTTTAACCTTATATCCCTTTATACTACTAAACTCACAAAGTTTGAAAAAAAAAAAAAAAAAAAAAAAAAAGCATAAAAAGCCAACTCTTACAATTAAAATTAAATACTAGGATTTGTATGACTAGTTATGTCATTTAAATTAATAATAATAAATTTTTTCATAAGAAAACCGTATGGTAATCACAGAGTACTAGGTTCTCTATGTGTGTATTATTTTATAAAACCCAATCAATTTATTTTAGACAGTACGTATCTTTTATTTCATTAGTAAATTAGTTACATTTTATCGAGAAATTGAGTGAAAAAGCCAGCAAAACTCACGTTTCTCAGAATTCAAACTTACACTAAAAGAAAGGAGAGAAGGAAAGGAAGAAAAAAAAAAAGTTAACCTTTCTTACTTATGCATTTAGACGTTAAATTTATCTTACATTCTTTGTTACTACAGAACACACAAAGTTAGAAAAACAAAAAGATCAATTAAAAAGCATTTTAAAGAACCATTATAAAAGGATTGTTTTACAATGAACAAGTAGGAATTTGTAAAAAGGTTTTTCTAATATTTTTTATTCTCGTAAGGAACAGATACGTTTAATTATAATATTGATTAGATATAAAGATAAACTGAAATTCTCACAAGTTTGTTTTCAGAGGAATTGATAAATACACGGGTTAAAAAAAAAAAAAAAAAAAAAAAAAAAAAGTTCTGTTTTTAATTTTAATTGATTCTGTCAGTGTATAATTAATAATTTATCTTTAGGTATTTTATCATATTATGATTTGATTTTTATAGAAAGAGTCACTTCGTTTTAGAAATGTTTTTGCAATAAAATTCCACATGCTTATGTAGTGTCTCAAAAATGGCTGATAGATTTGGAGGAGGGGAGGGGCATAAAATAAAAACGAAACGCTATAGAAATGTAATGTTCGTGGCCTTATGTTTGAGAAACCAGAGAATTTTATCCCACCAATTTGTAAACTTAATTAGCATTTTATATACTGTTTATATACTTTATTTTACAGCGACAATAGACGTTGTAACGCGATTTTCAGGACATTGACCCGCCGGTCGATCCGCCATGTTTGTTCAGGCTGTTATATATGAAACCGTTACACCATGAAAATGTCTTGAATTTTTCTCTGGATAATGAATGATTCTTAGAATAAACAAAACCATTTTCAGGTGATTTTACTTAAAAGAAAAATGGTACGGTGATCGAGTGATGATTGAATGAACATCCGCCATTTTTGTTCAATGTCCAGTGTCTCTCTATTGAGGGTCGCTAATTTCCATTGCAGTGTAAACTATTTTTAATAGTCATACTCTTTTACAAACGTTCAGAAACAGATTGCGTAACAAAATATCGAATGAAGATGTTAGGGATTCAATTTCTCTGTAGCACTCGAATACCTGGAGCAGAATCTTTTGGTGGAATTGTTAACAAGATTTGCAAGTTAGTGGGATAAAATTTCCTCGTTTTCCAAGCATAAGGTCGCAAACGATACATTTCTATGCCGTTCGTTTTATTCTTTTTCTGTTTTTGATTGATTTTCAAAATACATCTGTCATTTTTGGGACATCTGGTGCATTGCACATATAAATAAACAAAAAGCAGATACCAGATACTATGCATTCAAGAATGTTTTTTTCAGGTATATAAAATAAAGTATTTCGCTGTTAAATTTCCAGGATTTTTCATAATGTCTGCTGCAGTAAAGCAGTTTACTCGTGACAACACGACTAAATCTTTGTACAAGGTCCACCAAAAGTGCTTCCTCCCCTCTTATCTCGGAAATGCGCCAGAATTTTGAAAAATGGCGAAACACTTGTTCAATAAATTCGAGAACAACTTTTAGCGTAAAAATTTTGAGACTAGTGGATCTAGGGGGGCCAATAGGGAGGACAACTTTAAAACTTTAAACAGAAATGTATATTTTATGATGTATCCCCTGAAACGTCTCTTGACGACAATGACTTATTATAAATAATTTTCTCCTGCGATGATTATTAATGGAGATACATAAGTTTCTCGAGTTTTGAAATGTGGATTTTATACACATGTATCTACTTCAATATTCAGCACAGGAGAAAATTATTTATATGAAATTCCTTGTCTCTAAGAAACATTTCTAGGGATGTAGTATTACAAGATATGTCTTCCTATATGAAGTTTTAAAGATGCCCTCCCTAGCGACGTACTCTAGCGCTTCAGGCTCAAATTTTTTTCATCAAAAGAGCTCACCCTCAAATTCATTGAACATGTGTTTTGCTATTTTTCAAAATTCCGAGATAAGAGTAGGTGTACACTTTTTTTCGAGATTTGAAATGCGGATTTTATACTCATGTTACTTCTTTAATAATCATTACTGAATGGTGTTTTGCTATTTTTCAAAATTCCGACGCATTTCCGAGATGTGGGATTTTTGGTGCACCCTCTATATATGAAAGGCAATGTCTGTGTGCGAATCACAGCGTAGTGCAAAGACGGTAGCTCAGATAGTCCCGTGATTCAAACCGAAGATGCCCTCTGTGATGTTCAAGTGCATCTTGAAATCCGAATTTCAAATTTTTGATTTAGTTTTTTCAATTAATTAAGATATAAAAAAATAATAACTTTATATTAGCTTTAAAATTAGTCATTTAAAATTAGCTTTAAATTTAGCTGTTGCTAAAATGTTTACAAATTCCTATTTTCCGACAAAAAAAAAAAAAAAAAAAGTGAATAATAAATATTATGAAAAATTATATTTCATCATGCATATGACAAAATGACGTCATTATAGCTTAAAAATTAATTAATAATAAAAATTTTATAATAATAAAATAAAATAATAATAATGATAATGATAACAACAATAATAATTATAATATATCTCAATTTTAGATTTTTTTTTTAAATAGTAGCATGAAAGGTAATTAATTACACATGATATTAAAGAATTTTATGCATTGGCAATTTTTTTAATTTTGACGCTGAAGTAGATCGCACATTTTTCACCAAGAACTTTGCTTTCGCGACAGCCATTTTAAGTCAAGTAGCGCAATATTTTACACATAAATTATAAAATATTGAAAAAGGAAATAGAAGAAAGAAATAAATGAATAGAAACAATAATCGCATAAATTATTTATTTTTGTTTATTTATATCATTTTATAGAAAAAATGCACTTTTAAGGATAAAAAAATTATTTCTACAGGCATTATTTTAAACATAGTTGTACATTAAATATATAAACAGAATATGAAGCATCTTTATGAATTAAAGAAAAGGTGCAATCGTTAAAAATATTAGCAAAATATGTACTTAAAAAATTAAAAATTAAATAAATAAATAAATAAATAAATAAAAATAAACATAAAAATAAAAATGAAAAATAAAAATAAAAATTCTGTCGGAGACAGAATTTAGTTTAGTACGGTGACCTATTAATTTCAATCTGTAAAATTTTTATTTTTAGGACTGAGGAATATTAGTCTCAATCTGGAATTTTTGCGGTGTCATTTTTCGATAGTTGGACATTTGTCGAAATCATTTTTTGGTAGTTGGACATTTATCAAAATCTAAAATTATAATTGAATAATTTGAAAGCAATGTTATAATTTGAAAAAAAAAAAAAAAAAAAAAACTAATAGTCCTCCGTCCTAAACTAAATTCTGCTTTTGCCGAATTTCATCAAAATCATTTTTTTTCCTTTTTAACTGGGCCACGAACTTTTTCAAAATGATTGAAAGGAATTAAAATGAAGTGTTGCCACCTAAATTTCATACTTTAGTTAATTTTAAAAAATCTAATTGTCGTGTCGAAAAACTGCACCCTTGGATTCAGAAAAAATCGCCTCTTTCATTTGGTACCAAATTTGTAACGATAGACCTGACATTTCTAATTTATTTTGGTGTTTCACAAAACTGGTCTATAAAAACTCAAGATTGTCCTCCGTCCTAATAAATAAAATTCACCGCCAAAACGGCGAGAAAATTTTAAAAATCGTCAAGGGAGCGCTATAATAAAGCTTACCATGATAAGGTTTAGATACATATTTGTTTATTTATTTATTTTCATGTATCCCAACCACTATTAATTAACCATAAAATATTTGTAATGGAAAACGTATATAACCACAAAAAATTAGTTGTTTCATAGCCAGCGTTGCCAGTCGTATGATTATACTTGCCAACATTTCTAATTTTCACCAGTATTTTTTGATAGAAATAGTTCATATTAATTTTCTACGATTAAATAAAGAGAAATTTATTTTTAAAATTTCTGGTGTGATGTCTCCCGCCTAAATCGGTTGGTTGGTTGGTTGGTTGGATTTTACGGCGCACTAGGGCTGCATAATTGGCAATTCCCGCCTAAATCGGAGTGTGCACGTTAATAATCGTACGGTTGACAACGCTACGGTAGAAGTAGCGCTGATAGCATATTGTAATATATTTCTCGTGAAATTGCTGTCATTTATGTTCGACCAGTAAATCAAGTAAATATAGGAAATAACATGAAAGTAAATATTATGTACAGTACGTATAGTGTTGTTTATATGTAATAGGGATTTAAATATAAAAGGTCTACTTCAATTTTTTCGAAACTGTCCGTTTCGTAATTGTTATCCAATAAGCACCCAAGCGGAAGTCAACGGGTAAGGCATTGTTGCCAGCAATAGGAACACGTACCCGAGATTTTGCGGATGAGGAAGACGCTGCTAAATGCAGCGAGGAAGCAATTTTAGTGGATTTTCTTTTTTGTGTATAAAGTGATATAAAAAAGAGTGATTCTGTTTTTTAATGTATAATATTAATTATAGTGATCAGCGAAGCGGACCAAGCCTGCTAGTATATCGTAAAATTAAATGTTTCATAAAAATTTTGTCCAACTTGTAGGCAATAAAAATCATTAAGATGCGACAAGATATAGGCAACATTAATACTACACTTTATTTTTAATGTAAACGTGAAATAATGGATTTTGATTTGAGAAACAATCCCTGGAAATTATTGTAAAAAGTCATGCAAAAGAAAGTTGTATTATAATGCATATAAATATAATATGAATCGAAATTACATGTTAGGATTCCATAAAACTTAAAGAAATATTGAATAAAAACATATTTAACTTACAAAGAGACAGCTGTGGGATATTCAAATCAAAGTAAGATTATGTATGTAATCAGTACTCAGTAAGAGAACTCATATGACTAAGTCATAGCGTGCACTACTTAGTTATTATAGAAAAAAAAAATAAGTTAAAAAAGTTTTTTTTCTCTTATAGTATGATATTTTGTTATGATAAATTTTTTACTGCCCTTTTTTAAGTTATTGAAGGACAGATTTAATGATGGATTACTTTTTAATAATCAAAATTTATAAAAGACAAAGAAATTTAAATAGAATACATATGAAATGCAAAGTTATTACTATTTACTTTTCCTAATATATATATATATATATATATAATATATATATATTAAATATATGGAATGCATACGATATAATGTTTATAGCATTAGAAATTATTCATTTAGTCATGCACATTTTGCAATACAAGAACATGGATGATAGTTATCATAAAAACAAGAAAAACATCAATTGTGTCGACAAATTTGCACAACAAGTAAATACAGCTTTTTTACAAGAGCAAGGTGTTTTTAGAATTTCTTCGGGAAAACAGACTTCATTTATATTCATAAATATTTCTCGATGTTCAGATAGTTTTGACGCATACCAGGCATACTTGATCATTTTCGAAAAAATTGGAGAAGCGAGCTAATGATGAACGATTAATTGAATTTTAATGCTATCCTCACAGGAACTAATTTTACGATTTTCTTCAATCCATTGCGAACAATTTTGTATTTTTTAAATCAAATTTTTGACTTGTCTGTAAAAGTGAACATCACAAGGTTGTACTAACGGGGTACATTTTGAAGGTATTATTTTTAACAGTAGACGTAAGCATTTCTTCATCATCTTGAAAAATTTCATCATAATAATGACTTAATAATGATATCATCTTAATAATGATTCAGTAGTGCATATGGTCATATGAGTTCTCTTACTGAGTAGGGGAGAGTGGGGTACAATGGACCGCTCCCTATAATTTATTTTTTTATTTATTTTTATGGTTCGTATTTTGGTACGTAGATACAATGAGGAAATTTAGCCAGCAACTTCCTGCCTAACTAACAATTTAGCCATTTTATTCGTAAAGTTTAGTTTACGGTAGCCAAAAGTAAATATTTTTAGTTAAACATTTTTTCTTTCAGGAATAATGATCTGGAACAGGCTATTTAACACAACAAAGAGCTAAGATCATCTATTATTATATTTAATCTCATTAAAATATTTTTTAAAAGGATTTATTATTTTTTTAAATCATTTGCTATCAGAGGTCCAGACGAGGTACAATGGACCAGTAAGAAATGGGGTACAATGGACCATGGTCCATTTACCCCAGTTCTCTGTCATAATGAGCTGATTTACGAAATCTGAATTTTTGAAGTGTTAGCTATAAATTATATATAAAAATTTGAGAGTTAACCTTAATTAGATCTATTATGTCATCAAAGATGAATAAGAAAGCAATTTACTTTGAGGTTTCTTCTTATTTATTTTTAATAACCTTTCAGTTACTTTTGTATTCTTATATTTTTACAAATATCATACAGCTATAACAAACTAAGTTAAATAATGCAATTAAAAATTAATAATACAAATAAATTTGACGAAAAAGACGGTTTTACATTTTGTTGGTTTAATCACAGAAATAAAAGATAACGAATTTGTTTTTGTGAGACTCATGTGACTAAAACTTAATTAAGATTTCTAAATTTATTCCTGAGAGTGTTGCCATATCTTTTGTAAATTTCAAGCTATTGAAATGATGAGTTTTTCAGACCCTACAATTTCACAAGAAAAAAAAAAACAGATTTTCAGTGACACAAAAATTGTTTAGCGTATCATTTTCTAATTTTAATGTTCATTAACTTACATTATTTGTAGGAATCGAAGACATAAATAAACAAATATAATATATTCTACATTTTATATCAATAAAAAACATACTACATTAGTATGCTTTTTAAATTTGACCTGTGGTCCATAGTACCCCATGTCAGGGACCATTGTACCCCGAGGTCGGGGTACAATGGTCCATTTTGTCAGTTGTTATTAAAAAAATATATTAAAAAAATAAACATAATTATTGCTTTTGATTGAGTGTCACATAAGACCCAATATATAGGTAATATGCACACATATTTTCAATAGCGAGAAATTATTACTTTGTGAGTAAACACTTAAAATTTCAAAAATTGGTTCATTGTACCCCACACTCCCCTACTGATTACACACACAACCTTACTTTGTATTGCATACCGCACACTCTTGCCGTCCCCTTGTTAGTTTGGTATTAAATCCCATCCGTAACGAAATAAATCTATAGCATTAGTTTAAATTTAGTACTCTAAGGAATGAAAGGCGTTAGAAGTTGTAGTCGTAGACTATTAAAGCGGAATATGCGAGAAATTAAAGCAGTTTTAATAATTAATATCAAATTTAATGAGAGAAAAATCATATCCATGAGAAACTAACTGTGTTTCAACAGTGTAATTTAGCGAAGAATGTGGATTTATAAGTTAGCGAATGTAGACTAATATTTTATCTTTACTTACTATATTTAACGGACAATTTATGCACACATGAGCATTTTACTGATTTATACAACATGACACAATTTGCATAAAATATATTTACAAAATATAATTATATACAATATACCCATACCTAATATAAATTATATGCACTAAAATATCTAATAATTTTTATTGTAAACAAATTGAAAATTCATACAGTAAAAATACTGAAGTACAAGATGGCCATAAAATAACTTCCCCAGTTTGGAGGCATCTATAGCAAAACTAATGAACCGAATGAAACCAAATTTAATCAGACTGTCAAAGGCCTAGGAAAATGATTTCGGTATAGAAAAAAAAGTCGCCATCAGGGAAGAGTTTTGGCACTTTTTTCATGTACTCATTATTGAATTTGTACAATCGAGATAGATTATACAATTTTCCTAGTGCATGTCTGATTTTGGAGCTGTTAAAAAGGAAGTAAATCAATATTTTAAATAGATGCACCAAAAATTGATTATATAAAGTTTTAGTATTGTTTGAATAAAAATGCACATGCAGAGATGAATGAAATACCATATTAACGGTATGTCATCAGAGGTAGCACCATTTCTATATTTTTATGTGCGTTTTATTAAGTGCTGTTACCACTATTTTAAAAAAGAAATTTTTCTTAAAAGATTTTAATGCTATAATATTATTTTGACAATTACTGTTCTGAAATAGGGATGACAAAAGTATAAAATGCACGTAAAAATATAAGAATGCTATGACCCTTGTGTCATTCATTTTTGCATGTGCACTTAAAATACTGGATTATTTCGTTTTCAGCAGCTCCAAAATCACATAGGTACTAGGAAAGTTGCATAATTTATCTTGATTGTACAAATTCAATAGTGTGTGTGCGAGTGAAAGTTGGTAGATGAGAAGCGCTGGGATCGATCCGGTTATGCTCGTTGACCTAGCCGTTCGAAGTTTTCTGTGGCTTTCTCCGAAACTCGCTTAAATATGGCCTAGGAGGACCCTTTCGACCCCCCCCCATCCTCATTGAGGGCATTTTGCCTATAGATCTAGGACCCTAGAGTAGTTAATCGGCCTTAATCCCTACAACCACAACCACAACCACTTAATAATCAGAAGATGTAAAGAGAAATAAAAACAGTTTAAAAAGTCTATAACGGAAATGTTTTATAATTTTTGCTAACAATGATTTTTCCATAGCAATTTTTGTTCTGTCACTGAAAGATAAAGGAAATGCAAAAAGATTGATATTTACTATTGTAATAGAGTTTGATAGGTTAGTTTAGAGTATGTAACTAAGCGATGTTACTTTACTGTCTTTATCTATTTCGTATTTGAAACTGAGAGTCTGTTGAGATTTTAGATTATTTAAAACAGGAAAAGAGGTTGATATGTATTAATAATGAAACCGAATATTATAACTATAAACTAAACTCTTCTGTCATATGATCGAAATGTCATCAACCGCTGTTCATAAGTAATCCATCATGTTATTCCCATGAATTCGCATATTAATGATGAATTTCCATAACAAAATGGATTTAAATCAAAGCTTTGATATTATACCAGAATTTCACGATTGCATAAAGCGGAATTCTATTATCCCTCATAAAGGGAAATTATTTGCAGATGAGATGTGTATCATTGTGAGCTGCAGTGAATTAGGCGGTGAATTTTCTTATAATCTGATGATAAAATGAAATCATTATGTAAATATATGTATTAAGATGTTTATGCTAAAATTTTAAATTTATAAGAGGCCAAAATGTTTTGATTTAAGGGCTCTATTGAATTTAAATTATAGTTATTCAAGGTTTTTCAAAGATATTTTGAAATGTTTTTCTACATTTATGATATAATATCTAGATATCATAATAGAGATATTGCGTACTAGCAGGCTTTGGTCGCTTCGCTGGTCACTATATTTAAATGAATTTTCAAAAAATCTGAAAAAATGAAGCATTTATATAAAAGTATTTCTATTAGCGATTATTTTTGCCTTATTAAAACCATTTCCAAATACCGAGACGTACAACCGTTAATGAAATCTAAATTGCATTCATTTAATTGAGTTTAATTATGTTGATTGAAACACAGTTAATTTTAAATTAACTAAATATACATTCTTATTAATTTATAAAAGAATTAAAAAAAATAGTATTTGATTATTAATTGAAATTGTAAATAAAACAAAATAAAATGTTTAAAATGAGAAATGTATATGCATATATATATTTTTATTGCCACATGCAAGTTTATTTAATAATTTGAAGTTATTTTGACGTAAGTTTTAACCGAAAAACTATCCCATACAGGTTTAATTTTCCAGGTTTCTTTTATTCACGTGTAAATGAATGTGCTTCTTTTTATGATTAAAAATATAAAATGTTGTAAGCATTTTATTTTCATTCGGATCTGCTTAAAATTATCACCAAGAAAAATGTTGGGAAAAAATGAAAAATAAATAAATAAATAAATAAAAAATGAAATAAAAAATAAAATAAAAATAAAAATGACCTACTAAAAATATTTAAAAATCTAATAAGAATATCGAAATTCTAAAGGTGTGTTTCAAAACTACACTCATTTTCTTAAACACAGAAATTTTTCAGAACTGTACATACCATAGATTTTTATTGTACATTGCAAAAAGACAGACAGATATACAAATACTTTCTTTTATCAGTATAAATTCTGTTGATTCTGGCTTCTTAAATGCACTATTAAAATGTGAAGGTTTATTAATGATTAATTCATGTAAGATATTTTTATATGTTTTTAATTGTTCAAAACCATTTGAATGCTCGGATTTATTCTTTAAGTCGTACAATGTTTCACTCACAGCTAGAAAATTAATTGTGAGCTAAAGAAAACTTTGTAAAATTATAATATGATTACATTGCATAAATTAATTATTGTAGTGTATATACTAAAACAATGTATTATTTTAATATAACCAATTCAAATATCTTGCCTTACAACTGTGAAAATTCTTTATAAAGTTTAAACATTTCACAAAAACATTCTCAGTATATACATTAACACATTTCAATGAAAAAGAAATATACATATATGTTATATATATATATACATATATATAAATGGAATGTGTTAATGTATATACTGAAAATATTTTTGTGAAATGTTTAAACTTTATAAAGACTTTTTACAGTTGTAAAGCGAGATATTTGAATTGGTTATATTAAAATAATACATTGTTTAATATATACACTACAATAAAAATTTTTTTGTTACTGTTACCAAATTATTTTTTTATTCAACAGAAGAATGTTGTATTTTACATTTATCATAGTTAAAATAATTTTTATAATTTCTTTTATTTATTTATTTATTTTAAATATTACATGGTATTCAAAAATGTATGTTAAATTATCTACACTATAAAATTATAAGCATATGCATTAATATAGCAATTTTTTATGCCGATTTCTCAATATACTATTTTACATTAATCAAAAATTTTCCGTAAGTTTAACCTTTTGACCACTTCACCGGCCACTTTAATATGTGGAAGGCTACGTTTCCCCCGAGTTATCTCGGGATGGCTGGTGAAGTGGTGGTTAATACATAGTCATGAATTTCATATGTGACAAAAGGATATATAACTCAGACATGCATACTTACAGCAAAGATTTAATTAGAACTCGAAGTCTTAACATTTCATCACTTAAATCAGTATGTTAGGCTTAAAATGTCTACTTAAATTATAACTGATATTCATAAATTATAGAAAATTATTAGCAATATGCTCGAAACTCTTAATTTAATCAAAATAATTTAGATTTCAGAGGACATTTTTGGAAAATTCTATTCAGAAGCTTATTAGTAAATCTCTCAGTGATCTGATCTTTCCTTACTAAAATATTAAACTGATTGTATCTGACAACTTCACAAGTCATCATTTAATTCCCTCTCCCTGTATATATATATATATATAACTGTATTTTTAACGGTTATCTGGTTATTAAATTTTATATGTGACGCACATTTCGTATATTTTTATGTTGCTTATTTCTTGATTATTTTATTTGTGATTATTGATGCACAGTTACAGATTTTATTGGTGTTTTATCACTCATAATTTTTAATTAATTTATTGGTTTCTCACATGTTGTGGTGAGTTTATTTTGATATACGTTTTTTCTTATTTTATATCCAATGGATGTTTCGGGCCTGTGCACAAAGAAATACTTAGCTTTTGCTATCTTTGTTACAGAAAAACATTCCTTTATTTAGCATGTTTGGCCCTTGATAACGCTAGAATGCAAATAATATTGTTATCTTATTCCAACTTGCTTTAATTAATTTAAATTTGACTTACTTTATTTTTTGGTTTGATTTTGGTGGTCTTTGATTTTGATCATATTAATTGTTTGAATACTGATATTAAATCATCTCTAAATTCCAACTGTATGTACTGATAATATTATATTTCTACTGTACGTTCTGATGATCTATCTATCTATCTATCTATCTATATAAATTGGTTTTGTCTTTTAATCCAAATTAAAAATGAATCATAAAATTTCTGTGCTAGATTTAAAATGTGTTACAATCAATTTTATTTTTGTGGTGTTGGTATTATCATGTATCTATTAAATGATAAATTTTATAACGATACTGAATTCTTAAATATAAATATATATAGTTAAACTTTATATAAAGTCTTATGAATACCTTTATAGGGTATTATTGTAAATAGAATTAAAACAGTCTACAAAAATAGTAGTTAAACATGCTTTTAATAGATAACGCCGACAGAATTAGATATATACTTAAAAAAAAAGATATAAAATTCTCATGATTGACATTTACACTATTATTTTTTTAAATGTATAAAACTTAATTTAAGAGACACAAAATATTAATTCATAAGGATAAATGAATATTATAAAAAATAATATTTTTTAGTCCTTATTGTTTGAAAAGATAAATAATTTCAAGAATTACTAAAAAAAAAAAAAAAAAAAAAAGAAGAAAAAAAGATTTTTATCTCTTTTTTTTCTCATGATGAGGTTTACTATTTCACTATTTATTCTACAAGGAAACGACTGTATTGTGTCAAACCAGATGCTCTGTATATTGCTGTTAAATGTATGAAATATATAATACAACAATAAATCTTTTTTTTTTTTTTTTTCTTGTTTTCACCAAAGATTTACAAAGGCATTATACGATTTAAAACTTCACATTTGATTCGAAACAAAACTGATAAATAAATAAAATATGGATTAATCCATTTCTTTTTATTTTCGGATGGGAGTCGTGGATAATAAAATTTTACAACTTTTATAAATTCTAAAAGTATTATTAATGCACAGTATATACCACCTTTTCCAAAATTTGAATTTTGTTGGGATTTATGATCTTGTAAATTGATTTAGAAGTATTAGTATCACATTAGACTTATTCTGTTGACTTATGTTGTTCGTTAAAGATTTTTAAGTGAAAAAAGTGTCATAAACGTTGCTAAACGGACATATTATGATTTAATAATATTTAAATACATTGAATTCATCATAACATTTCACTAAAAATTATTAAAAGTTTTGTAATTTTAACATATAATTAAAAAGATAAAAGCAAAAATCTTGTAAATGATAATGATAATAATAATAAAAGAAGATTATAAAGCCTGATTACATAATAATATCGCTTCTTTTACATATTTAGATCTTATTAGATATATTATTATATAGTTTCTCAGCTGCCAGCTCTTCATATCAATATTAACGATATCACACAAATTTAATAAGAGTGGTTTCCATTAAAAAATATCGCAGTAAACCTTAGTTAGAGAATATAAAAGTTGACAGCTACGTATGTTATTTAATATCTAATTGTTTTTATCATGTATTTTATTATTTATTTATTACATCTCTTCATTTATATATTTTTTCTAATTTCATTAATAATTATTTGATAATGTAATGAATAAGGATTGATAATCGGTGCACCGTACAATTTTTTTATATGCACAGTGTTCAGGTTTTTAGAAGAAACATTCCCCATAATAGCAAAGTTTTATATAATTATTAAGTTCTTCTTTGTTCAATTTTTGATATCAGCATGCCAGCGCTTTCTGCAGCTATTGTTATATTTTTGATATCAAAATGTCAACGCCTTCTGATCATGAATGATCCATTATATTAAACTATGTTCATTGAGATGGAAATGATAAATGCTTCAGGTTAAAGAATGTTAAAGGTTAAAGATTGAAATTCTTCATTGGAAATATACAATATTGAATATTGTTCGTGTGGGGAATTTGCACAGCTAGAAAATTCTTTGTGTATAAATTGTTTATTAAACATCAATAATTTCATTTTTACTTTCTTCTACATATATAAGAAGAAAGTATTAGAGTCTGAAATTTTTCATACTCTAGATTTCGATAAAATTACATGTTTTGAGATGTCCTGAACACGATTTGACTGTTTCTAGAAAATGTCTGTCAGTCTCTGTGTATGTGTATCATAAATTTTGTGGACACTGTATCTCACGAACCAATGAGAGAAATTTAACCAATTTTGGTATTTAGTTGGAACCTAAGCTAAACTGTTGCTGATTAGGTTTGGAGATCAATCACGCAGCAGGTGGCGCTGTGATTACCATTTTTCTAAATTTTTAACATGATAGTATAGGACAAAATTTCGTATAAATGTACATAATGGGAGCTACTTTTAACGTGTGATTGTAAAATTGTTATGAATGATTGCTAATAGTGGTAGAAAACTAGAAATTGTTTTTGGTGCATGTAGGAGTATAGGTTTCTATTCTGGGGAAACTAAATTTTCAATATGGGTATCTTTCGAAATACTTTGTCAATACCTTTAAAGTGAATTTAGAAAAATTTAGAAAAAAAAAATCGTATATCTTTTGATCTTAGCACAAAATTGGTTTTCTTTCGGCATTTAGAGTTATAATTCTGTGAGATAAAAATCGTCTGCATTCATCATAGAAAATAATTTTAACAAATAGTTTGTACTAAATAAACTGTGTAACTTAATATAGAAGAAAGTCTTGTGGTGGCCACAGTATACTAGTTTAAAACTACGAATAAACATTTTGAATTCATCGCAACAATTTTTAAAAAACAGTGTCTTGAGTATAAGAAACTAATGAACGTTTAATAAATCCCGGCTTTTAAAATCTAATGATAAAGGAAGAAAAGTGACTCTTCTCAGAAATTATCCAATTGAAAAGTTACTTAAGTATTTAGTGTATATAGGTATTTAATATGTATTAAATTTATAATAATACAAATGTATTTTTAAATATATATTACATGTATGAAGGTAAATTCAATTGTTTTTAAATTGACATATATATTACATAGCTGTGAACTTTAAAAAACACATTTACTGTCACTATTTTTGAAAAATAATTTTTTAAATACTTAATCGTAGTAAAATATTAATGGAAAAAGAAAAGTTTCTGTTAAACTATTTTTTTCTCTTTTTTAAAATTCTTTTGGAAGTACTGGCTCTGCATTCAACTCCGCTTAGTTTCTCATTTAGGTATTGGGGGTAGATGTGTGACATTATGTCACAGGTGCTGTGCAGTAACAACTTTTAAACATGAATCGTCGTATTACCGAAGATTTCTGATCAAAGATAGTGGTAATGCGCGTACATATATAAAAAGGAACATTTGATAACTATGGTATTTATATTATACTTTATTAATTTTAGTAATATAAAAGCTGTGTACTGATACAAAAATAATGTGCTTTTAATAATTAACTACTTGGCTATTTA
Organism: Salticus scenicus; assembly: GCA_963930645.1. NCBI lineage: Eukaryota > Metazoa > Arthropoda > Arachnida > Araneae > Salticidae > Salticus > Salticus scenicus. Next base: position 129,143,564 of record OZ005648.1, on the reverse strand, counting down.
CAGGATAATGTATTTTTGTGTCTGTGTCAGCATCTACATCTACATATTTATATTATTATTTATTATTATTATTCGGAAAGGCGATAAACTTGATTTTAAAACATGTACAACTTGATTAGTTCTAACAATATTAGAAAAGTAACTTAAAAATATTTTTGAAATTTAAAAATTGCTTTTGTAAGAAGCTGAAATTCAATACATTTCTCTATCACCCATAACATCGAAGCTTAGATCAACTGAAACTTTTCCTTAATAAGACTCAAAATACAATTATCAGAATACAGAATTTTAGTCGATGAGCAGCTTTCTATTCATATTTGTCAGTGGAAAAAATATTGTTTATGAGGAAATGTAATTTATTGTGCGCCACGATTTAAATATTCTTTTGGAAGTTTTTAGATTTATTCTAAAATATCTACTTTTCTTATTTTTCAGCCCAGTTTTTTTTTAAACATTTCGAAATCAGAATATTTATCTTCCAGAAGTAGCATAGTAATAAAATTGGATAAAATCTGGGAAAAATAATTCCAGCTTATTAGATTTCCCTATAGTTTCCTTTATATGATATATGCTGGGAAAGTTTTATTAAAAGTTTGACAAAGTCCTTATCTAGAAGCAAAAGACATTCATTATTCTCAGTATTAGTCTGTGAGACAAATTTGATCTATGTGATTCTGGTAAAATGTACTTTTTACTTTTTCTTACCAATATATGGTAGAAAAAAAAATTACATTTGGGTCAAATTTTCAAATTTCAGTTTTTTTTTTTATATATATATTTACTCGTTTTCAGGTCCCCTTAATAAAAAAAAATAGATTTTTAGCAGTTGGTTTGTGTTTATTTGTGTGTGTACATATGTGTCTGTTATCAGCATAATTCAAAAACAAATATTGGTAGGAAGTCCAAATTCGATAATCTAAATCTATTAAAAACTTTTCGTTGAGGTCAAATAAATAGTTCGTGTATAGAGACTTACAAATGTATTCATTATACATTCAAACACATTAATATATGGGCAAATATTTTATGGTGTATGGGTGACATTTCAGGCAAGCATATTTTAACATACCTTGGAGTACACTTAACAAAATGAAATTGACATTGATGTATTTTATAGGCACAAAAGCATATTTTACATCGTATACAGCATATTTATCATTTGATTACAGGGCCGCACAAAGGTTTCTAATACATCAGAAATCTGTTCAGAAGAGGATTGTTCTATTTTTTTTTTATATGTGTGTGTTTTAAATTTAAGTAGTTTAGTGCATACTTAATTTATATGTAATACACATATAAATACTTATAATTAGCCTAAATAATTTAGGCTAAATAATTTAGCCTAAATAATTTAGGCTACTTATAATTAGCCTAAAATGTTCCATACATTGCCGTCGGCGGCGATTCTATAAATATGTTGAAATATTGGTTTGAATTTAGCAACTTTTTAAGTTTCTATGGATGCATTTAGCATCTAAGCGGGGTTTGAGAGAACGGTACCCCACCCTCCTCCTCTTACAGAAATGCTTTTCAAATAACACTATTTCTAAAACTATTTTTAACTGTTATTTAGAGCGCTTTGTGTGTTAAAATACAGATATCTTACATCCCATCTTAAAATTTTAATAATATATCTATATTTTAATAATATTTCTAAATTTTATTAATATTGACTAAAGGAAAGTATTGTGAGTGATACACCAGAATATTTTTCTAATTTTTAATAGTAAATAATGAATACTTTTAGGTTAATTTTTACAGAAATTGGCCTGTTGAAATAATTTTGTTTATCTATAAATCAATATACCTATCTATATATAATGGAAAATTTGTCCTCACGATAACTTCTGAAATATTGAATCTATTCGAACTAAAAATGAAGTGTGGACTTAACTTAGAAATATCTTAAATGAAGTCGTTGTCCACCTTGATTCGCTATGATTTTTCAAAATGGCGACTACTCGTAAAGATTAATAAAAAAAAAAAAAAAAAAAAAAAAGAACTTACTCTCCCGATTGAGCCGTAAGGACTTGTTTGTAATGAATTTTTATTTTTAACTTCATTCTTCTTTTGCTTAAGGTAGAGTATTTAAAATTAAAAACTGCTTTAATAATTTTTTTACTATGTATTAAAGAGGAATAATATCCAATTTTAAGCTCACTCTGTTAATATAAATAATAATAATAATAATAATAATAATAATGTATACTTATAAAATCAATCAATGATTTAAAATAAACGCGTTATTAATCTATCTTTATTTTTAACGCTTTCCAAAATGGTTAAAAAGTGTTAATGGCTTCGGTTTGTCTGTCTGTTCGTGCTCTAACTCCCATAAATAATCATGAAATTTCTTGAAACTGATATATTTTATTCAAGTTCACTATCGGATGCTCTCTATTGAAATAGAGTGTATACCTCTACTGGTTTGCGTACAGGGAGGGTACGTAATTTGCGTACAGTATTCCAAAGTATTTCGTTCTATGAGAGGCATTTCTATAAACCAAATTTTAATAACATTACTTTGCACATATCTTAATGAAATTACAATATGTTATTCATATCCACAAAATAATGCTTTCCACAGAATATAGTATGATTAGCATTAGATTTACAGGGCCACACAGAAGCCCTTTCGTTTATATTAAACGTTTTTATCACTTTCTAAATGTTTTTTACCTGGGAATATGATTCCTATTTGTGTATCTCTGTGTCCAGCTGACCATCTTTCTATCTATTCGTTGGCCCGTTCCCATCATCCTTAAATGTTTTAAGAATTTTAAAAACTGATATATGTTATTCAAGTTCACTATGGAATGTTTCCTATTTAAAATGACTTTAATAGATCCTGTCTGGTTTGCGTACAAGGATACCCCAAATTTTCCAATTATTGCAGTTTAGACAGACATTTTTATGAATCACAATTAAATAACATTCTACTGTAAAAATCACAAAGAAATTGACATTTATTGTTAATAATGCTTAAATTAAAATGTTTCGTATAAAAAAAATATGATATGGTTAACCTTCAGATTTACGCTAAAATATTCAGATACATTAAGTTCTGCAATTAGAATCTCAGGGCTGAATTTTCTTTTGTGTTAAGCAATTTTAACACTTTCCAACAATGTTTAAGAGTGATTTTGAATACAATCAGTCTATTTGTATGATTTTCAGTCCTTCTGTGTCTCCGTTGAGTGATAACGGAGGCAAAGAATATTGCAAGTTGTACAACAGGTACACAAAGTTTGAAAGTGTTAATAATTAATGCGTACCGCATGATTTTTCGTTCTTGTTTTTTAATGCGCTTAATCCCTTAAGAGGAAGTTTCTTAAGCTTTTAAACTAAGAAGTAAAGTTATTTAATGGGAAAAAATTACGATAAGTCTGATGTTTATAAAATATTTAATGACTAATTATTTAATTAACAAATGTGTTTTTTGTACACACGTTTAAAAAATATTAAGGTACTGTATCCCTTTTAAATATCCAATTAAGATAAAATTTTGAAAATATTTTGTTAATTATCGAGCACCGAACATCAAAATATGTAAAAAAGTTTTGATTTTTTTTCGAAATAAAAGCATCAAATATATGTTTAAAAGCTAATAGAAGAATACATTTTTTGTGAAAGTTTAATATTTAATAAAAATTAATATATATATATATATATATATATATAATATAAAGAATTAGCTATTTTAAGTGGAATAAATCTGTTCGCTTATGGAATGTGTTGGGTTAGGTTGGGTTGTGGGAATTGAGGGCAACTGACTGCACTAGGGTACTGGACCTGATGGAGAGTGTCCTCCGTGGGGGGTCTTTCTAAGGAATCCTAGCCCGTATTTACGAAAGTTTTGAAGAAAAGCATGGAAAACTCTGAACAGCTAGGCCGTCGAGCATGACCTGTAGGAATGTATTGAGGATTTTAAAGATATTACGCTGAATTTTAAGGAAAATCTGAAAATAAGTTATTATTAAGTTTAACATGTTTTAAATATTGCGACATTCAGATGGTAACAAAATAATTCACTTAGATTTTCTTTTAAAATAGAAAAGTTCTAATAAATAAATAAATAAACCTAGATAATGTAAAGTACTTTTCTTGTGAGATTTTCGGTATTTTTATTTTTTTAAAATCATATATAGATTCAATTTAAGCCACGCCCATATTGTTTATACTTCCCAAAATAATTATTTATTGCGTGGGTAAAATTTTATAGACCACCGATAATATGTAATATATTTTATTTTATTTTATTTTATTTAACTTTTTGTTTCAAATTTTCGAGTGTGCGAGAACGGACTATTGAAAGTTCTAGAAATAGAAAAGCTGTATTATAAATAAATTAATATTTTTAGTTGCAGAGTAATATTACGCAGTTAAAGATTTAATGCTGAGATTTTCGTTCAACTTGTAAAAGTTCAATGTTAGTTAAATTATAATTAAAAACATAAAATAACTAAAATATGTTTTTATTTTTCAAATCAATGAATTTCTCCTTCATTTGAGTTCTTGTTATCCTTGTTTAATAAATATTTAATTTCCTTGATGCAGTTTTTTAAATTGGATTAAAATGTGCTATTAAGGGTAAAATTGAGCATTATGATTAATATTTAATTATCGAACCGCTGTAGTAATTTCTCACTCAATATTATTCTAATGGTAAAGATTTTAATTAGAAACACCATTGCTAGCTCTGACTGGCAATTTTATTCTGGAATGATGTAAAATGGTTAATAGTTATAAGACTGCACAGTTTACTAATATTATATTATAAGTTTACAAAAATATTTCCTTTAAAAATTTCGCAACCAACATCAAATTCCATCTTCTGTTCATGAATTAGAGTATTTAAATATCACGATTTTTTATGAAAACTAACAGAGAAATAATTATTTAGATTATATAGGCGAAGTAGAAAAATGTTAACCCCTTCAGGGGCAATGAATTTAAGTTCATTTAAAATCAAATTCCACCAGAGTCTGAGATCAAGATTAGAAGAAAACTAATAAATAAATGTTTTCTGGTAAGGTAAAAAAGTAAAATTTTATATAAAATTTCTGGGATGAATTTTTGCAGTTGAGAACTCAAATTAGGTGGTTAAAATATATACCACCGCCCCTGAAAGGGTTAAACCATTTCAAAATATTATTAATAATCAAGATTTTTTGTTATATTATTACATTCTTATATAGCTAGACACATATATAAATAGTAGATTGCGATCCTAAGTTCATTCGCGGAAAGTTTTCACATACCTAATCATAAATTGTGAATAAGTTTTAGGTAATGGTTGCAAATTAAAATATTTCATCAAATTGTTATTTTATTATTTTTTAAGTGGGGAAATATACGTATTTTTAAGCCTTAACTTGCCTTAAATCCATAACATTCTATTCCTTCACTTGCTAAAATATCCTATAATGATAATAAAATGTTATTCAATTGTGAGTGCTGACTGTAGTTAAACTTTTTTAATATTTAATACATTACGCAGGGCTGACACATGGGACTTTTTTTATATTCTTTTCATACCACTATTTTCCTAAAATAAAATTTATAACATAATTTCGCAGGTATGTCTGCACTTTACCTGCCTAAATTTATTATAAATTTTATGTTATGAAAATAGTGAAATGAAAATAATAATAATAATAATAATAATAATAATAATAATAATCAGTCGCCTGTGAAAGGCCTGATTGCGACTACATTGATAAATTTTTTTTATGTTTAAAATTTATGATACGCATTTTTCCTTCTGATACACTTTCTTATTACGAAAATTTGTTAGTTTCTGCAATGAATTTTTTAAATTTTGTAATTTCAATGCTTACAATTTTTATTCTCTGATAGATTTATGGAAAGGATAAACAATTATTTAATATTACTTATATAAACAGTATTTTTGTATTAAAGGTTTAGTACACAGTATTGGAACAGACTCTTTTTTACGAACGTATTGGAAGGATGATACAAGCATCGAAAAACATTAAAAAATAAATTATGAGCAAACACTAATAATAGCTAGACTTAAAATTACTTCAAGAAATAATTTATAATAGCAATAAGATCTTTTTAAATTAATATTTCATAATTAAGATACCTTGCATTCAGTATTTGCAATTTTTTAAACAATATTTTCCACCTTTGCTTAACACAGAATTAAATAATAAATTTTTACGATATTAGTAAACAATTTTACTTTTTTACACAAATAATGCAAAATTGTAATTTTTTTTCACCACATATTTAAAAATAAACAGCTATAGCAAGTAATAATTTTTATTACATTTTTTGTTACATTGTGATCATATGCTACAACTTGTATTGTAAATAAGAGAAAATGTAGAAAAAAGTGAAAAATAAGATATTATTTCTATACACGTGCGTAATACTTGCTTGTATACATATTTTACAAAAATTCCATGCGTAATCCTAGCCTTCCGAAATTTCGTACTAAAAATAAATATTTATAATTTGTTAGTTTACTATCTTATAGTCTGATTTGACTTTAAAATGTAAATTTGTTGAAATTAAGAATCTCTTATATTAAGGATCGTCACCAAATTCATACATTTTAATTGTTATTTACGCACAACTAAGTGTCAGAAGGAAAGAGTTTAATTATGGCTAATATAAAATTTTTATGATCGTGATTTATTTGCTTGTGTTATTGTTTCTACGTGCTTTATGTTTATTATTATTTACAATGTTTTTTACAACCGTAATTACTTTAAAATGAATTCTTTTTGATATTGCTTATCCTTATGTTATAGTGTTGAAAACTGTTATGTGTATATACAGAGTACTGTATCAACTAAACTCCGTTCCAATCCTTTTAACCCTTTCCGGCATAGAGTAATTCTGCTTAATTAAAATCAACAGCCACCGGAATTCAAAAATTATATTAGAAGAAAACAAATAAATGACGGTTTACATGTATATTGTCGAAGAAAAAATCTATAAAAATTTTCTGGGAAGAGATTTTGTACTTGAGAACTAAAATTAGGTGTTGCAGCAACTGCAACACTGTGCCGGAAAGGGTTAATTGGTGAAAAACTGTAGCTATAGTAATAAAAGTGATGTCTAGATGCTTTACAGTGGCTAGAAGTTACAGGATAAAGCCGCTTACAGCGTCACATTATGGAAATTGGTGAAGCTAGCATTCCTATCTCGAAAACGGTACGAGATAGGAAAAAATAGTGAGTAATAAAAGGAGAATAGAAAAGGACCGTGCAATATATATATATATATATATATATATAAACCTATGTAACCTTTTAAATATACTTAGGCGTTGTGATTTGTTTAATCAGAGGCTATTTTTTTAAACTATTAATAATAGCATTATATTTCCAACTGCAAATAGTTTTCTAATGACCTGCAGCTACTTTTTATGTTTTAAAATATTTAAGTGATTGTCCATTTGATTTAAATTAGTGAGTTCTTTAATGACACTACTGCTCATGCCAAATTTCATTCTACTGATGAGTAGTATGTTTAAAGTCTAAAACGTTTGCTTTGTGCTTTTATTTTCATGTTTCAGCTTTCCTGGAAATTGTAAAATAAAATTAGTAACTAACAACAGATAACTAGTGTGTTGTGGCCACCACACAAGTTTCTTCTATATTTTCATCTACAGATTCACTCAGTAAAAATAATTTATTAAAATTAATATTTAAAAAAATTATCTTCCATGATAATGCAGACGATTTTCATATTAGAGAAGTAGTATAACACTAAATATCCAAAAAAAGTTGAATTTATTCTGAATATTACATAAAAAAAAAAAAAAAAAAAAAAAAAAAATCGCAGATCGATGGTTCAATCATTCGTTTTAAAGGAATAGCGAGCTCTTTTGAAAGATACCCATCATGAAAATCTACTCCCCTCGAGGGGGGACTTCCCCCCAGGGGGGGGGGGGGAAGCGAGGCTCCTACATACACAATTTTTTTTCCCAGTTGACTATCTCTATTACAAAAAATATATATTTGTTTCATTTTGTTTAGTGAGGTCTATAGATGTTAAACTCTACTTACCTGCGATTTCCTCCATAAACATAATGTATTTGAATATTTTGAGTGTCCCTGTACACTAACCATTTGCTTCGTCTCAACGAAAAGCTTAGTGTAGCATCCCTATATGGTACACATTTAGAATACCGAGTTTGAAATTTCTGCTACTATTTGTTCTTGAGATATGCTGATAACACACAGACAGACAGACACACAGACCGTTCACTAAAAACATGATTTTCGTATTCAAGGACCTCAGAACATGAAAATATAACAAAAACTCACGTTCGAAAATTTGCCCCTAAAACAATACTTTCTCGACCCTATGGGTCAGAGAAAGTAAAAAGAAAAAAACAAAGAAATATTTGTGATAGTACGTGCAAATTTGGAATTCAAATTTCTTTCATATTTGTGTTTTATTTTTTACAAATATGTTGAGATTATATTGCAGCTTTCTTTAATTTATAATTAGTAAAATTACTTTGTATTTAGTATCTCAGATTAATTTTATGAACAAATGCTGTAATTCTGCACTCAACATTTTTGGAATTCGATTATTACAGTGGTTTGTATTTCCAAAATGTTCCAACGTGTATCCATTTCGCCTCGGATTAAGCCAGGTAATGCTCTAAGCTGCATCGCTCCACATTTACCGAAATTTGCTGCAAATCTTTGATAAGACTAAGATGCATTGGAACGGCTTTCGAATATTATCCTTAATTCCATTTCTAGGCAAACGTATTCCTCTCAAACATTTATAGGAACATATCCGAATTCAATATAGGAAGCCCAGGATAATTTATTGTTAATGACTTACTGGAGAGCTTGGCTGTGTTAATAACCATTGTGGCACTTTACTTGGATATAAATATATTTAATCATACTCTTACATAAAGTGCATTATAAAAGGAGGATAAACATTCACAATTTACTAATATCACATTTATTGTCTTTAAGATAACGTATGGCAGGTTTTCTTTTACAAACATATGTTATCCTACAGAAAATTTAAAAATTTTGATAAATATGATATGTAGTGATAAGAGTAGAATATTTTTAAACTCGGAATTATTAAGGAGTTACATGAGTGTATATTTTCTTTCTTTTTATATATGATAAATACATTTTTTTGATTCAAAATTTTAAGCATATAAAACAGTTTGTTCAAAGAAGTTGTTGCTATATGTATGGTAGACATCGACTGATTCTACCCACCATAAAATTCTTTGGGACCAGATCATTAATGCCATTGTCTACATAGAACTACTGGAAGATTTAAGTACCAGATTCTTTGCGTCAAAAACAGCCAACAATGGTGAACTGGAAAAAGATTCGGTTCTTGCAGAATAATACCAGACAATAAACCAAGAATATGACCCTGGATGTGATTATTATTCACGAATGAAAGCTTTTTCCTCGTCAACACACATTTTTAGAGATTTCCCCAACTAATTAACACTTCTTCCATGGTTTCTTGTTCTAGACAATCACAAGTGAACAAAAGGGTTCTTTGGTGACAAAAAGTTTAAAGCAGAAGTATATTTTAGCAACAGAACCTTTGCTTATAAAAACTGAGCATTTATTGCAATGATATATAGTATGAGCTTTCATCACGTTGGAAGAATATTTTCGCATATAATGGTGCTTACTTTGATGAATATAGTCCGTTTTGCCATATTATTAGTGTTTTGAGTTTTATTTTTAAAAAAGCGACAGAAATTTTGTTGTTGATCGATATTTGCCAAATTAAAGTATGTAATAAATTGATGCAGTTGCTATTAAATTCTATGTAGTTATAACTAAAAATAAAAAGGAAATATCATGATGCTCGTATGTATTATAAAGCATTTATAAAATGTACCCACATGCTGTGTCATTTAATATGCAATGTATTTTATTTTCATGGGGAAACTTTAAAATACATTTTGTTTTTATTTATAGAGGAAGAACCATTATGGAATATCTTTATGACTTTAGTTTTAAAAGAGAGCATAAAACCGGTTGTCTATTTTTTCCCACGCACTATATAGCGTACTAAAATATATTTACATTATTGCGGAAAAAAACCCTCATAGTACAACTGATAATGCATTTTAAACAATCTATAATGTATAGAAATATTTTTGTGAGCATTAGTAAACCTAAACCAATCATTAATGCTAATCATATAATATTCTATCAGGAACATGTTTTTGGGCATCTGAATTAATTGAAATGTATGTTAATTTTGCTATGTTTTGTGAATTTTAAAGATATTCTACTATACAGGGTGGGCATAAAGTCCGTAAATACTTTAAAAATTCATAAAACCAGAAAAAATAATCAAAATAAAAAAACGGTTTGCAGATTTAGCATTGATAGGTCATGGGATTTTTTTCTTAAGATAAGAAAAAAAAAAAAAAATAATAATAATCCGACAAATGGCGCTGGTGCGAACGACTTAGTTGGAAATATGCAAATGAGACAGGCGATTATAAATACTTACGCTCTTGATCCGGCTATGGAGACATTTAAAATCCTGGGTGTATGGATCCCACCCATCCAATCTGTCGGAATTGAAAGATGCAATCCGCCAAGAGCTGTCATGTATACAACCGGACATGCTGCACTCTGCCGTTGTGGATTTATGACACGTCTGCAATGTGTTATCACCTGTGGTGGTGGACAGAACAGAACAGAACACAGCCAAGACGGGCAACTCACTTTTCGGCTTGGAGTTATACACTAAAAGTGTACCCGCCCAGCAGAACACATATCATAACTCTCCAGTGACCCCGCGAACAGGGGCACGGGCCCAGAGGAGCTCGCGGGAAGGGAAGACAACAAAAATCGCAAGCAAACTAGCTGCTCTCCGGTGGTGGAGATGGGGAACACATATTGCTATAATAAATGATTCATTATTTTTGTTATTTGCGTGTCTTTTCTTTCACTTATGTACGAAACGCCACCTATCGGCTGTTTTTTTAATTTTTTTTTTCTTATCTTAAAAAAAAAAAAAAAAAAAAAAAAAAAAAAAAAAATCCCATGACTTATCGATGCTAAATTTGCAAGCCGTTTTTTATTTCGGTTATTCTTTCGGGTTTTATGAATTTTTAAAGTATTTACGGACTTTTTGCCCACCCGATAATTCAGAAAAATATATCAATATATACGAATTCTTTCGTGAGTCCTTGTACACAAACCATTAGTTCTGTTCATACCATTTTTCAATAAAATTATGCTATAATAAAACTGGATATCATGTATAAATTTCAAAGCATTTCAAAAATATTTACAAAACTGTACAGACGAGACCGATAGACGAACGGAAGTCATAAACACTTTAAAATTTTTTTTGGAATCGTTCAGAAAGCAATTGGTGTATAATAATAGATTTTATTATGTTTAATAAAACTATATTGTGCGTCATTATGAAAACATAGAATAAAGAAAAAGAATAAAGCACGTATTTAACTTTAGTAGAAAGTTACTAATCCAAATTACCGACAGAGTTGGTAACATTTTAATTTATTCCGCAGCATTTTTAGCCTCGCCTTTATTTCACACCACTTTATTTATAGAATAATTTTCTCTAATATATAACTACGATAAAATAAGAAAAAAAAAATACTCTTTATGAAATAAAGGCAGGACTAAAAATGCTCCGGAATAAATTAAAGTGTTGGTAACTGTGTCTATTGATCCTAGTCACTTATCACGTATTTATCTTCGTACATAAAGAAAAATATATAAAAGTACATATGAAAGAAAAGATAACAAAATATTGTAGCATGCATGTTGCATGCTACAATAATTTATGATCTTGTTCAGAAAGCAGAAAACGGAACATATAAACTTTGGTTGTAAAATTTTGAGAAAAGCAAATAACTGTTTTTTTTTTTTTTTTTAAACATTGAGTTGGATGAAGATAATTACACAAAATTTAACACACGTATTAAATTAATTGTTTGTAAAATATCTGTATTTCCTGAAAGATTTACAGAACTATGATGAATTGTATTTGACACATTATTCTCTAATATTTTATCCCGCAATAAACTTGACAAATGGCTTGGTATAAATTGAAATCACCATAAATATCCACGATTCCCTATGTGCCCTTCTAAATGCCCTTTTGCAAATGCTATTATCCATTAATTCTTCATAGTACAAAATAGATATAAATGAACCTAGTTACTCTTTAACCACAAGCGAGAAGCACAGAAATACCTCCTTCGCAGAAAATTTATAAAGAGCTATTTTAGAAAGTTATTACTTTGAACAGGATAAATCTAGTTAATAAGTCACTCTCCTTTTAGAAAAGAATAGGCTGAAAGTGGCAATACTTACACGTAATTTATTTTATCAAAGGTTAATTTTAAATTAAGTCGATTCAGTGTAGAATTTATCGATATAAAGCATCTTTCTTAATTAAAATTAACCTTTCTCAGTGTCACAAAATATTATAATTAACATCCATATTAGAATAGCTTCCATATTAGAATATAGGGTTAAAGAAAAAGATATTTGTGCAGAACATACTAAATGATATATATCTATATTTATTTATTTACTTTATAAAATTTTGCATTTATGCTTAGTAGTTTATTTATTTTTTAGGTAAAGGAATTTCCATTTTAAAAATTATTATTATTATTATTATAATTAGATGAACATTCGCTAAATATCATGAAAGGATTTTATTTATTTTTTGTATAAATTACATAGTTTAGAAAAGTTTTCGAAATACTTAATCGATAAATTAATAAATAAATAAACTTAAACTAAATAAATACAATTTACTATGAAGTCATAAATTTTTAATGCATGGTAACAGATTTAAAATAAGCTTATGATTTTATAACCTGCCAATCTGTTCGTTTGCTTTGTAACTTTTGTAATTTCGTTTGGATTGGACAAAGCATACACCGAGAAAAAATTCTGTTACTGACATCTATTATTTAAATTGCGGCTTTAGAAAAAATAGTTCCCTGTCATCCTTATAAATTCTAGTCCGCTTTGAAAGCGAGTTCTAGAAACCCTTATTAGAATTCTAGAGCGTTTGCCTATATTCTCAAGAGCAAAGTTATTTAAAAATCTCTGCAAATAAATGTAAATAAAAAAAGGCGGGTTTCATCAACTATAATCTTGGTTTATTACCCAATTCTAGAAAATCAAGCGAGAATTTCTCCCAATTCAAAAGATTCAGAATATTGTTCCACCATCTAGAAATGTGTAGACTAGAAATTCTCGATCATTTCATCTATTCTGTTTATTGGTGTGCCTTATTCGCAGAGCTCGGAAATCTATATTTCTAGTTAAGGAATTTAGAAAATGACCATTTATTCATTCTAGATGAAGGCGGTATATTTGTTTTTCTCAGTGTAACTTTCTTCTTGAGATTTATCGCAAAATTACTTCCTTTGAAATTGGTGTGCAATATTCATGATCACTTTACAAAGACATACCATATAATTCAGAGGCATTATTTTTGTGAGTAAAATTTTTTCAAAGTGCACTTTAAACACACCATATCACATCAACGTAACGAAATTATCTAATATTATTATGCATAGACGACATGTTTGATAGAATAGAATGTGTATAATTTGATATTCCTTCCTTTAAATAACTACGTAAAGGAATATGGTGAAGTGCATCTTAAATTGTGTTATGCAAGTTTTAACTGAAATGAATTAGTATATTTTGTAGTGCGAGTAAAATATTCCAATTATGTATAAAATGCGTAAAAAAACAAACAAACAAATAAATAAATAAATAAATAAATAAAAAAAAAACATTATCATACAAAACATTTTGTTTACATTAGGATGATTTGCGGGCATTTATCTCTTGGAATCTTTTTCAACAATTTTGAGTATTAAAAATTTCGAAACAGAAGGTAAAAGAATTTTATACTGAGAGGTCGGAAATCGAACTTTGCACTTATGGCTTAGCGTACCGCTGCTCTTCCGCTGCGTTGTCCTGGAAAATTTACAATTGACCTAATTCTTTCAATGTCGTTTTATTAATCGCATTCTCCATTTTAAAAGACTTGAACAAAGATGAATAAAAATACTAAACACTATGGACTGGGGTAAGTTATAAGAATAATTTTTCACGTAAACCATACTAATAAAAATGTTTTGAACATAATGTAATTATTTGGTATTTGTTTTTGTTAAAAATGGTTAAAAAAATTAAGATGCATAATGAACGAAAAAAAAAAAAAAAAAAAAAAAAAAACCTTTTAGTGAATTATGTTTGTCAGGGCCATAGATCCTGCACTCGATTCCTGGCTAGGAAATGTTTAGTCAAATGTAAAATTATTCTAATTCCTTTTTCAAATTTTTCGAAGATAAAAATTATTTTCATGATTTTCAGCATACTTTGAATCAACAAAAGTCTATTTTTTACTATTTTCCTAAAATCGGTTTATAGCATGCATAATCCAACTTTTTGGCTACTGGAAAAATTTAATAGAATTTTTTTTTTTTTAATATATATTTTTGGAACAATTTTTACTGATTAAATAAAGTTAAAATTTTTATAAAAAAAAAAATTACCGGTATGCAAAAAGCGTAAAAGCTGACAATTATGCATAATATTGTTGTAGTAAAAGAAACTACGCTGATATTCGTAAAATATGAGCATACAAAACAATTCTAGGGAGATAAATTTTGGGGAAGAATTTTTCCAAATATATAGGTGGCTTGACATTTCCAGCGACAAAACTTACTGTAAACATTTTCTTGGAAAATTTCAAATATCAGTTTTATTGGTTCCTTCGGGGTCATACCATCTAGAATTCTAAAGATTATTTGTGATGACAGTCATAAGATTTTTTTGCCAAGGCAAAGAATTGCTCTACATCCTTAACAGTATAAGATGTTTCTCAAACGCAACAATTAGATAAATTCCAAACAGAAATAAAAGCCAAAATTACATTAACTATTAACTATTATTTTGAAACAAAAAGTAAACATCTTCATTTTACCTTTTTCAAATTTTTAATTAATTAATTATTTATTTTTTTACAAAAATTATTTTAGAAAATTAAATAATTAAATAGGAAAAAAAAAATTCCCCCAGATATACAATGTACATTATATATTTCCAGATATACAATATCCTTCCAATATTCACATGAGATCTCTCTTTGTCTTATTATTTGAGAGAAGAAATGGTTTGATCCCTTTCTTCGAAAATTAACGCAAATGAGTTGTTCTTTTAATATAATAATTTTAATGAAAAAAAAAAATTAAAATTTTTGTTACAATGCAATTATTTAAAAAAAAAAATGAATAAGTTAAGCTTCTAAAAATATTTAACATTCACATAATTTTATTTTAATTAAATTTTGTGATTTCGTATACTCAAAAACTGTAAAAGGAATAATTTCGTTTGGCAAAGTAATTATGTTTAAAAGATATTTTTTTTGATAAATCATATAACATCAACAACATATAGTGTCTAAAATTCTCAAAATGAGATGAAATTGATGGCTGCTGCTATTCATACAAATAATAATAATAATAATAATAATAATAGTAATAATAAAATGTTTTTAATATTTCATACATCATAACCTGTCAAGACTAGAATCTGAATGTTTTATTTGTTTTTATTCCTGTTTTTTGATGCGACTTTTAGTTCTACGAGAAAAGGAAATTGTGTCTAATATATATATTTTTTCTTTTCAGAGTTTTTGTCGCCAGTATACGATAAATATCGAGAGGTTTTTGTCAACAACTTTCCCGTCAGAGAAAAGTTACTGCGTGGGTCCTAGAGAAATAAAAAGGATATAATGATGCTCGAAACATAATATTTGTTTCTTTTCACATTTCCTACGAACAAGTTTTGCTGATAATAAAAAGTTCTTTCCTTTCTAAATCCAATGCATTCAATCTAAAAGTGGTGATTCTATTTTCTAGGAGGGGGGAGGTGATATGTATTCTTAAATGGGACAATTTAAAAAGTACATTGTAAAATATTCCAGAAGAAATTCATTGCATAAAATAAATTACAATATGTCAAATAGTCAAACCTTAGTAATATACATGCATGAAGCAGAAAACTCTAATCGTATTTATCGTGAAAAAAGTTTCTGGAAGGTGTCCTCAACTGCCATGTTGTGTGATTGATAGCATGTTAGATTTAAATACTTGCGGAATATTTGTTTCCCTACATTGAAATATTTATATATAATATTTTATTTTTAAATAATAGCAATAAAAAAAATATATTCTTTATTTGATTTTAAAAATAAATCAGCGCGTTTAATTTTACAGCTTAATGTTTTCAAAGGGTGCATTTATATTAAATATTTTTCATGTTCTACTCACTTTATTTAAGTTTATCTTTCTCTCTGTAAATGGTTTGTGTCTGTTAAAAACTATTTTCTGTATATTCTTAACAAAATTCAACTACAATTTATGGCTTTTATTGTTTAAAATATCAACGTAATAAGGTAGGCGCCAATAGATTTGTTTATTGTTTGTTTATTGATAGCTCTAAACTCAGAGCCATCCTGTATTAGCTTCGTTGATGGCATTAACTATGTTAGTTTTAAGTTTTAATTTTTAAATCAATTAACCAGTCAATCTGTCCTTCAGTCAGTTAATCTTCCAATCATTAAATAAGTTTTTCAATTCATCCAAAATGATCATATGATCATCATCACAATTCCTCAATTTTTGACCACCAATCACTTACATATATTTATATACCAATTTTCATTTAAGATTTTACATACTCAAAGATATTAAAATGCATATATTATACATAGATACTTACAGTCGGGAACAAAAGTCTCCGAACACTAGCAAAAATTCCTATATAAAAAAATTACACTTAATACAGTTTTGTTAAATAAATACTTGTCGATTCCTGTTTTTAGACTAACTAAGAACAGGATTCGACAAGGATTTATTTAACAAAACTGTATTAAGTGTACTTTTTATATAGGAATTTTTGCTAGTGTTCGGAGACTTTTGTTACCGACTGTACATGCAACAGTTTATAAATACATACAACACAATCTTAATATGCACATAATTTACAATACATGCAACATATAATCTGTGCATGCAATACGACTAACACTGATTTTTTCTAAATGAAACAATAAACAAATTACAAATTAAGAGTTTTCAAGTGATTACTTTCGAAATTATCATAAAACAACTTTCAACATAATGTAAACAAATTATCAAAGTAGAATAAACAATAATTAATTAATTAATTTTTTTTTTCGTACTTTTAGTTCAGCAGTTGTTTAAATCTTTTAAATAAAAGCACTTAACAAAGAGAAAATATTTTGAGCACAAAAACAAAACAAAACAACAAGAAAAATAACTTATATTTTTTACGGTACATTAGCGAACTTCATTTGCATCATTTTTTTTTCTTCAAAGTCGTTTTTAAAACTTATAAAAACTTTCCGGCTAAAACTTTCCATAAAAATAACTTTAAGCGTATTAAGGAATATCCGATATTACCTAACTTTCCGTGAAGCCTTTTTATCTTAGCTGCACCGTTCAAAAAATTTACCTCTCCCCGGGGATAAAAGAAAAAAAAGACAGCGATCCTTAATATGTGGTTTTATTTTGTTTGACTAGCTTCAGTTTTGCATCAGAGCCTTTTATTTTGTGTTTAGATATAACGCTAAAATGAATGAATACTTTTAGAAAGGAGAAATTCATTTTTTTTTTCTTCAGAATTTATATTTAGAGGATTTATCCGGAAAATAAACTAGTGATGTTAGCATTTGAAATTGAATTGAAATTCTAGTAAATAAATTCCATGAATTTATTTTACTATAAAACAAAGTTTTGTTTGGAAATAAAATTCGATTATTTTAAAACGTTATTTTAAAGGAAATAGATAAGTTTTACTTCGAAGCGTAATCGTAAAGTTAGACAAAAATTTTCTGCCTAAGTTACTTTAAATGAAATTGATAAAACTTGACGCATAAATTTAAATGTTTATCTGTATTTATTGCTTCATGTATAAACTTTTACAAAAATTGAATTATTTTTTGTACTTACTTATTTCCGAATCAGTAATTTTGTTAGAAATTTATGGCTGATATTTATATTAGCTGACATATTAAGTTCCTTGATCAAAATGTTTATAAGATAGTTTCACAAAAAAAAAAATAAAAAAAAAATAATAATAAATAAATAAATAAATAAAAAATAAATAAATAAATAAATAAATAAATAAATAAAAATAAAATAAATAAAAAAATAAATAGACGTTTTGTACAAGTTGGGACATTTCTTTTAACATTAATAATAATAAGTTTAAACTTAAAGAAAATTGTTTAAGTTAATAGTGCACCATAGGTGGTGTTGCAGGATCTTTGATTCTCCACCATACAAAAAAAATTTCCTTCAACATGGAGAACTGGTGGTAGCTGCTCTGTGCCAAGTGGTAGTTGTTCTGTGCCAAGTCCAGACTATATGGAGAGTTAGTAATGACGTTCCAACCGAAGTTTTGCTTCGTCGTGAATTTCAGTAAGACTGGCTGTAAACTCTATACCACCTTGCATTTGCGTATATTTTTGAAATCACTGCGCGACTATCGATACACTTCCGTAAATAAGCGATGAACTTCCACCTGTTTAGTGCGTCTTGCGTTTAAAAGTCGAATAACTGCCCGAACTTCGCGTTTGACAGCAGAGTTCAACAGGAGATCCATCTTAAATGGCTACCAAACCAAAACTGAACATGCGCATGAGCCTGCTTGGGAATGGCGGAAGAGTCACACGCAACACTGTGGCCAACGACTATATTAATAATTGCTCTATGCAACTCCCCCCCTCCCCCCACAATAAATAAATAAATAAATAAAGGAGAGATTTTTGGTAGGATTGCCTTTGTATTTTATGATCTACTAGCAGGCTACGCTATCTCGCTTCTTCCTGTAACCGTTGCCAAAGGCAGCTCTTTTTTTCTGCCCGTACTCCATCGGGTCCAGTTTCCCCACTGTCTACAGAAAGGTCTTTCCCGAGCACTTCAATCTGGGTATTTATCGACGACTTGTGGATTTTCTGTTATTTAAGAACTACGATTTTAAAGATGACTGTATCTCAGCATCTGTTATACATTTTAGGTTTTGAACCATGTGTTTTATAGCCCCCGTTATTTACACTATATTACGATTTGATTCCGACCAGTCCAATAAAATAAAATAAAAAAGTAGATTTTCTTTTAAAAGGAATTAAATACACGAAAAACAAACGAATTTTAATCAGTTTAACCCTTTCTACTATAAACTACTATTTTTTTCACCCAATAAATATTATAAATAATAAAAAAAAGAAAAAGATTTTTTCTTTTAAAGGAATTAATTAAAAAAAATGAAAACTAAAAAGCTGCTATACTATAAAATTTTACATAAGCGTAACAATTTATTTCTATCCGCGATTCTAATGAAATGCTCTCCCTCTGGTGGGCTAAGGTGAAATTACAATTAACATGCATAGCTTTCGAATTCATCTAGACGCCATTGCTGGCCGATATTTAGTTTCACATATATTTATTGAATAAAAATGAATAAATCCGGTAAAAAAGATAACACTTACTGTTGTGTGCCACAGTGTAACTCCAAGAATAAAAAATCCAGAATTAAGCTTCCATTTATTTCCAAATGACAAATTTAAAATTTCAGTTGCTTCGGCTAATGGAAATAAAAAATTAATCAGATGATTTGAAACTAATATTTGTTCAGCTTCAGTTAAAAATCTACTTCCGATCGAGCGTTGAATAAACTGAAATATTTTTTCCAAAAGCAATCAATTTTCCATGATGTAATGGCGGAGAAATTATAGCACGAATATTAAGTAGTAACACATATAGAACAAAAATTAATACACGTGGCCATTATATTTACTAACAACAGAAACTGAAAAAGCGCCATCTGTCGATCATTACAAACGCGGATTGCATTACCATTTGATTTTCAATAAATATAATAATAATAATAATAATAATAATAATAAAGAAAATTGCCTTCAAATGAATGTATTAAATAAAAAATGAATTGCGTAATAGCCGTTGCTAAGATACGCAGACGATTACAATCGAAGAATAAATTCATAAAAAATGAAACATAAAAGCCAATGTTTAAAATCGAAAAAAAAATGAATTTAAAAAGTTTAAATTCGAAATTCGAAAAACTCTCGATGAGGTGCACATCTGCAGGTTCCCAGGTACCTATATGCCAAATTCAGAGGCTCTGCGATTAGTAGTGTGAGCACCAGAGCGCAGAGACACACACACACACACACAGAGAGACACACAGACACTTCTCTTTATTTATATAGATGTATAACTTACCTTATTTCTTATAAATAAATGATAAGTATCCCAAGCACAATTTTCAAATGGAAACCTGTCGCAGTAGAATTCGAAAACAAAAATAAAATTTTTTTTCAAAGTTAGCTCTTTTAGTATAACTAAAATATTGAGATATATGGATAAATATATTGAATACTGATCTACTACTTTCAGTCTGCTTTGGTAAAGGGCAAAATTGAAATGTTGTTTTCACTATATGTTTTTCATAATGCATTAAAAAATGGTTATCTTATACTATTAAGTGAGCAATATTTGTATATCTCACTGTTCTCAAAAACGGTAGCTCGGACAGTCTCGAGATTTAACACAAAGGTCCCCCCGAAGGGACAATGTGCACATCGAAGTCAGATTTTCGAATTTTTCATTAGTTTTTTCTTAAATAATTAAAATGTGAAAGAAATAACCTTCTAATTTCTGATAAATAAGCCATTTAAATTTTAACATTTTATCCATAATTTAATTGTTGCCATTTTTTTTCGACAGAATAATAATAATAATTTAAAAAAAGCACATTTATTTAAGGGCCCTCTTCACTCACCGCGGCCGGAAGCCGAAACTAATATTATTTTTTCATTACAAATAACTTAACTAATACATATTTTTAAATTCTGTTTTCATAATTCTGAACATTCCCAGCTGTTAAATTGACGCACCTTTTTTTAAAAATTAATTTTTTAATTTTTTATATTTTATTTTGAAGCTGCAAAATACGAATTGAAAACAGAATTTTAAAATATGTATTAGTTAATAAATTATTTGTAAAGATAAATTTCCCATAGAATAACATTGGCTCGGGCATCCGGCGACGGTGAGTGAAGAGGGCCGTTAAAATGAGGAAAATAAATCAGAAAGATTAGAAAATAAATTAGAAATGTCAGTCGCATCGTTACAAATAAGATACCAAATGAAAGGGAAAATTTTTGTAAATCCGATGCATTAAACAGCTTATCAATCGGATGATTAGTTTTTTCTTAATTAATTAAAATGTGAAAATAATAACCTTCTAATTTCTGATAAATAAGCCATTTAAATTTAAAAATTTTATCCATAATTTAATTGTTGCCAATTCTTTTTTCGACAAAATAATAATAATTAAAAAAAAAAAAAAAAAAAAAAAAAAAACCGTACATTTATTTAAAATGAGGAAAATAAATCAGAAAGATTAGAAAATAAATTAGAAATATCAGTCGCATCGTTACAAATAAGATAGAAAATGAAAATGAAAATTTTTGTAAATCTGATGCATTAAACAGCTTATCAATCGGACAATTAGAGTTTTTAAAATTAACTAAAGTATGAATTTTAGGTGGCAACAGCAGAAAATAGTACGGAAACCGTTAGGAGAAAAAAATTGAAAAATCTGCTTCACATTAAGTCACATGATTTTTAAGTGGGATTAAAAATTGCAGTTTTCAAACTCTTTTAAATTTTCTCTCACGAACACAAAAATATAATATACAGCCTGTACCCCACAAGACCAACTTGCATTTCAAATTTCATCAATTATTTTGGTTAATAAACAAAAGTATTTTTTTTTTTTTTTTTCAAATTAAGTTTTATTCTATCTTCGAAAAGATTTATGTGATCATAGATATAATAATATATATAGATCTATCATCCCCATATTATCGTGCAAAGATTTTTGATGCCGAAAAAAAAAAGCTTTGGAATCAGCCATTAAGTGGTATTGAAGGAAAAAAGGTAAAAAAGAAGAATGAAGTTGAAACTATATCTAGAGCTTTTCATTCACCTTTAGTAAATAAATTATTCATGAATTTTATTTGCTAAAACATTCGTGTGTATTCCCGTGTGTATTCACTCGGGGAAAGACTGCCATATTTTGGTGAAATCGCCGTCTTTTCCCGAGTGAAAAGGAATCACTTTTTTCTCCCCAATGATCAATCTATATATTATTACTATATCTATGTATGTGATACGATACATTAATAATTTGGGTTTTAAAAGTTTTTTTAAATAGATTATTTAAACTCTATGAACCATATTTTTATTTTATCAGTTTCATTAACAGATCCTGCTGGGCGATTTTTTAAATTTTGGTGTTGAAGTACACCGAACGTTTTTCGACAAGAAGTTTAATATAGCAACAGCCATTTTAATCTAAGTAGCGCATCAAATATATAAAAACATAAATGATTTATTTTTACACAAAATTTACAGAACAAATGCAGTTTTAAAGATAGGAAATTTATTTCAACAAGCACTATTTTAAACCTAAAAACCATTAAAAATATAAGCAGAATATAAAGGATTCTTATGTATAAACAAAAAAGAGTCTGATAAAATTATTAGCAAAATAGTCTTCCCCTTTTCATACAAAAAAAAAAAAAAATCCATCCCTAATATGGCGACAAAAATTCAAAAGCCGCCAATGGAGCGACATAATAAAGTTGTGTAACACGGTAATGTTTACCTATTTATTTATTTTTTTATATAATAATCACTATGCTAATTTATCATACAAACAAATGAGCCTCTGTGTGTTACTGCACTTGCACGCTGTCGAACAGAAATATTTGAAAAATTCAAATTAATATTTAAATAAATAAATAAAAATATGTTTAATGGGAAATATATATAACCATAAAAAGATTAGTTGTCTAAAATACGGCAGAAATAGCGCTCATAGCATATTGTTACAAGGGATTAAGTCTTATTGTTACAATGGATTAAGTCTAAAACGGTGACAAAAATTCAAAAGCTGCCAAAGAGAACTATATTAAGGCTGTACTATCAGGTTTACAACCCATTAATTATATATAAACACAAAAAATTAATTGTCTCATGCGACAGACGTAACCGGTCACAGCGTATTGTAATATTTGGCGTGAAATTGCTGTCATTTAATGGTTGATTGGATAAACAAAATAAACATATGAAATAACGTAAAAGCAAATATTATGTTGTCTAAACCCAGTTACATTTGAGTCCAGTCCGAGTTACATGTGAACAACACGTATAGTGTTGTTCACATGTAACTGCGATTCAAATATAAAAGGGAAACTCCAATTCTTTCGATACTATCTATTTCGAAACTGTTATATAATAAGCATTTAAATGGAAGCTCATTGGTAAACTATTGTCGCAGGTAATAGGGACAAGCGCCCGAGTTGCAGTGGATGACCAAATCGCTGCCGAATGCAGCAGGGACCTGGAGCGAGCTTTTGAACAATTTCAGTAATTTATTTTATTTTATTTTTATAAAGCTATCCCAAGCAGCACCGAAACGTTCTCTGAACGTTCAAAAATTGTTCTGCAAACACGTTCTAAGAACGTTCACTTTGAACGTGTTATAGACGTCTATCTGTCCATCTTGAAGACGTACAATAGTACGGTTCAGAGAACGTTCAATGAACGTGTAACTATCACCATCGGTGTTATAGAAGCGTTCTGAGAACGTTCTATGTATACGGTCTCAGAACGTTCTAAACGTTTTTAGAACGTTTTCAAAACGTTATACACATTTTCAGAACGTTCCAGAAAACGTACTGTAAACGTTCTAAAATAGTGTAGTTAAAAAAAAAAAAAAAAAAAAAATGTGACGTCATTATAAAAAAATCCCCTCAGTACGAGCGTTTAGAAGTAAAAATTACATAGCTGATGACGAATAATGATACAACACATGAACAGGGATATGAATTACTTTTTTTTTCAATTCAAATAATGTTTGAGAAATTTTAACATACTTACTATTCTTTTAATTTCAACGTATATGCATCAAAAATTCTATATTCTATGACAGCTTTCCCCAAAAAGTGTCATAACGTCTCTTTATACCTTAAAAAATTTCTTAAATTTTTGCATTTTTTAAAAATTTCTTTTTTTTCCCTAATCTGTAGATAATGAAGTTATAGTATTAATTACAAAACTTTGAATAAACACCATAAAATGCGAGAACTCGCACCAACTGTTTCGGGTCAAAAGAAGACACAACCCTTCATCAGGCGAACATTGTAGGCACGAGAGCTGCAAACAAGCACGTTGAGTGTGTGGAATGCGTTGCCGCTTTGTTTGTAGCAGCCGTGCTTTGTTTGTAGCAGTTGCGAGTTCTTGCATTTTATGATGTTTATTCAAAGTTTCTTAATTAATACTATAACGCCATTATCTTCAGATTAGGGGAAAAAAGAAATTTTTTAAAAATGCAAAAATTTAAGGAATTTTTTAAAGGGATATAGGCACGTTATGACACTTTTTGGGAATTACAGTCATAAAATATGGAATTTTTCATGCATATACGTTGAAATTAAAGGAATAGTAAGTATGTTAAAATTTCTCAAACAATATTTGAATTTAAAAAAAAGTAATTTATATCCCTGTTGCTGTGTTGTATCATTATTCTTCATCTGCTATATACAACTAAACTCTTGATTTATTTTGCTTGTTTTAATCCTTGTGATTCCGAATGCGTCATCCTATGATTAATGTTTGTTTTTCATGGTTGTTTTCTGTTTGATTCTCTGATTTCTTGAAGTAAATAATTTATTCCAATTTATTCTTCATTTCTAACTTCAATTAATTTCTTGTACGATAGGGTGCCCGCTAGCAATATGCTATTATAGCTGCTAACGAACGAAATCGTACATTGGTGCTCAACGACGAAAAGGGTCACCCTTGACGAGTTTTTTTTTTTTTTTTTCTACCATTCTAAGCTTTTCCTACAAAAAATGTTTAAAATGCTGTCTTAATTTTTTATTTCCTCGTTGCTTGTTTGTATCTTTTGATTTGAGTTTCATGTGGTTTTTACGCACCGGCAAAATTATTAAAATTGCAACTAACAATATAGGAATAAATTTAAGATTAGACTGAAGTTAAATAAAATAAAAATCAATAAATAAAATATAAATGTTTCAATAAATCACAATCAGTCTCCCCAGGTTATTTAAATTTGTTGTAATTTTCTTCTCATTGACCTATGTGGTTTCAGGGATCTTATATCTGTTGCTTGGCTTTAACTAAGATTAAAAATTCATTTATACATACATATATATATATATATATATATATATATATACATATATATATAT
This sequence comes from Salticus scenicus, assembly GCA_963930645.1. NCBI lineage: Eukaryota > Metazoa > Arthropoda > Arachnida > Araneae > Salticidae > Salticus > Salticus scenicus. The sequence goes on along the minus strand of OZ005648.1, from coordinate 129,118,157 downwards.
ATATATATATATATATGTTTTTTTTTTTTTTTTTTTTTAAATACAGGGTGCAAAGCATTGTGACGAGAATACCTTTATCTCCGCAACTATTGGTCGCAAATATATAGTTTCAGTTACAAAATGTTTTAAAGAATATGAGCATTTGTGGTATAACATGTTTAAATTTAAAATATCTATTTTTTCAAAATTGCAAAAACTAAATTTTTACATAGTCCCAGATCCCTATAATCATATTTAGAAAACTGACACTCATCCTAACAAACAGTTTCATTTCTATTCTCCCAAAATGGAACATGATGTTTAAAGTTTGGATTTTCTAACATATTTCGGCCTTCAATAAGGGATCGGTTTAAAAATCCTAATTGGACTTTGTTTGCATTTTCCCTGGGTTTATTAAAGAATTTTTCATTGACTTTTTAATAAAGCCCGAGAAAATGCGAAATAATCCTAAATTTTGAAACTAACTATCTCAGACAATTTTGGGTGCACAAAAGTGAAACTTTTTGTGTTATATTTTTTAGGTTAGAACTCAACTTACACTATTAGTGTCATGAAAATTGTATAAAAATTATCAGTTTTTATGATTTTTAGTAAATTGATTTTTTAAATTTAAACATGTCATATAATGAATTCTTACATTTTTTTTTTAAATACATTTTCTTATTGGAGGACGTTTGAGACCAATTGTTGCGCAAATAAAGGCCTGCTCTCGACTTTGCACCCTGTATATTCTAAACATTTCTGGGTACTACTTTGTAAGTCCATGGATAGTTTATAAATATATTTGAATGCTGAAGTTTATAGAAAGTTTTAATATTTCAACATAAAAAATAATTTCAAAAATGAATGTACCAATACACCGCTAAAATAATATATAATTGAGTTTAGAATATATTGTTAATTTATAATAATAAGAAATTGAAACAAAAAATTAAAAATTAGTTAGAAGGAGGAAATTTTTAAAATGTCCAAATACTTAAATACATATATATATATATTTAATCATAATATTTTTCTAAAATATTTAACATACTTCATATTTTTAAATTTCAGTGCATGTGTGCATACATATTTTCAGTTTACAGCAGCAGTTTACAAAAATGATGTTTGCAGGTATTTAAATTTATTCCACATGGCAATGTAATTGGTATTTTTTAAATGTTTAAATTTCTTTAAATTGAGTCAACGCAATTTTTACCTCATTTGATGCAATTATGCTATCATGGCATATTAAATAATTGATAAATGTAAATATTATTAGTATTAATAAATAATATAGTAAATCGTCCTTTTTTTTAAGCAGAATATCTTTTTTTATAAAGATGTGGAATAAAATTGAATTGAATCTTTGTTTTATTATGCAGTTAAACAATTTCATATATTTTATTTAATAAATAACAGTAAAGAGATATTTAAAATTGTAAGTCGGTGAAACTTAGGATATTATTTTAAAAATATGCAATTTGCATAACCTAGATTGTATATATATTATCATATAAACATTAAATAAATACTTCAGAATTTAAAAAGAAAAGAAAAAAAAAAAAAGAATTACATACCTTCCTCATTTTCTTCATAAGAATTTCTCCAAGAAAACACCCTTCCAACTAGCATTTTAAAATACACAATGACTAGTCTGGAAGGGCATTCACTTAAAATTAGCTCTCATCTTTTAAATTCTTTATGTTACTTCATTCAGAAGCATAATAACCAAAAATAGTCATTTTAACAATTTCCATCTCAGAAGACTGAATTAATAAAATGAATCCATAATTTCTAAGCGGTTTTCTGTAACAGGAGCAGTTTTTTCTGCGATACAATGCTACTTACAAGTATATCAAATGTTAGGCTTAAGAACTTACGCAGATATGAAAATGATTGTTTAATTGATATTAAAATAAGACTTTAATAAATAGAAAATAGAGACTATTACAGGTTAAAAATATTACATTTTTACCTTTTCTAAAGCTTATCCAAGTCATTATAACGCGAAAACTGAACAAAACAGATTACATTACACGTTTTAAAATTACCGCTTCACATAACGGCACGACATTCCCAAGACTTTTGAATTTGCACTGTCAGCGAGAATTAAATAAATGCAATCCACAGATGTCAGTTTCATCTGCTCTTCCCTTGTTACATCCGGAATAATTATGTTTCAAAGTTCAACGTTTGAAACATAAATTTATTAAGCATTTATAGCTGTAGAGGTCAATATTTTAAGGAAAAATGGAGCTGAGTTAAACAATTATTTAAATTTTTATAAAGTATTTGAAAAACTTATGAGATCACTTTATTTTTCCATTTTAAAATCTCGAATTAAACGGAAAAGCATATTTTGTTTTAGTGTATATTTTAGTATTGAATAAAATATTCAGTGAAAATAAATAAAATAAAATAAGAACAATCAAACAGAGTAACGATTTAACAACATTATCAATATTGATAATTTATCAGTAACATTTAAACTTAAATAGAATCATAAATAAAATATAATAAAAGTTTAAAATTATGCTTAAAGAAAAGAAGAAAAAAACTCATTCTGTAACTTCCCGATGAGTATTAGAGACCGCGAGGTTCTACTCTCGAACCTTACAGACGGGAAGTGTTGGCTTCGATTCCTGGTCACGCTCGTCGACTTAGGTTTTCGGAGTTTTCCCGTGATTTTCTTTGAAACTCGCGTAAAGCACTATATTACTTATTCAATAACATCCGTGATTAGCTTTTTGTATCTAAACTTTGGGTCTGGGGAATGCATAGATTTTCATGACAGAAGACAATCATTTTTATGCTGTATAGAAGATCTTAGAAAATGTATTTTTCTAGGGGTTTATTATTATTATTATTATTACAAATGAAAAAAAAAAAAAAAAAAAAAAAAAAAAACGGTAAATTTGTTTTAAATCATCAGAAAACGATGTTTCAGTCATTCGTTTTAAAGGTGATATCGAATTCTTTTGAAAGATAATTATAGTGAAAATTTTTATCCACCCTTCCCCCATCCCCCAGGGATCATGCATACTTATTCCTATGAATGATAATAATAATAAAAAAACTGTTTGACTATTACTCGTTATACAGCCAAATTGAATCAATATTATATATCAAATGTATGTCACGCAGAAGGTTTGGTGAGTATATATATTACAGAAGCTGATAGATAGCCTTTCTGTGAATGGAAAATATTGGAACGTGGCAGTGCCACCTGTCGTCCGATATGCACCCAAAGGCAATCTGTAGAGTTTTACGTAATATTAATTTCACTTACCAAATTTACAATATTTATAAATCACAGAAGTTGAGATTTTTCGTTTCTGTTATGAGATTAAATTGCAACATACCACGCCACCTGTTGGCCGATGTGCATCCAAAATGGACCAGTAAAGCTTTACATAAAATCGATTTCACTTATAACTTCAGTGTATCACAAAATTTATTGTTAAATCACAAGAGTTAAAATATTGCCTTTCCGTTAAAATGATTAAATTGCAGATTAGCAACGCCACCTGTTGGACAATGTATACATCCAAATTGTATTAGCAGAGGTTATGATGATATATGCCAATATATCATGTTTAATACATTTGTACACTATAGAAGCTGAGATATAGCCGTCCCATAAATGGAGGGTTTCATTGCATAGCACCGTAATCTATCGGGCGATATATCCCAAATGAAATTCAAATAAACTCCAATTTAGGGCAAGATCTAATATTGTAACAAGTTTGGTCGAATTCCATACATTGATTCCTGAAATACAAAATCCACAAAATTTTTCCATGAGTTTAAAATTTTGTAATTTTTTTTCACCTCACAGCTACTGATTATTGGGAAGCATTCTTTACTGACGTGCTAACAAAACGTTAAACTGAAAATGTAAAAAATGCTCTATTCTCTATCATGCTAAAAATTATAAATTTCGAATAACTTACGAAGTTTTTAAATTAGAATGTTGCAAATCTCTCAATAAGATTCTTATCAACATCATAAGTGATATTTTAAAACTGGTTCGATCTCTCTGCAATCATTTGTTCTTGAGATATCGTGTACATGAACTAACGGGCTATCACACTAATAGGTGCCGATACACATTAACAGATACCATACCAACCTTTTGACTTCCGGATTCCTCACGCCACAAAACGTGTAAAAAAATCAAAAGCTGAAGTCAAAAATTTTAAAGGTTAACCTAGTTTCCCAACCAATAGTACTAAAAAGTCATTTTGTCATATTCGTTATAATTACACTGTTACAGAACGTGTTATGACGGTGTCACACTTGAACGTTCTATATAGAACTAGAATTGTACGTTTTATAGATGGTACAAATCAAACATTTTCAGAACGTTCTAAATAATACTATTTCTGAACGTGTTTTAGAACGTTCTTTTGACACGAAACACGGTGTTTGAACTATTGAAACCGTTATTAGACGTTCACAGAACGTTCCTGTGCTACTCGGGATATAGAAAAGAGTTTCCTTTAAATTTAGTGGCCAGCAAAGCGGGCAAAGCCTGCTAGTTTCAATAATAAGAAAAAAATTGAATAAATGCTGTAAAATGAAAAAAAAAAAAAAAACCTCGCAAATATTGTTTTAAACACGACCCTTCGTTAGACGAACAAAGTAGGAACAAGTGCTTGCAGTTTATGGTGTTTATTCAAAGATTTTACTTATTACTTTTCAGAGTCTGTCCTCAGGTGAATGTAATATTATTTAATGGTTATTTGTGTTCTAGATTAAAAATACAACTGTGCATTTAAAGTCCTATGACTATTATATATAATCTTCATACTCAAGAAAACAAGCTAAGGAGTCATAATTATGCACTTGTGAATTATAAGTGTATTACGGAAAAAATAACAGCTTAGTGAATGTATGTATCTAACGGTGGTGGTTATAAGGTTTTAAAAAGATTTCAACTAATTTAGAAAGTTTGAAGAAAAATAATGTAGTTAAAAATCAAGGAAAGCTCTAGTATCGTCTTGTTTCAACCAAAGAACATAAATTATGCAAATTCATTTTTAAAACTGAGTTCAATTTTCTTAAAAACCATGCGTTTTGTTTTATTGATAAAAAAATATTGAAAAATTGTTCTCTTCAAACGAGTTACACTTCTATAAAAGCTTCTTTGAAAATTTTAAATAATTTTTCTTTCAACAATTTTAGTAAATTTAATCTTTCCTTGAAAAATTTTAACTAACTTATAGTAATAAACTTGCATGTCTTTTTTGGGGAAAAAAAATCTGCAAAGAATTTATCTTCTTCAATCAAAGTCCCAAATTTTTTGAAAAAAAAAAAATAAAAAAAATAAAATAAATAAATAAAAATAAATAAACAAATTGAAATCAGAATGAACTTTAATTTTTTTTTCTTTTTAAAAATCAATTCTTTAAATAGATGATGCTAAAAAAATCATTTTACATTAAAGAAAAAAAAGTAATAATTCAGTATATAATCAATTAATTACAACTTGCTCAGAAAGAAAATTCTAAAAGGAAAATAATTTCATCTTGAAAAGTATGTCGTAATTAGATGCATGTTAGATTTATTTAAAAGAAAAAAAATTCGTGTATTTTAAAATTCATTCAGATAATGTACAGCGAATAATAAAGTAATGATTTATTTTTATTTTAAAAAAGAACTTGTCTAAGCTATTGTAATAAAAGAATTAATAAATATTGAAAAGAAAATTTACGTATTTCTTCTTAATTATAACAACTGAAATAAATTGCTTTTCTTGATAAAATGCATCTGGCATTGGTAAAAAGATACTTTTATCCATTAATTTGTTGACAATGAATATTTGAAAATATTAAAAGTATTTTCATTTCAGTAAAAGAATGAATTTAACGATTTTGTTTTCTCAAAAGGTTTGTTTGTACGCATTGAGTGACTACGTGTTTTTTTTTTTTTTTTTTTTTTTTTTTTAGTGCTAGAGGCCTATTTCAGTCGGTTTATTGAATGGGGATTTATTGAATGAAGTCCCCCCAAGGCACAAATTTGACATGAGTCCCCCCCAGGCCTAACTTTGACATGAGTCCCCCCCCAAGGTACCCCTATTTCAGTCGGTACAGCGTTGCCGAATTTTTATAGGTCACTCTTAATTAGTGCTAGAGGCCTATTTCAGTCGGTTTATTGAATGGGGATTTATTGAATGAAGTCCCCCCAAGGCCCAACTTTGACATGAGTCCCCCCCAGGCACAACTTTGACATGAGTCCCCCCCAACACACACCTTTGACATGAGTCCCCCCCAAGGCACACCTCCCCCTCATTGGGAAAAAGAGAAAAAACGTTGTTTTGCGGCTATAAGACAGTTTGGACTTCCAACGTTATTTGTTACAGTATTTGCAGCTGAAACACATTGGTTTGATTTAATGAAAACTGTATCATGGAATTTAGATCGTCACGAATTAACTAAAGAAGAATTTGTCGATATTAACAAGTTTAGCAGTAGGCCTCTGGCACTAAATTAAAATCTGTCAATGTCAGATTTTCATGTTTTAATTTTTTTTTTTTTTTTTTTTTTTTTTTTTTTTAATATAAAAAATGTATTCAGGCAGTATTTAAAGAAATATTGATACATGATTCATGCACAAGAAAAGTGTCTTTTTAAGCCCCAATAAAATACTGTCTTTCATTATTTATTTATTTATTTATTTTTATGAACAAATAAATATTTCACGAGTAAATTCCGCACAAAACGTAACTTCCACATTTTAAAACCATCTGTCAAAATCAATAAAGAAATTTGCATGTAAATTTAGGGTATCGAAAAAAAGGTTTGACAAAATGTGAGGGATGATTACACTTCTTAAGACGAGCAATATTTGCCATGCAAAATGCAAATTAAGATTGCATTAAATTTTGAGTGTCAGAAAATATTTTAAATTTAAAATAAGTAAATTAAAATTTAAAATAATACACACACACACACACACAATAAATAAATAAATAAATAAATAAATAAATAAAAAAAATAAAAAAAAAACAAACAATAAAAATAAATAAATAAATAAAAAAAGGGGGACAAGCTTCTATTTCAAAATGTACAAAAAAAAAAAAAATCCAATTCAGCGGATATGGATAATATACACTGGCCTACAAAAGTTAAGGTACAACTTGTTTTCCCTTTTTCTTCAATTGCGCACAATTTTGGAACAAATGAACATATGAATAGAAGATTTGGATGGCATATTCGTTATCAAACCATTAATCGAATTTTATATAACTTTAACATATGTAATAAGTTTTAAACTGATATAACTTCAACTTTTCTCAAAAGTAAGCATCGGAAGAAATGAAAAATTAAACAATTGTAGCCAAAAATAAATAAATAAATAAAATAAAATAAATAAAAATAAATAAAATAAATAAGAAAGGATGTAAAGGTGCATTACAGATAGGTAAAGGTACACATCCTTCAAATGTTAAATAAAAATTTTCTTCCTATATTCACTTTTCTTTTTCTTCCATTGCATTAGCATTGCCATCGGAATTATATAAGAATGGGAAATTTCATCTGAACTGAGTGATTGGGAATGGGTAAAATTTCACTCCTTAGATTTGAATCCCATACATGTACATACATAAATAAATAAACAACATACCGAGTGAAATTAAAGCTTTTATAATAACTAGCAAACCCGTGCGAAATATTCGCACTTTATTTCTTTTCTTATTTACCTTTAAAATTTGAAACTCATAAATGTTATACCAATTTCACAACCTAATTAAAATTCTATTTTACCAGAAGCCAAATTATTATTAGAACCAAATTAATATTGCACAATAGTGAAACCAAAATTATCTAAAGAAAGGTTTCGAAATAAAATTCCGAGTTCATGACCCAATTTTCATACTTCCACAGGCAGTACAGTTTTAATATAGAACTCCCACGACACCTTTTAAATTTTTGTCGTCATGTTGGCGATGTTTTTTTTTATCAGTTTTGGTATATATATATATATATATTTAAATAAATAAAATAAAATAATTCCTATTTTGATTATATTTTTTATGATTGTATTTTTTAGTCAATTAGACACAAAAGTTCATATTCTGTATATATCTTTAAAATATTGCTAGGTTTAAAATGACGCTTGCAAAGATTCTGATAAAACAACTGTTAAAAATATATTTTTTCGTAAAATAATCTCATTAGACAAGTGTCGTCATTTTTTCTTATTAGTCCATTGAGCTAAGTCCGCGTGCTTAAATATTGTCCATTCATAAATATTATTTTTTTATCCTCGCGTATCGTATCGTTTCGACAAAAAATAATTGAAACTGGTCCACGTTAGAGAAATATTATATAGATGATAATAAGTAAAGAGTGATTTCCTGTACGAAACTTAGAATTAAATACCTAATAAGCAGAAGAAAAATGCGCTTTAAACAACTATTAGAGTTACACTCGGCCTGTTTTCATTTAAAATTATATTATATAGATATGAAAACCTTTCGAGTATGAATTTAATTTTCTTTCCTATGCTTATAAAACATTTGTGTCTAAGTCCTTTTTAAGACTTCGGAGTAAAAAAGGACTTTAGAAAAGATTTTTTGGCAAAAAAAAAAAAAAAAAAAAAATCCTTTCTCTCTCTCTCTCTCTCTCTTTTTTTATTTTATTAATTATTATTATTTTTTTTTTTGTAAAATTTGCCTTTGTTTAAACTACATATAAACTAATCTATTTTCATTCATGCAATGTAATAAAAAGATTAATATAACTTTACTATCCCCTCTCCCATTCTTTTTAAAATAAGTATTATTGTTATTCTTTTTCCGTTTTAAGATTAATTGTCAGCTTTATTATATCATTCTTTTCCAACATAAAACTTAATCTTTTTTATTGCCCGCATACTCCGTATTCACAATTTCTGTAAAAGATATTGCTAACTTTAGAAAACATTTTATTTCTAATTTAAATAAATAACCAATTAAGTTAAACTTCAAAAACTTTATACATAAAACCATTTGGAACGCGTTGGATGGAAAGCAGGCGAGTTTCTGTTCCATGTTTTTTCTATTCTTTTTTCCTCTTTGTCTTTTCTTTTTCGTCTTTTCATTTTTTTTCAATTTTTTTTTTTTTTTTTACTTTCAGCTATGTTGTACATTAGAAGAAAGTATTGAATTTCGTGAATATTTCCAACCTCCAGATTTCGATAAATTTACAAATATTGAGATGTCCTGAACACAATTTGATTATTTTTTGTAAATATCTGTATGTCTTTTTGCGCGCGTCTGTGTGTTACCAAAGTTTTGTGGACGTTATATCTCAAGAACTAATGGACGAAATTCAATACAACTTTATATTTGCTTACACCTTTATAATACCCAAAACTACATCTCCTAGCTCAGATCACCCTGCTAAGTTGTTATCCCAGCGAAGGTCATTGACGAAACACTTACATAGTAGCGTTTGTCATCTAAAAACACGTGAATCTTGCACCCAGTGAGATTTAGTAATAAACTTAGTCAGTCTGTAGCAGTCTCTCTTCCAGAAAGGATCGCAGAGTTTCATCTGCGTGTTTATTTTTTATTTTTTTTTAATATTCTAAACTATAAAATTTCGCGCCGCTTTGGTAGCGCTGTTTATGCTTTTATTTAAAATGTAATCTTTGTACTCTGCATATAATTGTGTTTCTGCCTTCATTAAATTTTGTCATGTGCTACAGTCGTTAGAGAATTATTCTGTCCTATTCTTCCCTGTCGTCGTTTTGATTTAAAATTGTTTTTATGGGAAAATAAAATACTAAATCTTCTGTTTATTTTACGTGCTCTAACAAGCTAAGCTAGCTTCCAGCAACATACCTTGATTTAAATTGATGAAAAAATAAGTTTCAGGATATATCGCCTAACAAGTAGATCTGCTAGGCTGCAATTTACCTCCTTTAAGAGAAGACCATATCTCAGCATCTATAGAACATAAGGCACAAAACTTGATATGTATGAGGGTCATAATAAAAACTACATTGGTTAAATTTAGTTTTATATCCGGGAATAGGCGGCTCTGCTATGCTGTGATATTTCCCGTTTACGAGAAGTCTATCTCTCAGTTTCTATGATATGTAAATGCATCAAACTTGGCATTTGAGATATCTATACTGAATAATAATGCTGACATACAAACAGATAGTTTTTTTTCTTTTAATTGGTGGATTTTTTCTTTATTATCAGAATTGTAATATCCGTTTTTAAATCCAAGATCTTCTGTAAAATAAAATAATGTCAGATTAGTAAATATATCTTTGTAATGCAATATTTAAATTTAATTTGTTTTTTCGAGACGGTTTTATTTTTATTTACTGTTGAATATATTTTCTCCCAATACTCTTGTTTTTTACTTCTAAATGCAGGCGCATACTTTTGATTTAGCGCATCTTTGTTTTTCCAGTATTAGATTTTCGCATGATCAATGAATATTTCAGTTCAGTATTTTCTATTTTTATTTTAAGAAAAGCAAAAAGCAATTTATTTTTTACGTATTTAAATCAGGCATCCGTTAAAAAAAAGAAAAAAAAAAAGAGCAAGAAATCATATTTTTTAGACTGTTCATAGAGGCAAACTAGATGAATCAGCAAAACATCTTTTCATCTTTTATTTTTGTTTAAAAAAAAATCGATATATATATATATTTTATTGTAGTTAGAATGGTATAAGAAGAGAGGGGTATTTTTATGACAATATAAATAGTAATATGTTATCGCAAATGTAAAACTTTCTTCTACATTTTCCTACACAAACTCACGCAGTAACACATTTTTATTAAAATTATTTTCCATGATTAATTTAGAAAATTTAATCTCAGAGAAGTGTAGCATTAAATGTCAAATGAAAGTCAATTTTGTGCCCTAGAGACAACATCTAAAAATTTCCATTATTTATTTATTTTTTCCCACACGAAAATAGCTATTACTTTGTTTTAAATTAGGGTCGATCTATGTTTCAACCATTTGTTTTAAAAGTACCGAAACATACTCATATTGAAAATTTACATCCCGGGGTATAATTCCTCCCCGGGGAGGAAGAGATTCTTCTACATATACGAAAACTTTTCCGAGTTGACTATTGCTATAATAATTAATTCTTTTTAATATTATAATGATTGGTTATAAATTACTCTCATTGTGCTCATTTATTGTCCTATACCGCCATATTTAAAATTTGGAAAAGACACAATAGCAAAATTACCTGTTATTTTCGACGAATGTTAATAAGCTGTAATTTATGTCAAGGTAAATATGAATGTGCATGAAATTCTGTTTTCTAGTTCTTAAGCTAGAGCTGCCACAAAATTTGTTACGCACCCACCACAGACACACGGACAAACGGACAGGCATTTTCTAAAATGGTAAAATTGAGTATTGGACTTCTCAAAACGAATAAAACTATCGAATACAGGAAGTCAAACATTTTTACGAATCCGATACTTTTGTCTATTGAATATACAAGAAAATATCAAGCAAAATTATACATTAACGTGATTGTGGATTTTGTGTTTAAAAAATTGTTTTAAATAGTTTATACTTTTTAATAACACTGATCGGCATGAAAATTGCCCCCAACACCATTTTTGTAAATTCTTATGCAAAATGACCTCTTGAATCCGAATATGACGGCCATTTTGCCTTATCACCCGCCGTTTTGGGGAGACGAACCTTTATTATTGCTACTTTTCTGTAACATTATGACTATTTGATTTATAGTGGAGAAAAGAAATATTTTAACTGTTCAATATCTTCTGAGGGCCTAAAGAGGTGAAAAATTCTATACCATGAACATTTGCAGCAAGGGGAAGATTTAGAGGGGATTTGCCACTGAAATTATAAGTTACACTTATTATATTTTATTAATGAATTATTCTTATCACTTATTATACATTATTAATTTTTTTATTTTTAAGAGTTAAAATAGTTATTTTCCTTTCTCCAAATTAAATTCATGGCCATAAAATTACCGCAGAATGATAAAAATTGGGGGATGAGGTGACGTCCCGAGAAAACGGTGGGTGATGGGGCAAAATGGGGGTCATATTCGGATTCAGGAGGTCATTTTACATAAGAATCAGCAGAAATGGTATTAGGGGCTCGCTTCTTTTTCTTTTTTTCTTTTTCAACGTAGTATTAATAACGAGCGAAAATTCTAAAAATTTTTCTTCAAGTTCATAAAACATATATTTCGATATGTTGTGCAGTGTAACTGATATCTCGGTTGTACAGTGTGTTTGATAACCCGGTTATACCATATTCTCCTAAACTAGATGCCTTCCGCGTGGCTCGGAAACTTGGCGGTAAACAGCGCCACCTGGTACAGATTGCGCGACTTTTTTATTCAACCACTACCACAATTTTTTTAAAGTGGGATTTGATATACATAAAAGGCGAATAGAATCGAAGAAACGTCGATTATATCTATCATATATCACTTCTTAAAGTTATTGGTGACAGTTGAATAAAAAAGTCGCGCAATTTGTACCAGGTGGCTCTGTCTACCGCTTGAACTGTTGCCAAGATTTCGAGCCTCGCGGAAGGCATCTGGTTTAGGCGGCTATGGTTATACAATGCACTTGATAACTCGGTTGTAAAATGTAGTTGATAACTCGGTTGTATAGTGTACTTGATAACTCAACTGTATAGTGTACTTGAAAACTTGGTTGTGCAGTGCATTTAGTAACTAGTTGAGAGTTCGGTGCTTGATAGTATTAGTTATTTACTGTTGTAACTTTCTATCGAAAAGTGTAATTTATGCATTTTTTACACACTGAAGTGTTTAAAAAATAATCTGTGTGGCGATGTATGCCAAAATATGAAATGAGCATCAATTTATATTAAAGTACAATTAAACATAAAATTTCGCAGATTTCAGTGCAAATATTTAGGAAATAAAGCGCCTACAAAATTTGGAAGCCCATAAAAGCTTACAAAATTTTTAAAAGTTGGTCAATACATGTTCGGAATATCTTAAAATATTTAAAAAAATCGTAAGTCATATGTAAAAAAATTTCTTTATCCTAATATCTTCTTTTAATGTACGAAGAAAAACAAAGTAAAAATAAATAAATAGAAATAAATATTTAGTGATAATTTAATGACTTTACTTTGAAACTAAATAATAATAATAATAAAAGGTTTTAAGTAAAGATTTATGTTCAAATTAAGTAGTATTAACAATAAACAAATAAATAAAAAGTAATGTGCACAATTTCTTAAACAAAGACGTCCTAATTTATATATGTTTTTTTAATTTAAAAAGAAAAAACTGATGGAAGAAAATACAATATAAAAGTTAGGTGTAGTTTAGTTTTGTTTCACGAAATGGAAGTTACTAAGAAATGGCGTTTAGTTAAAATACTTAGAGAAAGTTATAAGACAAATTAGTTATAAGTAGACGATCTTTGTTTTATGAATCTTTTTTGCTGAATCACCATTATTTAAAAAGAAATTTTATTGGAAAGTGATGTTCAGTAACTCGTAAAAAAATAAACAACTTGTTTCAATCGAAGATTACGTTTTTTATTTTTATTAAAAAAAGAATGAAGTCAACTAAAATATTACTCAGTTATAATACAAAAAGAAAAATTTTTCTACTTAAGGAGATGGCGGATGTTAGAAATTGTTTTTGTAAATTACTGTTTTACAGGTATTAATTTTTGCATGCAAATGCACTGAAATATAAAAATATTAAATATTGAAATTTTAGGCAAACTGTTTAAAATAAATAAATAAATAAATAATAAAAAGTATTCAAAGTTTTAATTTTTTTAAAAAATTATAAAATGTTTTACTTAACTAATTTTTAATTTTCCCTTGGATTTCATATTATTATCAATGCATAATGATTTATAATCATAAAATTTTTGTATTGCTTCGTGAATTGGTAGATAATTTAATTTTTGAAAATACTTTTAAGTTTAAATGCTGAAATTTCAAGAAAAGTTTTAATGTTTAATCATAAATGTTTAATCATATTATTAAATCATAATAAGGTAAAATCAAAGGAAAAATTAACTATTAGTTAGCATAAAGCGTTTTTTTTTAAATAAATGAATAAACCAAAATAAAATAAAATAAGGAATTTTATTTTATTAAATTTAAATATTTTTCTAGAAACTGTAACATGCTTAATATTGTTGTATTTAAATCCATATTTATGCAAATTTCCCCAACTCCAGCCTGTAACATGTATATATATATGTATATATATATATACACAGGGTGGCCATAATTATACTGACAGTGATCATACTGTTCTTTAGTGTGATCTAATTGCTAGAATGGCACCAAATTTTCTAGAAAGATTAACAAAATGAGGGACGAAGGATTCCGGAAAAAAAGGGGGTCTAAAATACCCCGCCAGTGGAATATGTGGCGTTGTTTTTCGAAGCAAAGCTTTTATTGCAATTAGGTTGATTTCTTTAGAAATCGACCTATTGCAATCACTTCGTTTATCTATATATCTATCTATCTATCTATCTATCTATCTATAATGAAAATTTTGTCATCACGATAACTCCCGAAATAATACTCGAAATCGAACCAAATTTGGACAGTGAACTGATCTTATAAATATCTTGGATGAGTTCGTTAACCAAGTTGCTCCGACTTTTTGTTTTCAAGTGGCAGCCACTTGAATATTTCTAACCCACATAGTAAAAAGCGTACTTAAAGCAAGATTTGCTTGAATTTTTATGTAAATCTAGACTACATAAGGGTCTAAATGAACTTTATTAATGAAATTTATCTGCCATTTTTAATAAAGTGGAGGATATCTTAAGTTAAGTGGGGCCACTTGAAATCAGGCTACCACTTGAACATTTAAAACCACGATAACTTCCGAAATAATACTCCAAATCGAACCAAATTTGGACAGCGTCTTAACTTGTGTTATGAATATCTTGGATGAGTTTCTTAACCAAGTTGCTCCACCATTTTGTTTTCAAGTGGAGACCACTTGAAATTTTCAAATTCAAATTGTAAAAAGCGTTTTCCGAATTTGTTTGAACTTGATGTATACATAGACTATGTAAGTGTCTCAATGAAGTTTATTAATGAACGTATCCGCCATTTTTAATAAAGTGGCGGATATCTTAAGTTAAGCAGGGCCACTTGAAATCAGGCTACCACCTGAAAATTTAAAATTCCGGTAACTTCCGAAATAATACTCCAAATCGAACCAAATTTGGACAGTGTCTTAACTTGTGTTATGAATATCTTGGATGAGTTCGTTAACTAAGTTGCTCCAACTTTTTGTTTTCAAGTGGCAGCCACTTGAATATTTCTAACCCACATTGTAAAAATCGTATTTAAAGCAAGATTTGCTTGAATTTTGATGTAAATCTAGACTACATAAGGGTCTCAATGAACTTTATTTATAAAATTTATCTGCCATTTTTAATAAAGTGGCGGATATCTTAAGTGGGGCCACTTGAAATCAGGCTACCACTTGAAAATTTAAAATCACGATAACTTCCGAAATAATACTCCAAATCGAACCAAATTTGGACAGCGTCTTATCTTGTGTTATGGATATCATGGATAAGTTTCTTAACCAAGTTGCTCCACCATTTTGTTTTCAAGTGGAGACCACTTGATATTTTCAAATTCAAATTGTAAAAAGCGTATTCCGAATTTGTTTGAATTTTGATGTATACAAGTATACATCAAGTATTTTGACTATATAAGTGTTTCAATGAAGTTTATTAATGAACGTATCCGCCATTTTTAATAAAGTGGCGGATATCTTAAGTTATGCGGGGCTATTTGAAATCAGGCTACCACTTGAAAATTTAAAATCCCGATAACTTCCGAAATAATACTCCATATCGAACCAAATTTGGACAGTGTTTTAACTTGTGTTATGAATATCTTGGATGAGTTTCTTATCCAAGTTGTTCCACCATTTTGTTTTCAAGTGGAGACCACTTGAAAATTTCAAATTCAAATTGTAAAACGCGTATTCCAAATTTGTTTAAATTTTGATGTATACATAGACCATATAAGTGTTTCAATGAAGTTTGTTAATGAACTATGGATTTTCTCGCCAAAAGTCGCCAAATTTGTCGCCAAATCCATTACCTGCCATATAGGAGCTTTTTAATGCGTTTTTAAGGGAAATTTAGTCTATTTTAACGTTAAAACAAACTAGAAATGCAGAAAATTAACATTTAATCAACTTACTAAGCCTCTTTGACAGAATTTATACAAAAAAAAAAGAATAATAATAATAAAATAAATAAATAAATAATTTTTTTCGAATTTGCAACAATATCTTAGATTAATTAGTTCACTGAGCAACTTTCTCTGCCATTTTGATCCAAGCGGCAGCCACTTAATTTTCGAACACGATGACTTTTGAGATTCTGAATTAATTCTAGCTATATTTTTACAGTAGTCTTATCTCACAAATGCATTTGATATATTTGTCAATTTGGCCCACCATGTCGTTTCCAAGCGCCGGCCACTTGAAAATTTTAAGTTCACATAAAAATGTATTTATGAACCGATTTGCTTAAAACTCCGTATGTAGATAGCCTACATCAATATTTCTACTAATTCATTATTAATTTGTATCCGCCATTTTGAAACAAAATGACGGCTACTTGATAAGGAAAAAAAAATCAACCTACCCTTCCGAATAAGCCGGAAGGACTTGTTTTTAATTTAAAATTGATGATTGTGCACTTTTTAAAGTACTGCTTTTGTCCCCATTTATTATTACCATATTTTTATTAACTTCAATTGCTTGTTTGTCCGGTACAAACCTTGAAATCGATTTTTAACTAACTTCTCAACTAGCTAGACATTTGAAACTTTCAGAACAGCTCAGAATTCGATGACAACACGATACTTCGAAGCCCGATTTTCGAATTTTTGATTAGTTTTCTTTTAGTTAATTAAGATATGAAAATAATAACCTCCTAATAGCTTAAAAAATAGCCATTAAAATATCAGCTATAATTTAATTGTTAAAAAAAAAGAAAAAATACGAGTTCATTTTCTTTCGACATAAAAACAAATACATTTAATTAAACGTAAAGGTTAAAAAAATTATAAAAAGTTAAATTATGCATCTTACAAAAATTGACGTTATTATCACGTTATTATCGTTATTATCGTTAAATTTTATACGCATTGATAAAGTACTAATGTAGTTCTATATCTATGATTTAAAAGAAAATTTTAAAACATGGTATATATATATATATATATATATATATATATATATATATATTAAAATCTTATAATTATCTTTTAATTGGAGACAGCATCCTAATTTTTTTCCCCATTCCCATTTTTTAAAAGACTCCCCTTTCTATTACATAGCACCACCCACGTATTCCAGTAATGGTGACTTTTGGAAATTTTTTTCCCGGAAACCTTTGTTCCCCATTGTAAAGGAGTTGACTTGGCCGTCGTAAAGAGAATATTTTCGTTGATGGCTTTGGCTGAAAAGTAAAAACATTATTAAAACTTAATTTCCATTTAAAGTCCAAGCTCGGAATCAACTCAGAGACAGATTTTGTTCTCTTGCAAGTTTATTCAACATTTTTCCAATGTACGTGACCATAGTCTATTAAAAGAACATAATAAGTTTTTTTTTTTTTGTTTAACGAAAACATTCTGGAGTGGGGAAACAGTACCGAGGATCAGGCCGGGCCCCACGCCCGAATCACTCTTGATATCTTACATTGTCGATAAACAGTAAGAAAGTGTGTACTTCAAAACTGGAGCAAAAAATGACAATGCATTTGGCGTTATAATGTAGATGCCAAGTTCAAAGTTTAAGATAGAGGATGGTTGCGATTACGTTAGGAATATTCACATGGATATTTTTAAAAAGCAACGAGTAATTTATTGACCGTTGTTAGTGAATGTTGGCATGATTTCGCCAAAATTTTGATCCTGGGAAAATAACTAGCTAAGCAAATATTTTATCTAACCGTTGATGTAAGTTAGGCGACAAGAGGGTGCATGAGTTACATTTCGATGTAAGATTAAAAGAAACCGAATTAATTATTTTCTGGTTTCCCAAAACACAAGGATAGAAATAAGTCAAAACATTATCATTAACAGAGCGAAAAGAATTTCCAGTACGTTAGGCTGGCTAAGTGAATACTAGGAACTGATCAAAGATTTTTGTTTCAGTTACATCGAAAAAGACATGAAAGGGAAGATATAAGAATTAGAAAACGCATATTGTAAATTTATTATTTATAGGTTAAAAATAGTTATATCGTTATATTTTAAGCAGTTGTTTAATATTAAAGAATTTAATTTATAATTTTATTTATTTAGAGAATTTACCTATCCTTTAAAAAGAAAAATATAAATTTCTAATATGTGATAACACTGGTCTACAGTGGTTCGGTAACAACGGTCAAATTATAATTTTTATTATTAATTCCAATTTTTATTTAAATATCTGCAAGTAAAAATGTCCCACCACGTCACATTTTTCTGTTAGAGTATCAGAAAATGGCAATTTTCACGATTTTTTTTAGTCATTTTCACAGTATCACAGGTTCTGCTGGCAACCCAGAGTCATGGCAACTCAGAGTCCCGGCAACAATGTTTGTTCTATTTTTTTTTTTGTTAAAGTATCAGAAAATGGCAAATTTCACTATTTGTTTTATGATTTTCACAATACAGGTGACAGCAAAAGTATCCGAGCACTAGCCAGTAATTCCGATAACAAAAAAGTACATTTAATACTATTTTGTTAAATAAATCCTTGTCGAATCATGTCCTTAGACTGACTAAAAACATGACTCGACAAGGATTTATTTAACAAAGCAGTATTAAGGGTACTTTTTTTAGACAGGGATTATTGCTAGTGCTCAGGTACTTTTGCTGACGACTGAATCACACATGGTAACCTTTTGTGCTATCAACCCTGCCTCCTGGCTATCCTCTCTGCTGGTAACCCCTGTTTGGCAACACTGTATTCGTACCTTTTTTTTTCTGGTATTCTAGTTAACAGATATTTTTTGTTAGGTATGATTGTGCTGTTTTATAGTTAAAGTTTCATGTTCAAAATGGCAAATTTTCAGTGTCGAACTTGTAAAACCTTACTCGATAAGTTATAATGTATTTGTGAACTATTCATATTAAAATCACAAGGTAGACATTTAACACAAGACGTAAAAAAGCCTAATTTTTTGTATTTTGGTTTTAAAATAATAAATAATAACAATTCAATCATTTAGTGTATTTTCCATGTTTTTACGTTCTACTTCGTCTACAATATGTATATCATCTCCATATTAACAGTATTCCATGCAAAATTAATAATATTGATAGTAATAATGCATGTCTTCTGAACACTTTTTTACATTGCTTCCATTAAATAATCGTAACAAAACAACTGTACGTGTTACAGATTTTTCACTATTATTTTTTAATTCTGCACTACAGAATTAGTTGAAAGTAGTGAATTAGTTAATTTCATTTCTCTTCCCCCCCCCCCCTCCAATTTTTGTTTTCTTTTTTTTTTGTCGACTAGTGTAATCTATATCACACCCGTCCTGTTTAATCTTCCTACAAAGTTTAGTGTCATTCTTGTAATTAGATCGTACTACAGAACACTCTGAGCACTGTCAGTTTAATTATGGCCACCCTGTATATATATTTATTTATAACTTCTACTTTCCCCTTAACAGAAAATTACTTTTCAGAAAATGTACCAAGAAGCTGGTGCGAAATGATAAATAACAAGGATTTTGTAAGCGTATACATAAAGAACACGCAAGAATAATTTCATGTAGATTATAAATTATTACGTTTTTAGCATTTTAACGCGTTCGCTTACAAATTTGTATCCTACAGAAAGTCTCTTTATTGTAGAGTTACTACAAAATAAAAAGAGCTTCTAAGAAGATGTCGTCAGGCAGATATTGAAAAAAGGAGCATAATTTTAGTATTTGATTATATAAGAAGGTAAACATCTCTCATACATGTTGAGTTATAGTTATTACACATATCATGAAAAGCATGTAGTTGTAACTATGCCTATTCGGTCAGATTGATGCTAAAATTTTATTACCACTAATTCAAGTCAACACAAGAAAAACTTGTACAAATTGTAGAGCGTTTGTATTTTTTTTTTTTTACTGATGATATGAAATTGGTAAATATTTCATATTGAAATAGAAATCGTATTTGTTTTAAAATGGCCCCTAATCTTCAAATTGTTTGAGCATATGAATTAACTTTAAATTGATTAGTCTTTGTTTCACTTTTCTATCGTTATTTCTAATGCAAATAGCAAAAAAAAAAATTTACCTTTTTCCATAAATTTAATTTTTAACGACATTTTCCAGTAAAATAATTGCTTTTTAACACGCTTTTATTAGCTTCACCTGTATATATGTATGTTTGTATGTATGTTTGTTTGTTTGTAACCGCTCTGGCAGCAAACAAAAAATCTATATTGTAAAAAAAAAAAGACTTTCTCCACGTGAACGCACTGGCTGTGAGGTAAAGTCCCGCGCTACGAACCTAATGGTCTAGCGTTCGAGCCCAGTCAGGGGGGATTTTTTAAAAATGGTTTTTGTTTAATTCTAAATTATATTAATTAAAAATTTAAATGTATGTAAATATTATGGTGTGTCACTCACACGATTTTCTCTTACCCTGCATTTTAATACTAAGATAGATATTTTGTGCTTTTTAGATCACATTTCTATAAAAGCGTGTTCTTTTATTTTTTTAAACTATAATATTATTAATATATCTATTGAAATACAATCCATTATATTACAATGCAAAGTTTGGAAATTCATACACTCATACTCTTTTCTATTTGTCTTTTATATTTAACGGCATGTTCAGTTGCAAGAGAAAAAAAAAAATACTTTCCTCTAATTCCATAAAAAAAAAAAAAAAAAAAAAAAAAAATTGAAACTGACATCAATCAGTTCTAAGTAATATATAATTTTATCTGCTATCTAAAAATTGGCTTAGGGTACTTTTTGCAAACGAAACTGATACTAATATTAATTTTAGCATATAAATCTCAATGATAACAGCCTAAATTCTTCCTGATAAATAACATATAGAAATACTTCAAGTAAACTAATCACAAAATTTTATGATGTTGATGTAAACCATAGTTTTAAGGTCTAACTGTTTTCAAAAGAGCGAATTTCAAGGGTTTTAATAAAATTAAGACAAATGGAGGAAGGAAATATTTCTTGCAGTAATTTTCATTTTCATAGAAATTGCTGTACGGCTTTCTAAAACATATATTTTTGTGCTTTTTGATATTAATTTACCGTTTTATTGAAATGACAATAATGATATTTTTTTTTTTTTTTTTTTTTTTTTTACTTTCTATTACCTATAAGGTTCAGAAAGTATTGTTTATGGGTCAAATTTACGAAAATGAGTTTTTGTTATATTTACGCGTTTTTAGGTTCCCTGAATCCGAAAATCATGTTTTTAGCAATTGGTCTGTGTGTGTGTGTGTGTCTGTTTATTATCAGCATATCTCAAGAAAAAATAGCAGCAGAAAGTCCAAACTTGGTATTCTAAATGTGTATCATATAGGGATGCTACACTAAGCTTTTCGTTGAGATGAAGCAAATGGCTCGTGTACAGGGACACTCAAGATTATTCAAATACATTTAGTCTATGGAGAAAATTGCAGATAAGTAGAGTTTAACATCTGTAGACTGCGCTAAACCAAATGAAATGAATATATATTTTTTATATGTGTAAAAACCTCATGTAGAATATATGGCAGGGAAATAATTCATTGTTCATTTGCAGGGCTACATGAAAGAACTAGATTATAATTCGACAGTAGCTGAAAATTGGTGGAAGTGTATTTCAAGTTGTGCCGTGTATTATTAGTATAAGATTATGTTTAGGTGCACCATATGGTTTGTACATAATCTCCAAAAGATATACAGGGCTGCAAATACTTAAGCAATAATATTCTTTTTCATTGTTAGTGTAAGTGCTGTACTATAATATTTTACCATGTCCAGGAAAGCTACTCAGGAATTGAAATGAATTCCTCATAGACATAAGAAAAATAATGTATGTTTTTAAGATAAATATTAATCGCTTGTTTTTTGCATATTTAAGCATTTTGAGGCTTCCTGATTACCGAAGTCAAGTTCTTTAACGTTTGATCTTTATCTTTGTGTCTTCGAGTAACTTAAAAATGAATAATTTCAGGAGATCCAAAAGTTGTATTTTCAAACTAATATAAGTTTGTTGCTGGAAAAGTATGATCAAGCTAATAATTTCCAAGGAATGTTGCGTGTGAAAGCTGTTTGAATAATTTTAAGTGAACTTTTAATTTTAATAACAGATTTAAATTCAATATAAATGTATGTGCAGTAATGAAACGGGGGTGAGGGAGGGGGGGGGATGAGAGGGGCTACCGCCTCCCTCATACAGAACTAATTATCATATAAAACTCTTCCGAAGCTTAATTTGAATTGTTTTAACATAATCCTATGTTAAAACAATTCAAACAGCATTCAACATAACAGCACTCGTTATCTTATCTCTTAATCTCAAACCTGCATTTATATAGTATTAAATTTTAAGGAAAGAGAAAGTCGTGTGAGTGACACACCAGATTGTTCTTAAAAGGTGTACCTAAAATAACTCCCAATAATATTCCATATTAACTATGAGAAATAAAAACACTTGTTTCATAGATATTTTAAACAAACTACAAACATACTTTTATGTATATTATTTTGGATTGTTTTTAACAACACAATAAAATGATTTCAATATTTATACTTTCCCCATCCATTTCAAATTACACTATAAAATAATAAGAAAATTTTGTTAATGTCTGTTTAGTTAACTATTGCATATTACAACTACTGAAGAGATGAAGCACCTGCTACATTGGGTTTTTTATAGACCGGAACAAAATATTAAAAAAAAAAAAAAAAAATGAGTGCGGTTTTTACAGAAAATTTTGTCACTTTTGTAGATGTATAACACATTAATGAGAAGTATAATATATTAATCCTGATGAGTTTTTTATGATAGGCAAAAAAATATAATAAAAAAATCATATAATAAGAAATATATTTGTAAGATACACAAATTGGACAAAATTTTTGGAAATATTATCACATTAATTTATGCTTCAAGCTCCTGTGTTTTAAGACGGCACTAACAAACAAACATAGCTCAAATCATGAATTTTGTTTTTATTGAAAAAAATAAATATTGTTTACAGTTAAAACATTTATAGTAAAAAAAGTATTTCTCTTTCACAGTATGTTCCTTTCACATGTTTGTCTGATCCTTTAAATAGTTTTATTTTAAAGCATATTTTTTCAGGATTATCCTCAGAAACTCTTCAATTAGCTTGGAGTTTTTATAAAGTGTTGGTTTCAGTTTCAAAACTTCAGGCTGTGATAAGTCTTTTTCTTATAAGAACTTCTAAATGCAAAAATGTAAAAAAATATTTTTTAATTTTTGCATTTGAAAAGTTTGTAATGGCAATTATTTCTTTCTTTTGGTGACCTATATTTACATACATAATATAATATAAAAAATATAATTCCCGAGACATAAAAGAAACATATACTTATTCTAATTTAAAATACACTCTGTAATCATTATAACAGCGAGACAATATCCCCCCCCCCCCACCAAAAAAAAAAAAAAAAAAAAAAGAAAAAAAAAAACCACTTACCACCTACCATTATTTTAAAATAATACTGTATAAGTTATTTTAAATATGATTAAATCAGTAGTATTTAACAAATAGAGATTATTGTTAGCTTTTGAATAAAAAAAAAAAAAAAAAAAAAAGAATCTACACCTGTCAATACTGTTTTGAAAATAGAGAATAACAAGAGCGGATTGCGGTGATTATAAGAGAAATTCGTGACATTTTTGATATAACGTGACATATGAATTATCCTTAAATACGTAGTATGTGAACTATACGCGCATACCATTTTCACATACTTCCTTATATGTTTGAGGATTGATGTCAATCCCAATGGTCTAACAATTTATAATGTTCTGATTATTTTGATATTAAGCATGTATCTTGAAACGTTAGTTTTCGTTAAAACTTGATTGAAAATGGTTTATTTTTAAGTTTTCTCACCTAATATGAAGTTACATAATTGTCTCAAGGTTGTTTTATGAAAGATTCCTTTTGAAATATATATTATGTACACACACACACACACACATATATGTATATATAACACATATATATATACACACATACACGCACATATATATACATATTAAACGGTATTTTAAATCACATTGCTAATATTTATATTTATATATTTAGAATTGAAACTATTTTGGACATCCTAAATATATATATATATATATATGCTGGAAAAATGAAAGTCTATTTAAAATTTCCCCTAATATCTTAATATGTACATACGATATGGTCATACTTTTGCAATGCAAAATAGTACTGCATATATTAATATCGTAAATCAATTACGTTTATACTAGCCTATTTTTATGATAATTAAAACCCACTGAGTTATAAAAAAATATAAATATAATGTTTTTCTCTCGAAATTAATGTATATAATCTACCAGAAAAGCAATTTTTTTTCTTAAACAACAAAAACAATGAAGAAAATTTTCATTAATATCAAAAGCATTTATTCATAGACGGAAACAGCAAGTTGAATTTTTTGGCCAACTGTACACTTCGACGAACTACATAGGATCGTTCCACGAAATGTCAAATCCATCGTAAAATTTCAAAATTACTTTTAGAAATTAACAAAATAACTGTACTATTTAATTTTCTAGAATTAAATTTTAAAAATTTGTGGCGGGTGTTTTATAGGTTTTTTCCATGAAATGTTACACTCGTCACAAAATTATAAAAAGTAATTTTAGAAATTAATAGTGTAATGCTTTGGCAGGGGGGGGGGGCTATGTTATATTCCAAAGTTATAGTAAAACAACTTTATTATTTAATTTTTTAGATATAAATTTTAAAAATATAACACTTATCACAAAATTAAAAAAATTAATTTTCGAAATTAAATAGCAAAAATATTTTGCTATTGTTTTAGTATAATGCGTTAGGTTTCTACGCTATAATCTAAAGCTCTAGAAAAACAATTGTACTATTTAATTTTCAAAAATTAAATTTTAAAAATTTGTGGCGGATATGACATTTTACGAAATGTTTCTATAATATTTTTCGTTTGAAATTGTTGTGTGGTTTATGGCCGACTCACTACTCTATGGTCCTAGGTCTATAGGCGGAGTGCTCGCCTTGGGGGGGGGGGGGGGTCTTTCAAAGTAGTCCTAGTCCGTATTTACGCGAACCTCCTTTTGAAGATGACTGAAACGAATTCCTGCAATGTATGATAAAATGTCAAAATGTCAAAATTTAAAAATTCACAAATTATATTATGCAAATGTCCGCTTATCTTTTCCCCACATTTTTCTATACACACATTGCTAAATATAACAAATCAAAGTTTCATTAAAAGAAAAAAAAAATTTCCAGTTAGGCAAATTTGGCTCAAACCTTTATTTTAATACTAAGTCTCACTACTTTTGTAGTTTTTACTGTTAAAATGATACTAAAAGGGTGAAACATAGCTCAACAAATTATTAAAAATATTGGTTGCAACGAAATTTGAACCAATTTACTGGTGAAGCATTGAATTTTATTTTAAACACTGTACGAAATTTTCCAGAAGTTACGTATATTATTGATACAAAGTTTATTTTTATTTTCAATTTCTCGCTTAAGTTGTAAAATAATAAGAATAATTAAATATATATATATATATATATATATTTATATTTCAAAAAAAAAAAAAAAAAAAAAAAAAAAAAAAAACTGCTTTAAGTATCATAAATAAATAAAACGCAACTTCTTAGTTAAGAGTAGATCTTTTAAACAGGCAATTCTTTCCTGTTTTGGAAAAGTTTCTACTACTGAAAATGGTTAAAAATTTAATTGTGAACATTTCTGCTTTTTTTAAATTTAAGAACTATCTTATTATATGTTGGTATTGACAGACTGTAAAGTTTCTAAAAAAGTTTAGTAGTGCAAGTTTTTTTTCTCGAAAATAAGTATATCAGAACATAGATAATGCTAATTGATTTTGTTTATTAATGAAAATCTTGAAAATAAATAATTAAAAAAAATAGATTCGATATTTATTAAAAAGTGCCTATCATAATTACTTATCTACTTTTCTTTGAAAACTGTTTTTTTTTTTTTTTTTAATATCTTGAAATAATTAAATCACTTAAAAAGTTTGCTTATAAATTTTTCTTTCGGAGAGATATTTCGAAGACTGTATAAATTAAATTGGAGTAAATAAAAATTATATTTATTATTATAAGATCAACACAAGTTTATACTTTTAAAAATAATATAACATACTTACATTAATATTTAACTAATTGGTAATAATATATCATTCTTGAATTAGTATTTAACATTTTTTTGACTAAATACGTTAAAATTCTCCTGGTTAAAGAGCAAAAAATAATTACTAAAAAAGCAAAATGTAAAGTTTACTAAATCTTGAAAAACAGATTTGAATTATTAACATTGAACACATTATTTCTCACATACATTAAAAGCTCACTAATATATGTTCCATTCAATTAAATATTTTGCAGTCGTTAAAAAGTACATTTTTTTTTTCTAGGTCTTAATTTATTTTAAATTTTTGCGAATAGCTGTTAAAAAACAAAAACAAAAAAACAAAAACAAAAAAAACTAATACTTTCACTGTTTCCAGTAGAAAGTATTATTTTGTAAACATCATTAAAATTTATTTACTTTAGGTTTGTTTAAGACACTTTAACGTGATTAAAAAATTAAATCACATTCGTTCTGAGCAAAAGTGATTTTATTAAGCGGCTAATTTTTATATCCGGCGAACGTTCCTGCACTCAAGAAAAAAGTATTATTTGCCTGAATTTGGAAAGAAATTTCAAAAGGTACCAAATAATGGAACTAATAAACTATAGTAATTAATTTTTAACGGATAATTATTTGATTGTTCATTCAAAACGAGGGAATTAAATACATCACGAGTTCTGATGCGCTCTACTTTGAGGAAAATCATCAATACTTTGCTAAAAGTTCACGCTTTTCTTTTAAATTTAAAATATTTCCGTTTAAGCTTCTTGCTTCTTAGTTATTTCAGAATAAGAACTAAAAATTGTCTTTTAATTAAACATTATAAAATAAAATCACTTGCGAATCAAATCAAATTTGTAACTTATTACAGCGCTTTGAAGAATACAACCCTTGAAATTATTACTAAGACAAGTGATGGGGCGTGTTTAATTGCTGTAAATGTGAAATTTAATATTGTAAGTGTAAAATTTTCAACAAAGAGAGATAACGGTGGGATTGCTGCATTTTATTTTTATTTTATTTCAAAAATAAAAAAATCACCTTGTAAATAAAAATTTGGTTAGCGTGCCTAAATGACATTTTTGTTGCTGAAGAGATTTTTTTTTTGAGTTTATTAACCGGCGATGCTGATTTTATTAAGCGGCGGTTTTAAAATTAGTTTGCATTGATTTGATTCCGGTCCTGGTAATTTGATCAGATTAAGCGGCTGATTTTATTAACCAGTGATTTTATTAAGCGGCGGTTACTGTATACAATTTTTTTTTCGAAATACTGAACATATCAAAATATATCTCGCTAGTATGAAAATATGTAAATGTTAAAATAATAATAACAATAATAATAAAATAAAATAAAGCATTTCTACGAAAGTTAAAGCACGGATGAAAAATAAATAAATATATATTATTATTATTATTATTATTATTATTATTATTATTATTATTATTATTATTTTGACGTGCCGATGAATGAACAGTAAACCTACTTTGCAAGATAATTCTTTCGAACGAAACGTATGTTTTTTAATTACGTTGAAAAACAATTTTCCAGTGTATTATACTATATATTCCATTAAAAAAAATCATCTTTGTTATCAAGGTTACTGTTAGATATCTGATTAGTTTTATTTTCTTTGTAATAAAGATTGTTGTTAATTTTTCATTATAAACATTATTATTATTATTATTATTACTATTTTTGGCACGAGAAAAATCCTACATAATTGAAACAGATATTAATACTTATCAACATTTATTTATGTAAACCGAGTGCAAAATATAATCTTAAATATTTCTTAAATTTTTAGAGTTAATATTAAGTGAATTTCTAAATGTTTCAACAATTCAATTCTTTTATTATCCTAAATAATTTAATCCTTACAATATGCTGAACTTATTATGTAGGAGCAAAAACATAAATCTGAATAAAATAAATAAATTTTGAAGAATAAAAGTTCTTTACAATAAAGAATTTTGTTAATTTATCATAAGAAACATTATGTATTTTTTTGGTTTTTCACCCAAGAAAATCTCCCATAACTGAAACAAATTTTAAATCTTTAATCAATATTTATTTATGTAAAGAAAATGCAAAATAGAATCTTAAATGCTTAAAATTTTTTTTGAAGTAATATTAAGTAAATTTCTAAATATCTTCCCAATTCAATATTTTTATTATCCTAAATCATTCAGTCCTAGCAATATGTTGAACTTATTAAGTAACAGCAAGAATATAAAACTGAATGAAATAAATAAATATTAAAAAAGGTGCTTTCAAAAAAGTATTCTTTAAAGTTATCATTTCTGAAGAACCAAAATAAAAATAAAAATATTCTGTCGCGAGCATTTCCTTTGTTCGTTTATAGTATAGAAGCAGTAAGACATGATTGATATAAAAATATAAAGAGCAATTTTGTGTACTATGCTTAAAAAAGAAATAAATGAAATTTTTTAAAAAAATTGTTTCTTTTGTTAACAAAGCGTTTATTTTCAGTTCATTTTTCTTTTTAAATTCTGTAATTTTTTTTTTTTTTTTTTTCTGAAAATAAACTAAGGCACCTTTTCTGGAATACTGCATTCAGAACAGATACTTTAAAAACTGCAGTAAAATATCTGCAAATGGTTTTGTTGAAAATATTTAGTTATATGAAAGGTTTAAAACAAAAAGAAACATGTTTAAAGAAATAAATATTTTATTATGTAGAAAATTATTAAAGATGTTTGTTATTCCTTTCTTTTTCTTTTTAAGTTGTGTATAATATTACAATTGTTATTCTTATGAAATTGATTTTAACTATTAAATATTTTTAAAAATCATTCCTATAGAATTTTTCTAAAACTTTTCTTCTATTTTTTTATTCTTTGAAAATTATAAAATTTTTACTGATTAATGATTTTAATTAAATTTTTAGAAACGCCTGCTCAACTTTAGTATAAATATTTAATATTAATTAAAGTATAAATAGTTTATTATTATTATTGTTAATGATTTGCTTTTATTTTTATTTTTATTATGAATGAAATACCAAATAAACCAGATATTTTCTTTTTTATGATTGAAGGGAACGGAAAGATTATTATCTCGAATAACAATTTTTAGGATAGATACTCTTTTTGGGGATTCTTTCTCTCCTTTAAGTTCTTATGTTTCCTATTTATGAATGATTAGATTAGATTTAGAATTACCGTAATTTTGCATATATAACCCGTGGCGGAAGGTAACCCGCAGCATAAAAAAATTATTTAAAAATAAATTATAACCGAAAGATACCCCGCACTCGAAGATACCCCGCACTTCTAAAATCACATGGTCGGCAATCGCTGTTTATAATTTCAGTACTAATTGTTATTATTATAATAATAAGTAGAAAAAGATACAAACAATAAACAAATATACAAATAAATAAAAATAATAAACAAATAACTTTACTTACCTATGACGAAAAAGCAAATAATCATAACTTAGTACTAATCTTTCTCTCTATATAAATTGCTATAAACTGTAGTAACGTGTAATGATTAACACTTTTATTCAATTTATAAGAAAATTATAGAATAATAATAAATTTATTTACAAAATTCATTTAAATCCATCGAAATCGGATTCTTCCGAATCAGAATTGAAATGTTGCAATATTGTTTGAGACAGTTCGTCTTCATCATCCTTATCCTCATCATCCTCTTCATCAAGTTCCTTTTTACTGTCCTTAATTTCATCGTCGTTATACGTTAATAATTCAGACTTCCGAAACAAAAAGGAGGCTGGTGTTGATTTTCTACTTGTTCGCGATAGGTACCCTGCATCGGATGATAGCCTGCAGGACATACCAAGTCAGGTTTTTTTTTTTTTTTTTTTTTTTTTATAGATTATATATATATATATATATATATATATATATATATAATGATAATGTTAACAAATAAAAAAATTTCACCGCAACGTTTCAAGTTGTTTAAAATTTGAAATAAAGTACTTCGAATACGTGAGTTTATAAATGTCTTATCTGAAATTTGTTTAAAAAATATACATTTTTCAAAATAAATAAATAAGATCATACTCAGTAGGCAAGTTTATTCATTTATTCATTTTAAAATTAAAGTATCTATGAAAAAATAAATTGAGAAATGCAAATTTCATAATAAGGGAAAAAAAAAAAAATCCATTTCAAACAAAGTTAGAAGAGTGGCAATGATAGAAGTAATTTGAAATTACCACTAAAAATAGTTATAACGTTATACTTACATTAAAAAGTAATCGAAAAAAAGAATGATAATTTCAAACTTATCGGTATAATTTTCTCTGTATCACTAAAATATTTTCGAAAACGTTATTAACTGAAACTTTCTATTTTTATTATTTTTTAATGGAAAAATTCACTCCATAAAAAAATAACGCTCATAAATATTTTTACATGAAATAAGTTAATAGATATTACACCCATCGTAATATATCTAGAACGATACTTTCGCATCATCATAAAACTGCTGCATATACATTCGTTTCATCCTCGGAAAATATATTTCCCGAAAATTTTCATTTATCTTTATTTTATGAGTACAAATTACTCTTGAATGAAATAAATCTTGGGCGAAATTACCCTTGAGTATTTAAAACACATCCACAAATCTAAGCCTCATTAACTTAAACATATGAGTGCTTGCTAGTCGCATTTATAATGTACCGCATCCAAATAAATAATATTTGTTGTTAGTAGCTGTTAGTATTAAGTTATTTTCAGCGTGAAGGACTTGAAACACAGATTAGTTTTCACAAAAGATTTAGTTCAAATTTCGAAGATTTATAAATTACGATTTTTATTTGTAAATTTTGTGTAGTTTTAATATAAAATTTAAATATTTATGAAGGAAACAAAATACAATTAAATTTTATGTCATTTAGGATTTTTTGCACTGCATTTTTTTTCTTATTTATAAAAGGCATATTTTGGATTTTCCAAATATAGATATATACTAAAAGTAAGTTTTTAAAGTAACAATATTTTTTGCAGTTTACCTGTAAAATATTTTCAGCTATTTTATTTATTTTATTTTAGTTTTTTTACATTTCAGTTTTCTGTACATTTTCATCCACGATTATATAGATAGCTTATTTCTTTGAAAGCCATATACTAAATAGGAAATAAGTTGAAATATACTGAAGGAATGTTTAACATTCTTTGTTCTTATTTGAAAGGCACTAATTTATATATATATATATATATATATATATACATATAAATACATATTTACTTGAGTAAAATAAATAAATAAAATAGATTTAAAAAATTTTCTTTTCAAATTTTATTGTCACTGAGCTTTACAAATGAAAGAGAGACAGAGAGAAAAAAATATATATATATTTGAAATAATAAGTTTTTTTCCTTTTAAATATCTGCAGATTTAAAATCGAACAAATTTTCAAATAATAATTTTGCTTTTCTGCATGACAGACTGCCCTATTTTTTTTTTTTTTTTTTTTTTAATGTATAATTTTTTGCCAAGGGTGGTTGGATGGTTGTGTTTTAAATCGCACTAGTGCTGCCCAGATGGGCAATTGGCGACGGTGTGGGACACACCCCTAGAAGTGGTCCGGAGACATGCCATCACAATTTAGATCCTCCACGAAAGGGATGGCTCTCCCGCTTCGGTGACCCACCAGAGGTATAATTTTTAATGGGAACACGGAGGAAATTTCGGCCACGACAGATTTTACGTGCACCAGCCACCATTAGTGTACACGACGGTCTTTGGCCGGCTCGAGTACCGAATCCGCAATCTTCTAATTACGAGGCCGGCGCTCTACCGACTGGGCTACCGCGGCTCTTTTTGTCAAGAATCCAGCAATCATTGGTAGCTTTCTATTAAAAAAAAAAAAAAAAAAAAAAAAAAATATATCTGTCTTTTGTATAATTCCGAAAGAAAAAAAAATCTGTCTTTTGTATAATTCCGAAAGAAAAAAAAATCTCTCTTTTGCATAATTCCGAAAGAAAAAAAAAAAAAAAGGAGAGGTTTAAAGATACTACTGCGAAGTTGCAAA
This sequence comes from Salticus scenicus, assembly GCA_963930645.1. NCBI lineage: Eukaryota > Metazoa > Arthropoda > Arachnida > Araneae > Salticidae > Salticus > Salticus scenicus. The sequence continues at coordinate 129,085,750 of OZ005648.1, read as the reverse complement.
TAGTACATTTATCCTTCCAACTATGACTTTGCCTGTGAAGAAAAATTCCTGTTTTACCTACACAAATCATTTAATTGCCACTGAACAGCATTTTTAGATAAATGTTTCCTAAGTTGTAAATCTAAAGAAGATTTTGGTAAGCATATAGATAATGAATGGTAAAATTTAGATAAAAAGAAGAATGTAAAAAGTAAAGTATTGATAAAGTTAAAAATGTCATTCAAGAACTCCACCCATTTAGATGAAACACAGTGATAACTATTTAAAGAGTGTTGTAATTAAAATTACACATTTAGATATATATATAGATACATAAATGATTTTTCATGTAAGCATATAGCTATTTATGTATAAATATTTTTTGTGGTAGAATAATGGAAAGTAATTATTAATCTGTATGTAAATATTTTGATAAAAAAAGTTGTTTGCTTTGAAATAAGAATAAGATAAATTTATAAGTGCTGCTTGTAAAATTGAAGGAGAAGGGGAAAAAATGAGATAGGGATCTCTTAGACTAGCTGGCTGCCCAGTGACATTATAGAACAAAGATGGAAAGAGGAAAGTTTATAGGACTCATAAAACTTGAATGGAGCATCGCAAAAACAACTCCAGGCTAGGGAACTATAGGCCACCCGCACGCCGCACACACACTCTCCCTTCAGCCCTCGACTTAAGAAGAGCATTTTTTATAGAAGTGCGAGTACGGCTTCGGGGTCAACTTTTCGGCGAGACAGTGATGGAATCTCCCGGTGGTGCAATCTCCCGGTGGTTCTCCAGATATCCTGCTTCTTCCCGCATCAACTGCCCTTGAATTTTAATCAAAATATGAAAAATATGAGCAACCCGAAGAGACCAAAACACCTATGATTCATCTCTGAAAATAATCTATCGAATGGAGCATCCAAGTGTATTCCTATTCCAGGATCTCGAAGCGCCCGAGAATTGTTAAATAGAAGTCCTCTATTATTTGCTTGAGAGTTAATATAAAGAGGAAAGATGTAGAAATATCCCACTGCCGTTTACGATGGAGTAACCTCTATATTGCCCATCTGGGTGAGTCAAATTTTATAGTCTAAAAAAAAGAGAAAATATTTAATTATGTATCGATCCCCACTTTTTTCTATTATTCAATCCTGTCTGAGTGCTACCTAAAGTAGTGTTGAATAAAATTAAACTTGAATTGAATAAAATATTAGTTTTGTATAAGAGACCAAAATATTTAATAAAATGCATTATTAATGAAATTCTTTGTATATCTATTAATTAAGGAATTATTTATTTTGGAAAATTTATTTTAATTGGAAGTTATCTCCTTAATAAATAGATAAGTTTTATGACCCATTAAAAATATTTAAAGAACTTGGGTATAATTTAAATGAAGAGAACGCAATGTACTATACAGTTTGGAGAATGCCTTAGATTAACAATTTCTCTCCAACACTGTAAATCGAGCTAAAAGCGATATGGTGCCTATCCAGTTGAAGTCATAAAAAGAAATAATAAAAATAAAAAATAAATAGAATAAAAAAAACTAATTTAGGAAAACTTTAAGGTGGACTCAGACAAAATAATAATATAAAAATATACTAAGCAGTTGCTTAAATAAAATTGGATAGATATAGATAAAGTAAATCATAGCATTATAATGTTATTGTATATGAATAACTGATAAAAAATATATATAATGAATAGATATGCAAATGTGTACATATAATATATATATAGATATAAATTACACTTTCATTAATAATGATAAGTAGAATATGAAAATAAATGAAGTGTAATTAAGATAATTACAGTTGTAAATTTTGAAAAATTACTGGAAATATTTTACAGTGCGTTAAGAAATTATAAGACCACAAGCGTATTGGTGCATTTCTGAAGAAGAAAGCATAATATGCAAATTTTTAGTTGCGTATTTAAAATTGATAGGAAAACGCATATTATACTAATTCCAACTTTTAAAATTAAATTAAATTTCATTAAAACTTATTCATTTTTCTAAAAATTAAAGACTGTGACTGTTAAGAAATTATAAGACCACCTGAGAAAATTAGCATATTATACGTGACGTCAAACTCAATATAAAGCGCATGCGTCAGTATTTCATAAAAGCATTATCTAAGAAGCAAAGGCTTAGATTTTTAATGTGTTATCTACGATTAATTTGACGATGCCTCGAGGTAAAGAATTATGGAGCGCGAAGTGAGAAAAATTTTATTTTATAAAGATTCTAGTAAATCTGAAAGAGATATTGCGAGGTTAATGAACCGTTCTAAAACTGCCATTCATAATGCCATAATTAGAAAAGACTATTAAAACAAAATAAAACGATCTGGTATAAAAAATATTTTGACAGCACGTGATAATAGACAAATTTTTCGACTGTCAACTGAAAAAGGACTTCAACTCGTGAAATTTCGAAACGTTTCAGCAAGAAAACTTCACATGTAATAGTCTGGAAGAGTCTTAAATTAAATATTAATACGAAATTTATGAAATTGAAGAAAAAACCAAAGTTATTGGAATGCCATCGAGAAGAAAGATTAAAATGGGCTAAAAATGTCATGTCATGGAATGATGAGTGGAATCAAATTATATTTTCTGATGAAAAGAAATTTAACCCTGATGGTCCCGATGGTTACAAACACTATTGGCATGACTTGAGGAAGGAACCAAAAGAGTGCTTCAGTCGACAAATGGGTGGAGGATCGGTAATGATTTGGGGAGCTTTCAGTTATGTGGGGTTGTGTGATTTACAGCGGATTTCGGGTCATATGAACTCTACACAATATCAGTCTATGCTATATGATCATTAGATACCGTTTGGACCTTTATTAGGTGGTGATAACTGAATGTTTCAACAGGATAATTCTGCTTGTCATACATCTAAATCCACACAGGAGTGGTTTAAAAAAGAAAAAAATAATGTTTTTCCATGGTCAAGTCGAAGTCCAGACTTGAACCCCATGGAAAACCTATGGGGTATATTATCTCGCAAAGTTTATGCTAATAATAAACAATTTTCATCTGCCAATGAACTGGAAGTAGCCATTGTAAAAGAATGGTACAATATTTCTATAACTGAACTTAATCACCTGGTTACTTCAATGAAAAACAGAGTGTTTGAAGTCATCAGGTAAAATGGAGGACCAATATCATATTAATTTTTCATACAGTTTTGTTTTTTGACAAGCGGTCTTATATTTTCTTAACAGGTTATTTTTCACTTTTTTCTAATATATATATTAATTAAACATTTATTGGATTATACCAAGTTATTGCAAACTAATTATAAAAAAATATAGAGAAATATGTTATTTTATGTATTTAAATTATGATTAGAATCTTTATTTTTCTTATAATTTACAAAAGTAAAGTGGTCTTATAATTTCTTAACGGACTGTATATGTACACATAAACAGCGAGATTGCTCAAGAAGGTTTATTGAAATCAAATAATCTGATATTTTGTTTGTTTGATAATATTATTTTGGATGCCTGTATACATATAAAACTTGAATATTTTACTTTGAAGAAAGTAAATAGTTTCCTAAAATAAGGAATAATAATAATTGAACTAGAATAATCTAGCTAGTCAAAATAAATATATGTATACAAGCATAATTTGTTTTAATGTAATACATATAAGAATGATCTTTTAAGAGTTGATTTAAAGTAAAGGTTAGAAAGTAGTTCATGTAAATGAAAAGTACTTATAAATTGAGAAATAAGTGTTATACAAAAACTCAAAATCAGAGGAAAACGGTGGAAACAAAAACTGAGAAGGTAGTACAGGGTAAAATAAAAATGGAGAAAAAATTAACAGTGTCATTAGATACGCTATTAGTGGGTCTTCCACACTTCAGTGGGGACAGTCAGGCTAATATTGATACATTTCTAGAGTCATTTGAGACATTAACAAATGCGACAGAATTAGACGATGGAATTAAATCATTAATTTTAAAAAGTAAAATCAGTGGAAAAGCGAAGGAGAAAATAAACTTGGATGAGGATTTAATAAATGAGAATGTGTATGAGCAATTCAAACTTAAATTAAAAGAAAAATTCAAGAGCAAAGTAAATTTCTCAAAAGCTCAGGCAGATTTTATGAATATCAGGCAATCACCAAAACAAACTATAGAAGAATATGCAACGGAAATAATAAAAAAATCAAATGAATTTTTAAAAGGGTTTGGATTCGAAAACAAAGATGGGGCAAAAGAATTTGTAAACAGTTTAAAATTAAATAAATTTATTGAAGGCATGAGGGCAGACATAGCATTTGAGTTAAGAAAGGCAGGTATAAAAGATTTTGACAGTGCATTAAAAATGGCTAAGACCATTGAGAATGCAATGCAATTTAACGTGGAGGAAATAAATACTATAGAGAAAAAAAATAGCAAAGAAACCGATATGTGTACATTATTATTAGAATTAACATCGAAACAAACTGAACAAATTAAACAATTAGAAAAAAAAAATTGAAGAATTAGAAATAAGAAATAACAGATCAGAAAGTCAAGAGAGACAAAAACATGACAGCACAATATTTTGTGCAATTTGCAAAACTAGGTCACATAATACTGAACAATGCTGGTACAATTCAAGAGCTAATCCGAATATTGTAAACAATACAATCCCTATAATACCAGAGAGTGAAAATTCAGGGGTTAGAAACGTAAGATCAGACGAAAATAGATCTAGTAATACAAATTATGGAAATTTCGATAGGGGTACTAGAAATTATTTCAGAAGAAGTTCACATAGAAATTTTAGACAAAGAGGTACAAACCGCCCTGCTATAACGTTTCCAAGGCAGTCGGGAAACTAAATGAGGGGTTTACCAAGAGTAAAAAAAATAATAACATAGTTCCGCGTAAATCCCTTAACATATCCAGGGGACTAAAAATGCATCAAAATAGCGATAAAAAATATGTGAATCAAACAGACAAGGAATTATACAAAAATTATTATGAAAAATATTATAAAGTACAGAGGCAGAGAAGCGAGAAAGATAACAATTCACGCAGGTATAATAAAAACAAAATTAAATCAAATGTAATGCATACACCAGATCGATATCTGTACACAAAAAGATGGAAAAACACACAAGAGATTAAATATTTGACAAATATTGATCAAAATGAAATAGGTAACTTACCCATCTTAGATTTGAATATAAATGGGGTACCTACACGAAATTTAATAGATACAGGCGCAACTTTAAATGCAATGTGTCCCAAAATATTTCAAAAAATCAAAGAAACAGGGATAAAAATTCAGTATTTGTCAAATAATGTAAACATACACACATTAAACAATCAGAGAATTAATTTAAAAAAATGCATTAAAATTACATTCAAAATTAAAGGGAAATTCGTGACAGGTGTATTTTATATATTAAACTTTAATTTTGATAAGAAGTATAATGTAATATTAGGTTATGACTTTCTCAAAAGAAACAAAATGATAGTAGACTGTACGGCAGGACATGTACTATTTTAAAACATGAAATTGGAATTAAATAAAACTCCAAACAACCAAGAAATTCCAAATCATATAAACACCATGTCAATAGAAACAAATACAGACACATCACAGATGGAGGACAAAATACAATTCCCACAGTCAGGAGTGCATGATCAGGAACAGGAAGAAAATGCAAAAAATTATGGGTATTTTAAATGCTCAAAAGATCAGACTACGTAAAAAAAACAATGAAAATGAACTAATAAATTGGGAGGCATCTTTTAGTAAACAAATGATAGAATTAAATGAGAAAAATGAAGAAAACATTATAAGGCAGGATACGTTAAATCAAAATTATCACTTTGCAAGACTAATAAGAAAAATTGATATGGCACCGAAGCAAACAGTCTGGGCGGAAATGAAAGTTCCTAGAGTATACCAACACGAAACAATATTCCTTGAACCACAGAGAAATAATTCGGGTACAAACATAAATTGCTCTATACATAAAATAGATAATGAAAATAAACTAAAAATTCAAATTTCAAATACAAAGGACCACAAAATTACTTTGAATAAAAATATCAAAGTGGCGAAAGTTACACAACAATTCATAATAACGGACAAAACAAAACCAAAGAGAGAAATTATTAACAATTTAAACATGGTAGATGTTAAACAAATGAGAAAAGCTGACTTAAAAAAGGAAGATTTTAATCTAAGTCATTTAGATTCAGTGACAAAAAAAGAAATGCATGAAATACTAATGAAAAATTATGCGGCATTTTCCAAAAATTACAAGACACTAGGACAAACATCATTAGTTGCACCAATATTTAAATTAGCTCATAATTACCCCATTCAATTAAAACCGTATAAATTGGCTCATAATATAAAAGAAGTGGCAAAAGAGGAGATAAATAAATTATTAGAGGCAAAAATTATTGAACGAACAAACTCTCATTATGCAGCCCCCGTAATTTTCGTAAAGAAAAAATGTAACTCAAAAACAAATGATCCCAAACACATTAAAGTGAGAGCAGCAGTAGCATAGTAGATTACAGGGTCCTTAATGAAATCATAGAAGTTTCACCACATCCCATCCCAGATGCGAAAGAAATAATTCAGAGAGTTAGTGGCAAAAAATACTATACTGTGATGGACTTTCACTCGGCATTCTTCCAAATTAATTTAAAAGAAGAAGACCGAGAAAAATTAGCATTCATTACGGAATTTGGTTGCTATCAGCCAACCAGATTAAATTTTGGTAATAAAATATCAACTATGACATTTGCTAAACTTATGGATAAGATTTTAGGTCACATAGATAAAAATAAAATAGGGTACTTTATCGATGACATTATTTTAGGAACAGACTCAATAGAAGATATGAAAAAATTAATGCAGGAAGTTTTAGACATTTTAATAAAAAACAATCTAACTATTGACCCGCAAAAGATGCAAATATGTAAAAATGAGATAGAGTTCTTAGGGTATAAAATCAATGAACATTGTTATTCACCATCGGAGGGAAATTTAAACAAAGTAAAAAAATAAATGAGACCAAACAATAAAAAAGGTATCTTACAACTGTTAGGGTTTTCGAACTATTTCAGAACATTGATAAAAAATTACAACGATATAATAGATCCATTATTACAACTCACAAGAAAAGACATAAAATTTAAATGGGGTGAAGAACAAGAGAAAGCATTTATAAATTTACAAACCGCGTTATTAAATGAACCAACTCTAAGAGCTCCAGATATGAACAAAGAATTTTATTTGATCACAGATGCTTCAAAATATGCAATATCGGCGATTTTGGCACAAAAAGAGAATGGAATTTTGCATCCGATTGAATATTATGGTAGGAAATTAAAAAATTCAGAGAAAAATTATCCAGCCATGAAACAAGAGTTACTAGCAATACATGAAGCAGTATTAAATTATAAAAACTTACTGTTAGGAAAAAAATATTTCTGTTAACAGATGCGAAGGCGTTAACATATTTTATTAACTTGGAGAAACAGCCTGACATAATTTCGAGATGGCTTTTAGATCTCCAAGAATTCGACATAACAGTAGAACATATATCAGGATCACAGAATCCGAGTGATTTTTTAAGTACACTGTTAAAAAAATGCAGAAAAAATATAGAAATTCTCTGTAATTTCAGAAGAAAAGTCGTAAAATACGTTTTGTCTACGTAATTTTTCCGTAATTTACGACTTTTTTTCTGAAATTACAGAGAATTTCTGTATTTTTTCTGCATTTTTTTAACAGTGTAGGCACATAGCAAACATAACGCATGAAGATAAAGAGAATGAAATGTATTTATTTAAGGCCGAAAAAGAGTTGTCAGAAGAAAACATTTTAAATGAGCAAAAAAAAAAAAAAAAAAAAAAAAAAAAATGCGACAAACTACAAAAAATAGTAGTATGTTTAAAATCAAAGAGAAATAATAAATACAAAAGAAAATACTCTTTATTAGACAATGATCTATTAGTATTGAAACATTCAAATAATGCTACGGAAAACACGCAAAATATTATCATAGCTCCACACAGTTTAAGAGAGAAAATCATAAATACCGCGCATTCCCCACACTTCGGTTTTGAGAAAACATATCAAATGATTAAAAGTAGATTTTACTGGATTGGGATGTACCAAACAGTAAAATATTTTTGTAGGAGATGTATTCCATGTAACTCTTACAAACCGCATCAAACAATAAAACTTCCGTTACAAGTAATGAATAAGAACTATGCATGTGGCCAAGCATTAAATATTGATATTGTTGGAAAATTAGTACCAACGCTAAAACAGAACAAATTTCTTTTAACAATCATTTGCGCATTTTCTAGGTTCTTAGAAGTAATAACGCTAAAAAATACCAATACAACTACCATCATAAATGCGCTGCTAGAATATTTCGGAAAATATGACCTATGCCAATATATAAATTTAGACAATGCGCCTTATATTAGAGGCAAAGAATTTACAGACTTCGCTAAGAATCTAAATATAACATTGCGTTATTCGAGCATTTACAAACCCAGTAGTAATGGTACGATTGAGAAAGCACATTTAATTTAAAAAAATTCCATCTCAGCCATGTGTACGGAAACTTTTGATTGGGACACGAGAATTAATTTTTTTAAGTTAAACTATAATGTGTCGAAACATCAAGCAACGGGATACGAACCCGCGGTGTTATTTTTTGGGAGAAAATTAAAAACTCCATTTCTAGATTTCAATGACAGAAATAAGGAAACCCCTTCGCAATATATATCAAAAATAAAACAGCATATGCATCAGGCGAGAGCAAAGGCATTGCTAAATATGAAAAAATTTTCAGAAGAGTACAGTAGAAATAAAAGTATAAATCCTAAAGAATTGGAGATAGGTGATGAAGTCTATCTTAAATCACTAAGAAAGAATAGAAAATTAGGTAAAAGGTTTGACGGACCATTTTTGTTGGAAAGGAAGTTCAGGAACTCGAATTACTTGATACGAGAAAAGGAAGGAAATAAAAGTTTAAAAATTCATATTTCAAAGATATTTAAAGTACCACCAGAAAAAGAAAATTAAAATAACCAGCTAAAGGATATATGAAGAATCTAGGTCAAAATAATAGAACAGGTTAAAAAAAAAAAAAAAAAAAAAAAACTTAGAATAATAGATAGTAAAATAGTGTGGATAGTTGAGACAAACATAATTTTATTGTTGTAGAGGGGTGCATCAGATTCTTAGCTGGTAATTGTTTGAAGCTGGTCTTCAAACAGAGAAATTAATATTTATGGCGGGGCCCCTTTATTAAGCTATAGATATTCTTTTCTCCTTGCCAGTGAAGAATTTTGAATGTAGCCTTGATAACAATAATAAAAAAGTTTAATAATAATAATAATTGTAATAAAGCTACCATTAGATTGTATACAAAAATGTATCAAGTTGCGAGTGTGCAGATAATAATAATAATAATGATAAAGTTATTATTGCATTTTGGCTGGAAAAACATAGAAATTGGAGTAGAATAATTCAATAACAGCTGTAATAATAGAGAAATGAACGTGAATTACATTGAGAATAAATATAATGTGAGATAGTGATTGGATGAAGGCTCTAAAACGGGGATAGGAATTTTCCTCTTAAACACTCTTAAACACTAGAGGTTATAAATAACAAAAAAATCCCAAGCCCGACAAAAAAAAAAAAAAAAAAAAAAAAAAAAGCACGGGTTTTAGACTATAACATTAAGTAGATAAGGAGTTTTTAGATAAACTGTGTATAACATAAAATAAAACAAACAAAGAAATAAATAAATAAAAGTTGTGTACAGAATGTTGATATATTCAAATAATCCAGAAGAATAACATAATAGTATATATATATAGAAACTGTGTGTGAAATGCTATGATTTTGTTTATTTATATTTATGTATATATATATATATATATATATATATATTTAAATTTTTTGGAAGAGGAAAAACATTTAAGAAAAACATTTGTAAAATAAAATTTTTTTTTTTTTTTTTTTTGAGTATACTCACCCAACAACAATCAGTAAGAAGATGTGCTCAACAGCAACAGACAAATATATAAATGTATAAAAATTACAAAAATATGTGTAGACTTTTTAGAAACAGAATGATGAAAAATGAACTAGAGTTCAAAATGAGAGTCTATACGATGGTAATATACACAGAAACATAAAACAAAGAAAAAATGAAGTGAACTCTTACATTAAATGAACATTTAAAGTGCTATGGACTGAAAGAATGGACAATATTTATTCTGTTTTCTTCATATCTCAGTATCATATGAGTATTATTATTTTGTTTGTGTGTATTTTTGTATTTTATTTTATAGGTCAAAATGATGTAACAAAGGCTTAAAAATGCACAGAAAATAGACCTAATGTAACAGAGAATTTAAGTATATGATTTATATGATAAGGCTCATATATTTTTTTTTTTTGTAGAAAGGGGGGATATAAATGTTGTAATTAAAATTACACATTTAGATATATATATATATAGATACATAAATGATTTTTCATGTAAGCATATAGCTATTTATGTATAAATATTTTTTGTGGTAGAATAATGGAAAGTAATTATTAATCTGTATGTAAATATTTTGATAAAAAAAGTTGTTTGCTTTGAAATAAGAATAAGATAAATTTATAAGTGCTGCTTGTAAAATTGAAGGAGAAGGGAAAAAATGAGATAGGGATCTCTTAGACTAGCTGGCTGCCCAGTGACATTATAGAACAAAGATGGAAAGAGGAAAGTTTATAGGACTCATAAAACTTGAATGGAGCATCGCAAAAACAACTCCAGGCTAGGGAACTATAGGCCACCCGCACGCCGCACACACACTCTCCCTTCAGCCCTCGACTTAAGAAGAGCATTTTTTATAGAAGTGCGAGGACGGCTTCGGGGTCAACTTTTCGGCGAGACAGTGATGGAATCTCCTGGTGGTTCTCCAGATATCCTGCTTCTTCCCGCATCGACTGCCCTTGAATTTTAATGAAAATATGAAAAATAGGAGCAACCCGAAGAGACCAAAACACCTATGATTCATCTCTGAAAATAATCTATCGAATGGAGCATCCAAGTGTATTCCTATTCCAGGATCTCGAAGCGCCCGAGAATTGTTAAATAGAAGTCCTCTATTATTTGCTTGAGAGTTAATATAAAGAGGAAAGATGTAGAAATATCCCATTGCCGTTTACGATGGAGTAACCTCTATAATGCCCATCTGGGTGAGTCAAATTTTATAGTCTAAAAAAAAAGAGAAAATATTTAATTCTGTATCGATCTCAACTTTTTTCTATTATTCAATCCTGTCTGAAAACTACCTAAAGTAGTGTTGAATAAAATTAAACTTGAATTGAATAAAATATTAGTTTTGTATAAGAGACCAAAATATTTAATAAAATGCATTATTAATGAAATTCTTTGTATATCTATTAATTAAGGAATTATTTATTTTGGAAAATTTATTTTAATTGGAAGTTATCTCCTTAATAAATAGATAAGTTTTATGACCCATTAAAAATATTTAAAGAACTTGGGTATAATTTAAATGAAGAGAACGCAATGTACTATACAGTTTGGAGAATGCCTTAGATTAACAATTTATCTCCAACAAAGAGTAAATGTTGAAATTGTAAAGAGTGTTTGTTCTGTTCCAGATGATGAGTGTTATGAAAACCTTACACTGAGAAAAAATTATGTAACTGACATCTAGAATCTAAATTGTGGATCTAGAAAAAATAGTTCCATGTCATCCTTATAAATTCTAGTCGCCTTTGAAAGCGAGTTCTAGAAACCCTTATTAGAATTCTAGAGAGTTTGTCTATATTATCGGGGCACAATTATTTAAAAATCTCTGCAAATAAATGGGAATACAAGAGACGGGTTTCAGCAACGATAATCTTGGTATATTACCCAATTCTAGAAAATCAAGCGAGAATTTCTCGCAATACGAATGATTCAAAATATTCAGAAATTTTAGAATATTTTTTCGCCATCTAGAAATGTGTAGACTAGAAATTCTCATTCATTTTGTCTATTCAGTTTATTGGCGTGCCTTATGCGCATAGCTCGGAAATCTATATTTCTAGTTTAGGGATTTAAAAAATGGCAATTTATTCATTCTAGATGAAGGCGGTATATATATTTTTTCTCACTGTAGCGATACGATTAGTTTGATATAAACTGTTACTCTAAAAAAAAGTAGTAAATGGTACAGATACAATTAAAAAATTAAGGAATTATGGCAGGCCTGCACAAACCAAAACAAGTCTGGGCCGTATTGGAAATTTCATTCATTGGAAATTTTATTCCGGTGGGCCGCACTATATATATATATATATGTATACGTGTGTGTATTTATTTATTTGAGGGGAGGGGATGAGGAGCAAATATTTGAAATCGAATGCATTATTATTAAATTTAGTTTTATTCATAAATTAAGAGCAGAAAAGATAAAATATTATCACTATACATCATACCTGCCAACTTACTAACTAATATTCCGGAAGATTGTTATAATCATCCCTTTTTTCAACACTACTTTATTTTTTGAGAGTTTTCTTCAAATGTAATTACGATTACACCAGAAGAAAAGTACTCTAAAAAAAGGATGGGGTGAATAAAAGAGCGGGTACTGATAATCTTCCATTATATTAATTACTGAGATGGTACGTACGCTATACATAAATAATTATAATAAAAAGTTTCAATAAAATGATCAAATAACTTTTCGTTAACAATAATCTGTGCATTATTTCTTTCTTAAGTTATCGTAATTGTCTAAAGTATTTTCCCTCCGAAGAGTTGAAAAAACTTTATTAATTTTTGCTGTATTAATCTAAGAGTAAAATGATAAATTTCGGGAAATCAATCACAGGCCGCGTCTGGTGCGACGACTACAGATTTGCCATCTCTGAGATATAGTGTTATGTGGATCTCAACAGATTGGCTGATGTTACAAAACTGATAAAAATTTTTCCTTTGAAAAAAAAAAAAAAATATATATATATATATCTTTATATATATATTTCTTTTGTGCGTGTGTATGTCACTGAACTCCTCCTAAACGGCTGGACTGAGTTTAATGAAATTTTTTGTGTGTCTTCAGGTGGATTCGAGAATGGTTTAGATTTACAAATGAAAGTTGTAACTTAATTAGTTCTTTCTTAACTAATTTTTAACCAACTCTTTCAGCAACTTTTCCACCTAGATGGCGTGAGTTGTCGTAAACACGATGTCAGAATTTATTTAATGTTGAAATGAATAATATTATAGTTTTAAGAAATTAAAGAACACGCTTTTATAGAAATATGAACTAAAAAGCACGAAATATCTATCTTAGTATTAAAATTCAGGGTAAAAGAAAATCGTGTGAGTGACACACCGTAATATTTACATACATTTAAATCTTTAATTAAAATAACTTAGAATTAACAAAAACCTTTTTTAAAAAATCTCCCCTAACGGGGATCGAACGCTGGACCTTTAGATTCGTAGCGCGGCGCCTTACCTCGACGCCGCATCGTTCACGTAGTGAAAGTATTTTTTTTTTACAATATAAATTTTTTGTTTGCTCCCAGAGAAGTTACAAACAAACATACATACATACATACATACAGGTGAAGCTAATAAAAGCGTGTTAAAAATGAATTTTTAACCGTATCTTACGAAGTGTTTCAAATATTTTTTCAAAATTAATATTTTTAGAATCGTAACCGTATCTTACGAAGTGTTTAAAATATTTTTTTCAAAGTTAATATTTTAGAATCGTAAATACGATGTCAGAATTTATTTAATGTTGAAATGAAAAATGAATTTTTAACCGTAAGTGTTTAAAATATTTTTTTAACGTTAATATTGTTAAAATGTTAAAATTAGTTAAAATGGTATATTCTTTTAAAAAATTCGTCAATATCCGACGGAGTTATTTTATGTTAAAATGAAAAATGAATTTTTAGGCCATTATTATTTGTGCAGATGGAAAATGTACTAAAAGTTTTCCGAAAAATTTCACGATCACAAATGTTGACGGATATCCAATATATCGTCGAAGAATTCCCGATAATGGCGGACAATCTTATCATCTATGGCGGTCATCTATGTCAACAACATTGATATTGACATTGATAACCGATGGGTGGTCCCATATTCGCCTCTGCTGAGCAAAACATTCAATGCTCATATTAATGTTCAGTTTTGCAGTTCAGTGAAGAGCATCAAATACATTTGCAAGTATGTGAATAAAGGCAGTGATATGACTGTATTTCGAGTTGAAAATACCAATGTGAATGCTCCTCCGGTGAATAACAACGATGAAATAACACTTTACCAAATTGGCCGGTACGTGAGCTCCAATGAAGCTGTTTGGCGTATCTTTGGTTTCCCAATTCATGAACGGGATCCAGCAGTTCTTCATTTAGCCGTCCATCTTGAAAATGGCCAGCGCGTATATTTCACGAGCGAGACAGCGATTGATCGTGCTATAAATCCACCAAAAACTACACTCACCGAATTTTTTGAATTGTGTAATCGTGCGGATGCTTTTGATACTTTTGCACGGACATTACTCTATTCAGAAGTACCATGCTATTTCACATGGGCTCCAACAAAACAATGGATGCCCCGCAAGCAAGGCACGCCGATTGATGCATGTCCAGGTTTATTCAAATCAAACACCTTGGAACGAGTATTTACGGTCAATCCAAGGCAGACTGAGTGCTTTTATCTTCGACTGTTATTGGTTAATGTCATCGGCCCTTTGTCATTTCAAGATTTACGTAAAGTGAATGGACAACAGTATCCAACGTATAAAGATGCATGCCTTGCACTCGACTTGCTGGAAGACGACAACCAGTGGAAGTGTATGCTTGCTGAAGTAGGACTGAACTGTACAGCAAAACACATTCGTCTACTATTCGCTATAGTGTTGACTACATGTTTCTCGGCCCGAGCAGAGACATTATGGGATAATCACAAAGATTCAATGACTAATGATATATTGCATCAACATCGTTCACGGTGCAACGATCTAACGATAGTATTCAGTGACGCTATGTACAATGAAGCATTGATTGCTATTGAAGATCTTTGCGTAATCATTGCCATCTTACCACTCAGTCATTTCGATATGCATTCAACAAATCGAAATGCATCTGATTTAATAAGCACTGAATTGAATCGTGAACTACAATACAATACTGTAGAAATTACAGCGATTGTTGCTCGCAATGTCCCACTAATGAATGAATAACAAAGAACCGTTTACGACCGCATCATGCTCGCAGTTTTGGCAGGACAATGTGGATTCTTTTTTTTTTTTTTTGGGGTGCACCAGGTGGAACAGGCAAAACATTCCTTATTTCGCTAATTCTCGCCGAAATACGATCAAATAATGGCATCGCATTGGCTGTTGCATCATCTGGCATTGCGGCAACTTTATTGGATGGATGCAGAACAGCTCATTCATTATTTAAACTGCCACTAAATATTCAAAATAACCCAGGCGCAGTGTGCAACATAAAAAAACAATCGTCCATGG
Source organism: Salticus scenicus (assembly GCA_963930645.1). Taxonomy (NCBI): domain Eukaryota; kingdom Metazoa; phylum Arthropoda; class Arachnida; order Araneae; family Salticidae; genus Salticus; species Salticus scenicus. Next base: position 129,070,194 of record OZ005648.1, on the reverse strand, counting down.
CCACAGTGCTGAAATAGTGTAAAATTCTTATCTGGGATGAATGCACTATGGAACACAAACATTCGATTGAGGCGTCGAACAGGACATTGAAAGATATAAAAAACAACGACAAACTATTTGGCGGCACTCTGTTACTCTTTTCAGGTGATTTCAGACAAGCACTTCCCGTTATTCCGCGTTCAACATACGCCGATGAGATCAACGCGTGCTTAAAATCATCGTCATTGTGGCTTAATGTTGAAAAAGTGCAACTGAAAGTAAATTTGTGCGTTCAAAAGCTTCAAGATCCATCCGCTGAAACATTCTCAAAACAATTGTTAGATATCGGCGATGGAAAAGTTACTACAGATGAAACTGGATGCATAAAATTACCGACCGATTTCTGCACAATCATTGATTCTCAAGATGCTCTTATTGACCAGATATTTCCCGATGTACACAGACGATACACAAATCATGAGTGGCTGGCAGAAAGAGCAATTTTAGCAGCAAAAAATGTGGACGTCAACGAATTGAATCTCAAGATACAACATTTGTTACCAGGAGACTTGGTGTCATACAAATCTAATGATACTGTTTGCGATGCCACCGAAGCTGTAAATTATCCAACAAAGTTTTTAAACTCATTGGATTTACCAGGCATGCCACCGCATATTTTACAACTGAAGGTTGGATCTCCGGTTATTTTGCTTCGTAATTTGAACCCACCACGGTTGTGCAACGGCACGCGATTAGTCATAAAAAAATTAATGAAAAATGTTATCGAAGCCATCATTTTAAATGACAAATTCCGAGGTGAAAATATATTACTACTGCGAATTCCTATTATACCCACAGATGTGCTAATTCAATTTAAACGCCCTCAATTTCCAATTAGATTGGCATTTGCAATGACTATCAGTAAGTCTCAGGGCCAAACGATGTCTGTCTGTGGCTTAGATTTGAGCACATCATGTTTTTCACACGGACAATTATACGTGGCTCTCGAGTGGGCAAACCATCCAGTTTGTTTGTATTGGCGAAAGATGGGATAAAAAAAAATATTGTACACTCTGTTGCATTAAGGGAATGATATTGTTTTTTAGTAATATTGTTATAAGTAGCGATATGTATATAATTTTAAAGAATCAATTTTAATAAATTAAAAAAATAAATGATTGGTGTTTTGTTATTTTTACATTATTTCACCGTTCACAGCGCTCCATACATCTTCCACTTATATACCACATCCTAACACACTTACAATAAGATAATTATTTTTTTCTAGCAAAATATTCTCAAGAAATAATTTATATGACAAAACAACGTTTGTCGGGTCAGCTAGTATATATATATTTATCAAAAGCTCCTAACTGATTTATTTATTTATTTATTTTATTATTTTTTTTTATAATTTTCATACGGTATATCAATATTTTGGTTTAGTATGCCATTGTTTGTTTTGAAATAATTATTAAAAGTAAACCTTTATTAGTGTTTCAAACACTCCTTATAAATCTTAATTACTTGTCATTCCCGTGTGATTCCAGATAGACAGAGTCGACTGCATCATTTTCTTAAGAAAACTTAATCGATTTATGGAAATTATAAATCGTCTGTTTTTTTATTGTTCGCTTGGAATATTTTTGCAAATATCTTTTAACGAATTAATTGTTTGTGTTTTTTATGTAAGCAAATTTCATTATTATCTTTTCTTAAATTTATTTTGATTTATATGAGTATTAGTGAAGGTCATATTTATCTAAACCTCCCGAGACCAAATACTTAAATTTAAAAATTGAATAGGAATAACAATGTTTGGGAAGAACACGCATTTTTAATATTCTGTAAAATAGTTTTGAAATGTCAATTTCTTTTTTAAAACCCCCCGTGCCACAGCGGTAAAACTTCAGTTTTCTCGAATCCGTCTTAAAATTAAAATACAGGGGTGAAAAACAATATAAAATAATTCTAACAGCAAGAAAAACATTTATGTATATAACGTTTCATAACACTAATTTTTGTGTTGTGTTTTATCGTTATTCTTTAATTACGGATAGAGCGATGTTTGGGAAAACGTCCAATGAGGACGAATTCACACATTTTTATTTAGTAGGGGTAACAAAAAAGTGAAGAGGATTTAATTATTTATTTTTCATTTTTGAGTATATCTGATTTATTTCTATTTTCACGACCACGCTGTGCTTTGTTTACTTCTCTGATAATTTTATACACATGCTTCTCATTTTAAATATTTATATTTATATTTATATCTTGTTTTATTTATTTAATGCTATGTATTTAATCAAATAATTTAATATACATCCCTTTTATTTTTATCCCCTAGAAGCCAATGTAAATGAAAATTTTTATATTACTTTTATCATCTGAAAACTACTATATTGTTTATAAATTATGAAAATAAAATTTTATAGTTCTAATAATTATTTTATTTTCGAATTTATTAAAGAATACACTGGCCTCCAAATGTTAAGGTGCAGTTTGTTTTCTGATTTTCTTCTTTTGTGCATAATTTTGGAACAAATGAACACATGAATATAAAACTTGGATGCCATGTTAGTTACCAAATCAGTAATCAGATATATTTATATAATTTTAACATAATTAATAAGTTTTAAACTGATATAACTTTAATTTTTTCAAAGTAATCATTGGAAGAGATGAAAAGTTTAATCAATTTTAGCAAAGAAAACTAAATTATAAAGGGTGCCTCGCCTCCCCCCACCCCTGGGGGGGGAATAAATTTTCATGATGGGTATCTTTCAAAAGAGCTCGCCAATACCTTTAAAATGAATGGTTGAACGATTGATCTGCAATAATTTAAAATAAAGTTATCGATTTTTTTTTTCTTTTTTAACGAAAAAAAAAAAAAAAAAAAAAAAAAAAAATGCAATATTGATAATAAAATTGACTTTTTTTTTTTGGATATTTTGTGTTACACCACCCTTCTAATATGGAAATCGTCTGCATTATCATGAGTGAATTTGTATAGGAAAATGTCGAAGAAAGTCATGTGGTGGCCACAACATACTAGTTTTTTCGCTAAAACAAAATTCAAAACTGGTGTACAATCAATATATAGATTTTAAGACTTCTTTACACACCATAAATTTTAAGCCAGCACAACCGGTTTCGAAAGGACGTAGCCTTTCTTCATCAGGTGCAAAAGAACACGTGCCTTGGAGTTTTTTAATAAGTTTTACGGCAACATTAATCATTATTATTATGACTAACAACATACATTTTATTAATTATTTTTATTCTTTCTTTCTTTTCTTTTAATTTTTCTTAGAGGAAATAATTCAGATATGTATAGCAATATTTAATTATCTTGATAAATTTAATAATTTATTTTCTTTATCGCTGTATTTACTATTAAAAAGTGAAATACATGTATGTAATTTACTAAGTTTTGTCTCTAATTCTATGAAAGATATTTTATTAAAATTGAAAAGCCAAAATATTTTTCCTTTAAAAATTTTCACTAATTAATCTCACTTCAAGGATTTTTAAGCGATTCTAAAAAAAGAAAAAAGAAGAAGAAGAAAAAGAATTGTTGTTGTGCATCTGTGAAATTTCCTTTAATTATTCGTAGTCAGAAGTTTAATTTAAAGGAAAGAACTACAATGTGATTAAAAAAAAAAAAAAAAAAAAGGTAATACATAAATAAATAAATAAACGAGCAGTTTCTCAAAAAGTTTCTGGATTGGAAAATAATTAAACTAATTCAACAGTAGCAATTAAACTAGAATTATAAAACTTTTTAAAATTACTTCTTTTAAAATTTTTAAAAAAGTAAAAAGCATTTGTACCCAGAAAAATTTATTCATTAAATTTATTGCGAGCGATAATTTTTTTTTTTTTAAATACTTAAATTTTATTTTTTGGAAATAATTTTTAACCATATTCTTCTTTCTTAGGAGTACTTCTTTAGAAATCTATAATTTGCAATTCCGTTGTATATCTGTCTATTTGTCATTCTATCTAATAAAAATTTGTCATCAAGGTAACGTCCGAAAGACTGAGATTCAATTCGAACTAAAATTGAATAGTGGACTTATCTGAGAAATATATTGGATGAATTCGATGACCAACTTGATCCGTCATCTTGTTTCTAAATGACGGCCATTGAGAGTTTCAAACTGTTATCGAAGCTGGAAAGCCATCTCCTTCGCAAAAGATCAAAATTGTGATGACATGTCTCCCGTTTACCCTTAAGCAATCCGGAATGCTTAAGGGTAAACGGGAGGTAAGGTTGAGTCTCAGACCGTTATTAAGTGTTCATAGCGTATCACTAATGCAACGTAAAAACGACTCAACTCCAATCTCAAACTTTTATAAAATACGTAATTAAGAATCGTTTTGCATAAAATGTGGATGTGCATAATACATTTCAAGGTCTAAATCAACTTAATTAATCAACTCGATCTGATATCATATTTAAATATGGCAGGTATTTGAAAAAAAAAAAAAAGTAAACCTATCTTTTTGCCCTATTCTGTCATTGTAAGGAAGTCATAATTTTCGAATAATTTACGAAGTTTTAAAAGTAAAACGATCATCTTCAACGACGTTCATTTCAGTATCATTAATGATATATTAAAGTTTGTCCAATATCTTGAAAATGAAAAAAAAATCCTCATAATATGCGTTATGCGATTTTTTTTCCTCGATTAACCTACGTTAAGAAAACTATAAATTTCCAATGGCAAACAAAGTTTTCAAATTAGTATGTTGAAAATAAATGGTAATTTTCCCAGTAGTATAAGTGATATTTTAAAACTGGTCTGACCTCTATACGAACATTTGTTCTTGCGATAAGGATTGGTACGCATCATTTATACAACAGATATCATTTTTGAGGTACGGATATACACAGCTTAACAAACCAACGAATTAACACACTAATAAACTAACAAACTGCCTATCTTAGTGACGAACACCGCACCAGTTTTGTGATTTACACCTCAAAATGTGTTAAAACGTCAAAAAGCCGAGGTCGAAAAATTTCACGAACATCTAAATTGCCTATATATTAAATGGTGGAGAACTAATACATAGTTGAGAGTATAAACTTGGTAGTTATAATTTCTAATATAATTTATTATTTATGCACAGCATAAATTAATAACAAATAAATAGTCGATTTTCACAGTAAATCATAAAATAATAATTATCTCAATAATGTTTGACTGATTAACGAAAATGAAACTTTCTGAAGTTATTTTTTCAAGGTTCTGCAATGATAAACTAAATGTTTTATCATTACGAAAACAATATAAATGCAATTTAAAAACAAAAACGAAAAATCATGCCGTACGCTTTGATTATTAACACTTTCCAACTTTACTTACTTGTTGTATAACTTTCAATGTTCTTTCCCTACGTTATCTCACAACGGATAGACCGAAGGACTGAAAGGCATACAAACAGACTAATAGTATTCATAATCACTCTTAAGCATTGTTGGAAAATGTTAAACTTGCTTAATGCAAAAGAAATGCAGCCCTGAGATTCTATTTGCAGCTATTAATGTATCTGAATATTTTTGTGTAGCCCTGTAAATCTGAAGGTTAACCATATCATATTCTATATAAAATATTATTTTAGCATATTAACAATAAATGTCAATTTGTTTGTGATTTTTGCAGTAGAAAGTTATTTAAATGTGATTCATAAAAATGTCTGTCTAAAACGCAATACACTAGAATTGTTTTTGGTGTCCCTGTACACAAACCATTTGTACAAGACGTATTAAAGCCATTTTAAATAGAAAACATTCCATACTGAACTTGAATAACATATATCATTTTTAAAAAGTTCTGAAAATATTTAAGGACGATTGTGACGGGTTGACGGACAGTTAGAAAGATGGACATCCGGACAGACAGATACACAAACTGAAATCATATTCACAGTTAAAAATCATTTAGAAAGTGATAGAAACGTTTAATATAAACGAAAATGCAATCCCAGCAAATTTTCCATAATACCCCTAAATGTAACGGAATATTTTTGTGTGGCCCTGTGAATCTAATGCTAATCATACTGTATTTTATGGGAAGCATTCTTATGGGCATATAAATAACATATTTCACTTTCATTAAGATTTGTGTAAAGTAAAGTTATTAAAATATGGTTTATAGAAATACATCTCATAGAACACAATGCTTTGTAATATTTTTGGATGTCCCTATACACAAAATAGTAGAGGTATTCACGCCTTTTTCAATACAGAGCATCCGACAGTGAACTGGAATAACATATATCAGTTTCAGTAAATTTCATGAATATTTACGTGAGTTAGAGCGCAGACAGGCAAATGGTCAGACATACGAACAGAGAGACAGACAAACGTTTCAGCCTTGTTGAAAACTGTTAATAATTGATTTCATTCAATAAAGGGAAACTGTACTTTATTGATATAGCAAAACATGTACAAAATAAAAACTCATGACAGATCAAAATTTGAAATTGTAGGAGTTTTGTAGAAGTTTTAAGTAGTAATTGTAGAAGTTTTTCTTTCATTTTACACTCATTTCAACAACATATTTACATTTAAGCTGCAGACTTTGCGCGAATAATTTGAATGTTTCTTTGTTAGTTATAAATTAATATTTCTTAGTTATAAACTATTATTTAATTGCAATATATCTTAGTAAATTAGTATTTGTAATGTAATTCATACATCTCAGTGCCTTAAGATTTAACATTAAAATAATATATGAATATTCATATACATTATAGTTTTGACACTTTCAGGCCAAACACTTACTTATATATATATATATATACATTATAAACCAATTAAATATAACTGTTAAATTTATTTTTTCCCAGATTCTACAGATACAGAAAAATAATAAAAATAAATAATATATTTAAAAAAATAATTTGACGAGTTTATTAATATTGTTTTAATTATCTATCAATGAATTTAAATGATAAAATGACACAATACATTTTAGACCTATTGTATTAAGTATGTGTATGTTATCTTTATGCTACGATATATTTCATAGAAAAAAAAAATGAAAAATTTCTCAACTGAAAATATGCTATATTTTTAAAACGGATGAATTCTGCAGCAGAAACAAACTGAAAACAAATGAATGTGTAAATGTGTGGCAGTCATCCAGGATAGCGACATTAATCCTGAGCGAAAGCCAGTTGGAAGATCATTCTATCTTTTTGGCGCAGGAACTATGAAAATACATACTGGTTTTTCGTTTTTCGTTATGCGTCTATATGTAATAGATTGTTTTGGACAGCTTATATAAACTATGAAAATTTAAATCTATAGTATGAAATATTTTATGCAAATAGATGCAAATAAATGTATATCTGGGTAAAAGGGTAGTACACACACACACACACACATATATATATATATATATTTATATAACTTTATTGGACTTATTTTATTTTTAGACTATATGCAGAGCTACAAAAAAAAAAAAAAAAAAAAAAAAAAAAAGCTTTCTCTTTAAAATAAAGCTATAAATGTTTTTTGCTATTTTATCCTACATTATTGAAAAAGTTCGTGTAAATACTTCTACTATTTTGTATACAGTGCCTCACAAAAAAAAAAAAAAAAAAAAAAAAAAAAAAAAAAAATTAGGATTCATTACGATGTATACGAGATGTTTGTTTAATGGGGCTCCGCGAAATACTTAAGTATATTGTGGTAATTAAATGAAAGGTATTCAAAGAGCATTTTCAGTTGTGTTGCAAGAGTTTTATTTTAATATAATTTTTAAGGTATTAAGTGAGAAGTGTAACATTTTTAGTCAATATACCGGGCTAGACAAAAGCAATTTATTTTTTGGTTTTCTCTTAAAAAATTAAGTTATAAATATAGCTTTTGGGAAATTTTCTTAGTTTATAATCCATATAACAAGCATAAATAACAACAATGGTTTCTGTACAGAGATTGATAAAATAACTTAAATATATTACGATCTATGAGAAAAATTGATTTAAAGTACACTTAATATCTTTGAATCGCACAAAATATCAGGAATTTACAATATAATTATAAAATGCACAAAATATTAAATTTTAACAAATTGTTATGATTAGCATTAATCAATGGTTTAGAGGGCAATGCAAAAATATTTACATATTTTTTCAGAGTTGAGCAATTTAAATCGTGATTTAAATCAGTTGATTTTTTTAAAAAAAATCATTGATTTAAATCAATTTTTAAAGATTGAATTTTTAAAAGAAAGCTGTTAGTAATAAGCACAGTAAGAGAGTATTGACAACCCAGAGTTGCCCATTTGTTGAACTTACTTGCTAAAGATCTTAAAATAGATGATGTAAAAGAGCATATAGTTTATATTGTTAAATATTTTAGGAATAATCACTTTGCTAATTCCTAATATAAACAAGAAGGCGGATTAAAACTAGTTTTACCATGTGATGTACGCTGGAACACAATGGTAGATTGTTTAACAAAATATATAAAAACTGCTCTCTTCTCTTGAAAATTTGTGAGGAGCATAGGGAAAAAATTGATAGTATTGTTTACAATAAAGTGGCTAATATTGGACTGAAAAGAAATGCCGAACATCTTTTAAAATGATTGGAATCTATTGCTGTAGCTTTAGACTCTATTAAAAAAATACTTGTACTATTGCTGAAGCTGTATACATTTGGAAAACTTTGGAGATGAAACTTAAAGATGTGGATAAGGATAACGATAAATCCATTTTAACTTTAACTGCTTTTAATAAGCGATACCATGAAGCATTGGGAGCTTTCCATTTCTTAGCTTATCTAGTAGACCCTCGCTTTTGTGGAAAAAATTTGACCGATTTGGAAAGAAAACAATCTTTTACATTTGCAAATGAAAATTATTCCCCCGATATTATTCCAGTTATAATGAAATTCCTTGGAAAATCTGATCCTTTCTATGAATTACTGTTTGGTGAAGATGTGCTCAGTAAGATTTTCCCACTCGATTGGTGGAAAAGTCACTTTTTCTCAAGTAACACTGGAAAAATTGATCACCTGAACCAGGCGCTTACTCAATTGTTTACTGCAAGGGCATCAACTGCTTCTTTAGAGAGGATTTTTTTCAACTTATGGATTAGTGCAATCTAAACTTCGAAACACACTTGGAAATGATATAGCAGCTAAACTTGTTTTTATTTATAAATCATTTAACCACTGTCACTAAATAAAATATAAAATATTGGTTGTAAAATTTTCAGAAAAAATAAAAATTATTGTGATTACAGCCCTTAGTCTACTTCATCTTTCTAATAAATCTGTGGTTGAAGGAGTAAAATATCTAAATTAACATAAAGCATCCTTTATTTAAATTATGATATAGATAATAGATAATTAAAACAAGCAGAAAACCCTATATTGTAAGGTAAGTAATTATTTTCTACTGATTTATGAATTATTCTTGTATATATTTTTTAGTTATATGTATTTTTAATTATATATAAACTAATAATTAATTGATTTAGACATCTAACTTCAGCAATTTAATTTGTTTGTATCAAATATTATACTTAAATATATTTAAATTACAAAAATTCTATTTAAATCAAAAAAATCCGATTTAAATCAATAAAATCCGATTTAAATAAAAAAAATCCGATTATTTTTTATTAAAAAAAAAAAAAAAAAAAATCAAGATTTTTATCAACTCTAATTTTTTAGCATAAGTGAAAAAAAATCTGGAGTGACTCCACTCGACTTTCCGAACATTGAGTAACTAACAGTTTTGTAGATAAAATAAAGAAAGAGGAGTTGCTAAACAAACAAAAAAGAGAAAACCATAACAGAGTGTTTGAGTATTTTTCTCCATATATCACACGAGGTTTTATTTAACGCTACTGAACTTTGAGCCCTTAGATCATAAGGATAAAGAATTTTTCGTTGTGTCCCTGTAAAAATCTATAAATGCTAGATTCACCAAAATGCTTATAATTAGTGCAACAGTGATTTATAATATTCATACAAATTTTCAGCTCAATTGAATAAGGCGTTCAGATGCTATCGCTGGTCTCATAGGCCATAAAGATAAAGAATTTTTCTTTGTGTCCCTGTAAAAAAACTGTAAGTGCTAGATTCACCAAAATCTATACAGTTGGTTCAAATGTGACCTATAACATGTGTACAAATTCTTTGCTGAGATTAATAAGGCGTTTAGACGCTATCACACTTTTAAAAATTTGGCAAAGAATTTTTCTTTGTGTCCCTGTAAAAAAACTATAAATGCTAGATTCTCCAAAATCTATACAGATTGAGTATCTGTGACCTATAATATGTGTATAAAGTTTTTGCTCAATTGAATAAGGCGTTTAGATGCTATCGCACTTTTAAGATTTTGGTCCCTTGGCCATAATGATAAAGAATTTTTCTTTGTGCCCCTGTAAAAAAACTATAAGTGCTAGATCCACCAAAATCTATAGGGTTCGTACTATGGTGACTTACAATATACGTACCAACTTTCAGCTTATTCGAACGAAGCGTTTAGACGCTAGCGTGTTCACTCACAGACATACACACATACATACACACATACATACACACATACATACACACATACATACACACACACATACATACATCATCGTAAAAATAGTGAAAACGGACTCGTTGGACCTCGAAACGTATAGAAACATCAAAATCTCGAATTCGTATTTTTGACATGATTACAATACTTTCCTCACTATAGTGTTCGGAAAGTAAAAATGATCGAAATGCATTTTTAAGTATGCGTTGTTTCTGATATTTGAAACAAAATTGAAATATGGAAGAGTAAACCATAAAAGGGTTAAGTTCAACTGCTAAATATTTCATATTTATGTAAACAGCGTGAGGTTTCTTTTTTTTTTTTTTTTTTTTCTTTTTTTTTCAAGTGGGCATTCAAAGGTAAAAATAAAAAGATACGCCTAGAAAATCTCTGAATCACTTTTACAAAATTTAATTCTTCTTTTCGTTATAGAATGTTTTGTAATCTCCGTTTATTTATGGAATGTTTCAAAAATTTTAAGGGCTTTAAAAGCAAATCATTTAAATCCTGTAACTTACAATTACTTAAAAAAGAAATGTATTTAAAAAAATTCATAACAATATTTAAAAAAATGAAAATATAGTTTTTTAAACAATAATTTATTTTAAAGTAATGCTTAATTGCGGGAAAGCGAATTTCTCTTTAATAATTCAGAAACATTTTAGTCTTAAAAAAAAAAAAAAAAACCTCTTTTATTCTCATGTTTTAGAATTTATAATATTATATACAAAAAAATTATTGGGAAAAAAAAGTTTTATCAGAAATAAAATTATAATAAGGGATTTTTGTTTTTTAAATCGTTAATTACGTTTGAAATAAACGTCAAAAGGTATATTCTAGATAATATGGGGTTTTAAAAGTATGTTGTATTTTAATTAAAGCACATTTTAATGAAAACTGTAATTAAAAATGTAAGTCATAAATTTTCAAGAAATTTAAAGAAATAAATCGTTAATAATTTCGTTAATATCTCTGCAGCTAAATTTATTTATTTGTACTTTTATTTTTCAAAAAAAAAAAAAAAATAAAATAAATAAATAAATAAATAAATAAATAAATAAAAAAATAAATAAATTACGTGTTTATATAAAATTTGTTAATAGAATATGATTAAAATGCTGGAACTGTAACTTATTAACTTCTATGCATAGATCTTTAATAATTAACAATGACAGCATTATAAATTTTTAGAATAAAACAAGCATAGAGGAACGTACAGTCGGCAGCAAATGTATCCGAGTACTAGCAATAATCCCTGTCTAAAAAATGTACACTTAATACTGCTTTGCTAAACAAATCTTTGTCCAGTCATGTTCTTAGTCAGTCTAAGAGCATGATTCGACAAGGATTTATTTAACAAAACAGTTTTAAGTGTACTTTTTTGACATCGGAATTATTGGCTAGTGCTCGGATACTTTTGCTTCCGGCTGTATTCGATTTGATTAACTTTTTAAAAAATATACTAATTAAGCTTGCATTACCTTTTTAATTTTAATTCTTTTAAAAAATAAATAAGTAAATAAAAATTCTTTTGCAATATATCTCACTAATCTTCGGTTATTAATTAGCTAAATAATAATAATAATAATAATAATAAGTATCTATATATCTTTTCGACTGGAAAAGAAATTTTTTATTCGAAAAGAATTCGATAAAAAAAAAAAAAAAAATGTATATATATATATCAAAATGTTCTATTTTAGAATTTTTAATAGAATGAAAATGTTTTGGCAGTCTCATGCAATAACAACAAAAACAAAAACAAAATAAATTAATGTAATTGTTTTCTCCTAAGTTCTAAACAATAGGAAGTTTTGAGGAAATTTATTTATTTATTTTTTATTATATCTCTTCTTTCTTTTTCTTTAGTTACAGAATTAAGACAGTTATTTTATAGTTTTAATACTTTATTCAAATTTTGATTTTAATGTTGAGCTTTTTCTTCTTAACTTAATTTATAACGTGTTTTGTAACAAATGCATAAATAAACTGAAACTTATATGTTTTGTCCATCATGTAACGTCCTTCTACATTTTAAAATTATTGTTTATTAGAACTTTTATTTAGTAAAATTATTTTCTATGATAAATGCGTACGATTTTCCTCTCAGAAAAGCAGGGTTTTCAAAATAACTGTGCACTTTTATTATGTAAAAAAGTTCTTGTCCTAACTTATACTTTTTCTTAGGAACTTTTTTGAAACAAGTTATCTTTTATGTTAAAAACTTTTATGTTAAACATTTTATTATACAGTTCATTCGAGAACATTTATAAGAACTTTTAAAATAAAAGCACTAAAATAAAGATCCCTATAATTTTTTTTTTTTTATCAGAATTGTAATAATAAATGTTCTTAAAACGTCATTTGGCTACAACCCCCTGTCAGTCCCCTGTCAGTCGAAGCCATCTAGGATTACATTCTGTTTCAAATGTGAGATAAAGAAGGTAAAGATGCAACTATGCAAAATACTTCGATTTATTTGATTATTTAGAAAGAGGGGAAGAGTTCTACTTGCTAAATAAAATAAATTTAAATGCCTGGATGTGTAATTCACCCTATCTTTAACTCCCACATTCCTCTCATTACAATGCAAAATATAATAAGTAAATAGTCGAAGTTAAAATTTAACTAATAAAGTAATTTATTGAAGTTAATTACTTTGTTGTTAATAGTTTTATTTATTTTTTATTGTAAAATTAAGATAGCTCCTTTTACTTAGCGAAATGTGCATTCAAAGTCTTACAGCCAAACCTGGTACATTTAGAGAAGTAACACAAGTGAAAAAAAAAAAAAAAAAAAGAAAGGAAAATAACTTGTTGTTTTAAGTAGGTTTAAGAAACTTTCTATCAAAAAAAATTTTGGTAAAAGTTTTTATTGAATTTTTATGATAGAACTTTAATTGTAAATGTTCTTATGAACCAGTTAAAATGGAAGTTTTTGAAAAAGTTCAATAACTGTTTTGAACCCTGCAGAAAAGTGTAACATAAATGTTAAAAGACAGTCAATTTTGTGCTTTTAGTTGTTAAAAAAAAAAAAAAAAATCGAAGAATTTGTTTTAAATTATCACAGATCTATCGTTTAACTATGCGTTATAAAGCTATCCATGAGTATTTTGGAGATATACCCATACTGAAAACTTTTCCCAACTCTCTGGGAGATATTTTCCCCTGTGGAGGAAGCGATATCCTCACATTTACGAAACGTTTTCTTGGATGACTATTACCTGTATAAATACTGGGTGACAAGAAATAACTTGGACGAAGTTTCAAACCAAATATCTGTAACTACCACTATCGCAAACTCATTTTGGAAGATGTTGTCTTACCTTGATCGTAAAAGTTCTTTGGAAACAAAATAGGGACCTTCCAACAGGATTCCGCACCTGCACACAGAGCTAAAGGCACTCAAGATTGGTGCAAAACAAATTTTCCTGACTTCATTGAAGCTCAAGATATTCCACCGTATTCCCCAGATTTGAACCAAATGGATTATTCTGTTTGGACCAACTTGGAGAGAAGGATGTGTGCTAAACCTCATAAAACTTTGGCATCCCTAAAGGAATTCTTATGCAAGGAATGGGGTAAAATATCAGTAAGTGAGTTGCGGGCCCATAGCCGAAAATTTTGTGACACGTTTAAAGCTCTGTATTTTGGCTAAAGGTAGCCACTTTGAAAATTTGTAAATATAATAGACAAAATAATGTATTCATATTTATTGAAGTTTGGTCGTAATATTTTCATTAGCATTAAAGTTATAATGTATCATGTGTGTCCAAGTTATTTCTTGTCACCCTGTATATTTTCTTTTCAATTTCACATCCAAAGATTAAGATAATTTTCATTATACACCGAGAAAAAAAATATACCGCCTTTCTCTAGATTGAATAAGTGGCCATTTTCTAAATCCGTTAACTAGAAATGTAGATTTCCGAGCTATGCGCATAAGGCACGCCAATAAACTGAATAGACGAAATTATCGAGAATTTCTAGTGTACACATTTCTAGATGGTGAAACAATATTCTGAATACACTAAATATTCTGAATCATTTGTATTGCGAGAAATTCTCGCTTGATTTTCTAGAATTTGGCAATAAACCAAGATTATACTCGCATTTATTTGCAGAGATTTTTAAATAACTTTGCCCTCGAGAATATAGGCAAACGCTCTAGAATTCTAATAGGGGCTTCTAGAACTCACTTTTCAAGGGGACTAGACTTTATAAGGATGACATGGAACTATTTTTTCTAGAGCCACAATTTAGATTCTAGATGTCAGTTACAGAATTTTTTCTCAGTGTATACTGCATTTATACGAAATTTTGTCCTATACTGCCATATTAAAAGTTAAGAAAAAATGAGATAAAAGTGTCACATATTCAGTGAATTTTGATTCCCAAAAGTAATAAATTTCAATTTAACTCACGGGTTATCTATGTATAAAGTTTGGTTAAATTCCTTTTATTGTTCGTGAGATACAGCGTTCCGAAAAGTTTTGGTATACACACACAGACAGACATAAAAAAAAAAAATGTCATCTCGTGTTCAGAACATCTCAAAACTTGGAAATCCATGGAAAATTGGGAGTGGAAAAATTTGACAAATCAAATATTTTATTATATATATAGAAGAAAGTAATAGAACAGAATGTTTAGACAATGTTCTATGTTTTAAAGTTTTTCTAATTTTCAAAATCTTTACAATCTGCCAATCCTTAATAAATTAAAATAAATAAATAAATAAATAAAACTTTGACCAATTTTCTGTACCATAAAACGATTAATAAATAAATGTACTAAAAAAATATAATTAAATATACTTTAAAGTATATATGTCGGAATGTTTATCATATGAAATCTATATTAAACCAGTGTCAATTTTATACTTACTTAACATTTGAACGTAATGTTATTGGAATATTTTTCGTGAAATATATATATATATATATATATATAATAATAATAAACATTTTTTTTTCTCAAAATAACTGAAAAGACGAATAAACGATTGTAAAGTATAAAACGGTGGTTAATGGAAGTACTAAGTTGTCAATTATAAATGAACCTCTAAGCGTATAAATGAATAAAAATAAACAAAATTTATCCTTAATTACTGTAAAAGTTATGTAAAAGTATCAGAAAAAGTTACTTAATAAAGTGATCTGAAAAAGTTATGTCGTCATCAAAAGTTTACGATTTCAACATCTCTACGAATAATACATATATAAATATAAAGTTTTCGTTCTTACTGAAACAATGTGATGAAATAAAACTTATGATTTTTAATAAAGTTTTTATCCAGTAAAATATTATATTAATTATCATATTCCATAAACGATTCTAAAGTATAAAATGGTGGTTAATAGAAGCACTAAATTTTCAATTGTAAATGAATCTCTAAGCGTATAAATGAATAAAAATCAACAAAATCAATTGTCTGTATGCACAAACACCGTAATTTCCAGCATATAAATCAGTTTTCACTAGAAATTTGATCTACCTAAAAACACAATATTTCTGCAAAGAAATAAGTTCTACAAATATAACTTTGTCTATTAATTAAAATTTCTGGTGTGAAACTGATTTAGCTGACCTACAGGAGTAGATTGTACGCTAGAAATTACGGGTACACGCTTTTGATAATTTTTGCCGTCATAGCTTCAAAAATATTCTTTTGAGGCATTTTGTAGCAGAATCTAAATATATTTTAAAGTAAGAAATGCTTTAGTTGTAAAAAATAAAATAGATCTTGGTTACAATTAAAAGAAAATTTATAGATCGAAAAAAAATAAAATAAAAAACATCATGTGATGGAATGTTATTTTCTTTTTCTTCTTCGATAAAAACTTTCACAAATTACAAAAGAATTCTTAACGACAAGTTTTTGATTGCATGCGATTTTTCTTTTTCTTTAACTAACTTTTCTGCGTGTTTTGTATTTTTTAAAATTCCTTTTCATGCCGGTATCATAAATACCTCCGTTCTAATTTGAACCATTAATGCTATTAATGAAAAATAAATGTACTTATTTTCATTATTATAATTAAAAATAATTGTACCTTTGAATATAATTTCCATCCATCCTTATCTTAAATATTATGTAGTATTAAAAAAAAATCTACTTATTTTCATTATTATGATTTAAAATAAATGTACCTTTGAACATAATTTAAATCCATCATTAACTTGAATATTATGTAATATATATATATATATATATATATATATATATATATATATATATATATATATAAATTGAATCTCATATTTGTTTTTGCATTTGAGAGATGGTATTTGAATAATTTACGTGCTTTTAATAATTGTTAATTTGGTTAATCGATTCTACATGTAAAAGCAATATAAGCTTAGAAAAGAGTAAACATCTCTTCTCCTACTGTTTTTTCTTTTTTTCTTTTTACTTTCTCTTACCCATAGGGTCGAGAAAGTATTGTTTTAGGGTCAAATTTTCTAACGTGAGTTTTTGTTATATTTACATGTTCTGAGGTCCCCTGAATACGAAAATCATGTTTTTAGCGAATGGTCTGTGTGTCTGTTATCAGCATATCTCAAGAACAAGTAGTATCAGAAATTCCAAACTCGGTATTCTAATTGTGTATCATATAGGGATGCTACACTAAGCTTTTCGTTGAGATGAAGCAAATGGTTCGTGTACGCGGACACTCAAAAGTATTCAAATACATTACGTCTATGGGGGAAATTGCAGGTAAGTGGAGTTTAACATCTATGGACTGCACTTAACCAAATGAAACGAATATATATTTTTTGTAATAGAGATAGTCAACTGGGAAAAAAAAATTGTGTATGTAGGAGCCTCGCCTCCACCACTGGGGGGGGGGGGGGAAATCCCCCTCGAGGGGAGTAAATTTTCATGATGGGTATCATTCAAAAGAGCTCGCCAATACCTTTAAATCGAATGGTTGAACCATGGATCAGCGATAATTTAAAATAAAGTTATCGATTTTTTTCATTTTTAACATTTTTTTTTTCTTTTTTTTAATGTAATATTGAGAATAAATTCAACTTTTTTTTTGGATACTTAGTGTTATACTACTTCTCTAATATGGAAATTGTCCGCATTATCATAAAAGATAATTTTTTTAAATAATAATTTTAATAAATTACTTTTTAAAAACAGAATTATTTTTTAATAACCGAATTAAATTCTATATAAATGTAGGTGCATTAATGAAACGGGGGGTTGAGGGGGGCGGTAGGTCTCCGATGTATATATACGCCGATGTGATGTATATATACGGTATGGAGTGGTACGTAAAGTGTTAACCCTCCAGCTACCAGTTTTTTTGTTTTGTTTTGTTTTTTGTTACAATTGAATACCAGTCGGGTCAAATTTGACTCCAGTGCGACTTTTACTTTGCTCCCGCTTACTTACGTTAAAAAGTGCTATCAACATTTCATTCAATCATCTAAAAAAGAAAATACATAAACTTCTTAAGACTTTTCTCAGACTGCTACCTGGGGAATGAGATTATATTCGATTCGTTTCACAATGTGGATTTTTTTTTTCTTTTTTTCTCGCAATGAGAAATAATATCATCCTACCTTAAATTATAAAAGAAAATGCTTTTAAGACTCATTGATTGCATTTATTTTGTAATATAAATTAAATTCAATATAAATGATAAGAATTAATTTGTATAAAAAAGGCGCTCAAAGCAGCACAAAATTATATACAAAAACTATAATATATTTAAATAATGATAAATGATGACATGAAAGTGAAATGTAACAAACAACAAGAAAACTTATTAAACAATGTTAATAAACAAGAAAATTAGTTAAAGTTAAAATCAAGAAATGAAGTTGAAAGTTGAAATCAAGAAAGTTATACTCAAGAAAACTTATTAACATTGTTTAATAAGTTTTCTTGTTGTTTGTTACATTTCACTTTCATGTCATCATTTATCATTATTTAAATATATTATTTTGTAATATATATATATATATATATATATATATATACACTATTCAGTATATAAATGAAATATTTTCAACTTACAAATAATTAATCTAGAAAATAATTATTTAAGACCCTGCAAGACATTCCTTGCAGAGATTTTGTAAGCTTCCGTTTCTTCGTCAGAAATATCAACTCCTCTCATACTTTCCATGATGAAAAATTTTATCATACCCAGCTAACAGGTTAAGAAAGGTATTTTTATGTGACCCGCAAGTAATTTATTAAACGTAATTTTCTTGTATTATAAATTAAAAGTTGATATGGAAAATCATATCAGTTCATACAATCTTTAGTAAAAATTTTGAAATTTCGCTTGTCAATAATTGATTTACGTGATAGTCTGTTACCTTAATTTAAATCCAATATTAAAAAAAAAAAAAAAAAAAAAAAAGCCTTCATGTTCAAGAACGTCGCAGATGAGATCTCTTTTAATAGTTCTAAGCTAATCATCTAAATCTTCTTTTATACATGGATGAAAGTTCCAATTTTTCGCTGCCATTATTTCCGAACTATAATTTTTATCCCATTTAATCACTTACTGTACGAAGGCGATAAAAGGTTTATGTATGGAAACACTGGTATAAAAAAAATTGGAGTACACATCCCTGTTCATAATTTCAGCATTGATTAGTACTTTCGAAAATAAGGTATAACATTTAATTTATTTTTTTCTAAATCGAAATCCATTATTAGTATTAATATTTTGTGAAATGGAAGCAACAAATTCTGCACTTTAAATTTTAAAGTATGAGTATTAATTTAATTATAATGAATTTTCAGCACAGAATGTTTCAGTATTACGCATAAGTGTTGTAATTATATATAATGAATATTTGTAAATAAATGAATAATTACTTAAGTTCAGTAGATTTTAGCATCTTTTGAGGAAGATTTTCAGCACAACCTAAATTTATCAAGAGAATTACATCGAAGTGTTCTAAATTTGCCACATTTTGTAACATTTTTCTCGTGTTTTAATAAACATCTAAAAACGCATGTATAAGAAAATATATTCTTCTAAAATTTATAATTAAAAATCAAAGTGATATAATTTTTACAGCATGATTTTTTCTCAGTATTCTGGAAAAGATCATCTATATCTTATTCTACTTGTTGTGTGACTGAGTCAACACATATCGAGATTAAATCTGCCTCTCCGAAAATGACACACTTTATTACAAAACACTGTATTAAAGGAAATATGCAAAGATATTTAATCTCAGAAGGAAAAAAAATAGTAAGATAAATATTTTCTAAAAACAGTTGATAGTTAAAAAAAAAAAAGAGCACTCAAGATAAATAAATTCATTACGTAGAATATATAGAAAAAATGGCTTTACAATTCAAAATAATCCGACAACAATCTTACCTCATTTCGATAAACTCATTGACATGGTTATGAAATAAAATCAAATGAAGAAAAAAAAGTGAAGCCTACATACTTCAAAACTAATATAAGATTACATTATATATTTATACATATATATATAAGTTTTTCGTTTAATAGAAAAGGTGAGGTGTAAATTTTCTGTATTACTTAAATTAATGTAATACAAAACTTAATGTTTGTATGCTACATTTAAATGAAATTCGATTCGGTTTGAAAAAAGAAATAAAAAACGTGCTTATAGGATATTAATAGAATAATATTACGCCGTGTAATTAGCAAATTTCTTTTCTTCTTAACCCCTATGCGACCAACATCCCCGTATGCACGACGTAGCAATTCCCCTCTGTCCCATTTTTTAACGTTCCTCTAAAATAATTAGGGGTGGGAATCGATTAAGAGTTTTAACTGGGTTAATCGTAGTTCATTAATCGATTAACCGGTCGATTAATCGGATTTTTAATCGGTTTTCATTTTTCTTCATATAATTTTATTTGAATGATGAATAAAACTCTCATATTGTGTATGTATATATATATATATATATATTATTCATAAGTTTGACTGAGAAAAAAAATTTTCTTTTTTTTCAAACATTTTTCTCTAATCAATTATATCTGTTTCATAACTGAAATTTAAATCAATTTTCGGAGTAATAATTGGTGACTTTAAGTGTTAATTTTTTATAAATATTTTCACTTATTTATTTATTTATTTTTTATTTCTTAATTTTTTTTTTTTTTTTTTTCATTATTTGATGGATGTTTCTTAGAATGTTTGTTAGCAAAATATGCGAAAAAAAATATTTTGTAGGCAGAACAGTATTTTTACTTTAGTTCGCAGTTTGAAAATTTTAATCGGATTTTGAAAATTTTTAATCGAATTAATCGATACGATTAACTCGATTAAAAAAATTGATCGGGTCTAAGCATTGATCGATTAACCGAACCGATTAATCGATTAATCGGCACAGCCCTAAAAATAATACATAGAAAAAAGAAAGGAAAGCCTCCTTGTTTTACCCGTTAAGATCCGTAAACGTATATACATCCGTAAACTTATATATATCCTTAAACGTATATCATTCACCACATCGATTGCTGCAAAATAAATAAATAAATAAATAAATATATGATTTTAACAGGAATGTGTAAAATACTTTCGTTGGAAACATTATCGTTTCAGAGAACCCCAAATGGCAGACTTACTGTTTAAAATCGGAAAATCTTCCATCCATAAAAGGTTAATAAAAAGAAAATACTACCTAAATACAGGGTGGACACAAATATTTACCCTGATTTTACAACATTTTTGCTCTTTAGTAATTGCACTGATTTTGATTTTCTTTCACAGATACTTTTAAGAAATTATAAATATTAAATAATTCTGTTTTTGTAGAAAAAAATTTCTTGCTTTAGTAAAACACATTACACTACATGTTTTTTACTATAGTAATACTTAATAAAATTAAGTTGGTCAGTGCTTAAGCAATTTGTAAAATGTTGAAAATGGTAATCTGAGCAGTAACTTAAAATTATAATAATAATAATAATAATAATAATAATTGTTTAAATTAAAAATTAAATAATTTCTACGAATTCATTACAAATGATTTTTCTGTATTAAGAAAGTTGTAAATTTCTATTTTTTTCTAAACTATTGAAAATTTTGAATAAAAAAAATATAAAATAAATGTTTAAAAAAAAAATCTAGTAAGTTTACTTTCAAACTTATAAAAAGGTATATATTTACGAATACTATTGTGTTAATTCGTTGTGCATACAATTTATCTATATCTTCTCATTTGACCTTGAAATGCAAAGTAAAATTGTTGTAACTTCTTTTTCTGTTAAGGGGACTCTCTACCTATCGTCTCCGAAAGCCGAAGTCAGTGTTATTCTATGAGAAATTTTGCTCCATTATAATTCATTAACTAATTTATCTCTTTACATTCCGTTTTCACTTTCCGAAAATTCCCAACTATTAAACAATTTATCGCTTTATTTTATTTTATTTTATTTTATTTTTTTAAGATTTCATTTTTAAGCTCAAAAATGAAAAATTTCACATTGGGAAAATTCGGATTTTACAACCTCAAAATAGAATATTAAAAATTTAAAAAAGTAATTTTTAGAAAGCGATAAATTATTTAATAGTTGTGAAGTTTCTGAACGTGAAAACGGAATTTAAAAATATATATTAGTTAATTAGTTATAATGGGGCGAAATTCTCCATAGAATAACATTGGCTCTGGCTTCTATGGGGACAATAATTGCAGAGGCCTCTTAATGACACGTACCATGATAAACAATAGAATTTAAAAGATAACACTAAATTATGCTTCTAGGTTTCATATTAAAGAAACAACGCATTTGTATATTATATTTATATATGTAATTTTAAACTCTGATTTAATTTACGAAACACGTTAAATAAAATGTGCTTTGAGACTGAGTAAAGATTGACAAATGAAACTTTGAAAATTTAATTAAAACCATGTGTTCAATTAAAAAAAAAACCAAGAAAGAATTATCAAATTTAATAGGTAGTAAAGTAGTGCTGAATTAAAATAAAACATGGCGCTAGATAAATAAACATTGGAAAAGTCTGCAATGTATAGAGCAACAAAGGGAAAAAACTTAATTCCAAACTGATTTTGCTCAGCAGCGGCCGAGCGGTTCTGCACTCAAAGCTGGTAGATGCGAGGGGCCGTTTTCGATCCCAGATCACACTCGTCGACCTGGCCGTACAAAGTTTTCCGTGGTTTTCTCAGAAACTTGCGTAAATACGGGCTAGGACCCCTTAGAAAGACCCCCATGGAGGGTACTTACCTCAGGCCTAGGACCCTAGAACAGTCAATCGGCCTTACCCCCCCCCCCCCCAAATAATAATAATAATAATAATAATAATAATAATAAACTAATATTTTTACAAAACACATACAATAAAAGGCGCTTTTAGGCTTAGTCAACATTGATAAATGTTGATTTGTAAATTTAAACAAAATCTTTTCTCAGCAGTAAAACTAAAGTGAAAACTATCAACTTTTACAGACAGTAAAATCATGTCATATTTAAACGAGACTTGCCTTTAGATAAATAAACTCGGGCAAAGTCTTCAACGTATAGAACGCCAAAGGGAAAAAATGCAGATAATTGTTTCGGGAGCATTGAGAGTACCGTATACGACGAAGAATTTTCCTGAGTAAAAATTTGTATATAGAAATTCGCATTTATGAGTATTTTTAGAATAATTAGTACATTTGAAGTGGTACAAAAACTGATTTTTCAATTTTAATTTAAAATGTAGATATTTATTTATTTTTTGTTGTTATTATTGTTAATTATTATAAATTATTATTATTATTATTAATATTTAACGGTTCGTCATCCCAAGTAAAAAAAAAGTAATTTTCCCGTATAATAAGAGTTTCAATAGTTTCCTGTCAACTTAATAAATTTTAATGAAAGCATAAATTTGTTATTACAAAAATGTTTATTGCAAAATGTCCTTTCGTGTTTTAGACCAACCTAGATTCCTAGTGTAAGCAACCACCGTTAATTCATACACTGCAACACTGCAACATATTTGATATTTTGATAAGTATAATAATAATAATATAAAAAAAAAAGAGAATAAAGAAATTATTATTTAATAACTATTTAAATTATAGATTTTTACTTTACATCGATAGCATTTTTTACAGTAATTTATATTCTACTAATTATTTTTTCAATTTTTTTGAAAATATATATTCTCGATAAGCAGAAATATGCTATGAAAAAACTAAAATGTTAAGAGTTTTTCAAAAGTTTGTTATTATTTTGATGTAAAAATCGAAACAAAATGATACATTTTTTACATCATAAACTAGATAATAACCAGCGCTCGTTTTTCTTCCTAAATTATGCATACTTGAGATACAAATAAAGATAGTATTTTTCATAGGAAAGACGGAATTACCACTTCACATATTTGACACTAATACACAATTTTCACATAATTTAGTACTTAGTAGGATGTCATTTAATAAAAACTGCTTCTAATAAAAGAACGTGGTTAGTATATAAGTCTGGTAGATGATCGGTTATTTATGGAAACAAGATTTAATATAGTAATCAATAATAGCTAAAGAAAATTAATTTGGGTATAAGAAAACTAATAGCCATAGTTTTTCGATTAATGTATATATAGGGTGTTTTTATATAATATTGTTACAGATTTGAGAAATAAATTGATGTTTTCAAAAATTCTTATTTTTAAAGGAACGTGTATTCATAAAACACTTTTTTGATGGGAGAACATGAAGTCTAAATCACAACTTGTCTAGTAGTATCTTTTAAAGCATCATTTATTATTAGAAAATATATACATGCATGCGATTAACAGACTAATGTGGTAATATTTAGGAACAACCTAAATCAGCAGAAAAATGTCATTAAAGTCAAAAGAAATTAGAGAAATGTAATTACACAATTTTTTTAATCTCAAAGGAAAAACAAAACAGCAACAACCACTCCTAAAGTTTCAATCTTTGGGGAAAGACACTACATTGTATTATATGTATATGATCCTTTTTTAATATTTTTTCCATAATTTTATGTGCTTATTGATTGTTTTCATTTTATTTCAGGTAAGCCATTTTTGTGATATGAAATAATGTTTTCAAGGTAAGAGTTTGATTATTTGATAATAATTCATTGAAAACGTTATACAAATATATGAAGAAAGTAAGCAAAAGGGAAATATTTAAAATAATTATTAATGTTATTAATGCGATTTTTAACATTTTACTGCATTTAATATAAAACACTAATTCACATAATAAGAAAACGTCAAATATTCATATAAAAAAAAAATATATATATTTTTTTTTTTACTCTCACTTTCTATTTTATCAGTATAACGGGTAGCGAGATTTATGTTCAGATTTATTACTTTGCTGTCTCTAACTTTAACTTTTTATGATTCTCTAATAAATAGGATTGGACAATCGTATTTATAAGTATGTATCATTCGTAGATTTATTATAATTCCTTACAAAAGCATTTAAAAGGAAATCTGAATTATGTATTACAAATAATTTATCTGACAATTATGTAAATAGTGAGATAAAACATAAAGCTCCACAGTTTCAAGATTTAAAACAACTGTCTTATATAGGCCTAAAGATGCAACTTAAATGTACTTTCATAATGGACACATCCAGTCAGCGTAGTCATCTTCAGTTGAATAACGAGGGTATATAGTATATATTGATATAAATTAATACTTTATACCGCCCTGTGTTTTACATTAACCGTTTAAATATTTGTTATTACTAATGTGATTATCATGCTTATATTATAATTTGATTTACTTTTTAAGTAAGGTTTTGTGTTAAAATAATATAATTAATTCAAAGCTTTTTTTTTTTTCTTGAATTTTGGAATTAAGATATTTAACGCCGGTAGCTACAATGTAACAGTAGAATACGTTTTTCTTTCTTTTCTTTTTCTTTCTTTCTTTCTTTTTTTTTTTTAATCAGTTTACCTTTTTTAGTCCAACATTCTTTTTATGCAAAATAGGTTTATTGGTTAAAAAGTTAATATGATGTATCATAATGCTTTTTAATTTCTGTTTCATGTTACTTAAAATTATAATTTAAA
Organism: Salticus scenicus; assembly: GCA_963930645.1. Lineage (NCBI taxonomy): Eukaryota > Metazoa > Arthropoda > Arachnida > Araneae > Salticidae > Salticus > Salticus scenicus. The sequence continues at coordinate 129,044,627 of OZ005648.1, read as the reverse complement.
AGGTTGATATTTCTCAATGTTAGCAAATATTCTAATAAATGACTGTATAAAAAAACGTTCCTTTCTATTTATAAAAACATTAATGAAGATACATCGATAAAACAACCAACCGCTGCATTAGGGGTATTTCTGATACTTTTATAGATCACTTTTATATTTTACATTCAAAAAGGAGACCCTTTATATAGATCTAAAACAATTATTTTTTCCCTTACTAATTTCTCACTTTTAATAATTAATTATAATAATAATAATAATAATAATAATAATAATAATAAAAACTATGTAAATTTAGGAATATTACAAGGATCTTTTTTCAGGAAAATATCTTGTAAAATTATAAAGAAGTAGAGATTTAAAAAAAAAAGTGTAGTAAAATGTAATTTGCTAAGTGTAAAAAGGACTTAACAGCCCTTTATCAAAAATTTCTTTGTACAGGACAAACTTTCCAGGAAAAGCAATTATTGAACAAAAAAGTCTCTCCTCGGAATTACACTTTATTCTAAAAGAATGCATATTCCAAGGAAAAAAAAAAGCAGCCGAGGGGAAAAATCTTTGGGAGAAGTTTTAGCCGTGAAATATTTTCCGTTATAGATCTTTTTTTTTTTTTTTTTTTCGTAACCTGCACGCAACAGTTTCAGAGGAAATCGATGGAATCAGATTTTGACAGCTGTGAGTACTTGCGTAATTCTTTGGATGTCGTTATGGCTACAAATAAGCCAGTAACTTTTCCTAGATTTCAAAACTGCATGTAATTTTATTTTTGAAAGTGATTTATTATTGATTTGCTAAAAAGAAGATTTTAAAAATTTATGATATAAGATGTAAGTTTTCAAAAATGGACTCATTAAAACGGAGAAATGACGCTGCATACCTTTTGGTATTTCTTCATAAATATGCATCAACCATTCAATCAAAAGTTATGAAATTTCTGAATAGTAAATGCTTTAAAAGAATTATAAATTTTATATGAGCTAGTCTGGTATTATTTTTACGTGTTTTCTATTGTGCATGAAAACTTCTTTGTAAAATTATATTAGTGCTGTATAAAATTATATTGGTGCTTAAAATTCCATAATTAAACTATTTGAATGAATTTGATGATTTAACTTTATTTCATCTTCACTTAAAAAAATAAAAAATCAGTCATAATTGACATAGTGATAAATTTTATTACTATCTGAAAAAGCTTCTCAATATACAAGCAGAAGTCGTTTACCGAATTTTATACGAAAAAAGTGACTTTTAACAAATGAAGTAAAATAATTAACATGTGAAATTAAATATATAATGCCATCTCATTATAAAGTAAAAAATAATTATCAGATATATAAATAAAGAAACTAATTAAAAACATCCTTAATTCTCGAAAAAAATCTAAAATTACGTTGAAAATCATATGTGTCATATTCGAATGAATATGATATTTAAATGAATTATTTATCTAGGTAATTATTATTTATTCAAATCAAAATTTGTAAGTTGTCTTCAATATATTAATTCAAAATTCTTGAGAAAGACATTTAAATTAAAGCCTCACGTCAAATCACATTAGAAGAGACGTCATTTAACAATAGTTTTCTCACTTTAGTAAAGTGATTGCTGGAAATAATTGTTACGTAATAAAATATTTAACGGGTTGCATTGTGCAAACTATTAAATCACAAAATTTGAGAGATTATTTTCTTTTAAAAGACGAGAGATTTATAGTTATTAAAATATATAGCTTAAAGGAAAGTTTTAGAATAAAATTAATTTTATCTATCAATGTAATTCAATTCTTATACCATACAATCATATCCATATTATATAAATATCTTACCTAAGTCACAACGTTTATTAAAATCGTTCCGCAATTTTTTAAAGGCGGCTTCTTGAAAATTGTAATATCGAATAATAGTCAATCGGTTTGATAAACGTGATCTGTACAATGAGAAAAAAAATAATAATAAAATAATAAAGAATTAAATATAAATAAATAAATAAAGAACAACAATAATAACAATAAAATAAATAAATAAAACAAAATATAAAACAAAACAAAATAAAATAAAATAAACATCTCTCGATTGATTTTGCTGCAAGTCGTCGGATAAATATGCGGTTGATGCAAACCAATTGGTAATAATGGCTAGTTATTAATGGCTGCATTATGCAAACTATTAAATAACAAAACTTGAGAGATTATTTTTTTTTAAAGACAGGAGATTTATTGTTATTAAAATATATAGCTATAAAGGAAAGTTTTAGAATGAAATTAATTTTATCTGTCAGTGCAATTAATTTTGTATACCAAACAATCATACCCATACTATATATATCTCTTACCTAAAGTCACAATTACGTTTCTCAATCAACTAGATCCGCAATTTTTTAAAGGCGGCTGCTTGAAAATTGTAATATCGAATAATAGTCAATTGGTTTGATAAACTCGATTTGCACAATCGAAAATAATAATAATAATAATAATAATAATAATAATAATAAATAAATAAAATAATAATAAATAATTAAATATAAATAAAGAAATAAAGAAATAAAGAAATAAGGAACAATAATAATAACAATAAAATAAATAAATAAACTAAAACAAAATAAAATAAATTAAACATCTCCCGATTGGTTTCGCTGCAAGTCGTCGGATAAATATGCGGTTGATGCAAACTAATTTGTAATAATGGCTAGTTATTAATGCTACTGTTAAATTTTGCTTAGGCTGTCGTCTACATATTACATCAACTTAATTCTTTCGACTGGTAATACTTTTTTGACTCCATATTCAAATTTCTGTGATCAAGGCAGTTCGAAAAAGGTGCAGTTTATATATTTCATACCTAGGGTTACAGGTGGAAATGTATCAGGATTTCATCCAGGGCTGAAAAGTATAAGAGCTAAGTTTTTACAATCGAAAGAGTGAAACCGCAAATACTCACTGCGGACGTCGCTGGATACACTAAGTCCGAAAGAGACTATGAGCAAATGGGATGAGCAAATGAAATTTGTGAAAAAATATTAATATGGTATTTAAATCTTTATATTTTTCGCTGTTTCCAAGAGCAAAGTATTAGCAAGCCATGGCTATTCATATTATTGTAAGATTTAAATTTAAACAATAATAATAGTAATAATAATTTTTGATTATCTACCATTATTCACTAAAGGGCTTATCACACACGGCAACTTTTAAAACAACCAATTTTAGAGTCGATTTTAGCTTCGATATTTCCTCGACGAAAATGCCGTAGGGGTTACAATAGACGGGTGAAAAGTTGAATGAAAGAAGGCTAATTTTTGACGCTTGTCACTTTTCTTGGCTCGAATAAAACACGCGATGATTAGAGTTAAGATTAGTTTTCGCTTCTGTAGTATATCGCACTATCTGTATTATTTTTATTTTGATCTTTTTTACAGTTATTGACATATTGCCATCCAAGAATAAAAACGATTTATTCAAAGTTCTTATCTTTAAACGATAGAATGAATGTGCTTAGCGATAATATTTCTTGTTCAAATGTCTACTTTGAAAGATTTTCGTGTTCCGCCATCTTGGAAAATAACGTATCAAAATAACGCATTCTAATTGAATGAATCCGAGGAGAAATTGAATATAGAGACAACTTTATCAAGACAGCACGAAAAAAGTTGGGCAAGTCCAGTGTGCACTATCGCACTTCTTCCAAAAAATCGGCGCTAATCAGTGATCCCCTCTAAAATCGCCCGTAAAGCCGTCGTGTCTGATCAGCGATTAATAGGTAAAAGTTTTAATCAAATTTTGTCAAGACGATGTGATAGGGATAAGCAAACACATTTTAAATATTTAATTAGTAAAAGTTAAAATAATTTTTTTGTGTAATGTTGCTTTTTTATGCATTTTAACACTAAAAATTAATAATAATAATAAAAAAAAAGTTTTAATTATATATACATATATGTATCATCGGTTGCATACTGATCTGTGTTATTAACTGGGAGGAGACCTTCCAATTTCATTGTTTATTTCTTGGAAGAATCAATCCTAATGTCCAATTCGTACCTTCACGTGATGCAGCTGCTAGTAATGCACAAACATTGCCAACTAACACGAATGGGCTCGCATTGGCCAACATGGTGAGACTTGGCCAACTATTCCTTTATATTTCAAAATATGCCTGTTTAATATGTACAATGACTATCAGTCCCCGGCGGCCGGAATGTCCCTGCTCTGGGGAAGGCTTTAAAAAACTAAATTGGGAAAGGCATAAAAATTGATGGAGAATTTATAAATCATTTGAGATTTGCTTATGATATTGTACTGCTTGCTTCCACATTCGAGGATTTGTAACAAATGCTTCAGGAATTAAACAGAGAAAGCAAGCTCGTTGGATTGAAAATGAACCTCAGTAAGACAAATGTTACGTCAAATTCCTTTGTTTCTCCACTGAAGATCACTGTTGATACGGATGAATTAGAAATGGTATGCAGTTATACCTATCTGTGACAAGTCCTTACAATGAACGGGAACATCACGGAGAAAATTAAAAACCAAGTTAAACTTGCATGAAAAGCATTTGGAAGAAATATCGTTATATTCAGAAGCGACTTTCCAATTTGTTTGAAAAGAAAAGTTTTTGTCGATTTGCCTGTTTTGACTTATGCTTCAAAAACATGAACATGAACGTGTAAAGTTATATAAAAACTTCAAACAACCCAAAGAAGCATGGGGAGATGCCTGTTAGGATTCCCCCGAAGAGACAGAATGCAAAGCACTTGGATTAGGGTGAAAACCAAAGTTGCTCATGTTATTTCTAGAGTTAAGTAGTTAAATTGGAGCTGAGCTAGGCGCTGTGAAAGAAGAAATGAGGATATACATGGACCACCAAAGTCCTACTTCGGATACCAAGAGATAAGAAAAGATCGACAAAGAGTCGACCGACTGTGTCGTTGGAGAGGTGAAATTGTAAAAGTCTAGAAAAGCAGAATGGAGAAGAATTGCAGTATTTGTCTTCAACAATCGATGCGGTAAATGCCACTAGCGTTTATATACAGGCATCACATGAAAAGTCAAGCACGAATACCAAAACACTTTTTAAAGTTAAGTATTATTTCAGAGAAAGCCAGTAGGCATAGCTGGTTTCTTTCGGAATGATATCACAATCTCCCGCCTGAAATGCATTAATTTGACAAAAATGAGTTAATTTCTATACTAAAAATACGAACTTTACTTAGAAAATAATGCAAATCATACACACACACACATACACATAAAAATACGTAAAAAAATTCCTGTAGATTTTTGACTTTCTCTTCTAGAAGATACAAATGGTAACACGTGACGCCAATAAAAAACCAAATATCAATACATAACCGAAGCTTGAAGCTCGAAGTGCCTTAATTTTCCGACGCTTTGCGAAATGACAAGATTGCGTCATTTTTACTACACACTATTTTCAGATTGAAATCTTCGACGTATTTTTATAGCGATGCGTCGTGATTACATAGGATACAGATTATTGTACAAAAATAGTGGTATTAAAAATGGTGAAGATTTTTCATCCTTGAAAGTGTTCTGAAAAAAGTGCGGAGACTTCGACCTCTGCTACTATTAAGTGAATGATATGAATGAGCTGTAAATTTCAAAACCTGTCTTTTTTGGTGATGTTTATTCTATTCGCGTAAAAACTAATAAGAGTCATAATTCATAATTTTTTTGGAATATGAATGCATTAAGTAATTTTCATAATTAAAAATATGTTTTAAAATCGAAAATTTGCACTGAATATGAGCTTATAACTCTAAGAACATTTGAGTGAAATATATAAATTATTGATTTGATGGTTTTTATTGGATGATTTGATCCAAATAATACAAAAACTGTGAAAAATGGGTGTTGCCATTTGAAAAAATGAAATTGATGCCAGTTTTAAAATGTAGAGGACCTCGTCAACAAAATCCAAGTATACTATTTTAAACTAGACGTTTTTATAAATCAATGCACCATCTGCATGTTTATACGAAGATTTGTTGCAAAATTAGTCAAAAGGCGGCTTTTGTTTTGGACTATACATAGTCCAAATAAAGATGACATGATCCGTCATTTTGTTTTCAAGTTTTCTTAGCCATTTTAAAATTTCAAACGCATATAAAAAGTGTATTTATACATATTATCTAATTATCTATGTATAATTTCTCTAGCTCCAGATCTAATCCATACCTGTCAACGATCTCATTAATAAGCTTAAAATGGTTAACGTCCCTTGAAAAAACGCCCTTTTTTCCACACCACTTTATTTTTAGAGTAATTCTCTCCAAATGTGGTTACGATTAGATTAGAATATAATTACTAAAAAAAAAAAAAAAAAGACTCGTGTGAAAAAAAGGCGGGTACCAAAAATTTTGGGCTTTATAATGAGATGGTTGGCAAGTATACTATATCATAAGCAATTGAGACTCTAATATTGTTTTACAGATTATACTCTTTACAAATCTTCTGTGTATCATATTTGTGAATTTATATTAATGCACAGAATTTAAAAATTAAAAAAAATAACTGAATTTAAACTTTTTATTTTTATTGCTTTCTTTAAAAAAGGAAATTAATATTACAACTATGAGCTTTCATCTCGATATGAGCGTTTTTCTAGATAAAAAGTAAGAGTCGTTTACCAAAATATAGATTACGTATATACAGTCGGTAACAAAAGTGTCCGAACACTAGCAAAAATTCCTATGTAAAAAAAGTACACTTCATACGGTTTTGTTAAATAAATCCTTATCGAATCATGTTTTTACACTGACTATGAACAGGATTCTACAAGGATTTATTTAACAAAACCGTATGAAGTGTATTTTTTTTTTTTTTACATAGGAATTTTTGCTAGTGTTCGGACACTTTTGTTACCGACTGTACAATGACTGTTGACAAGTTACGTTGAGTGCCTCGCGAATTCGTAAGGAAATCCCCGTTAGGCCATGCGCGCTGCTTAGAAGCTGTGTTGCCAGACTTTGCGACTTTATTATTCAGTATTCACCAATAATTTTGAGAAATTGTATTTTATATACATAATAGACGAATCGAATAAAAAAATCGTTCTTTATGTATATAAAATATTTCCTCTCAAAATTATTGGTGGCTATTGAATAAAAAAATCGCAAATTCTGGTAACACTGCTTAGAAGCGCGTTATATTTACCGTGTTTATTTAAATTCATTAAAATGCCTTAATGGACAAGTAAATTTTTAATAAATTTGCAGTAATTACTTAAAACAATGTAATTTTTTTAGTTTTATATCATATTTTACACTGTAAGCCACTGGTGTTTTACGTGGCTTTATATTATATCTTACATTGTCAGCCACTGGTGGTTGATGCGGCATAAACGGAAAATTCAATGTCAGCCACCGATGGCTGACATGTCACTCAACGTGTTAAGTAAAATTATTAAGATACAAAAATTAAACACATAATATTATCTAACTACGAAATGCAAAGTAAATATCAGATATGCATCTGAAGAAACTAATTAAAAAACCTTTAATTCTCGAACACCATTCTAAAAATTACATTAAAAATCGCATATATCATATTTGAATAAATATGATGTTTAAATATATATTTATTTAGGTAATTATTATTTATCCAAAATAAAATTCGTAACTTATTTTAAATATTAATTCAAAATACTTGAGAATGACGTTTAAATTAAAGACCGCATAGAATCACATTTGCAAGAGATATAATTTAACGAGCGCTTTTCCACTTTGGTAAAATGATTGTTGGAAATAATTGCTTCGTGTTTTGTAATAAAATATTAAAGCAGACTGGATTACATAAGCTATTAAATCGCAAAATTTGAGAGATAATTTTCTTTTCATGTTATATTTCTTTTGATTTTTATTATTTAAGAGATTTACTGTTATTAATCATGTAGCTTAGAAAGATGTTCCAGAATTAAAATTAATTTTACCTTTCAAAACAATTCAGTTTGTTTGTACAATATTTTAATATTATCTTTAACTTATGTTGTTTTATAAAATCTTGCGCTCTTTGCATCTAAATATGTTTATAATTAGAATAGTTACTGATATTTTGTCTCCTTTTTTCACTGTAAAAAAAATGTGTAAGAATACACAACAGTATTCAGGGAATTTATTTTCCGTAACTATGTTGTGAAATGTTATCAGTTATAGCTGTGTAACAGAGGCATACAGTGGAATTTTACACATTTCAGGAAATTTATTTTCCGTAACCATGTTGTGAAATGTTATCAGTTATAGCTGTGTAACAGAGGCATACAGTGGAATTTTACACATTTACAACTGGTAACATTTCTCTGCATGGTTATGGCAAGTAAACTGCCTCAATATTGAGGCAGTTTACTTACCACAACCTCTCATAAAATAAATTCCCTCAATAATGTTGTGTATTCTTACACAAAATTTTTACAATGTTCAATTGAAATGCCGTTCAAAAAGATTAATATACAGAAAATTGATATGTAATTTAGAGGGGTTGGGAATAAAATCCCGCGGGACAAAATCTCGCGTGGACAAAATATCGCCTACATAAATGAATGGAAAACAGAAAGAAGTCTGTAATTATTAATAATATTGTATAAAATTTCATGTCAACATATACTTTAGTCAGAGCACTGGTATACACACAAACCCACCACAAAAATTGTTATAAATTTTGCTTAAAAGAGTCTAAAGACTATGTTTATTAACTTTTTTTTTTTTTTTAAAGATTAGTCATAAAGAATCCAATCGTGCTTATCTATTTTAAAATTTTTAATTAAGGTTCGTGAACAGTGTTCAGCTTTGATGTCAGCAATGATGTACAACATTTTAAAAATGTATTTTGAATGGTGAAAAACAAATGATAAAATAACTTAAAATTAAATATAGATAAAATAATAAAATTCCATTCTATGATGTATTTCTTTCTTTCTTTCTTTTAATTAATTAATATTAATTTATAAGGCCCTGTAGCCTTCACCAGAGATCACACGTGACAGAAATACAAATTTTCAAATTGATCATATTATTTTTTTTTGGCGCGATATTTTGTCCGGCGATATTTTGTCCGGATCCCAATTTGGGAGTTAGTAAATTGTCTTTTGATAAGCTAAGTAAAATAATTAATATACAGGAATTAAATATATAACATAACCTTATTATGAAGTGAAAAATAATTATCAAACATGGAACTAATTAAACAAATTAAAAGCATTCTCAATACTCGAAATCCATTCTATAACTACATTGAAAATCATATGCGTCATATTTGAATGATTACGACATTTAAAAGAATTATTCATTTAGACAATTATTATTTATTAAAAAGAAAATTTGTAACTTGTCCCAGATATATTAATTCAAAATTCTTGAGAAAGACATTTAAATTAAAGTCTCGCGTCAAATCTCATTCGCAAGAGACGTAATTTAACACGAGCTTTCCCACTTTAGTAAAATGATTGCTGGAAATAATTGCTTTGTGTTTCATAATAAAATATTTAGAAGGAAGCATGACTCAAGCTATTAAATTACGAAATTTGAGAGATAATTTTCTTTCTAGCGTCGGGAGATTTATTGTTATTAATCTTGTAGCAGAGAAGGATGTTCTAGAATAAAATTAATTTTGCCTTTCAAAACAATTGAGTTTGTTTGCACAAAATTTACGATATATTTAACTAATGTTGTTTTATAAAATTTGTGTCTTTTGCACTTAAATAAGTGTATAATTAGAATAGTTAGTACTATCATACTTGCCAATATTCTAATTAATATTCCGTAAAATTATTAGTCCCACACTTTTTATTTTCACATCAGTCTTTTTTTTTTAGAGTATTTTTCCTCTTATTTAATGTCAATTACATACAGAGGAAATTACACTAAATATTAAGTGGTGGGGAAAAAGGTGCGATGCTAGCAATTTTATGGAACATTAATTAGGTTGTTGGCAGGTATGGTTAGGGGTCATATTCCCCGCCCTTTTTTCAGGTCACTCTCAGGCAGAGTTCCCAACTTTTATAATTTATTCACGAGCGTTTTTAGCCGCGCCTTCTTTTCGCACCAGAAATTTTGTAGATTATTTCTCTTTAATATGTGACAACGATTAAATAAGAAAAAAATTTTTTTTCCAAAATTTCCGGTATGAAAAAGAGGCAGGGCTAAAAGTGTTCGTGAATAAATTATAAAAGTTGGCAACTCTGCTCTCAGGCATAAGAAATTTTTATCTTTATTGGTACCACTATTTGTTTACAATAATCTCAAACCTGTTTAATCTCAACACGTTACTATGAAAATACCGTACAGATTTCTGCATGAAATTAGTGGTGGTAAAAAAAGTGGAAATTTCTCATCTCTTAGTGTCCTGAAAAAAAGACTGAGGGTACGACCCCTGGGTATGATACTGTTAATGTTCTTCTTCAGTTGAAATGTTGCTGGAAATAATAAATGTAGATTGTAACACAGAATTATCAGAAAGGGAAATTTAGATACTAGAATTTCTATGTAGTAAAAAAAAAAAAAAATAATAATAATAATAAATCAATGGATAACAGCGATTTGTCAAGCCTAAAATTTAAAAATATTTTATTCATGAATTCATCAACCGTGAATATTCATTTTAAGTAAATTGGAGTGTAAAGAATGATATTTTTATGTACCAACTATGCGAAAAATACCAGAGCCGGTAAAAATTTAAATTTACTTAAAATTAAAAAGCCTAAAATTACCAATAAAAATAGTGGTATTCAAATTTTCCTTTGTGAGAACCCTGATTCTACAGCCAACTGAAAATATAGTTTAGAATTTAAAATAAAATGTTGTGTAACTCTTGTTTTTCTGATCAAATCTTATCATTACTTCATTCATTTATATGTATTTAAGAATGCGTTTTTATTAAACTGATTCTTTTCAGAGAATTCTTTGTTTTTGATATTTTAAGCTTTATACAAATTTCGAGAATTTTGAAACTGAAATTTTAGTATAAGAATAGTTTTCAGAATTTATATTTCATTTAATACTTAATATTCTATGAGCGTTCATCAAACTTTTCTCTGGTATCAGATACGTGAACAACATTTGGTTACTGCCATGATCTTGCATTGAGAATTTCAGAGAGTTATGTTATTTCATTTTTCAGTATGGAACAAAATGTTAAAACTTACATCATTCGTGAGAATTCTATTTTGTTATGATATATCGTAGATCTAACAAACCTTTAAAAATCTTTTATTATTATTGATAATGTCTCACAAAATAAACTATTGAAAATGTAGTTTACTGTGTGTTTTTTCTTAATTTGATGCTATTTAAAAGACTTTTATAACAAAAAGAACAAAAAAATATGCGGTTAGCATAGTTATTATTAAGCTTTCCAACTATACTCGTTGCGTCGATTAACCTTCAATGTATTTTGCCTAAGTGATCACACAATGGATAGACAGAAGTACAGAACTATAGACACATAGACTAATTAAATTCATAATAACTTTTAAACATTGTTGGAAAGTGTTAAAAATACTTAATACGAACGGAAATGCAATTCCATTAATTTTCTATTTTAGCCCTTAATGTATCTGAAAATTTTAGTGTAGCTCTGTAAATCTAAATACTAAGCATATCATTTTCTATAGAAAACACTTCTTTGAGTATTTGAACAATAAATGTCAATTTCGTTATGATTTGAGCAAAAGAAAGGTATTAAAATATGGTTTACATAAATAACTTTCATAGAACGCAATTGTTTAGAATTCTCTCGGATGTCTGTGTATACATGCCAGCGTTGGTATTTATTCCATTTGGAATAGGGAACATGCCATAGTGAATTTGAACAACATATATTAGTTTCAAGGCATTCCATGAATATTATCGGAGTTAAAGAGCGGACAGACAGACTTTTCAACTTTGTCGACAAGTGTTAATAGTTTTGTTTGTACGAAAAATATATTTGATAGTTTAAGCGCAGTAAAGAAAAAATGGCAATAATATATATCAATTAATGTATAAACTGGTCTAATTACTTTGATTTTTTTTAAAACACTGCATTAAAAAATAGTTTTAGCACATCATTTGTATAGTACAGTGCGTTGCATGAATATAAACGCACCTTTTTCAATAACCAGAAATAGAATTTTTAAAACTTTAAAAGAAGGAATGCGACTTACAGTTATTGCATATGACTAACAACTGAATGAGGTGCTTTGAGCACCTATGTTTAGGCTCATGCAAGCTTATGTAAATGAGTGTTTAAGCATTTTCTTATTTTTCACTGTTTTTCGTTTGCTGCGCGAAATTAAACGCACTCTGTATTTTGCGTTTAAAATTTAACAGAGCCACCGGAATTAAATTAAAACACAGATAGTCGTGTTGCTAAAGTTCTCTAAAAACAGTTTTAATGCGTAAGTGCAAAATTTACGGAGTTTGTTCAGGATGGCATGAGGGAAAACTTTGACAGTAGACGAGAGGATAAAAATCGACTGTATGCGTGGTAAAGGCTTTAGCAATCGTGATATTGGCCGCCGAATCGGAAGAAGTGAGAGTGTTGGGCGTTATATAAAGAAAGGAGCAAGTTACGGAAAAAAAGCGTATAAGAAACGAACAGGAAAGCTCACCAGTTACGACAAACGTCGAATATGCAACGCTGCAAAGAATAAGAATATTTCCTGTGCGAAGATAAAGGCTCAATACAAGCTGGGTTTTCATCGGACAGCCAAATGAAGAACTGTCAAAGGTGCAACATTCATTAAATTTAAGAAAATGAAGGCGGTACCACGCCTCGCTCAAAAGCACAAAGATATGCGGTTGAAATGGGCAAGAAAATGGATTCTATATCGACTAATTTGGGAAAAAGCCATGTTCTAATATGAAAAAAAAATTAATCTCGATGGCCCGGACGGATTTCATAGCTACTGGCACGATTTGAGAACCGAAGAAATGTACTGTTCAAAACGTCAATCTGGAGGTGGGTCTGTCATCGTGTGAGCAGCCATAGGTTTTAAAGGGACTTTCGAATTTGAGTTCAGGGAGAACACTATTTTTTCTGTAGATTATGTCCAGATGCTCACAAGGAACCTCCGCCGTCAAGTAGTCAAGAAAGCTGGAAAAAATTATCTTTTTCAGCAAGATTGTGCATCTGTACATACAGCACATATCGTGAAAAAGTGATTCCGTGACAGTAAAATTAAAGTTATGGATTGGCACTCAAAAACCCTCGATTTAAACATAACGGAGAACGTATGGGGTATTCTGGTTCACCGTGTTTACGTAAACAGAAGGCAGTTTAACACGAAAGATGAACTAAAATCGGCCATTCAATTAGCTTGGAAGAAAATCAGCTTGGATGACCTCATGCCACTATATCAGTCAATGCCAAGGCGTTTACTGGCTGTTCTAGAAGCCCATGGTGGCTTTACAAAGTATTAGATACACTATTTGTTACTCAGTTATTTATTTTTTACATGTGCGTTTAAATTCATGCAACGTGTATTTTTGTCATAAATTCAATAAAATTATTTTCTGAAAAATCATATTGGTCTTTCATTGTTTTGACTCTTTTTTTTTCCTTTCTTGAATCATACAGATACAGTTTGCATCAAGTGTCACCTATTCGTATTTTTTTAATTACACTTCTATACCATTCTAATTCTTAAAGCTAAGGTGCGTTTATATTCATGCAACGCACTGTATAACGTGTTAAAAATACCATGCAACTAAACTAATGAAGAGCACTTAGTTTCCTTTTATTCCTTTTTAATTCCAATTCTTTTTTATTTAAAATTTTAAATAAACTAAAAGCGTTTTCTGAGAATTTCCAATAAAATGTCATAAATAAATACCATTTAATTTCTTTTTCTGTTACATGATCATAAATTCCGTCATGGCTTTTAATTTTGACACATATAATTTTAATTTTTCTTCCTTAAAATTACATTTATTTGATAGGGGCATATACTTAACGCAGTCTTTGCTGGTCATAAGACACATTATATACTTAAAATCGATATGAAATAGAAAGTTATGAGTTTATTCAGCACTAAAAAATACCGTAACTCGTAAAATGTACAACGCTTAAAAAAAAAAAAAAAAAAAAAAAAAGAAAGAAAGAAAAAGTCTAATTTAACTGAATAATTAACTATGCTGAAAATTCCACGAGAATTTTTAAAAAGAAACTCTATATAAAAACGGCTATACATAAAACACGAAATATATTTGTTATAGTTTAAAAACTGATTAAAGCATTTAATAATTTTCCTTGGCGACTGTGCATTAAACCAAAACGTTTCTCACAATAAAAAGCAGGAGTAGATCCAGACCAAAATTGGGTCACATTTTTTCTAATCACTTCACAAAATTCTATATCATGAAATTGCCCTTTTCACAAATTTCCACTTTATATATTGCTGAACAATTGCTTAAAAGTGTAAATATTGTTTCTTTTTTGTTCCAGCATTGTAATAAGTATCGGGTTTTATTAGGATATGTTTATGTAAAATATTACTGTAGTGAATAAAAGGCTATAATTATGATTACTAAAAACAAAAGCGACATTCTATCCTTAGTATGATGTTCTTTTCCTAAAACTTTAATTTTCCCGTAACACATAAATTTATTTCACAAAAATAAGTTTGTTTCTACAAAATAATAGTGGCCCCCTTAAAAAAAAAAGTTCCATTTTATTATGATAGACGGCTATAATCCAAAAAATTTAGTTAAACTGTTAAACGAAACATGGCAGTTCTGAAACATATGTTTTGTGACAAGTTGTTTCAGGATTAATATTTCCTGTAATCTACAACTATTTCAATAAAATCTACCGAAATAATAGCGTGGAATGGTGACTAATAAAAACTTTTTAAGTAAACCCCATCATTTCATAAATTCATAATCATTTAATGAATCGAAAAAAAGCACTTGCCTTTTTTTTTTTTTTTTTTTTTACATGACGAAGGGTATTTCTCAATTATTTGAAACCGAAACAATTTTCGTTCTTTTCTGAAATTTATGGTGTTTGCTTGCAAAGATTTTTATTCATAACCTACAACTATATTTTAGTGTATGAGAATATAATGTATTTTTCTTCCATCGTCAAAGGGAGCACATAGGTTACAATCGAAGAACATTTTGGTAACTACATGGGAAGCACACGTTGAAAGGTTGTACTGGATTGCACACACACACACACACAAATTTTATAAGTGCTTGAATATAATTTTTGGTGCATTCTCTTATTTTGTTTTATGTATTGCAACGTTATGCTGTTATAATTTTGAAGTAAATTTTTAATATTTAAAAAATTGTTTTTTAAACAAAATGTTTCATCTATAGGTATATTATGTCCTAAATTATGATCCCATTTGCCAATTATTTAACTTAAAGTTAAAAATTTGCGACGATTTTCATTTTCTATTTATAGTTGAGGAATAAACATTTATTCATACTATTTCCTAAATAATTCTTCCTTGCATTTAAGTAAAAAACCTCACTAAACTCTTTTTGAAAAATTACTTATAATAAACTATTTTAAGTGCATAAAAATGAGAAAAGGGATTTAAATATTTTGTGTTCATATTGAAAGTGAGAATAAAATGTTTGTATTAAGCTTTAAAGTAGTAAATAAATTACATAAGCTTTAAATACAGAAATCTAAGAAAATCATTTTCTTTTAAAGTTTCTTTTAAAGAAAGACGTATTTATCAGTTCCAGATCATCGGACGGAAAAAAGTTTTAACAATTGAAAATAAATCCTTTCTATTGTAGAGATTAACAATGACTTTATACTAAAACTATTATTCAGTATTTAAATAACATTTTATTATGATTAAAAAGAAAGAAATATTTGACGTATTGTTTTCAAATTATTGTCTGATATGAAAATATACTAGAGCATTACATCCAAGTTAATTTTAATATGAATTGTGTATTTTAATAGAATTTTGAAATTAAATGAGGATTAATATGAGCTTAACATGCTTCTAATCTATAATACTGACGTACAATCCATATTCTAATATTGACGTTATTCCTTTAGTAGGTTCAATAAATTTAAATAATTGGTTGGATAAAATTGCATAGAATGTACTTCATATCATTAATTGTTTTGAATAAGTTTTAATATATTATAAATTCTTCAACCTTTACAATAATTAATGGTGTGATGTAAATTATCAGATGTTATAAAATTAATTTACTCATAAAAATATAAGTAAATATCCTACATAAATAAAATTATAAATAAATTTGTAGCATCTTCAAAGTAGTTTTTAATGTAATAAAATAAATACTTTGTCATGTGAATAATATGTTAAATTTGGATTCAACACTGCATGTTTTTTTTTCTTTCTTCTTCTTCTTTTTTTATTTGATATATATATATTCTGTAATAATAACAGGAGACTTGGCGTTGGAATATTAAAACCTGAATAAACTACTACGTCAGAAACGCCAAAAAAAAATATTTGCGATGCATACAGCTGTTTCGATAGCCTTAAGCGTACTGCCTTCAGTGCAAAAAGAATTCTGAATCTGGAGAAGTGCTCGTGTATAAAGGAGAGTATATAGGAGAGCTCGTATATATACTAAATTCGGTCCCTCTCCCATATATACGAGCACTTCTCCAGATTCAGAATTCTTTTTGCACTGAAGACGTAACGCTTAAGGCTACCGAAACAGCTGTATGCATCGCAAATATTTTTCTTTTGGAGTTTCTGACGTAGTAGTTTATTCGGGTTTAATATATATTCTGTTTTTAGGGCGTGTGCAGTTTTTCCCAAAACAATTGATGAAAAATTTATGATCAGTTTCGTATAGGATGAAGTGGGATAAGTGTAATCACGGTTTAACAATAAGCTTACCTAGACTAAGCTGAAGTTGGACTAAATAGTCATCATATACAAGGTGTCCCTAAATTCATAGGACAAACTTTTAGATCAGGTAAAGCACGTATAAGGAAGCCATTTTTGTGTAACAATAAGGGGTGGGGAATGAAAAGTGTAGGCGAGAAAACAAAAAATGCTCTTTAAAATGTTAAAAAGAGAGAGAGAGAGAGAGAGTGAAAGAAAAGTAAAAAAATCACATATAGTCTATACTAAAGCTGTGCCTTTGTATTTATCATATATATTTCGTTTGTGCGTGTGTGTGTCACTGAACTCCTTCTAAACGGCTGGACCGAGTTTAATGAAATTTTTTGTGTGTCTTCAGGTGGATTCGAGAATGGTTTAGATTTACAATTCAGTCCAATTTAAATTGTTTATTTAATTAATTTATCACTTATAAATTGTTGTTGATTTTGGAATGTTTCACATTGGATCCGGCAGACTGCGCTACGATCGTAGTATGGAATATTCAATAATACGCAAGCGAAGTGATGACGTCACTGGCCGTCCGTGGATGCAAGAAAAATATTTCCTATGTTAATCGCCTATTGGATTTTTTGTAAAAAATTACTAAATATCGAGGAAAATTATTTCCCGATTTTAATCCCCATATTTCGGTATAGATATGTATTAGTTATCATGTGCATGCGTTAGATTGAGTTGTTTTTGCTGTAAAATTGATAAAATTTGAATTTTTAATCTCAAAACTCTGTCATCCTTGGCGGAAAAAAAAAATATCGCTATATCATCTGGCGAACATATTTAATTTCTTTCAAAAATAATGGTTATTTCAACAACTTATATTAAGAGAGTAATGAATAATATGAAACAATTTCGTACAATACATATTACGAAAATATACATCTGGCATGTATATTTTCCTATTACGTTTTTGATCGCCAAATACAAAAAACGCCAAGAAAGACAGAGTTTTGAAACTTAAAATTAAAATTTTGTCAATTTGAGAGCAAAATAACTCAATTTAACACATGCGTACGATAACTAATACATATCTATACCCAAATACGGGGATTAAAATCGAGAAATAATTTTCTTCGATTTTTAATAATTTTTTATAAAAAATCCAATGGGAGATTAACATAGGAAATCTTTTTCTTGCATCCACTGACGGTCAGTGACGTCACACTTCGCTTGCGTATATTCTATTGTAATTCCAGTTTGTCCCGACAGTTGGTGCTGCGATCAAATTCAGGAAAATATTTTGTAACTTCGTGTTATTATTGTTATACAAAAAATTGTGTCCTAATTGAAAATTACATCAAGATGTAATTAGTGTTTGAAGAGTTTTGAAGTGTGCATGAAAAACTATACATTTTGCAAATTTAGAGCGGAATTGGAGCGAGTATTTTATATAATTTTCTATCAAATTTACACGCGCGTTGATTAACAACCACCCTAACCTACAAATTTATTTGTGTAGCTAATTTATTATATTTTATTTATTTATTTTTTGTATGAAACACTTTTAGTATCGGATCCCTTTGGCAAAATTTGAAATTTGGCACCGAAGTAGCTCGGACGCTTCTCGCCAAGATCTTTAGTTCCACAATTGAGATAGCCATTTCAATTCATCGCAAAAATGGCTTAAAATATTTAAAGTCACCAAAGGGGACCATACTTTTGTGCGTGTATGTCACTGATATTTTATTTATTTATTTTTTGTATGGAACACCTTTAATATTGCATCCCTTTGGAATAATTTGAAATTTGACACCGAAGTAGCTCGGACGCTTCTCGCGAAGATCTTTAGCCATTTGAGAGCCATTTCAATTCATCGCAAAAATGGCTTAAAATATTTAAAGTCACCAAAGAGGTCCCAATTTGTGGCTTAGATTTAGAAAATCCGTGCCTTTCTCACTGCCAATTATATGTTGCGTGTTCCAGGGTTGGAAAACCTTCGAATTTGTTTGTGTATACTCCTCAAGGATTAATCAAAAATATTGTACGTCCAATGGCATTACGATAAATTAAGTTTTTGTAGATTAAAAAAATATACCTGTTATAAAATAAATTGAGTTTTAACTTTTTCACCTTAACGAGTTTAAGTTTTCAATTAATATGAACTCTACATTTCACTTCGCTCATACTATACACATACTCACATGCATCGATTGATTGAATTGTGATAAATGTACATGTAATGATATTAGATATTGTAATAACTTTTTGATAAAAATTTTCATCAAATCGCTCCAGATTGTTACAGCTTATTAAAAAAAGACGGAATTTTTATGTGAAATTCGTTGCTATCAGAGATTCTCTCATAAATTGAAATATTTGCCATATGGAATAAATTTTTGTGCTGTTCGACATTCAGCGGAGGTTTTAAATAACAAGTAGCAAGAAGCAAGTAGCAAAAATTTCGGTAATTATGTCTTTTACGTTATAATCGGAATTCACAGTCACCGTTCACAGCGCTCCATACCTGTTTCACTTATATACCACATCCTTACACACTTACAATAAGTTAGTTATTTTTTTCTAGCAAAATATTCTCTAGAAATAATTTATATAACAAAACAACGTTTGTCGGGTCAGCTAGTATATATATATATGTATGCTAGTATATATATATATGTCAGCTAGTATATACATATATATATATATATATATATATACATTCACAAAATATTACATATTGAGCGACAAAACTTTTCGTTATCAATAAAATAGCATCATCAGGTGTAGTTGAATGTACAATTTTAACTAATGGTGCTATTTTAATAATAACGGGAAGTTTTGTGTCTCAGAATGTAATATTTTAATTTTTTAAACTTTTACATAAAGACATTTTTGTGATTTACATGTGTGAAAGTGATTTTTAACTTTTTAGTGACACCAGTGTGGTTATACTTGTCTCAAGAATCTATCTGCAGCACAGTTTTTTTCTTTTAATTCGCTTTTTCAGTTATGTTTCTTAATTTTAAATGAAACCTAAAATTCTAATACTATTTTTTAAGATTTTTTGGAGTGTTACGAAGTTTAAGATTTGTAGTATTAAGACTTCATAACTCTATAACGGGTTAAGATATTAAGGAAAAAAAAAATAATAATCAGTTTTATTAACGTTTTCACTATCTGTTCACTTGCCTTATATTTTTACTTTAAAGTACTGTGTATGCGTATTTAGGCTTCTGTGTATGTGTATTAGGTTTGGGGCAAACAAAACCTTGAAACACAAAATTTTCATTCTATTTTTTTTTTTTTTAAGTTGCACATCATTAAGTTATATATATATATACATAAGTTCATACTTTTTGAAGGCCAGTAATAGTTTATGCTTAAAAAATTGCCAGAAGTGTAACAGTAATGGAACAAAATAAGGTCAAAATCGAATTATGCCAAAATGTTATTACACTTATCCTACTTCACCCTACTTTCATTAAACTAACGTAAATCTCAGTTTCTCTGGAATAATATACATGGATTTTTATTTTATTTTATTTTAAAAAATACAAATATTTGTAAGTCTGCTTCTTTCATATTGCAGTTAAATGTAACTTTAATTTCTATTCTAGTTTTGAGCAAATTTTTCATATGAATTCCACTTTAAGCAACATGCATATGCTGTTTAAACTTCTTTTCATATTCATAAATATAATATTATTTTTTATAATAATTAGTTAAGCTATTTCAACTTATGTTAACTTTATGAAATTAAATTTTAAAAGAATAATACTCTAGAGATATGTATCTTATTCGTGTGGAATTTTGTATGAAATAGTTCATAAAACAAAATATTTGGAGGTGAAACTTATTTGGTAAAAAAAAAAAAAAAAGAAAAGGAAAAAAGGAATAATCTGGTGTGTCACTAACACGACTTGTTCTTACCCTGCATTTCAATACTATAAAGATAAATTGCAGACTAAGTAATAAGACCAATAAGGTAAAATAATAAGTTTCAATTTACTTAAAAAAAAAAACTGAAATAGAGGTTTAGAAACAGTTTTATTTCACAAACAAATTTGTATTGGGGGGGGGGGGGGAGGGGGTCTACCGTCCTCTCAATTATGTGCACATTTATTTGTAAAAAATAAATCAAGGCTGTTATTAATTTGCCCTGAAACTTATCCATATTGATGAAACATTTAAAGTAAGTTAATACGAACTTCAAAATGCCAAATTTGAATATACTGCAGTTATCATTATTTTTTAAGTTATGCTGATAACATATATGCATACAGATCAACCGCTAAAAGTTGAGGTTTCATAATCAGGGTTTCTCAAAACATGATATTATGCAATATATATATATATATATATATAGGTGAAAATAAAACTTCAAAAATACTTTGTTTACAGTATGGGTATAAATAATTAATTTTCCTTCTTGAGCAGTGTTCGTCGACATTGTAAAATGCAGCAAAATATACTTCCATCAATTACATTCAATGGATAAGAACGTTTAGTTTAATTTTGGGTAGCTCTGTACATTATCTATAAACTAAATGCACATCACACGGTGCATTTAAACGTAGTTTATATGAAAAACATCTAACACATAATTAAATACACCAAGTATAGCCCCAATTTACCTAAATACTTTGAGTAGCCCCGTAAACGACTGATAGATGATTCCTATACCACAATCTACATAAAACATGTTTTTATGCATTTTAAAAAAATATGTTAATTCCATTTTGTTTAGAGCTTCCTGTAGATGTTACACTGTACTTACCAGAAATTTCATTCATAGACGTAATGTATTCCAATTCTCTTGGATGTTTTTGTACACGAACTGCTTGCTTGATATCAACGAAAATTTTTAGCATCACTAAATGATTCACATTTGGAATACCGAGTTTGGACTTCCTGCTCCTATTTGTTCTTCAGGTATGATGATAACACACATACACACACACACAGAGAGAGAGAGAGAGAGAGAGAGAGAGAGAGAGAGAGAAAGAGAGAGAGAGAGAGAGAGAGAGAGAGAGAGAGAGAGAGAGAGAGATCAACAGCTAAAAAAATATTTTTCCGATTCAGGGGACCCTAAAATGTGTAAATATAACAAAAACTAAATTTCGAATATTTGCCCCCCTCCCCCCCCTCAATAAAAAAAAAAAAAAAAGAAAAAAAAATAATCTTTCTCTACCATATATATGGTTAAGAGAAAGTAAAAATGTTATTTTTTATTAAATTTCTCTCATATGATAAAACAAAAATATTAAGATGAACGAAACAAGTAAATTGTTGCTACGAAAGCGGATTTATAACTAAACAATCTTAAAAAATTTGAGCATAACTGCTTTTTTAAGCGATTTTAAAATTCTTTACTCCTGCATGGTTACATACAATTCAATGTAAAACAACAAATTTACATATATTCACGTACATAGTTTGTTTTCTTTTACATATTAGTTTTAAAAAAGAAATCGTTTTCGAAACATCATAGGTTGCGAATAACGCAACAATAACCAACGCTTTCTCCTATTAGATCTGAAGACAGATGCAAACAATCCGTACTGTATAACATGGTGGCCTGATTGAGAGGTACTTGCCTTTGAATCCATCGGTACTCTGCTCTAATTTAGGAAATTTTCCATGTAAAAGTTATTAATGTTTTAATTATGCATTAGGGTATTGTAAAATGTTTTTTTTTTAAACAGAAAAGCACAATCCCACGCAACCTATATTATTTTTTATTAATGAAATATATTTACTGCAGTCAGTAATGGCTACCTAATCAAAAAACAGAGTGATCAAAGATGGCGAAATTTCAGACACTTGACATGTGTGAAACGATGTGCATTTAAGACACTTTAAATGTCTGAAATAAATAAGACATTTTTATACATCTTAAAATTGAACACCCCATTTCAATCACAATTTATGTCTAAACTTCAGACACTTGTATTTACAATTGTAATAATAAGATAATAAAGAAAATATTTAAATCCTACACAGGTGCTATGTTTTTTTATAAAAGATTCCTCGCATTAATGAATATATTTGTATGCTTACTTTAGTAATATTTCTAATAAATGAAAAACTTCTGAAATTTTCTCGCTTATAAGCACAGTTATTATTTTCTATTACATCGCCTCTCCATTAACCAACATTTTGAATTTTAGGTAATAGTTGAAATTTAAGCTTCGGCTTTTGTTTAAATGTGTTTCAAGAAGTTTCGTTTGGTAGTAATTTAAGTTCTAAGAGTTTTCTTACGTACAATTCAGTAAGTTTCTCACTTTCATATAAAATAGAATGCATTAAACTATTTAAAGTGATATTTTAAGAAACTTTATACTGGAGAAAGTTATGAATTGTAAATATTTAAAAGAGTTTTAGTAGTTTATATATGCCATGAAACTGCGAACGAAATAAATCCAAAGTTCAATGATATTTCATTTTCTTTATGTTTAATGCATTGATTAATGAAGAGACTATTTATCAATAGATTATACATAAAATAACCTTCATCAGTTTCTATAATGCACGTTAAATTATTTTACATTTTTGAAAACCAGTTGGCTAAAGTAAATTATATAAGGCTTAAGACAAAGCAGGAATATTTGATTTATGAAAACTTTTGTTTAACACAATTTCTTGTTATTAAAATTCGAGTTGCAGAGTCAGTACATCTTTCCATGCATGGTTATATTCATATATAAAATCAGTGCTTGATTTAAGGGAAAAAAACTGTACCATTTAAAACTATTTTTTGTGTTGCAAGAAAAATTAGTGAATTTTCAGAAAAACAATGCATGTTATGGCATTGGTGCCATTTTTCTTAATCGTAGAGTATTTCTATGAGGTATTAAAATTGGAAACACTATGTATTTAACACTTAAATTGTAAATTTATTGATATTTTAAAATAAATATTTTATTGAAAATACATTAAATGTATGAGCATTTTTAATGAAAATGAAAATTACATGACACCTGCTCATATTCCTTAATTTTTTCGGTATGTCTTTCATAATATATAATTACATGTATTATCCATCTAATTTTTGGCAATATAGTGACTAGTTCAGTCGGTAACAAAAGTGTTCGAACACTAGCAAAAATTCCTACATATAAAAACTACACTTAATACTTTTTTGTTAAATAAATCCTTATTGAATCTTGTTCTTAGACTGACTAAGAACAGAATTTAACATGGATTTATTCAACAAAACAGTATTAAGTGTACCTTTTTACATAGGAATTTTTGCTAGTGTTCGGACACTTTTGTTACCGACTGTATACTGCTTGTTAACATAAGCACCCTTTTACTGGTGCTAAATATTTAAATAGCACTACTAAAATGATGCACATAGAGCACCAAATGTCTTAAAATATTGGTTGTTGCTAATTTTTTCTAATTTGCACCTTTTTAGCGTGAAACATTGAACTATTACTTTTAACTGTGTGTACCACAATTTTTTCTACTTTTTAGAGTAAAAAAAAAAGATAATGAAGTAATAGGGAAAATGCGGGGAAAAAAGGGCTTTGGTAAAAAAATTGCAATAGTTGAGAACACATTACTGTATTCGTAAGTTTTTGATTTCTTTTTTCTTTTTTTAATTTGTGACTATTTTTAAGGGTAACACTATGCTGCTAAAACGTTAGGACTATTAAGATTTTTGTGGTATGATTATTATTTATGTTGAATTTAAAAATATAGAAAATACAGTCCGTGCACCACTTTAATAGCAAACAACGTTCGTACCGTAAAAAAAAGAAAAAAAAAAAAAAAAAATCGTTTTCTACAAAATACGTCCCTTTAAAAATTTCACGTTGTATTTAACCAAATTTCGGTATAGCTGTAACTGTAACCATTAAACTGTCATATATCTTATCATGATTTAGCATTTTATGTATAAAATTATCTTAATTGTGAATAGTAATGATAATCACGATAAAATACTTCATCGTGTTATGGTTGCAGTTACAGAATGTTAAAAAATAAATAAATAAAATGTACCCTTTAAAACTATATATTGTGTTGCAAGAAAATTCGTAAACTTTGAGAATAATTACAGCCCAAGTTATGACATTTGTGGTATTTAATATATATATATATATATATATATATATATATATATATTATTGTAGAGTATTTCTACGATGGATTAACGTCGGAAACACAATATACAGTCGGCAGCAAAAGTATCCGAGACTAGCAATAATCCCTGTCTAAAAAAAGTACCCTTAATACTGCTTTGTTAAATAAATCCTTGTTGAGTCATGTTCTTAGTCAGTGTTAAGAACATGATTCGACAAGGATTTTTAACAAAATAGTATTAAGTGTACTTTTTGATATCGGAAATATTGGCTAGTGCTCGGATACTTTTGCTGCCGACTATATTTAACACTTGAGATGTAAATTTATTTATATTATAAAATAAATATTTTGTGGAAAACACATGAAATGTATGCAAATTGTTAATGGAAATGCAAATTATACTACACCTGCTCATATTCCTTTACTTTTTTCTATATGTCTGTACTACTATATATAACTGCATGTATTGTCATCTTATCTTTGGCACATAAATACTTCAGTTTATTCTGCTTTTTAAACTGAGAAAAGAGATAATGAAATAATAGAAAATATGGAAAAGGAAGATCTTTGGTTAAAAAAAAAAAAAAAAAAAAAAATCTCAATATTTCATGAAAATTTACTATATTCGTACCATTTTGATAGTTTTTGTTTTTGTTTTTACTTTATGGCTATTTCTAAGGTTAACGTTATGATGGTAAGATATTACAACGATAAAGATTTCTGTTTTATGAGTATTTTAGGGTTGAATTTTTAAAAATACAATCTGTACACTGTTTTAATTGCCAAATGCCATTTGTGCTATTAAAAAAATCTACTAAATACATCCACTTTAAAATTTTACTTTGTATTTAACTAAATTTCTGTGTCCAAAGTAACTGCAACCATAACTAAAGTAACTAACTAAGTTTAACTAAAGTAACTGCAACCATAAAATTGTGTATTATTTTATCATGATTTAGCGTTTTACATGCAGATATAAAAATTGCAGATACGTAAAAAAAAAAAAAAAAGAAAAGAAAAGAAAAGAAAAGAAAAAAGTATAATTTCAAAAGAAACGTTTATTATTCCCATGTTATTACTACAAATGATGTGATGATTCAGTAAGCATTGTTTACAGCATTAACGTGAAACTTACAATATGGTGTATTGTATTTGTCCTTTACAAAATGACATAAATAAATGACTAATTAACAGCATATGTATCCATATTGATTGTATTCTTGTTTCGATGCTATAATAACGTTGCTCAGATTTTTCGCCTACACTATGTCCTTTATGAGTCTTTCCATGTAAAATCAACACAATAAAAACCCAGCATTTTGAACCTGACTCCCTCATATTTTTATAAAATTGGGCTCATTTATTCGTCCTATTAAGAAAGGAATATATATCAATTAATTAGGCTCTACCTTTTTTAGTTTTTGATATACAGGGCTGCAAAAATGGGTAAAAAATGCAAATTTCCGAAATTCTTCTACTACAAATGTACCCATATTTTCTTTCCTAATTAACATAGAGATAAATGATTGGCATCATTAGAAAGCTTATAATACAGGCTTACAAATGATGTATCACAAGTATATA
Organism: Salticus scenicus; assembly: GCA_963930645.1. NCBI lineage: Eukaryota > Metazoa > Arthropoda > Arachnida > Araneae > Salticidae > Salticus > Salticus scenicus. The sequence continues at coordinate 129,018,177 of OZ005648.1, read as the reverse complement.
TTTTTAAATTTTTGCACTTTAAGGTCAATCCTTTTGTCCTTTGACCTCCATTATCTCAAAAAGTACGCATTTAATTTTCTTTTAAAAATTATATGATATTTTTACAATTATTATCTATAACTATTGCAAATTTCTTTATGAGACGATGATGGGATGCTGAGTTATAAATTAATATGCAACTATAAATCAGTATTTTCATGATATCATAACATAAGGTTTACGCATATTTTGTTTAAAGTATAAAATTGGTATCATTAGAAAACTTATAAATATAGGCTTTTAAATGATATATCACATGTATATATTTAAAAAAAATTTCATTTTAAGCTAAAACATTTTGACATTTGACCTTCCATATATCAAAAAGTACATATTTAATTTCCTTTTAAAAAATATATGTTATTCTTACGTTTATTATCTATAATTAATGTAAGTTTAAAAATGGTACGGCCACTGAGTTATAAATTAAAATGCAACTCTACTAATATTTCCATATTAACATAACGTACGTTTTACAAAAAAAAAAAAAAAAAAAAAAAAAGGACATTCCATGTTGAAACTTACAGCAATTATAGATAATAAACATAATAATAACATGTAATTTTTAAATGAAAATTAAATGTGTACTTTTTGAGATATTGAAGTTTAAAGGTCAAAATATTTTACCTTAAAATGAAAACATGAAAAAAAATATATATATATATATATATATATATATGTGATATATCATTTTTAAAAGCCTATATTATAAGCTTTCTAATGAAACCAATCTAAGTTAATTAGGGAACAAAATATGCGTAAACCTTACGTTATGATATTATGAAAATACTGATGGAAGGTTGCATTTTAATTCATAACTCAACATCCCATGGTCTTCCCATGTTGAAATTTACAATATTTATAGATAATAAGAATAAATTAACATTTATTTTTTAAAAGAAAATTAAATATGTATTTTTTGAGATATTGGAGGTCAAAGGTTAAAATAAGTTTAACATGATTTTTTAAAAAAAATATATACATGTGATATATAATTTGCAAGCCTGTTTTATAAGCTTTCTAATGATACCAATCGTTTATCTCTAAGTTAATTAGGATAGAAAATATGGGTACATTTATAGTAGAATAATGCATTTTTTACCCATTTTTGCAGCCCTATATATCAAAAACTAAAAGATATAGGGACTTATTAATTGGTATAAATTCATTTCTAAGTAGAACAAATAAATGAACCCAATTTCATAAAAATCTGAGGGGGTCAGGTTTCTGCTGTGTCGATTTGACATGGAATGGATGACTCTTATATAACCGATAGGAAAAAACACGGTGAGTTAAGCGATCAATTAATGTTTGCATTGTTCGCATTTCTATAATTAAACTGAAAAACCAGTTCAAGAAATGTATTATTTCTTTATGATTATTCTTATAGCCTGCAAGTATAAAATTTCGAAATGTTCTGAGTCTGCATTTGAAGTTTGTCGACTTTACTTGCTGTGAATAGCAAAGTATAAGCTTTTAATTTTGAATAGTTATTTTTTACTCATTGTATATGCAATACTTGATACCTACCGATTAACAGCGAGCGTCTTTATCACTAGACAATGGAGAAGCAACAATCTTTACGCATGTCTAATTACAACACTTTTAAAAATTTTAAATAAAAATAAAAATTGATATTTTGTCGTAAAACTATCTTAAACTGTAATTAAATTATTCTTATGACATTGCATTTAATTCTAGAGATATCTATCAGAAAACGCATGTCTTACCTCCCACATTCTCTATACCAATGAAAACAGAATGACATTTTCTTTAGAATTAATAATGTTTCCCAATAACACTGTTACGTATATAACCGTAACTTTCTCTGTTTATGCAATAAGTGTTTCAAACATTTCTCGCAAGACACGAAATTGATCGAATTCTCTTAAATATTGTAGAACTTCTAGGCATCGTTGAGTATCGACTACCGAAATAGCGCTCAATAAATTTCTCCATATCTGCAACCGAATTTAGAACAACCGGAATAAACATTCTTTAAATAACTCTTGATCTTTTACTTCGAATTGCCAATGAATGAAATAGTTTATTTTAAGTTTTATGGGCTTTTTTAGCTTTTTGTATATTTTGAACGGAGTGTAGAATTATCCTTAAGACGAGGTAAAAGTATTTTTTCAGTTTCACGAAAATAATTTTTATGTATAGAATATTGATCGCACATGTTTGTCACCATTAAAAGCGGAATAGTTATTTATTTTTCTATTAAAAAAAAAAAAAAAAAAAAAAAAAAAAACATAAAATTATAGAATACATTCCTGTATTGAATTCCTTAATACTTTAATGAAATTATTTACGTGTTTCTTTTAAATAAATGTTAAAGCGTTATTAGATACATTTTGAATAATTATTCTGTATCTCAAACTATTTATTATGAGTTGTTAAATGTAAGTATGTCTGTCTTACTTATAACATCGTATGCAGTTTAATTATGTTCTAAGTTCTTAAAACATTATTTTTTTACTTTTATTAGTCTTATTAAAAAGTATCAAATGAACTTTAGTTTTATCTTTTAGCTCCTCATTCTATTTCCCATTTCTATTTGCCTTTTTCTTAGTTATTCTTGGCTTTTATTATTAAGGAAATAGCCGGCTTTCTTCCGCCCTAGTGGTGGATATTTCCAAATATTATTATTATTATTATTATTTATTATAATCATTTAAACTATTTTTTTAGATTTCCCCCTTTAATTTAACTTAAGGTAATGAACATAATCTCGTGGTGTTTAGCAAGGTCAAGACAGAAAATCGCCAAATTGCCAAGCGGCAGTGCTTACACAGTATTATATCTATTGTTTTAATAAGCTTCTTTTGTACTATTTATTTCAAATCACGGGTAAATTTTTTTTCTATGCATTATTGCAATTGTGACGTCCTTTTCTTTTATTAAATCATCGTTCTTCCTTTATTTTATTCATTCCTAAAAAGTAAGGATAAAAGTTTATGTATTGTATTATTTCAATACATTTTTGTAGGAATGACGACAGTTTCGAGTGTTACATTCGGGAACTTGGATTTTTATTCTCAAGGAGATTGTTGTGATTGTACAATTTTGCATAATGGTTCTTTTTTTAAACAGTGATGTTTGATTCTGAACAACACATTTTAGAGCGCAATATTTATTTAAGTGTTCTACCATCTTTGAAAAATTTTTGATGAGATTGTGAATCATCTTGTATGTGAAACACTATTAATTGTTTGAATGATCATTATCTCAAATTTATATTTTCCATATGCAGCTAAAATTTACGTAGCAGCTTTTTAATAATATTCCGATAAAGTTCCTTTTTACTTTCTCTTACCCATAAGGTAGAGAAAGTATTGTTTTTAGGTCAAATTTTCGAACGCGAGATTTTGTTATATTTACACGTTTTGAGGTCCCCTGAATACGAAAATCATGTTTTTAGCAAATGGTCTGTGTGTATGTCTGTGTGTGTGTCTGTGTGTGTGTCTGTCTGTTATCAGCATATCTCAAAAACAAATTATGGCAGAAAGTTCAAACTTGGTATTCTAAATGTGTATCATATAGGGATGCTACAGTAAACTTTTCGTTAAGATCAAGCAAATGGTTCGTGTACAGGGACAATCAAGAGAATTTTAATACATTACGTCTATGGGGGAAATTGCAGGTAAGTAGAGTTTAACGTCTATAGATTGCAGTAAACCAAATGAAACAAATATATATTTTTTGTAATAGAGATAGTTAACTGGGAAAAAAATCTTGTGTATGTAGGAGCCTCGCCTCCCCCCCTAGGGGGGAGGTCCCCCCTCGAGGGGAGTAAATTTTCATGATGGGTATCTTTCAAAAGAGCTCGCTAATACCTTTAAAACGAATGGTTGAACCATCGATCTGCGATAATTTAAAACAAAGTTATCGATTTTTTTTACTTTTAAAGAAAAAAAAAACTTAGAAAAAAACTCGTATTTTTACTTTCTTTTACCATAAGCTAGAGAAAGTATTGTTTTTGGGTCAAATTTTCGAACGCGAGATTTTGTTATATTTACACGTTTTGAGGTCTCCGGAATACGAAAATCATGTTTTTAGCAAATGGTCTGTGTGTGTGTCTGTGTGTATGTCTGTGTGTCTGTGGGTGTTTCTATCTGTTATCAGCATATCTCAAGAACAAATAGTAGCAGACATTCCAAACTTGGTATTCTAAATGTGTATCATATATAGATGCTACAGTAAGCTTTTCGTTAAGATCAAGCAAATGATTCGTGTACAGGGACAATCAAGAGAATTCTGATACATTACGTCTATGGGGGAAATTGCAGGTAAGTAGAGTTTAACGTCTATAGACTGCACTAAACCAAATGAAACGAATATATATATTTTGTAATAGAGATAGTCAACTGGGAAAATTTTTTTGTGTATGTAGGAGCCTCGCCTCCCCCCTGGGGGGGGGAGTCCCCCCTCGAGGGGAGTAAATTTTCAGGATGGATATCTTTCAAAAGAGCTCGCCAATACCTTTAAAACGAATGGTTGAACCATCGATCTGCGATAATTTAAAACAAAGTTATCGATTTTTTTTACTTTTAACGAAAAAAAAATTAGAAAAAAATCGTATTTTTTGAAGTGAAAACTTCTTTAGGTGCGTTGAGCACTTTTGGGTGAACAAAAATCATTGAATTCGCGTCATCGTCAGCAAACCCTTTCCATCCTTGTATGATACAAAAAATGTATCATACAATTAACTTGCTAATGTGAAGTGTTAATAATTATATACTGTATATTGTTTTAAAATCTGGTGCGGCTCTACACGACTTCTCTTATCTCCGGGCACTGTCTCTATTGCAATTAGACCTCACAAAACCGTGAGAAAGCCCAAAGCTGCCATTTTTCTCACGTTTTTACAATCTGGTGCGGCTCTACACGACTTCTCTCATCTCCGGACACTGTCTCTTAAAGATTGCAGCCGGAAACGTTGCAGTTAGATCTCACAAAACCGTGAGAAAGCCCAAAGCTGCCATTTTTCTCACGTTTTTACAATCTGGTGCGGCTCTACACGACTTCTCTCATCTCCGGACACTGTCTCTTAAAGATTGCAGCCGGAAACGTTGCAGTTAGACCTCACAAAACCGTGAGAAAGCCCAAAGCCGCAATTTTTCTCACGTTTTTACAATCTGGTGCGGCTCTACACGACTTCTCTCATCTCCGGACACTGTCTCTATTGCAGTTAGACCTCTCAAAACACTGAGAAAGGCCAAAGCCGTCCTTTTTCTCACGTTTTTACAATCTGGTGCGGCTCTACACGACTTCTCTCATCTCCGGACACTGTCTCTTAAAGGTTGCAGCCGGAAACGTTGCAGTTAGACTTCACAGAACCATGAGAAAGACCAAAACCACCATTTTTCTCACGTTTTTAAAATCTGGTGCGGCTCTACACGACTTCTCTCGTCTCCGGACACTGTCTCTTAAAGATTGCAGCCGGAAACATTCCAGTTAGACCTCACAAAACCGTGATAAAGGCCAAAGCCGCCATTTTTCTCACGTTTTTACAATCTAGTGCGGCTCTACACCAATTCTCTCATCTTTGGACACTGTCTCTATTGCAGTTAGCGCATTAAATAAAATTGTAATATAATTTTTGTAGTAATAGTTTATATTAATGAATAAAAAAACACTTCATTTAAAAGTATTTCCTACACAATAAAAAATTTCCTGATGATTCAAGAAATACACACGTAATTGTTCACGTTTTCACTTCTGTCGGCACTCCCGAAGTGCAATTTTTTTTTTTTTTTTTTTTTTTTTTTTAAATACTGAGAATAAAATGGACTTTTTTTGGATATTTAGTGTTATACTACTTCTCTAATATGGAAATCGTCTATATTATCATAAAAGATAATTTTTTTAAATAATAATTTTAATAAATTATTTTTTAAAAACAGAATTATTTTTTAATAACCGAATTAAATTTTATATAAATCTAGGTGCATTATTGAAACGGCAGATTGAGGGGGGCGGTAGCCCCCCTCAGACAGAATTAATTATCATATAAAACTCTTCCGAAGCCTAATTTGAATTGTTTGACATAGGTTTACATATCATCGTTATCTTACCTCTTAATCTCCAACCTGTATTTATAGTATTAAATTTCAGGGTAAGAGAAAGTCGTGTGAGTGACACACCAGATTATTTTACTTTCCGAACATATATATGTAAGGAAAGTATTGTACAGTCGGCGGCAAAATTATTGAAACACTAGCAATAATTCCTATTTAAAAGGTGGGCACCTAACACTGTTTTGTTTAGTAAATATTTGTCAGTCATGGCTTTAGTCTTATGCTGGTTATAAAAAAGTAAGTTGATGATAAAAATTAGTGTTCAAGCTTATATATATATATATATATATATATATATATATATATATATATATATATATATATATGAAAAATGTAGAAGTGTGCTTTAATAATTTTGCTGCCGACTGTAAACGTACAAAATTTCTACTTTGAGATTTTGGAGTATCTATATGTTTTGAGGCCACTTGAGTTCATTTTTGCTTTTTTTATGTATGCAACTGTTTGTGATTGAGCACGACATCGTCTAAACGCTTTGTACAAATGAGCTGAAAGTTGGTACGTATGTCATATAGGTCACCGTAGCACGAACTGTACAAATTTCGGTGAATCTAGCACTTATAGTTTTTTTTTTTTTTTTTTTTTTTTTTTTTACTGGGACACAAAGAACAATTCTCTGTCATTATAGACTAAGAGATAAAAATACTTAAAGTGTCTAAACACCTTATTGGAATAAAATGAATTTTTTTTTACATGTTACAGGTCACCGTCGCATGAACTGTATAGATTTTAGTGAACTTTGCATTTACAGCTTTTTTTTTATAGGGACACAAGGAAAAGTTCTTTATCGTTATGACCTGTGGCCTCAAATTATTTGAAGTGTAAGAGCGTTCAATTAAACAACATACTATATAGAGAAAAATACTAAATTGTTTATTTAACAGCTTCTCTTACTTTCTATTACTTTAAACAACCGTTAATAACTTAATGTTCGGAAAATCGAGTGGAGTCACTCCAGATTTTTTAATTATTGGCATCTCACACAGGAATATCATTAAATGGTAGTCAATGTAAATGTTATATATATGCTTGATTATTAAGTAATAATATGTTAAAAAATTAAAAACTTAAAAAAAAAAAAAACCTGTTTTTATTTTTATTTATTTATTTATTTATTTTTAGGACTGAGGACTATTAGTCTCAATTTGCGGATTTTTATGATGCCAGTTTTTACGATAGTTGGACATTTATCGAAATCTAAAATTTATCGAAAATATATTTGAGTAATTCGAAAGCAATGTTATAATTTGAAAAAAAAAAAAAAAAAAACTAATAGTTCTCCATCCTAAACTAAATTCTGCTTTTGCCAAAATTTCCTCATTTTTTTTTTTCTTTTAAGAAAAAGAAAAGAAAAGAAAATTAATAATAATCAGTATCGAAACAAACGCTATTGAAAAAAGTTTTTTTTTTTTTTTTTTTTTTTTTTTTTTTTTTATAAATAATTTTGAATTAGGAAATAAAAAGCGCGCGTGCAATATGAAAAAAATACATAAATAATAAATAAATAATAAATAAATAAAAAATAAAAATAAACAAGATAATTGAGTTTGAATTTGAGTTGGTAATTTAAAGATGTCATTGATATAGTAACTTTTTTTTTTGTCTGTTTTTCAGGAGTTTGATTAGAAAATAATGTGATATTTTTGCGACAAATTTCAGAATTATGGCATCAATTCTTTTGCTGTTTCATTTAATCATGGTTAATAAATTGCTAAAATGCATAATTTTTTTTGTCCCTTAGTGTATTTATATACAAATACTGTATATAGCAGATCAAAGGGTAAGATAACCTTCGATCTGCAATCTGTTGTTATGTTATTGAAATGCAGGAAAATAAAATGTCATTTGAGTGCCACACAAGATTTTTATTTTATTTTATTTTTTTTATTTATTTTTTAACCAAAAAATGTGTATAATTAATAACTAATAAATAAATTGTTTTTAGTAAAGCATCTGTCAAATAGAATAAATGCTGTTTTCTGAATGGATTCAGAAATAGCTGTCATTTGCGAACTATCTAATCTTTAATCAGGATTTTAATATGTGTTTACATTTTGCTAAATTTAAACTTTATTTATTTATTTATTTATTTTTAAACGAAAGAAAATTATATATACATTAAAAAAAAAAATCTTTATCATTAAATATCGCTTCCTTATTGTATTTTTAATATAAATTTTAATTATTTTTCTTTTCACTTGTCTTTGGCGAAATGAGAAAAAAAAAATCATGCTTCAAAAGTAATTTAGAAGCACTGGAAGTAAATTTTTGGCATAAATTCAAACATTACATAATATTTTCTACTCTTAAAATTCCATGAAATTCTATAAAGCATAATTATGAAAAATTAATAAATAAATAAATACATATAAAATATCATAAGATGAACTCTGAAAAAAGAAATTTCCATAACTACATGTGAAGATGAATTCAAAACTATTCTGATTATTTAAATATAAAATATAATTCATGAAAGGCCACTTCTAATTATTTTTTGTTCTTTGTGCATAAAAATTATGTATATATATATATATATATATAAAGAAATTGCAAAATGGAAATTAAGGACGCGTATTTTCTCTTATTTGTATTTGCCTTTTGTCTTAAATATTTACATTCGAATTCATATAAAAGTTTCTTCTTTAAATTTTACATTTATATCTTTATTATATAAATGATTTTTTTTTTTTTTTTTTTGTAAAGGTCTTTTTCAAAATCTCTTCTTTTGGATTAAATGTTTTCTAAATCCTCTTTGACAGTTTAAGTTTTCTTGTCAAGTAACACAAACAACAGATTTTAAGAGAAAGATTTCTTTCTTTCTTTTTTTTATTTTAAACATTTTAAATAGAGTTATTTAAGTGTTATAAATGTGAAGAAAAGGGTACAGTGTATCTCCATCTGTGCTTTGAAATAGAAGGTGGTTAAATTAAGGTATACAACTCAGTAACAAAATTAAAATGCTTATTGAAAAATAACATTAAATGTATGTTTAAGAAAATCACATTGTGTGATTGTGACTGAAAAGTTGATTAAACATGCGATGTAGAATAGTAGTCTGAGGAACAAAATAATTGAATGTATGAGTTATGTCGAACTTAACGAATTCCAGTTTCAATCAACAGCCCTCCCAGTACATAATACACAATGATAGGCCTTTATCTTCATGATCACTCTTTCAGTTTACTGCCTTCTCTCTCTATATATTTTTCTTTTCTTTTTCCTTTTCATTTAGCTTTCTGTTTTCTATTTTTGTAATATATATTTATAAAAGTAAAGAAACTGTATAAGGCAGTTGTACCAGACAGGGTTTTACAATACGAAATGGTGCATTGCAATTTAGATGTTGAACATTCCTAGATCAATGTAATCAAATGAACATTGTTAAAAGAATTCAACAAGTTATAACAGCACAATGAACTCAAAGTCAAACCTGAATAGAAAATAATGTAAAAAGACTGATTAAGAGCATTACTTTTTAGAAGTGGGACGTTCCTAATTCAAGTGTAATCAAGAGTTGTAAATGTAAACTTTTTCTTTTCTTTTTTTTTTTCTTCTTTTTTTAATTGAAATCACACAATCAACTGATTGGAAGAAAACTATATTTATTGAAATTTTATTTTTCCGACTGAGTGAAAATAATGCCTAAACCGGGAGTCGAACCACGGATCATTGACTTACAAGGTCAAGGCTCTACCAATTGAGCTATCCAGGCCGACAACCGGTCAGCATTACTCACTCAGACAACCTTTTAGGCAGAAATATCTGGTCTATCATATAGATAGCTCAACAGAAATAAGCCGCAGGTAATGGAAAACACCATTAAACAATGGGAAAAAAATACAATTTTTTATTGAAATCACACAATCAACTGATTGGAAGAAAACTATATTTATTGAAATTTTATTTCAATCCGGGGTTCGACTCCCGGTCCAGGCATTATTTTCACTCAGTCGGAAAAATAAAATTTCGGTAAACGTTTTTACTGTTTAAAGCAATTTTTTGTATTAAAAATACAAATTAAATTGTAAATTATGTTAAAACAAATGGTGGATAGTCACCGACAGGCCATGGCTTAAACTTGATAAGGTGTCAGCCTCGGGCATGGTCTGGTGTCACTCTCATTGTATGATTGTGAATGACCTTGTATATGAATCACTGATCATTGCTTGAATCATCATGATTCGAGATTTATATTCTTCATATCTCGCTGAAATTTACGTAGCAGATTTTTAATAATACTTTCCTAAATTTCCTTTTTACTTCCATTACCCTATTACCGTGGGTAATGGAAGTATTGTATTCGTTCCAAACATTCGATATCGAGTTTTCACCTGATTTACACGTTTTAAGGCCTCCTGAGACCAAAAAAGTAGTTGGTCAGTGTGTGTGTATGTATGTGTGGAATCTTCTGGCTATCATATCTTCGAAACTAATAAAGATAGAACTACGAAACTTTACAGATGATACAGGTCTGGTGTATAGATGAATTTCCAAATTTTGGTGAAAATTGGAAAAACGGAAGGGGGGTCATCAGAAACCGAAAATGGGACCGTAAGTTCGTATCTCAAAAACGGCTCTAACGATTTCCTTCAAAGTTGCTATATAAACACTCTATAAGATGCCCTTTCGAATGATTCGAAATTTCAGGAAAATTGATAGGCATCCTGTATAAGTAGCTCAATTTCAGGTCTCGCAAGTGCGTTCCTTTAAAAACGGCTGTACGGATTTTTTTTTCAAACTCGCCATATTAACTCTCTTTTAAATATCCTTTTGTATGTAATTATTGTTGTCTGGTCAATAATTGAGGATAGCAAGTTTTGCTAAAAGTTGGTATCTCAAAAACGGCTAAAACAATTTTCTTGAAAATTGTTTCATTAATCCATTTTAGATACCCTTTCTCGTAACCCGCTATGTAAACTCTGTTCTATAGGTCTTTATACGTGTATCAAGTTCCTCTTACTGGAAAATTCCAAAAAATGCATATAATATCACCAAAAATTGCATATAATACGTGTAATAATCATCAATAATCTCAAAAACGGCTGAAACAATTTTCTTGAAAATTGTTTCATTAATCCATTTTAGATACCCTTTCTCGTAACCCGCTATGTAAACTCTGTTCTATATGTCTTTATACGTGTATCAAGTTCCTCTTACTGTAAAATTCCCAAAAATGCATATAATATCACCAAAAATTGCATATAATACGTGTAATAATGCGTAATGGAAGTCGTGTCGTTGTTTCACACCAGATTTTTTTAATTGTTGCCATCTCACAACAAGTCTGATTAAGTGGTAAACACTGCAGATGTTATATTACATGTACTTGATTATTAAGCAAAATTTAAAAAAAATTAAAATAATAAAAGATAAGTACTGTGTTTTTAAAAATTGGTCTTTTTGTTTCAAATGAAAGAAAAGATAATTTTATAGGAAAATATATCTTTATCACTAAATATCACCCCTTCATTTTTCTTTTTTAAATATTTTTTATTATACACATTTTTTTTTTATCATTTGTCTCTGGAGAAATATGAAAAAGCCCTTCACGCATCAAAAGTTATTCAGAAGTACTGGAAATAAGCTTTTGGCACAAATTCAAATTTTACATGATATGTTTTACTCTTAAAATTCTCTATGTATTTTTATAAAACATAATTATAAAAGAAAATCTAAATAAGTGTAAAAGATCATATGACGTGCTCATAAAAAAGAAATTTACGTAACTACATGTGAAGTTTAATTCAAAATTATTATGATTATTTAAAAATTAAATATATAATACTTGAAAGGTTATTTCTAATTAGTATTTGTTCTTTTGTGCACCTCTCTCTCTATATATATTATATATTAAGAAAAACAAAAATAAAAAATTCATAAAGTGAAAATCAAGGACGTGTGTTTTCTTTTATTTGTATTTTCCTACCTTTTTGAAATTTTACCTTTATTTCATTCTTTATATAAATATAGATTTTTGTTTTTTTTAACTTCTCTTAAAATATCTACTTTTAGATTTAAAGTATTTGAAATCCACTTTGACAGTTCAAGTTTCCACTTTAAAATAATACAAACAACATTTTTTTTTCATTGGGGGGGGGGAGTTATTTGAATGTTATAAAGAAAATTTTGCAGTGTACCTTAATCTTTGTTAAAAAAAATATACAAAGAGGACAAAATTAAAGTGCGTATTAAGAATAACATTTAATCACGTTTCGTACAAACCCATTTTTCTTTTCAAGGACTCTCCCACCAGCATTTTTAAAGAATAAATTTCTTTTCGAATTTATAGGCTATTTTTATAACAAAATAATAATTTGTTATAAAGTAATAATAGGATTAACAGTATAAAAATTCAACGAAGTTTAAAACTTCCTTATGTAACACAATTTTAATTAATCTAGGTATAAAATGTTTTTTCTTATATATATATATATATATTTATATAATTTCACTCTCTATTTTTAAATCAACTCCTTCTTGTTAAAGTACGTTATAGATAAATATTATTATTTGTTTTACGAAATTTTGAGGATTATATTCCAGTGAATATTATGATTGTTTTCATATCTTTATTAAAATTATTGCTGGTAACTTTTATTTTAGTTACTTATTAATTTATTTTGGTTCTTGTGGATTGTGGTAGCATTTTATCATCTGCTTTTGCAATCTACCACTTTGTTACAATATATATATATATGTATATATATATATATATATATACAGGATGACCACTGAAGCCCGTTCTCACCCATTTAACTGCTGAACAGCTGTAGTTATTGTTATAAAAGTAGTATCTGGGTATTGTAAAGTGGCTATGAGCTGTTAAGTGCGACTGCTTACCGTCTGGTATAAAACGACGAAAGTATTGTTCCTATCTTTAAAATGGTACGAGATAGGGGAAAACAGTGAATAAAAGTGTTGCAGAGCATCTTTGATTTATTATTAAACTACATCTCTCGGACCTGAATATTAACACCAGAACGCTTAAACTGTACATTTGTTTGTTCGCGTTCTTCTATATTGTAACGTGATAAAAGGATATTAGGGAAAAAAAAAAAAAAAAACTAGTTATCACAAAATACTTTTATGTTGATATTCAAACTTCTGTTCGTCAGCTGCAATGCATATTTTGACCTTTCTTTAAACTTTACATGTCACTCGTTACGTTACATGTGCAACGTTAAGTTCACACAAGGGTTGAAATGTACATTATAGCTGGTAGATAGAAATTTAAACATTGAAATAAAAGTATCTTGCGGCAACTAGTTTTTTCTTTCTAAGACGGGTTTGCCACTTACAGTGTAAGAATACGCAGACAAACATATCAAATTTTCCGCGTTTTTAGCATTCAAGTTTATGAGGTGTTTTTCTCTACTAAATGAATGATGCTCTACAATTTTATAATTCAAAATTTTCCCTTTGTTTCGTATCGTTTTCTAGATAGGCATGCTAATTTCGCCTCTTCCACCTAGTGGTGCTGTAAGCGATCGCATCTCATAGCGCACAGCCACTTTACTATAAACCAAGGTTCTCATCAGAGGAAAAAATTGGGTGAGAATTTCTCACCTTTCTTCAAAAACAAAATGAGATTTTTAAGAACTATGTGAGATTTCTGAAAATTAAGTAAGACCCCCAAATAAACTTTATATAATAATAATAATAGGTCTTTTACATGGACACACAGAATTCATATCTGGAATGCGACCTTATTCATGGTTTTCGAGTTTTGTGTGGTTTCTATAGCGAGCGCAGAGCAGAGATAACTAGAGTGTATTTTCTACTGATCTGAGCAGGTTTTTCTTATAGAACATACTATATGAAGTGTTAGGCGCATTTGTATTTTTTAGAATAGCAGAAGTTTTTTTTTTTTTTTTTTGGCTGTATTCCGTTAAATTGAGGAGGGAGGGGAAGGGACCAAGAAGCTGTATATACTTGAGGAGATTAGGGTCCGATTTCTTTGTCATATTTTTTTTTTTTTCTATCATAGGACAAATGCAAATCTTAAAAAAAAAAAAAAAATGATTTAAAAAGTTTTTTTTATCGATTCCTGAAAAATGAAATTTAGTGTGCGAATTTCTCGCATTTTTAATTTTTTTCAGTGAGAGAAAAAAAAAAGTGAGATTTTTGTGGTCTTGCGCTCTAATGGGAACCCTTCTATACATAGACACTACTTTTAGACAATAGCTACAACTTTTTAGCAGTGAAATGGGTGAGAAATGCCTTTAGTATTCACTCTGACATGTTATACATGACACTTAGTATTTAGCATTAGATTACTAGGTTAGGTTATTTAGTATTATACTTTCTATTTTATATATATATATATATATGATATATATTCCTTTTGTTTTAAAATATAAAAGATGAAATAAAATCACTAATTATAAAACTCTGAACGTCTATGACAAAACAGGTTTTTGTTCATACTTGGTTACATCAACGTGACCAATTAATTAATTTCTGGTAATAGACGGCGTTTTTTTTATCCTTTAGAATATGAATAAATCTTTATGAATGTTAGATGGCAGTTTTTTTTATGCGAAATCAGAAAGAAGCTTATTGAGGTAATTTTTCCCCTAATATAGTAATACTAATAAAAGTGTTTCACATTTCTTTCATTTATAAAACATGTCTTTTAGTAATTGTATTTTTATCAATTGGTAGTTCCCTTTTTTTTTTTTTTTTGTTAAAATAATAAGAAGATTACAGTTTTATGCATTTATATAATTTTTTCAACTTTTTATACCTGTACAGCAGTAAGATTAATCTCAATGGTAAACACTGAGATATTACAGTAATAAAATACCACGTCTCTGACTAAGAACTTAATTAAGTTCATTTAATGTAAAGTAACACACTTATTTAGGAAGATTTCAGATATACCGTAGTTTAAAATTCAAAGAGATTTATATAAATTATTAACTTTGTAAAACTAATGGCTACATCTGCAGAAAATTTCAATTAGAAAATACAATAAGTTAATTGAGAACTTTCGTATAATATAAGTTAAACGAAAGCAAAATTTGTTTTTAAATAAAATTTCAAACTAAATAATATTATGCATGTATTTCAATTTTGCATGTATTTTGCGATGTCAAAGTATGACATTACTAATTGCAAACAGATGTAATTTAAAACTTGAATATTATATTTAATAACACTTTAAATAATAACAATAATAATAAACGATAATAATATCATCTCTTGTATAACATTACAACACAGGATAATACTATTGAATGTAAAACATCTCCCTGATTTTTACAAGGTTTACTTTCTGCCTTAAGTTTATACACTAAAAGATAAACTCACTACTGATAAAGTTAAAATATCGGTAGGATTTGCATATAAACGAAATAACATTTACGTTAATTATTAATTAAACACCAAATACATGGATTACAGCTTTTCTTCCTTTAGAAATTAGATAAGAAGCTCTTAACAGTGTTATCAGACACCAAAAAATCTGCATCATTTGTATTTTCTCCAAACAATGACAAGAAAATAAAAGGCATATCTAATTTAGTGTTCCAATAAAAAGGCAATATTTCTTAATTGTTTTTTGTTGATCACTTAATAGCTTAATAGTTTTTCAGTATTTATTATTTGTTTTCGTGTAATTAAGGAAATATGTTGTTGAAACATTCTTTTTGCGAAGAATATACGTATAAATTGAATATTTTGATTATTAGTTTAATATTGAAAAATACTAGCATCTGATAAACTTTGCATAAGCTTAAATTAACAAAAAAAAAAAAAAAAAAAAAAAAAAAAAATCAATGATAAAATAAATAGATGCTGTTTTTAGTATAAAATATATTATTTCAAGTTTTTTTTTATGAAATTATTTTGAACACATCAAGAATAACATTTTTATGTAAGATTTATCTTTAAAAATATAAATACCCTTCTAACACACACACACACATAGATGATTTAAACTAATTTTTTCAAACTTTCAATAGACACTTAAAAAAGGATAAACGTTTAAATAACTTATCAGGATATAAAGCAGTAATTCGAATATTCTAACTCATTCGCCTAAAAAACTCTTTTCAGTTGTGTCATAATTTGGAAGTGTTAAAATGTGCAGTCATGTCTTATCTTAGAAAGTTTAACACTTTTGTTATTTTATGTAATCCGGCAAATATTTTGAGAAAAAATTTGTATGACTTATTCATCATTAAGAAATTACTTCTTTATCAAGTACGAAGTAACTTGTAATTAGCGGCCATTAAATTAATCTGCAATTTTTGGTGCATAAAGGATTACAAGAGAGCTCCAGAATATATTTCCAAATCTATGATCCTCTATCGATGTTTAATTACTCTGTGGTAGAACAGAGCGTATAGTGTAACCATGGTTCTCACACCTAGCACCCAGGGACGATTCCAGAGGCTTGGAGGAGGGCGAAATTGACCGACAGGGTGGGAACTTGATAAACATTCAGTCATTCGGCGTTCCCTTTCGCTATTTTTTCTCAACCACAAGGATTAACACCCCCTATTTTACCACTGGAATCGTCGAGTCAGCACTTGCTCAGACAGTTCCATGATTGCAAGAAACGCAGTTGAAGAATAGTACAGAATACTTCTCTTTAAATTGATATGCTATTTGAAATATCCTCTATAGACATCATTATCAATGAATCATTTAGTATAAACCTACGATAACATACAACAGTAGAACCTCAAACTTGTCGGTTTTTCAAAAAAGTGTTTAGTATCATGTAAATCAGACTAAATTAATCGAGTGATAATGTATTGGACATTAATATTTCAATTTCCCGTTAGCAATGAATAAAAGTCTTCATTTGAAAATTTCGTTGAAATAGGATATTCATTTGTTTATTTATGTATTCATTTTTATTTTTATTTTATTTATTTTATTTATTTATTTATTTACTTTTTTTGTGGGGGGGGGGATTGGAAATATTATTAATTTAGATGCTAGATACCCTACTTTGCAATACTCTTCTAGATTCTGATACTATCAGGGTTCTCACAAAAAGAAATTCAAGTGCCATTATTTTATACAGTAATTTTAGTCTTGACTAATCACTGATCCGTAGATATTTATTTACAAAAATCACTGTATAAAAATTCTGGTAACCAAATTTCCTTTTTTGAGAACCCTTGATACTATACACCGTCTTTTTGTCTCTTCCAATTATTAAGTATTCGATAAATTTAAAGCTTTCCATTCAATTAAATAATTACTTTCAGATGTCCATTCCACTAATACAAAGTAGTCAACACATGTCAATAATTTCATTTCACAGTATCTTACAATGCGCTAAACTAAATTTAATTCACTTTCAATCAGGGTTTAAGCTGCCATTAGTTTTTTAGCATTTTGCTAAAAGATATAGTATTTTGCTTAAATATATCAATAACAATTTCGCTAAAGAGCTAAAACTAAATTACTTGATATACTATTGATATACTATCTCTATATAACTTCTAATTGTTATTCAATTATCTGGGGACAAAAATTACAAAACCACTGAAAATATTGGGAATCAATATTTATTTAATATATATGGATTTAATTTCTACTTTTAATGGTTGAATTTACACCCCGCGACAAAACGATAGGAACAAAGGTTTTTTTTTTTTTTTTTTTAATTTTTCATAAAATAACATTATCTAAATTGTGCTGATCATTTATTATCATAACAAAATATTATCACATCAAAAACCTATTAAATATTTGAATCATATTCAAAATATTCATATTCAAAATAATCATATTCAAAAATTTTTAAAAAAAACCCTTTGTTCCTATCTTTTTGTCACGCTGTGTAGTCTTAAATTAGAAAAATTTTAGTCTTAAAATTTTTCTAAATTAGTCTTAAAACAAAAATTAGTCCAGGAATAGTGTTATTTTATAATAATAATAAATGATAAGCACAATTTAGATAACGTTATTTTATGAAAAATCAAAGAAAAAACCCTTTGTTCCTATCTTTTTGTCACGGGGTGTAAATGCAAAAATATTCAAAAGTATGTCAAATTCCAAATTTGCTTGAAAGATGCATTCTCAGTACTAGTATTGCGCTTGTTGAAATTAAAACGAAATTTTGCAGATTCTTGTTTCACAAATCATACATATGGATGCTACTTAGTTAAAATCATCAGTAAAGAAAAGAAAAATTGGCGATAACCATGTATGAAAAAGAAACCAATAGTATCCAAAGAATTAGTGAAAGAATCGGAAAAAACTAAAATACTGCTTGTGTATTTTAGCTAAAATGCTAAAGAAACTTTCTTGCCAACTTAAACTTTGCTTTCAATAAAGATTGATTTCTGCTATTACAAGTGAATTTTGCCGGACATCTAAAAACGGAAAATACTGTAATTTTATTTATCGGTTTCCATTATCTTGAATATTTTGATTTATACTTCTTGCACCGACAACTTAAAAGTATCGTTTAATTATTCGTAAATATATATGTATATGCAAATAATATTTGAATTGAATTTCAGTATATGATTTCTGATTTTTTTATATATTTATATTATTTTGCATCTTTTTTTTTTTTTTTTTTTTTTTTGCGTTTGTTACATATGCTTATTCATATGCTTTGCTTTCCACCTAAAATTTATTCAAAATAAATAATTTAAAATAATCATTACTTATCATTAAATAAAATAATGTAAGAATAAAGGTAAGAAAAATATTTTATTTTTAATCTTCTCTTAGAGAAATGCACATAAAATTTTGATGTGCAAAATCTGAATAACTTTTTCTAAATAAAAATTGCATACATGAATGGAAAAATAAACAGCCCAGAAAAATTGATTATTGCAATTACGCAGCATTTCGTTCAATTATTTGTTGAAATTGTTATTATTTTATATTTTATATGAAAGAAACTGTTCAAAGCCGTGTTCCAAAGTAACTTTTCACTTTTATTTAGAAAAATTTCCTGTTTTAACTTAGACTTTTTCTTTGGAACTTTTTTGAAAAAGCTTATCAAAGATCTTTTATATTACACCTTTTATTATAAAGTACTTTTGAGAACTTTTACACCAGAACTTTTAAAACAAAAAATGCAAAAATAAAAGTTCTTACAAAAAATGTTTGTTCAGAATTTTATATTAAAAATTCTTACAAGAACTATTTGGCCACGACTATACAAGTTCTTTATTATAAAAGTTTGCAAAGTTTGTCGTTATCTTGTTTCTAAATGTGGAATATAGAAGGTAAAGATGGTAAGATACAAAATACTTCGGTTTATTTGACTGACTTAGAAATGGGAGCAAAAGTTGCTATTTGCAAAATGAAGTATGTGACAAAGAGAAAATAAATTTAAATGTGTGGATGTGTAATTCGCCCTAGCTTTAACTACCCCCCATATCACAATGCAAAATATAATAAGCAAACATTTGAGGTAAAATTTTGACAAATAAAAGGGGGCTGCTGAAGTTAATTATTTTGTTGTTAATATTTATTTATTTATTTTTCTTATAAAATTAAGATATCTCCTTTTACCCAGAGAGATATGTTTTCAGAGTCTTAGAAATTAGAATATGTTTCTAAGTCATAAAACTTTGATATATTTAGAGCAATAACCTAGAAATTTAAATTGAAAAATAAAGTGAAAGGATTGATAGTAGTTTGCTGCTTTAAATGGCTGTCCATTGACCACTTTGACTGGAAAAATGCGTCACTGAAACAATTGTCTCCCTAGGTTTCCCCCCTTTGATGGCACGTCAAATTCTGCCTCTATGTGAACTTATAAATGAGAACTCATATTTAAAAAGTTCTACGAGGAACTTTTGTAAAAATATTTTGGTAAAAAATATACACAACTTTGTGAAAAAGTTCTTTTGATATAAGTTCTTAAGAAAACTTTATATATACATATAAGAAAAAAATCTACGAGGAACTTTTATTAGCAGAACTTTATAAAAAAGTTTTGTTAAAAATATACAGAGCTTTATGAAAAAAGTTCTTTTGATATAAGTTCTTAAGAATCTT
This sequence comes from Salticus scenicus, assembly GCA_963930645.1. Classification (NCBI taxonomy): domain Eukaryota; kingdom Metazoa; phylum Arthropoda; class Arachnida; order Araneae; family Salticidae; genus Salticus; species Salticus scenicus. Next base: position 128,998,051 of record OZ005648.1, on the reverse strand, counting down.
TTTATCAAACAAACAAACAAACAAAAAAAGATAAAAGTTCTTGCTGATCATTTTTGTTAAAATTTTAACTGTAAAAGGTCTTGTGAACCAGTTAAACCAGAACTTTTTGAAAAAAAAAAAAAAAAAAACAGTAAAAGTTTTGAACCCTGATTTAAAGTGATCTTCATAATTTTTCGATACAACATTAAACTTAGTAAAATAGCTTAAACTTGTTTAATTTAAACAAGAAAAAACCTTTTAACTATTTAAACGTTTTGACTAAGAATAACTAAAAGTTATAATAAGCACCTAAAGAATTAATGTTATAATAATGAGATAAAGCGCCTATTGTTCTATACTGTTTTGCATTTATTTAAATTAATAAAATCTTTCTCTATTGTTTATGAAAAAAATATTTTCTCATAAAATACTGCTTTGATTAAGGCGAATCCCTTTGGAATTTCAGTATAGTATTAAAAATGACAATATTACATTTTTTTTTTTTTTTAAATATATAAATTGCTTTGTTTGTATGGCATATATAAACGATTTTGAATAGACGTATGATATTTTAAATTAAAAATACTGTACACCTCTAAAATTATAAGTTAAAAATTCATTAATGAAAATGAATTTTGTTTCGGTATTCATTAAACTGTTTTAATGTTTATCATAGTTTAAAAAAAAATATATATATTTTTTATTAAGTTATATTATGATATCCTGTTGGTTAATAGCTGAATTGTGATAAATATAACTAGTGTAATTTAATCGTGCATTAACTTTGAAACATTTCTTACAATATTGATATTTTTATTCAATATGCTTTTACTAAATCATCAAAATGCAATCAAACCTTAACAACGTGGTTGCAATAAAAAATGGATTACTCATTAAAAATATCTCTCAATGGTTTCTGTTCTACTATTGTTCAAAAGAACATAATTAAAAGCAAAAATTATTGACATTAATAATGTAGTTATAACTAACAGAAGATGTTTTGAGTTTAATAACTGATAATAATCTATTAGTTCTGTACAGAAACCAAGTTTGTCAGATATACTTTTTAGAGCATCGAAACGAAATTATTATTAAAAAGGGATCTTCAAAATCTATACAAAAACACTTTGGCCTAGAATATGGGACTAAATTATTTAACATTTTTTAATGCTTTTTTTCTTTATTTCACTGCACGATGTTATAAAAATTTCATGTTTTCAGCGTGAGACAATTATCTTAAACATTAAATGTGTAAGGTAGTGAGGCTCCACTCACTCGTTCGAAATCGGACTGAGATTGTAAGCGTAAGTTGTCCATGGAGAGTTCGGTTAGTTTAGAGTAAAGTGTTCATTCGAGTTTCGTTTAGTTTGTGTTGGTTTCGGAGGAAACGTAGATTATCCATGGCGAGTTTAGTTAGTTGAAGGTAAGGTGTTCATTTTAATTTCTTTTAGATAGCGTTGGTTATGGAGGAAGTGTAGATTGTTCAAGATTGTTCATGAAGAGTTTGGTAAAGTGTTTGTTTTAATTTCGTTTAGTTGGCGTTCGTTTTGTAGGAAATGCGAAAAGTTCTTAGAGCAAGGTGATAGAAGTTAGGAAATTTTAGAGTGCATTTCTCTATCAGTAATTCCAATTAAGATGCTTTAAGGTGAATAAAGTGAAGTATTTCTACAGTTAAACTATTTAAGAAAACATCGGTGAATCTTCGGAGGTGCTTTTGGTGGACACGTTACCTTTCTATGTGAGTGTATTCAAGTCGGCAAATTATCAAGTTTAAGAAAGTTTCTTGGTGAGTTTAAATTAAGTTTCACACACATTGACACTAATCCACGTTCTACCTTATATTTAAGTAGAAGTAAAATAAAATAACGAATGAAAATTCTCCCTCCCCTTTTTTCAGATCTTTAATAAAAAAGATGTTTTTTTTATGTAATTGTGTTTTTTCCCTCTCACTTTAAAGAGTCTTACTGAAATCATCATGGGAGAAAATGAAGGAACTGCTATTAATAAGCCCATACACATGTACCAGCAACAATGCCCAGGATGCATTTGGTATATATTTATATTTATTATTTTTAATCCTTTTATGAAGCTTTAAATCGTACATATATGAAATAAATCAGTTACGACTGCATACAGTCGGTAACAAAAGTCTCCGAACACTAGCAAAAATTCCTATATAACAAAAGTACACTTAATACAGTTTTGTTAAATAAATCCTTGTCGAATCCTATTCTTAGTCAGTCTAAAAACAGGATTCGATAAGGATTTATTTAACAAAGCTGTATTAAGTGCACTTTTTTTATATAGGGATTTTTGCTAGTGTTCGGAGACTTTTGTTACCGACTGTACATGGCAACATTTTAATTTATTCCGTAGTACTTTTAGCACTCGCTCTTTCATTCACACCACTTTTCTTAAATTGTATTTTTCTTCTCATTTAATCGTAATTACATATTTAAAAGAAATCACTACATATCAAATCGTGTGAAAAAAGGGCGGGTACTAACAATGTATAGAAATAAATTAAAATGTTGGAATGTCTACGACTAGCATTCAAAAGTCAGATATCAAATATTTACATTTCATTTATATTGTAATCAACTCGTTCATACAATATTATTTTATCTTAATAGTATATATAACAAAATTTATATCACATTTTATCATCGTAGTTTAGTTTCAGAGACTTTTATGTACTATGTAGTGTATATTGCAAATAATCTAATCTATAAAAGCTGAGACAAAAAAAAAAAAAAAAAAAAAAAAAATAATAATAATAAAAAATGCAGCATTAAATGTTATTTTGGGGAATGCTAACAGTTTTTGACCATTTTCAAAATTTATAATAAAATCTAATCATTTAAAGAAATAAAAAGTGGCTGCAATGTGGTCTGTTAGGAGGATGTAAAAAAGTTTATAATTTCTCGGAGAGTATAAAAAAATGATATGTTTCACCAAAAACTGTGCTGCAAACCTGTGACATTGTTTAACGAATATTTCATATATATACATAAGTTTATGCAAAATATTTCATTATCAGTTTTTAATATTTCGATCCTCTACTTTTTAATTAATAGTTTTAATGAATGAATCTTTTAAACTAATTAGAAAGTTATAAACCAAGTATAATAATCTTGCTTTTATAAACTAAATATTTCAAACGTGAAAAAGAATAACTAGGTATAAATTTTAACAAGCATTTAATCAGAGATACCAAATGAAAATTTTAATCAAGAATAATTTTATCATAAAATTGCCTTCATTCAAAATTTTCCATACCTTTAAAATTGATTCGCTTTATATAACTAAGTTTAATCTTTACCACACTTTCATTACACGTAGAAAATAATTTTAATGCCACCCAGAAACATGGTTGATATCATTTAAACTATAAAGTTAATTTCTGATAAGGTTGGCAAACTTTTCGTTGTGGAAATATATATAAATATATATGTATATAGTTATCTAGAACATTAATTAGTATCATCTCTTTTTAGATAACTGTCTTAAATGTTCAAAACTCGTTCGAACACTTTAGTCTAATGACTTTATCGCGATATTAAACCATCTTTTTATCGTAAAAATAAGAGGGATCTGCACTTAATGGTTTACGCAAACACAAAAATGAGGGGATGTTCTCTTTTAGCTTGCAGAATAATATTATTTGACTTTCTCTCCACTCTAGACCGTGACGTCACAGAGATGGTTAGATCAATATATATTTTTTTCCACTTAAGAAAATTCTCGCTAGGAAAAAAAAAAAAAAAAAAAAAAAAAAAAAGTTTTTTTTTCTAAAGTACATTTTCTAAGCAGTAATATCAATAAAAATTTTCCAGTGCAATTTAAAATATTATCTGCTATTAAAACGATTATTATTATTGGGTCACATATATATACATATATATATATATATATATATATATATATATATATGAGTATATTCATATATATATGTGTATTGTGTAGTCATATATACACTAAGCGACAAAAAAAAAAAGAAAAAGAAAAAAGCCGCACTTGGATATTTTCCTTTTCGCCTTCTACAACCGCCAGTTTTATCGTTTAGAAAGCTAATTTTCGAACAGATTTTATTTTATCATTGAGTCCAGTGTTAAAAAAAGATGCAATTGTCAGAAAAACTGTAATTTTAGAAATTATTTCAAAAATTGTAAGAATAAGGCAGTTAACGATGCCGCAAAAAGTATTAATTTTTGAATGAAAATCAAAAAATATTTTAGTGCGTGAGATGACAAAATAATTAAATGTTAACGAAATATTGATAAAATGGTTTTTAGCAAAATAAAATTTTTTTTGGCCACTTAAACTCGAAATTTGGCTTTAGGGAGCCATGTTGCACATCCAAGCAAGATAACCGCAAATTAATATGCGAATATTTAAAAAATCAATTTGTATCATGTTCAGAACTTAAAAAATATTAAGAAAAAGTGTATAGTAATTTTACTTTCTTCAAAAACAATGCGAGAACAATTAAACAAAGCAGGTTAAAGAAAAGAAGATCAGCGAAAAAAACCATTATTAAGGAAAAGAATTAGAAAAAGACAATACTTTAGTTGACCAAAAATTTAAAAATATTATCAGTTAATTATTAGGCTGAACTGGTTTTCTCTGATGAATCAAGTTTTCTTTATTTTGAGCAGATGAAAAAACTAGAATGAGGACGAAAATGTGACCGACTTAATGAAAATCGCACTCTTAAAACAGTGACATTTTCCCGTACATTATAGTACGGAGGTGCACAATTTTTCAAGGAATCAGGCAAATTTTCATGCTCAAGGAATCAATTAACTGAAAATAAAACACGATGATTATAAAAGTGGCGCCTGACAGACTATTTTGGAGGTATTTCAGACTTTTCTTCAAACAACATTTCATGTTGGTAATGCACGTTGCTGTACGGCGTCTGTGGTACGTCAATTTGAATAAAATTGTTAAAATTACCTAACCATTACCATGAGCACCTATAATTCTGTAAGTAATAATATCATTTTCACTCTAAGTTAAATCCCAGAAAGAATATTGTAGAATTTCTTCTTTATTAGACTTGGAAACAGTCCTAATCTCAATTCGCTCGAAAATGTTTGTCATAAGAAGGCGCGGGAAGAGAAAGGAGGATTCGAAATTTGCAGCCTACAACTTTGCAAGATCTAGAAAAGTTACTTGCAATATTTAGCAGAGTGAAATTTTGAGATTTATATCAATAATGCTATGCCACTCTGCATTACAGCAGTAATTCCATATAAAGGTGGAATTAACCCAATGCAGAATACATATTTTTATTAAAAAAATACTTAGATCTAACAAATGAATAGTTTTATTTCATATATTAAAATATAAATCGTTTATTTCATATTATAAATCATAGTAGAATACAAAGTGTATGGTTATTGCATTATGTTTAAAAAAAATTTTTTTATGTAGATTTTTATAAAATACTTCGTCGTGGGTAATAAAACGAATTATTAAATCGAAAATATACATAGGTATCATTTCATCCCTTTGGTGTTATGCAAACATGACAGTTTTATTTGTTTCAACCATTAATTTTACGAACAAAAAAGGTATAAGTCATTTTTTCTGTAGTGCGGCTTTTTTTTTTTTTTTTTTTTTTTTTTTTTTGTCGCTTAGTGTATTTATAGTCATATTCATATATATATAGTCATTTATATATATTACGTATAAACAATGTAATAAAATGTATGTATATAAATATTTCTCTAACATGGACCAGTTACGATTAAATTTTATCGAAATAATTCAATAGTGACGACGTGTAAATAAATTAAAAGTAGATTTTAGAAATAGAAGCAAGCATTTATACATGTAAAATTTTACGGTTTAGAGCCATTTGTAGCATAGTGAATGACTGTACCAAATGTAAGTTATCGCCGAATAAGAAAGAAAGAAAGAAAAAAAAAATCTGAAATTCTAATTTTTTTTTTTATACTTTAGTATTTCGTGATAAATTTTGGCCAAAATATAGCTGATTATTATTCAACAATGCCAATTTCCCCAAAAAGTAAAATAGGCGAGGTTAAAAAATATTTATACATGGGCACTTTTTAAGCATGCCGACCCAGTTCATTCGTAATTTGTCTGTTTAGATCATTTTATAGGGAAATTAATTTTTAAAAGTAGCATCTTTCAAACTTTGCAAATGTGATTTTAAACCTAGGAATTCTTTAAAAATATAAATAGAATATGAACTATTGTCATAAATTGACTAGAAAATGCAGTGACAAAACGTATAATCAAAATTGGTTCTAAATTTTTTTTAAACAGAAAAATATACCCAAATAAATTGATAATAAATAAAAGAGCATCTCCAACATGGTGACAAAAAATTAAAAGTGGCCGTGGGGGGAGGGGTTACATTAAAGCTGTACCATACTTGCCAGCCCAACCCGGAAGATTGTTAGTCCCGCTCCTTTTCGCCTATTGTTTCACACCAATCTTTTTTTTAGAGTACTTTTCTTCTTATTTAATCGTAAATGTATTTGAAGAGAACTACTTTAAAAATTAAGTGGTGTACAGAAAGGGACGGGAGCTAACAATCTTCCGGGTCAGGTTGACAAGTATGCTGTACTGCCTGGGGAAGTATGAAAACTGGGTCGTGAAACATATTTTTTTCTCTAAACCTTTCTTTAAATAATTTTGGTTTAACTCTCATTAGCGTTTCGTCCCACAATATTAATTAATTTTTAATAATAATTTAGCTTCTGATGAATTAAATTAAAATTGCATGGGGAAATTGGTTTAAGATTTATGAGTTGAAAATTTTAAAGATAAGAAAGAAAAGCAATAAAATCCGACAATTTCACAGGTTTTTTTTTAGTGTAGAATATAAAAGAAACATATTATCGACGCTAAATTCATCGAAAAGTTTTATAAATATAACAAGGAATAATTAAAGTAAACCGAAAACCCTCGCTTTAATGAAAAGTAATACCCACAATCGCCAATAATGAACTATATTAAAAATAAGTTCGTGAACTTTTCTGGATAGATAAAAATGAAAAATAGATTATCAATATTAAATCAATACATAATGTAGCGAAATAAAATTAAATTCAAAAGATAACAAATACAGCATGCAATAAATTTATAGTAATCATAAATTTTTTCATAAAGCGCAAAATTACTCGTACAGCTACATTTTTATAATAAATGTATTCGAATGAAATTATCTATTTCTTTTAATTGCATACAAATAAAATCAATGTCAAAATAAAAATATTTTGAAAATTTGATGCAATTATCATAACTTGTCAATTTTATTCTCCTTAAATATTTACACTATTATTTTTGTAATTTAAAAATGCGCCATTAGAGGAACGACATTAGTATAGTATCGTTCAAATTAGGTTCAAAATCTTATCAAACTAGTATGTTATGACGATCTCTAAACTTTTTTCTGTATTTTCCTATACAAATTAAAGCAATATGAATAATTAAAATTATTATTCATTAAAATTATTCTTCATGAAGAATGCAGACGATTTTCATCTTAAAAAGATGCCCAAAGAAAAAAAAAAGTGTTTCTTTTTTTTTTCTTTTAATAATAATAATAATAATAACAATAATAATAAATCGATAATTGTTTAAAAATATCAGAGATAAACAATCGGTTTCACCGGTTGTTTTAAAAGCATTGACGAGTTATTTTGAAAAATAATTATATTAAAAATTTACCCCAGGGAGTAAGTAATGCTCCTACAAATACAAAAATACTATTCTTTTTAATTTCATAATGATTTATTGAAATTAATCTTCATCTTGCCCATTTATATGAATTTTGTCTTATACTGCCATATTAAACATTAGGAATAAACGGGATGGCAACGTCTCTGTGGAAAAATTTTTACTAATCAGCACCAACTTAAGTTAATGTTCAACGAATTTAAACCTACATTCAATTCCGTTCATTAGTTCGTGAGATACAGCGTTCGCAAAATTTTGGATATACACAGACAGAGAGACATTTTCTAAAAATGAACAAATCTTGTTCAACAGATTTAAAAATTTGTAAATCCTTCAAAAACCCGAAATCGAAAATTTTCACGAATCCAGTACTTTCTTTTTATGTAAAGAATGTAAAAAAGAAGCTTCCAACAATCAATAGTTAAAACATTTTACAACTTTCCTTGTCATTCTCAAAAGCCTTTTCCTTCGTTTTATGTGGCTGGGATCTGTAAAATTAATTAGATAAACGTTACGTAAACTTAACTTAAATATTCAATGGCGTGTATTAGCACGCATTGCTCTAATGACTTTACCGCTACATAAAAGCATTTTTGTTTCTGTTTAAAGAGAAGGAAGCTCTGCAAGTGCAAAAGGAAGAGTTTTCCGATTCAAAGGACGAAAATTAAGTGCATTTTACCCCGGACTGTGATGTCGCAGGTGGCAATGACTAGATGTCATTATTTAATTTTGTTCTGGTGAATGGGTATTCCCAACAGGGGATTGCGGAAAAGCATTCCAAAAACAAAGTGAAACATTTTGTTAAGAGTAAAAAATAAATTATCGTCTGTTGAATTTAGATATATTACGGGTCGCAAAATGTCAAAGAATTCGAAATTATATTATGCAGCATTTTTTTTTTTTTTTTTTTTTTACTGCTTGTATTTAATGGCAAAAAACTTCAAAGAATCTTTTCTCAGTTCAGTCAATTATTGAATTTTACTCCAAAAATCCTTTCTTCCTCAAATATACATTTAAATTTTTAATATTTTTCAAAATGTTTAAAAGTATTTATAACTTCTATTTGTCTATCAGCCTCTGTCATAACTTCGGTTTATTATGGCATATTCTCTACTGAAAATGGTATAAATAGCACAGTTAGTTTATATACAGAGACTCACAAATGTCTTCCGATATATTACGGCCTATGATAAGTATCGTTTCAAGCATATTTTAATAATTTTATACTTAAGACAACATAATGAAATCAATATACAGGGTACCCACTACAGTGTTGTCCTTCATTTAACTATGGAACGGCTGCAGATATTGTCATAAAAGTGGTGTCTAAGTATACCAGAGTGGCTATGCACTATTAGATGCTACCGCTTACAGCACTACCTGGGGGAAATTTGGCGTTCCTGTAACGAAAACAGTTCGAGAAAGTGGAAAAAAATTAGTTAAAAAGTTATGACCGACTGTGTAGGAAAGAACACCTCGTAGACCTCAATGCTAAAAATGTGCACTTGTTTGTCTGTGTTTTCCTACACTGTAAGTGTAACGCAATAAAATGATATATATATATATATATAAAAAAAACTAGTCCTCACACGATACTTTTATATGTTCAAATTTCTATCCGTCAACTGCAATGCACATCTGGATCCTTATTCGAATTTAGGTAGGTGCCACCCGCCATGATACAACGTGTGCAACTTTAAGGTTATCAGTTACAAAAGGGAGCTCTTTTCATTTTAGATTTCACATACAGTTTTGTGTGTACTTTTGTATGCATGGTCTGTACAGTATTTAGCTTTATTGTCATTTTTATTATCATTTCATTTTCTTAGTCTACTGAGGAGTTGACTGATTTTTCCCAAGTTGATTTATTAAAATAATTTTTTACTATCATTTTTATATAATTAAATTTTTGTAGTTTATATGAACAGAAAAAAAAAGTTGCTAAGATAATATATAGATTGAAATAACAATATTTATCTAAAACATTCTTCGATCATTTCTGCAACTTTAAGTTAACTGGTTGTTGGCCCTAACGCTCTAAAGCGCTCTACATATAAATATGCCTTGGCAGACTAAACGCTCAAAAACGCTCGTGTTGCAATCTCAGTAAATCTATTAAACAACAACTACCAGAAAAATTCTTATGAATTTTCTTTTTAAGCGGGGAAAAAAAAAAAAAAAAAAAAAAAAAAAAAAAACGATTATGAATCTTTCTGAATCTATTATAATTTAATAGTTATGTGAATTTTTCCGAAGAGGGATTATACTTTCTGCTATATCTGTACATAGCTGCCAATATTTTAATTTATTCCGGAGTATTTTTAGCCCCGCCTTTATTTCGTACCACTTATTTTTTAAAGGTATGTTTTTCATATTTTATCGAAGTTATATATTGGAGAAAATTTTTCTATAAATAAAGTGGTACGAAATAAAGGCGAAGCTAAAAGTACTCCGGAATAAATTAAAATATTGGCAGATCTGTATATACATTTAATAAATGATATGCAAAATACTTTTTTTTTTTTTAACTGTGTTATTACTCGATAGGAATCTGCATTCTTCGTATCATTTTCTACCCACTATAGTAATTCATTCTAGGCAATAATTATGTACATAAATATATATCTTATATCTTACAAATACATTTATTTATATTATAATACTACTTTATGCACTCATTTATATCTTATCTATGATATACATATCCGAACGAAAAGTTATTGTAATGTAAAATGGATGTAGCTTTATCTTGAAATCAAGTAAACACCCACATGTAATGTGCTAATATAAATGTATTTTAATGAGAAAATTTTTCTGGTGTGAATACTGATTATCGTTAACGTTAAAAAGAGTGGAATTTCATTGCTTGGAAAAAATTGAGCCCTTTTGAACCAGAAGTTTGAATAATAAGAATAATTACTGAAATATAAAGTTCCTTTGAGTAAAAAAAAAAAAAAAGGAAGAAATAAAAATAAGAAAAGAAAAGAAAGAAAGAAAAGAAAACATATGAGAAAAGAAGCTTTGTAAATAGTACTATAAAATGTACAAATGTTTCGAATCAAAACCATTGTTACATATTTGCATATTGCCGACATCCTAATTAATATACCATATAGTGTTGTTAGTCCAGTCCTTTATTTCACACCAGTAAATTTTTAGAGTTATATCATAGCCTCCTAAACTAGATGCCTGTCGCGTGGCTCGGAAACTTGTCAGCAGTTCAACAGGGCCCCCTGGTACAGATTGAGCGACTTTTTTATTCAACTGTCACCAATAATTTAAAGAAGTGATATATGATATATATAATCGACGTTTCCTCAATTCTATTCGCTTTTTATGCATATCAAATCCCACTTTTAAAAATTTTTGGTGGCTGTTGAATAAAAAATTCGCGCAATCTGTACCAGGTGGCGCTGTCTACCGCTTGAATAGTTACCTAGTTTCCGAGCCATGCGACAGGCATCTAGTTTAGGAGGCTATGGTAATATTCGCCGAATGCAATTACGGTTAAATAAGAAGAAAAATAATCTAAAAAGATACTGGTGTGAAAAAGAAGGCGGGGCTAACAGTACTACGGAATATTAATTAGTATGTTGGCAAGTATTTAGGGGAGAGTGGGGATGAATGGGACATTTTTTATGTTTTTAGTGATAGCGTCGGCCACATGTACTTCAGAATTTTGCAACATTTCTCATAAGTACACTTCAGTAATCAGTTTCATATAAACATACTAACTTTAATAAAAAGTTATCATTTTTAATTAATAATTTTTTTTTTTTACATGCATGTGCATTGGCCCATTCATTCCCACCTATGAGGATGAATGGGACAGGACTGGTGTTAACAAAGAAAAGAAAACAAAATGGAAAGTAAACAAATTTTTAAAGTAAAATTGGTTTATGTGATTTTATCACACACTATGAATTCTCCGAAATTAACATAAACTGATGTATTGACTCAAATTAACATCAAAAGACAAAAATCCTTTTGTTCGTGCAGTTCTTAGTGCTCTAGGCTTTGGTAATTTAATTTAATAAGACCTAATCTAAAAATAAATCAATAAATAAGACACTAGAAAGAGATAAATCATTACAATAAAGTACAAATTATCCAGATAAATTTTGTTTCCGACTAATCGGGAAAATCAACATTCTATTCTGTGTTACATTAATAATCACCAGAATTTATTTAATTAGCTTGATTGAAATTGTGATTTTAATAAAATTATTATTAGTTTATTTATTTATTTATTTTATTTCTAGATTTAATTTGCATTGAACTTATAATTTGTTTTAATCAGAATTATTATAAACAAAAATCAGAACAATTATTTTCCTTTTTTTTTTGTTCTAAGTCCACAAAATTAAAAATCCTGATATTCAGTATGGATAATTACGTTTTAATTCTTGTGTAAAATTTTAAATTAGTAGATAGTGGGGAATGTCCCATTCATCCCAACCATCACATGATCATATAAAATAGGAAATAGGCTTAATGAACAATTGTCAATATTCTTCCTGAGTATCATAAACACAATAAAAGATTATACCTTTTCGCAATATAAGCGTCATATTAACTTTAAGCAAATAGTTAATGTCTTAACTACTACCTAATTGAATCAGTAAAAACTTACTTTGGCAGCTGAAAATGATACTTTAATTTATTTCTGCACTTCTATGAATAGCAAAATTCTGAAACTACACTTGATGAATGACCTCAGTGCTGCCATATGTCAGAAAAATTGTCAAGTTTCCGGTGCATGCAAAACATAAAAAATTTGCTATTGTACCATTCATCCTGCGTCCCATTCAACCCCACTTTCCCCTATTTGTTTATTTCATGACATTTTATTATAAATTTCTTATTCTTAATCATTTAACATAATTTTTTTTTTTTTTGTACTTTTGGGAGAAAAAAAGTACTAAATATTTTTAAACACATAGTAAAACCAGAGACTCCAACATACTAATTAATATTCCGTAGTATTGTTAGCCCCGCCTTTTTTTTCACACCAGTATCATTTTAGAGTATTTTTCTTCTTATTTAATCGTAATTGAATTTGGAGACAATTACTATAAAAATTTACTGGTGTATAAAAAAGGGCGTGACTAATAACACTACGGAATATTAATTAGGTTGTTGGAGTCTCTGAGTAAAACCATAAGGAAACATGTACATATAGAGAAAAAAAAAAAATAACGTATTTGAAAACTAGAATTCGTAATACACGAATTGCGAAAACAAAAACTTCAGTAATCAATATTTAGAAGATCATGCACAATTCTTTCTATTCAAATTATTAAACTGTAATCACTATCTTTACTTGAACAACATTTAAAAAAATGTATTTTCTAAACAATTGTATAAATAAAGCTCCTTTATTTAAAAAGAAAAGTAAACATAGAGTTTTAGTGCATTAAATAAAAGGGCATAGTGTAACATTTAAAAATAGAAATCCTTCCCTATAAAGAGAATCAGATATTTCAATTTTAGTAAATTTTACTTTTTATAAGTAATTCTAGATTATTTTGTTTTCTTTTACTTCACATTATTATACAGTAGAACTTGAATAATTCGAAGTTGAAGGGACCTGAGAAAAATTAGAAATATCCAAAAATTCGAATTACATATACTATTTCACACTTGCCAACATACTAATTAAAATTCCGTAGTATTGTTAGCCCCGCCATCTTTGTCACGCCAGTATCCGTTTTAGAGTATTTTTCTTCTTATTTAATCGTAATTGTATTTGCAAAATATTACTTTAAAAATTTACTGGTGTGAAAAAAAGGGCGGGACTAACAACACTACAGAATATTAATTAGGATGTTGGCAAGCATGTTTTTTTGTCAAAAAGAAAAGATAAATTAAAAAAATTAAAACTCTACGATCAAAGATTTAACATATAAACTTTATATCTAAGAAAATTGCTACATCCTCTTCCCCCTCCCATTAAATAATTATTTTTTATGAGCTTAATTATTCGACACTTTAAAAAAAAAAAAAAAAAATAGATAATTTTTATTGATTCTTCAAGTACAATCTTTGTGTCATAGCATATGACTTCAACCAATCAGTTGATACAAAAATAGAATCTTCTACATCAGACATAACTTTCAATTAAAAAATCCTTTGAAGTTCATGTATATGCACCATATCTTCTTATGCACTAGGTAGGGGCTTTTCTTCTATTTCCGTATCATTATTTTGAAAGACTATTAAAATAAATAATGCATTTTAGCTGAGAAAAATCTTGGGAAAAAATTTTACTATAATATTTTAAAGTTAATCGTATGAAAAATTCGAATTATCCAAAAAAAAAAAAAAAAAAAAAAATTCGAATTATCCACGATTTTTTAACATTATTTTAATACAAAATTCAAGGGACCGAGTAAAAAACTCGAATTATCCAGAATTTCGAATTAAACAAGTTCGAATTATCCAAGTTTCACTGTAATTGTTAGAATAAGAAAAACGTAAAAGACACACTGACGGATTTATATTTATATGCAGCTGTAGCTTATGAAATTTCCTGAATTTTTCATTTACACACACACACACACACACATATATATATATATATATATATATAGAGAGAGAGAGAGAGAGAGAGAGAGAGTATTAAATAAAAAGTAAAAAATAAGTGTAAGAGTTTAAGATAAGTGGGCGTGATTAGCAAAAAGAAAATTAAAAAATAAATGCAAAAACAACTAATTAAGGTATTGAAAAAATCATTCCCAAAATAACAATTTATATGAAATACACGTATCTGCTGCCTCTTCAGTGAGTGGAAACAGCAGAAAAGACAATTTTTAAGAAAATGAAAATAGGTCTAACAGGTTTCGGAAACATGGCGAAACCAGCTACTCCCAAAAACGAAAAACAACGAAAATAAAAATAAATGTAGCATTATGCTTAATAAACGTAACTCAGTTAAAATAAAACCACTTTTATCAAGCATAATTGCTACATTTATTTTCATTTCAGTATTTATTCTATTCTGTTTTAAAATTTCTGGGTTTTTTTCGTTTTTGGGAGTATGCTGGTTTCACCATGTTTCCGAAACTTGTTAGGCTTATTTTCGTTTTCTTAAAAATTGTCGTTTCTGCTGCTCCCACCCACTGAAGAAGAAGAGGATAGGCGTGTTTCACAAGAAGTGTTATTTTGCAAATGTTTTTTCGATACTTTAATTAGTTGTTTTTGCATTTATTAACATTTTCAATTTTCTTTTTCTTAACCATGTCCACTTATCTTAAACACATACACCTATTTTTTACTTTCTATTTAATATTATACAATTTTTGTATAATGTTTAGTGCTGCCTTTGGCGCCTTTTGAATACAAATATACTTTAATTGATATGTAAATTATATATAAGGATAATTTTAAATACACATCTTTGTAAAAAGTTTAATTAATACAAGATTTTATTTTGTTTTTAATTATTGATTTAACTTATGAAATGTTTGATCTACCATAGATACAGCTACAGTAACAAACACACATTTTTATAAAAAAATTAATTAATATGGTGTTTATTATTTTTATTTATTAAATTAACTTATGAAAAATTGAAATATCATACATGTTTTTCATTTATGAGATGATCTGGTATTGCTCAGAGTTAACACTTAAAATTTTTTATAGCTGAAATCATTTTTAACGTAATGTATGTGATTTATTAAAGCCTTTTTTATTATGAAAATTTATGAAAACATTTTTTTCCTCTTTTTTTTTGAGGTTGAAATTAAACTTAATTAAATTGTCAAAAAATATGAGCTCAGAAAATTCCTTAATTATGTATATTATGAACATAATCATATACTTTGTATCACTTATAGTTAAAAGAAACATTTAACAAAAATGTCAAATCTATGTCTATCTAACATTGATGCTAGAAATAATCGCTTTGTGTTACCACAAAATATTTAAGTCGAGAAATTAAATACAAAGCAAACTTGGCTCTTGATGGATTTGGCAATTTCACTGATGCACAGTTTCTGGTTTTCGATGTATAGCGTTCAAGTACAAAACAATAGGCTCCTATATACACTGGGTAAAGGCAAATATTTGATTTGCTTATTACTTAGTTAAACATGTTCCGCACTTTACGTTCTCGAGTTACAGTATCGTATGTCTTGTACAATACATTCGGTACCCGCTTTGTTTGGAGTTATATTTTATTCTCATATTTCGCCTATAAGTTTTATTGAAAATTTATGCCTGATGTACATTGAAGGAACGGGGATATAAAAAACTTTCATTTCGAATTATTTAGCAATTTTAACATTATTTTAAAAATTTGATAAAGGAATTTTTAAATTGTACATTTATGGGCTCAAATTTATCATCGTGTAATTATTTGATATAAAATTTAAGGTTTTGAGATACAAGACTCTAACAACCTTATCTATTTAAAAATATGTTGACTAACTTCAGAAAAAACCTTATTGCATAGTTAACTGAAATTTACTAAACGGATTCTTTCAATTTATGTTTTGAACATGTTACAACCTAGAACTGTGAAATTGCAAATTATTTCCAGAATAAACGTCATTTTCTTAAAATAATGATACTAATTATGTTACACTTTTCCTCTTTTACAACACAATCTTCCACAGTCGATACAACATTTTTGAAATCAGCAAATAAAGATGGTTTCTTTTAAAAATCTCAGATACAGTAATCCCTAGGAGACATGTGAGAAAACTTGGGATAATATGCTTAATTCAAATGCCTGAATTCTGATTTCATTTTTCATAAAAAGGATGAAGCATTAGATTTAAGTGTTAACATTTCCTCATGGAACTTAATTTAGGGCAATTATAGGATAGATGGCCATAGTTTTCAAAGATTAAAATAAAAATTCTTAGAATGCAAATAAATACAAATATAGAAATATTTAAGTATATTTAAAATTCCTATACGTATGCTCATTATATTTTGGAAGAAAAATAATTGAGGAGCAAACATTCAAATCAATCGTGTTTTCTCTAAAAAAAAAAAAAAAAAAAAAAAATGAGTTAGTGATTTTTCTTTAAACATAACATAAAAATAGTATGTCTACATATTTCCTAGTATCTAGAAATACATTTAAACAAACGATAATTGGGTTTTAAGTTTAGTTATTTTTTAATATTTTAATATTTTAGTTTTTGTGTTGTCTGAAAAATTGTGTTCGAAGGAGAAAACACGGTTTGAATGTTTGCTCCTCAATCAAATACTGAGAACAAAAAGTGGTAAACATAGTTTGAAATTTAAATGGCAGATGTCCATCTGCTCTGACGGAGATGACCATTTCTGTCGAGAAGAGATGATCTTGTAATTCAAGGAAGAAAAAGCGAAGTTAAAATCGCAAAAATAACACATTTTATGTAGTTAATCAGGATAAATATATAGTAATTTGTAAAGATGCATTTATATCGTGGAAAATGAATGAATAGAATTCGAATAAACAGAATCTGAAGTATAATTTCAATCCTTCACTTTTCGTAAAATTTTACAACATTTTTGGCAAAGGTCTTGATAGTTCTGTACACGTTTCTTAGAACCACTTCAGACATCTTATGCATTTTATCCAGCCATTCGTTTTGGTTGTGGTATTGTTTTCTTCTCCACAACCAACATGCTGAGCCTCATTAAATTCTATTCCCTTGAAATAAGTAGCATAGCCTCCTAAAATACATGCCTGTCGCGTGGCTCGGAAACTTGGCACTAGTTTCAGTGGTAGACAGCGCCACCTAGTACAGATTGCGTTATTTTTTATTCAACTGTCACCAATAATTTTAAGAAGTGTTATATGATATGTATAATTGACGTTTCTTCGATTCTATTCGCCTTTTGTGTATATCAAATCCCACTTTTGAAAATTTTTAGTGACTGTTGAATAAAAATGTCGCGCAATATGTACCAGGTGGCGCTGTCTACCGCCAAGTTTCCGAGCAATGCGGAAGGCATCTAGTTTAGGAGGCTATGTCTGTAGAGTCCATGATTTTCAGATGTATTTAATCTTCTTCGCTGCTGGAAGTGTCTTTTTTTTTTTTTGTGTGTGTGTGTGTGTTGTTTTTAGATTTGTTTTACGATTTTAAAAATTCATGATTTTAACCTTTTTTTATCAACTTCGTTTCTGGGATGAATTTTTCAGATGTTTTTCTATATTTTCTGGTGATGTCAAAAGATAGTTACCTACTTACCATTAAACGTGCCATAAATACCATTGGAACTAGTAGGAACTGGTGCAATATAAAGTACTTTTGTTGGTGTTGATACATCATGCAGTTTTTGTTGTTTTAAAGGTAACCATCTCTCCTCTATTTAATGTGGCCAACTCTCCTGAAACTAAAAGACAAATATTCACCTAATTTAAAGCATCACTTCGCCATTGTACGACCCTATTTCAAGCTTAAAAGCAAAGAATGGATTATATACGTACCTCAAAAGTCCGTATTGTAACAAACAAACAAACAAAAAAAAGTAACGCACAGTCCGAACACTAGCGTCCGACACAGTCCGAACACAAGTGTCCGAACACTAGCAAAAAATCCTATATAAAAAATGTACACTTAATACAGTTTTGCTAAATAAATCCTTGTCGAATCCTGTTCTTAGATTGACTAAGAACGTGATTCGACAAGACTTTATTTAACAAATCAGTATTAAGTGTACTTTTTTTTATATAGTAATCTTTCCTAGTGTTCGGATACTTTTGTTACCGACTGTACGTTTTGTAAAACATTTAGGATCTAACTCAACAAAAATATTTAATCACTAAATTAAATAAACATTAAAATTTCACTTACTTTTTATAATCGAAAAACAGAGCCGCACGTCACAATGAATGAATTCATTGAACTATTTTCCACAAACAAAGTTTATATTGCCATCTATGATCAAGTTTAGGAAATATTCAAACTGGTCATCTATCTTCTATGGCCATCTATCCTAAAGTTACTCTAGTGAAAATTGTTAGGGTAGTGAGGGAGTAACTTATTTTAAAGCAGGTACTAAAATTTTTTCATAATAAATTATAATTAATTTTTGATATTTCTTTCAAATTTGCTCACGTTAAGTTTTCCATTATATAAGAATCCAGTAATAACTATAAAGCTTTGAGAAAAAATGTCTTTACTTTCTCAGAACACACATTTTTTTGTCTTTTATTCATCACTTTTGATAGGAAATTAAACTTTTACTATTGCACTCACATAAATATAACCAATACATAACAAATGAACGCTAAAACATTTTCTGATACATTTAAAACCATTTTGATTTCGATTTAGAAATTTCACTTGGCAATGAAAAAAATTACGCTATATTTGAATGTTAAATAAGTTTACTTAATTTTAACATTTATAAAAAAAAAAAAAAAAAAAAAAAAAAAAAAAAAAATTGCATAAAGGGCAGAAATTATTATTATTATTTTTAAATAATGCAATATGAAGATAGCCCTGGATAGAGCCCCTTAAATAAAATAATAGGCCGGCGCATCACCGCCATTTTTTTTTTGCCTCCGAAGAGGACAGCATTCCCGCTTAGCGTCCTTATCGCTTCCCTAATGATTTTAAGAAATCTTGATCTGAAGCAAATCCGGTCAAAATAAGAGCAATATTCCTAAAAACAAATTTTTTTCACAGTACATTCTCAGGATATCATTTTATTCTGAGGATATCCGATGGATGTACTGGGGTAAGATGTGTTGTTAGGGCGGTTTTTGTTTCTTTTACAAAATGTCGCCAAAACTCAAATACACAGTAATAGAAGGTCTGTGAACACTTTATAATCACTTCTTGAATGATTATTGAAGTTTATCGCTAAATAAACTTCCATATCATAGTTTACTTAGATAAAATTATGAAATATAATAAAACAAGTTACTTTAAAGTAACGTAAGATGATTAAAAAAAAAAAATGTTTGTCGTTTGTTTATCAGAGAAACGCGCTGGCTGGGTACAAATGGCAACCCTAAGGCAACAAAATGCCTGATGCGCCAGCTCGTATATATAGGAGCTTTAGCCCTGGATAGCTTTTGATCAGAATGATCTATTCTACGGTTTCAGTTATGGGTTTTGCAAAAAATAAAATAAGAGCTGCAAGTTTTTTTTTTTTTTTTTTTTTTTTTTACTTGGGAAAAAAAAAAAAATGTTTTCAGGTTTATTTGATGGATACTGATTCCTTATATATATATATATATATTTAAAAAAAAAATTAAAAAATAAATAAAGATAAGGAATAAAAGCTTCATTATTCTACGGATAATTATTAATGTAAAATTAGGAATAGTTATTTATTTTATTTTATTTTATTCCATTATAAATTTTTGAGAAAAACGAAAAAAACTGAATTTTGACGAATGACTTAACACACGTTTCGAGGTTAGGTTTAACGTATAAATACATAATTTATTTATCTCACCTGTATTTTTATACGAAAAAAAACAAAAAAAAAGCACATAGTCGTACGTTGATAAACTTGTTTTGATATTAGGCGATGAAACATGTTGCATTGTTTTAATTACGTGTAAATTAGATTTTACAATTTTAATAACAGTTCTTTGTTTTTCCTAAACAAACATTTAATTTTTTTTTTCTGCTCTCTTTAAACTATTTCTTTTTTCTTTTTCTGGAGTCATATGAATTCTCAAATATCAGTATCTCACTATAATTAAATTTTTATCAAGGAATGTTTCGAATATCCTGAATGCTAAAGAATGTAACAGTTATAGAAATAGATGATTAAGCAGATCAATAGATGAAGAGAAGACTTTGAAGACGGTGGATGTACTGAATTACTTTGTTCGGAGATTATTATTAAGACTTTTAAATGAGCTTTTGCATTCACTGAAAGCATGTATTGATAACGAAAGAATTGAAATATTTTAATATGTTAAATATTTAAACAGCTTTTACTGAAGTTCTAGAAAGTACTGTCAGAAGCCTTAAGTTATTTCAAGCTACTATAATTTCTTCTGATGGTTCAAGTATATGTAGATTGTGCTAAAAATGTAATGACGTTTAAATATATATAAATGCAATATACGTATAATTCATATACATAATACGTATACGCAATACGTATACGCAATATGGAGCATATTAGTGGAGCAAACCCAAACCGTCATTCACGATACGCCACTGCCTTTAGTGTATGTTATAAGTTAAGGACACCTTTTATAAATAAGAATTCTTAGGATTTAGGTTTTGTCTAAGAAATGTTATCTCCTCCCCTCCCGTGTGTCCCTCCCTCCATTAAAAAAAAAAAAAAAAAAAATCGTATCAAAAGTGCAGATTAAAATAATGTATTTTTGTTACATGGTAATAAGAAAAAACTTTAAATAAACACCATAAAATCTAAGAACTCACAATAATTGTTTCAAGCCGAAAGAAAACACAACCCTTCATCACGAGAACAAAGCAGGCAAGAGAGCTGCAAGCTTCAAAGATTTTTTACTTATTACTTAAAAACGTCATTTCTCTGGTGCTTTTTTACTATGTGCTATATAGTGTTTAAATTTTTTAACTATTATACAAATATAAAAAAATAATTTAAGAAATACTACGATTTTTTTAATCCCTCAGCGCTAAGTGACTACTTATAGTACAGTTTCCTTTTACATCCGTAGGTAAACAAACTGCTTTCCAGTCTTTCTGCTTTGCATTTTCTTATCAAGTATTAATACATTCCTACGCCATAAAACAGGATCTGACTGGTTTTCACTAGGTTAGCTTAACACCGATGTCTTAAACCTAATTAAAAAAAAAAAAAAAAAATTAGTTATTTCCATGCTTTAAATTGTGTTGGGCGTTAACAGGTTAATAAAAATATAAACAATTCTTTTTTGGCTTCGTTACCATTCCTTTTTTATGAAGGAAAAAATAGTCTTTTAGCTACTCTCGAAACTAACGTCATAGTTACAACAATGTATTGAAATACAGAAATTAAATTGTCACCATGGTTCCCATGCGTGCATTTCAAACGAATTAGAAAAAAAAAATACACGACAATAGTAATAATTTATTGAGA
The DNA here is from genome assembly GCA_963930645.1 of Salticus scenicus. Taxonomy (NCBI): domain Eukaryota; kingdom Metazoa; phylum Arthropoda; class Arachnida; order Araneae; family Salticidae; genus Salticus; species Salticus scenicus. Next base: position 128,976,331 of record OZ005648.1, on the reverse strand, counting down.
GAAAGAAAATAGTATTTTATCAAAGATTTGGATAATTTTGAGAAATTCGTTCATTGATTATAATAATAAACTAAAAATTAAACATAAAAAATTCAATAGTTTATTTGCAGAGAAAATCTCATTTTAAAATTTATTTGAGTATAGTACATATGTGTATCACATAGTTCTATTGTTTGCAGAAAACAAAACTTGAATATATAGAATATATAGATAATTTTCCAGAATTTATTCATCCGCAAAACAATACTTGAATACAACAAAACATTATTTATTTATTTATTTTTGAAGATTAAAGGATTTTATTTGGCATGCGAAATTTTCATACGTCACGTGAAAATAATAATAATAAGTAAATTGAGTAGAATTTGACTACGTCACAAGAAATTAATAATATAAATAACAAAAATTACATATGGTTATAAAATTTAAAAGAATTATGATGTCATTTTTAATTTTTTGGAGACGTTTAGATTCTAAAAAATATAAATATTATGATTTAAAATATGATGCTCTTTATTTTAAATAACATGCAAAGAAATGTTTAGTAATTTAAACTCGCAAGAAGAAATAAATTGAAAATATATGTGTAAAAATCGATCACTTGGCGGGATCGAAACAACTAGTTGTAATTATACGAATAGCCTGCTGGACTATTGTATCACCAGAAATGATGTCTTGATTTTTTTTTTTTTCCCAGAAACAAGAATGTATTTGTAACGATTTGATACATCTTCGTTAAATCCCTGTTACATCTTTGTGAGTATTTTTATTTAATAGGTAACTTTTCTTTGACGTTTATAATGCAATAAAATTACAAAATAATGATTATAATACTTTTATCGAGTTTTCAAATCTAATTTTAAAAGTAAGTAATTTTAATGCATGTGATTATGGTAGCAGACTAGCTGATCTTACTTTTTTGTCATTCCCTTGTCAACATTTTTTGCTGACTGTATTTTATTGCTTAGAAAGACTATATAAATACAATAAATCATCTTTTAATGGAAAGATAAGATAATCATCTTTTAATGGAAAAATAAGATTTCATAGATTAAAACGCAAATCTATATATTAAAACCAAAATGGGTGCATGTGAACATGCGTGAAATTCGTTGAACCAATCAAAAACGACCACATTCCTCTTATTAGGTGTTTGGCAAGATGAAGCCACTGAGAAAGAAGCATCGACGAACGAATCACTGTACAGGACACTAGGAAAAAAAAAAGATATTGAGGTTGAGTGGGTTAATGTCTCACTAAAGCTATGCAGCGGACCTTTGGCAACAGTCTAGGATTTACTCCCAGGGGTCGAAACGAAGAATAAAGGTATATATATATATATATATATATTAATATATTACATTTTACAAATTGTTGCATCTCAGGTTTTTAAAAATTATGTCATTATTTAGATAGTTTTTGTACATTCTAACGGTGCCCTCATCTTTTCGACACGTTGTTTTTAAGAGATCCAAGATAGAAAAATATAAAAATTCGACATTTGATTTCCCACCTTATTTTCAATATATATATATATATAATTTCAATTGTTAAATCAGGCGCATTTTTTGTCAAAAAGTTGCTGAAAGTGCAAGGAAAAGTGTCAAATTCGAAGTCCGCGAATTTTCTTTCAAACACACATTAAATAAATTACAAAATGTCGAAGTAAAATATCTTGCTTGCAACTCAGGTTGAAATTGAGGTTGATACTGAGTGGATTTTACTTCGCATTAGAGTATCGAATTGGCAACTGCCGATGGTCTGGGATACACCTCTAGAAATTGTTGGGATTTGGAATTCAGGAAAGGTTCGGTCAGGAAAATTAAGATGTAAGCTAAGAAACCGCATTTCACACTTATTTACCTAACAGAAAATAATATTTTCCATGATTTATGCATTAAATATTTCAGATTGTTTTCCATTTTTTTCCATTGAAAAGAGAATTTCAGGTGTACACAAATCTCTCTTGAAACCTCACAAAATTTATTGCATTTACTTTAAAAACTTCACTGTTGTCGCTTTGAAAACTGCTATCGAACACAATGTTGCATATTTTCTGTATTTTATGGTTTAAAACGGAGTGCCGGGTTAGACGGGTGAAACCAGAATAGTGTATTTTGATATTGTTCAGTTAAAAAAATGATTGACATATAATTAGGAGGGTTTGTACTTAATTACCAAAAATTCACCCAATACTATATGTCAATATTTAAGGGTGGAAAAAAAGCACCCTTAAGTGTGTTGAATGAAAGAAAATAAATATTTTGTAGTTCTGAAGGGTGTAAAAAAAAAAATAATAATAGCTTTTTTTTTAAATAAATGTTTTTTTAGAATTTCAAGTATTTGTAATTTACTTAGTGACTTAAGTTTAGACTAAATCCTACAAAAGTTACAGTGAAAGCGACTAATAGATATTTAAATAAACCACTGTATTTATTTCAGTTTCGGACTTAATTTAGATTTTAAAACACAACTTTAGTCTTTGTAAAACTGAAATTTGCACGAAATTTCAACATTGAAACATAAAAAAATATTTCTTAGAAATCCCCTTGGCAATGAATCCACACACTAATACAAAAATATGTGCATAACATAGATTTAAACAATAATAGAAAATTAAATAAAGAAATATAAAATACAAAATCATTTAATTGATTAAATTCACGCTTTGATTCTGCTGTTCATTACATTTTTAAAAACATTTTGTAAATCCATTCAAAAGTGATTAATTACATTTCTATGAAAGTAAAAGACTAGCTTAATGGCTGAATACTAAGATTCAATAGACAACCCAAGACCTGTTTGAAGACAGAAACGTATTTAATACAACAATAATGATATACATTATATACAAAGGCAGTTATAAATTAAAAGACTGGACACAGCGTTATACAGGCTGTTCGCACATTTTTTAGACGATTTTATTTCGCAGTAAGAAAAAATCGTTTGCATGGAGAATTTTATTTTCACAACAGTTATACTTTTGGAAGTTTTATTTATCTTCTGATATTTAGAATTTTTGTTTAGATGCAAAAATGCGCTTTTAAAATGGCAGTGGATGGAAGGATAGGTTTCCACTCTTTCCAAAGATAGTTTTTAGTGAAATCGTTATGAAAAGCATTTATCAGGAGAGAAATGGAAAAATGTTGCAACAACAGATGAATCTTGGGTCTATTTAAGTGGTTGCAATAAAAAAAGGTCAATTTATTATCACAAAAGTGGAGAAAAAAAAAATTGCTACATGGCTCAAAGCCTCAAAAGAGAGTTTTTCTATAGGATTTATGATCGCCACTGGTTTTTTCATACAAGCGCAAGATAAAAGCAAAAAAAAAATGTGACAAAAATGTCAAAATCAACTCTAAATACTCTCAAGAACATATTTTAATTCCAATTTTTAAAAATGAAAATCCAGATCTTTATCCACAATGCTATCAATCCGTTGAACTGTATCAAGACAAAACAAGCAGCCACACATCGCAATCCGCAATTGCTTTTCTAGAAAAAAATGGAACAAATAACGGGAATTAAAACCATACCCTTTACTGACATTCCTGCTAAATCTTCTGATGTATCACTGTTGGATTTTTGTGTTTTTCGACTCCTAAAATCAACATTATCCAAACACCGACCTACAACGCTTTGTGGTCTCTGGAAAGCCGTTCAAGAGGAGTAGAAAAATATACCTCTTCCGATATTATAAAAAGCATTATTATCATAGAAATTATGATGTAGAATGTTAGTTAAGAACAAGGGCTATCAAACTGAACAAATAAAACACGAAATATGAGAGAAATTGCTTCAGTACACTCCATCAAAATCGTCTAAAAAATGTGCGAACAGCCTCTGTATGCTTAATTCGTTCCATCATTCTTCTCCACATCGCTGTTGCTATTTTCTAAAACATCAAAAGAATCTTTCTTGTTCTTTCAAGGCAGAACCCTCTATTAGCACCTTAAATGTTCTTAAACGATCAGTTATTACCACACCAATAAATAATCAACTCTAGCATGTGATACAGGAGATGTGAGTAATGAAAATAATGTATACACAATTCATGTTTACAAAGTGATTACAAAAGCCTCCAAGACTTTTATTGGGAATTTTGATGAGGAATTATCATTACATAGAACAAATTGTATAAGACGTGGTTAAACAACTATATTTATTGAAATTTTTTATTTGAGAATAGCTGTTGAGACTTATGCTCAGATAAGTTATATTCTTTTTAGAAATTCATTGGCAAAGAGGTGGCATTATACAGAAGTAACAGTCTATTGAATGATATGTAGATTCTCCCAAAATCATGGCCTCTGAAAAGGTCAATGAACGACCTTTTACAATTAATTCAATTACATAAGCTATTAGCCCAAGTGTTGCAAAAAATATGAGGTGCCCATGATTTATCTTGATCTTCGATTCAACTAAAATAAGGATGATATGTCGTTTCAACCAGTGGCATGGCGTGGTAGTTTGTGTCTCACTAGAGAGAAGTTACTTCATAAACATATGATTGTTGTCAAGAGAACTCACAGAATCACAAGGAATTCTAAAACAAGAAAAAAATATGACCAAAGTATAAACAAACAATAACGAGTAACTGAATGTAAATACTCACTTTTAAAAACAGAATCAAGCAACAAATGTAAACTGAACATTTTTAAAACTGAATCAAGCATCTTCTATATCATAATTTTGTTTTCTATTTCATTTAATGTACAATTATGTTGTGTACAGTGTTCATTTTAATAAATATTTATGATAAAAGAAATTTTTGAAGTTTTTGATTTGTTTTATCGGCATATTACCATTTACTTAGTTAACCTTATAATAAGTTACAAAATTCAGTAAGAACTTGAACCTTATTTTTGTACTAGCGTGCATTTACTCGATTAAAAAGTACTCTCAAGCGACTTTATGTTCCCATTACGATTTCTTGTTGAAATCTTCCATCCTGGAATTTTGTTCTATTAGATTTAAAAATTTTATCATATAAAAGTATTAAAATAATTACATTTTCATATTAATAATCTCCATTTACAAGCATAATAATTTGGATTTTTGTTATTTTAATGCAAATTAATTTACTAATAAAAAAATAGTCATTAGACAACATGTATTTCATCAGGAGAAAAAACTAAACTAATTGCAGAAAATAGTATATAAAAGTGGTGAGTTAAATCCTTCATTAAGTAGTGTGTTTTACGTCACACAGGGCCACTTGATGACTGTCTGTGAATCAACCTTAAAGGTAGTCCAGAGACATACCATCACAAATTTGATCCTCCCCTGATGATGCACAAGCTACCGTTAACGTACACGACTGTCCTTGACCAATACCTCCTGTAATAATGCCTCAGAACTGAGATTTACGTCACGAAAGATCGGTCGATTACATCCAATCCACGCCATTCTATAGATATTATAGAAAATGTTTATCGGATTTAATCAGCCAATTTTCTGTGACGTAAAGCTCAGTCTGAAGGCATTATTATAGGAGGTGTTTGTCTTAACCGGCTCGAGTATCGAACACACAATCTTCCGATTACGAGCTCAACGCTCTGGAAACAATACTATCGTAGCCCCTAAAGTGTAAGAACTTTAAGACTATTTTTTTTTTTTTTAAATACATCCCGAAGTTTGAATTTTAGTGCAATATACATAATATACATTTTAGTATAGAAAGATATAACTACATATGATATTACTTAAAACGTTGGTCCTATTATGAAAATGCTTAATAAAATACATATTATAATTATTATTTGTAAAGAATATGAATATATTTTTGATAAATGTGAATTAGTATTTTTATTTACAACGCTATTTGGAAACTTAGCATTTAGATTTTTATAATTCACATTTTATAATCTATTATGATCATAATGTTTGGTAAAATGTAAGACAATCATTGCGAGTTATAAAAATTTTTTGTCAGCAAAAATTTGAATTAAACAAAAATAATCACTGTATTATTCAAAGATTAACTCGGCATACGTATATACATGCTTATACATATTTGTATCGATCGAAACTAATAAACACAAGTCCAAACTTTATCTGCAAACACATTAAACCTATTTTAAAAAGGAAATGTACATTCTGAAAATCTGAATGAATATTGCTTAATATATCAAGTTATATTTGAATGAATTCGGCCGTAATTTTTAAATACAATACATTTTGCCTTCGTTTAATTTTTACGAAAGGGATTAATTTGGTGTTTTAATGTCTTTTCAAAATCGTTCAAACATTTTAATGTAGTCCTTTTATTACATTTCAGTGCGTAAAGTATATTGGGCATAATGCATTAGGAACATTTGGATTTACTAAAAATGCTTTTGTTTGATGCTTAATTTACATATAAACGCAAAGATCCACTTAAACTTCATTAATTGATATTTTAAATACATTTTTAAATTACTTCTGAACATTCAAACAATTTTGAAAAATATGTCTTTTTTCTAAACATAAACTCAAAAGTTTTATGTATTGAAATATATTATATACATTTTGTTTCCGGTACCAATAGAAATATGCAGCATATAAAATCTGCAATGCATTTTATGTAAGAAAAATTTCATTTTGGATGGAATGCATTTCTAAGCTTCGGTATTTTTCCCCCTCAAAGCATTTTTATCCCTGAAGCGAGTCTATGTTCTTATTGAATAACATAAAATGCCAACATTACCTTCATATGAATAAATCACCTCGGAAAAACAGAATCAAATCCGTCAAAAGTACGGTAGATGTAGATGCTTGACTTCATAGGTATTCTTATGGAAATGGAATAGGATTAAAATTTGGCTTTCTTCCAAGTTCACTTTCATACGATTTGACCTGCTAGCCTTAAGCATGAAACATTTCTATACGAGAAAAAAAAAAATAAAAAAAAAAATAAAATAAGGCGGAATGTTTTGTCTGAATGTTTAAACAGTTAGTAGCATAGGAAATATGTTATAAAGGTTTCATTCAAATTGTTCTTTAATAGAGTTGCCGTCATGTGGATTTTTATTTTCAAAGAAAATATAAGAATACGGTGTTTGAGTGGAAAAGATTAAACTTGTAAAAAGTAGCAACTGTATAGGTTCTATGTAATTTGATTTTAGTTTATAGTCGAAAGCAAATAATTTTAAATGGGAGTTCAAAAGTTTGAAAAGTATTTTTCCCCTTTTTATCTTTATGTTCGAAGTAATTTATTAGTGTAGCATCTCTTTAATTAGAAATAAAATCTTTTTGTAAAAAAATAGAACCGACTCCTAAAAGCAACTACTATTCAAACAACTAAAAAAAAAAAGTGGGTGTGAAATGAAACTAAATTGCGCCTAAAAGTATAAAATAATTTCCTTCGCCAAACAACCTATAACACTACAATTAATCATAACTTTTGAAGTCGGCGCAAAATTAAATAAAATTTAATTAGTTTTTAAAGATTTGTTTTTAGATCGGTAGCAACAAATGCTGTTGTCTCGAATAGACCATTTTCATGTTTCCTTTATTATTTTATCACTGTATACAATTGGTCCATTAGTAGCAATTACATAGAACAGTGAACATTCTTTACAATGCGGTATTTATGTTTCTACGAAGTTAGAGTTTCCTCTGCAAATTTGGTATAACTTTGATAACTATCATCCTTGGTAACTTTTGGATTTGGCGATCAAAACATACACGCAAGATGTATATTTTCATAATATATATTGTACGATGTATTGTTTCAAATTCTTGATTACTCTCTTAATATACCTTATCAAAACAATCATAATATCCCAAAGAAATTAAATATGTTTGCCAAATAATTTTGCGATTTTTCTTTCACAAAGGACGTCAGATAAAAGAATCTTCGCCAACTTTTGCTGTTTACAAAATCTTACTTGTTCTCTTGAATCAAAGTAGTTTTGGGCTGCGTTTTGCAGGTGACAATGTGAGATGTGTATATTGAATAGGATTTGATTTTTGTATTGAATAAAGTTATCAAATTTTATTTAATTTTGCGCCGACTTCAAAAGTTATGATTAATTGTAGTGTTATAGGTTGTTTGGCGAAGGAAATTATTTTATACTTTTAGGCGCAATTTAGTTTCATTTCACACCCACTTTTTTTTTTAGTTGTTTGAATAGTAGTTGCTTTTAGGAGTCGGTTCTATTTTTTTACAAAAAGATTTTATTTTTCTCTTTTCAGTAAAAACTTATTTATATAGCAGAACATCAAAAGACGTTCGTCGGCAGCTTCACAAATCACAAATTCCAAGAAAAGTCACATAATTCAAAAAATGGTTTATGTCACTGAAAAATACATGAAATGCACCCAATGTGAACAAAAAAGTTACATCTCCATCTAGAGAGTTATCCACTCGAGAGACAGTTGTGCCAGTTTTATTCTAGTCAAGTTATTTTTAAGTTAATTTTTCTCAATTGCTACATTTTTAAGTTGTGTCACTTTTCTTGCCTTTATCGGATATGAGCAAAAAACTATCTGTTGAATGAGCATACGTTAAGTTAAAAAGTCTTTAGAAATGTAAAGAACGGATACGCTGTATTCGTAACCAAAAATTCTGTTAGGCTAATATAATTATTATATTAGCCTAATAGAATTCTATTAATTATGTTAGCTATAATTATATTAGCCTAATTATATTAGCTATAATTCTGTTATATTGAACTTTACAGTGATTATGTGTCACCAGCTGTGCTGGAAATTGCGCAGCATAAAGTTCAAACAAAGAGCAAAATATGCATTGCATCTGACGGACAGAAGTTTCAACATCGATACTTACATACTGCTTTTACCAGTGTAGCTGCATGCGTTCAGCAGTTAGAGTGAGACTTCTTATTTTCCTATAAAAATTCACTCAATAAAAATAATTTATAAAAATTATTATATATAAAAATTATCTTCCATGATAATGTACACGGTTTCCATATCGGAGATGTAGTATAGCACTAAATATCCAAAAAATATATACATATGAATTTATTCTCAATATTACATTTAAAAAAAAAAAATGTTAAAAATGAAAAAAATCGATAACTTTATTTTAAATTATCGCCGATCGATGGTCCAACCATTCGTTTTAAAGATATTGGCGAGCTCTTTTGAAAGATAGCCATCATGAAAATTTACTCCACTCGAGGAGGGACTTCCCCCCAAGGGAGGAGACGAGGCTCCTACATATACAAAAAATTTTTCCCAGTTGACTATCTCTATTACACAAAATATATATTCGTTTCATTTGGTTTATTGCAGTCTATAGATGTTAAATTGTACTTACCTGTAATTTGCCCCATAGACGTAATGTATTCGAATACTTTTGAGTGTCCCTGTACACGAACCATTTGCTTCATCTCAACGAAAAGCTTAGTGTAGCATCCCTATATAATACACATTTAGAATACCGAGTTTGGAATTTCTGCTACTATTTGTTCTTAACGGGGGTATAGCTCAGTGGTAGAGCATTCGATTTCTATTTCTTCTTGAGATATGCTGATAACACACACACACACACAGACACACACACAGACAGACAGACACACAGACCATTCGCTAAATACATCGTTTTCGTATTCAGGGGAACATGTAAATATAACAAAAACTCACGTTTGAAAATTTGACCCTAAAACAATACCTTTTCGACCCTATGGGTAAGAACTAAAATTGTATATATGGGTTATCTAATCTAAATGTGTATTATATGGGTAAAAGGCATACGCTTTGAATTGAGAACCTCATCCTTTTCGAAGTTGGTTTATTAGAGCATCTCTTACGAAGTTATAAGCTTACAAACACCAACAACACATAGCTCGAATTAAGAACACCCTCCTTTCTGAAGTTGGTTGAAAACGACTTTGCACTAATCGATGTGACCGCTTACAGGAACAGCAATTTGAACCACACAGTATACGTGTCATCTGCTACGCTGCAAAGTGTACAACGTAGTTCAAGTGTGCACAGTGTAGGAAATTGCGAACAAACAACTGCAGGTTTTAAGCGTTCTAATTTTAGCAATAATGTCTAAATTCTGTATTTTTGTAGTAAATCGATGATGCTCTACAACTTTGTAATTAATTTCTCTCCCATCTTTTACCGTTTTTTAGATAGGAGCGCTAATTCCGCTGTTTTTCACCAGATGGCGTTTTATTTTCTTTAGATTGCAAAGATATTACAATGGGATCTACTTCAGACCAAGATCTTTACAACAAAACAAAAAGTATCAAGTAACCGTATTTTGAACTATATAGCGTATGTCTCACCATCTACGCTACAACGTGTGCAATGTAGCTGAAGTGTGCATAGTGTAAGAAATTGCGAACAAACAAATGCACGTTTTTAGCATTGTATGCTTAGCATCAATGTGTAAACTATCTTTTCGTACTAAATTGATGATGCTCTGCAATTTTAAAATTCACTTTTCCCCCCTGGCTTGAACCGTTTCCGAGATAGGAAAGCTAGCATGAATGTCTAAACTATCTTTTTGTAATAAATCGATGATACCCTTCAGTTTTGTAATCCACTTTTTTCTTTAGAACCGTTTTCGAGATAGGAAAACTAACTTTGCTATTTTCTACCAGATGGCGCAGCAAGCGGTTTAACCTTGTACTGCATGGCCACTTTGCTATACTTACATATCATTTTTATCACTATAGCTGCAGCCGTTTAGCCGTTAAAAGAGTTGGGACTGATTTTTTTGGGCACCCTGTATTTTTTTTAGATCTTAAAGATATTACAATGGGACCTATTGCAGACCAAGACCTTTTCAACAAAACAAAAATTATCAAAATCGGAGCATCCGTTCAGAAGTTATGAGCTAACAAACATAAAAAAAACATACGGTTTGAATTGAGAACCTTCCTTCTTTTTTGAAGTCGGTTAAAAAGAAAGAAGAAAAATGAGGCTGTACGATAGGCTGTATATATTTTTCTTTCGTAAAATAAATTCAATATATTTTTTTTCTTTCATACAGATTAATCTTCTAATAATTCAGTATATTGAGATAAGCCTTTTGGTTTGACAGAAAAAAAAAAAAAAAAAAAAAAAAACTTTATTTATTATTATTATTATTTTTTTTAATTTAATTTATTAATTTAATTTTTTTTACTTGGAATATTTATTGTTAAAAACAAAAATCTAGTGAGGTACTCGCATTATTTTCTCTTACTGTACAATAATATAGACATTATTATACGAGTGGGTTTCAAAAAGTAAGGTAACAAGCCCATTCAGAGTAAACACTCATTCAGGAAATAAATAAATATATATATATATATATATATATATATATATATATATATATATGCAATGTAGGAAGGCAGAGGTAAATACAACTTCTCTACATAATCACCATACTTATCGAGGAATTTGTTTCATTGGTACATCAAACCATGAAACTGGCATCAAAGAAAAAATCATCGTCAAGATTATGCAACCACGTTAAGACGGCTTGCTGAAACTCATCATCGATTCTGAAATTCTGACTTCCCAAGTGTTTCTTTAAAGGTCCGAAGAGACGGAAATCACTTGGTACGAGGTCAGAACTGTAAGGCGGGTGGTCCAATACCCCCCACCCAACGAGCACATGTCTTCCATCGTGATAGCCCAATTGTTCATGCACAATATTGTGTGCACTGCCAATGGAGATATTGAGTTCTTGTGCAATTTTACTCACAGTAATGTGACGATCACCTTGAATCAAAGCTTCGTCACGACAAACATTGTCATCTGCGGTAGATATGCTTGGTCGCCCTGCTCTTTTTTCATCTCGCACATCTGTTCTGTCTTTGTCAAATTCCCTGCACCAAAACCACACCTCTTTTCGTGACATAACACTTGTACCGTACACTTCCTACCAATTGCCGATGAATTTCAACTGGAGAATAAACGCAAAAATCTTATTACACTTCTTATTTCAATTGCAGACCATGTTTTTGTCAACGTAGCCATCTTCCAACTGAGATTTAGTCATGTTACCGGACAACCAGCTCATTTTACCGGTATCGTTTGATTCCTGTGATCGTCTTCATAGGGAATATCTTCAGAGGGATTTTTATTCATGCGGATAATTTGCACACCTGCCAGAGCTCTTGTTACCTTACTTTATGAAACCCGTACGCAATTTAATGGGTAAGATAAACGATAGTGTGTTTGAGTTTTCTTTAAAATTTGTTCAAAACAATTTTAGAAAAATCTGTATTTGATATATATTCCCTTGTTGGAGAGCTATTCCTCCCCCAACTAATTACCGTTGAATATTCTGGCAACATTTTTAAAACATTTAAGCCTGTTTTTTAAAAGAAAAATCGAATTAATCAGAGTATTTTCGTTCACACCAGTCATTGAAATTTATTCGTATAATTTTGAGTAGTCCTGTATATTATGGATAAACTGTACACACATCAAAATAGTGTACTTAAATGTAAGGGAGTAAAAAAGTTCATAACACCACTTGAAATGCATTTCGAGTTATTTCCAATTATGTACTTAATATAGCCGAATTATTTTTGCCATGTAACAAAAGATAAATTCTTTTCATGTCATATTCTATATAAATCATTCTTTTGTGATTATAAAAAATATTTAATTTCCTTTTATTTAGTGCAGTGTAAAAATGTTGAATCGTATTGCCTAGAAAATACGCATGTCGACGTAATATTCTAGAATAATTTTGAATAATCGTGTGATGGCCCTGCAAACGAATCATTTGTCCGAACAAAATAACTATTTTAAGAAATATTTTCATATACAGATTTAGAATACTGATTTTGAACTTCAGCATGGTTTATGCTTACTTTTACACTAATAACAGTCTCACAGACGAACAGTTTTAGGGAAAAGGCATTTCAAAAAATGTAAATTTAGCAAAACCTCACTTTCGAAAATTTAGACGTCTCTTACTTTGACCCGCATACACTAAAAAAAAATTACTATAGACCATACGGTATTTTAGTCAATCTCCGATATAAGCCTCGTTTCTAGTTTTGCGGACCATTTAGAATAAAATAAAATATCTGTCACCATCAGTTTAGGAAAATAAATATTTCTGCTAAATTTAGCAATTTTATTTTATATTAAATGTTGAAAGAAGACATAAAAGTAATAATTAAAAATAAAAATAAAAATCTGATATGTTAAAAAAATATCTTTTCAGACGTTATGACTTATGTTTGTTAAATAAAACACGTAAGTTTCTGACACTAAATTGAAATCTGTTAAGGCAGTTTGTAAAATATAAATAAATAAATAAATAACAAAATTAGATAAAAGTTAACATTTATATCCTACCTTTCATATTTTGTTTAAAATTTTTATTTAAGCTTTAAACTTTTATTTGAAGAATTACATCAAAGATAGATAACCTTCAAAAAAGCATTTGAATCAATTTGGAATCATATTTGGAGCAATTCGAAAGGAAATATAAATTTTTAAAATATAACATTTATTTTTTAACAGAATAAAGTACTTAGTTCCACATTAACAATATGTATTTCATATTTAACAGTAAAATTACCGATAAGTTTTTTTGAACGTAAAAATTTAAGGTCTCATCAAAAAGCGTTATATGCAGTTTTAAAGAACAATTATCTGCTATGACGGAAAATTATCTAAAGTGCAATTTTCCGGCCTTGCAGATTTTACATCATCTATTTCTATTTTTTCTATTATGAAAAAATTATTGACTTTTTTTCTCAAATGTTAATTAATTAAGTATTCTTAATTATTCATTTTTATTTATGCGCGAATATAACTTTTGTGATCTTTATTACCATTGGTATAAATTTATCAATAAATCATAATTTTATCATAATTTTATCAATAAATTATGATTGATGGACATATTTAGACTGAGGCACACTTCGGGGCATAGAAATGTCTGGATAGATCGCTCCACTTACTCGAGTGGATCAAATTGTAGAGACTTTTTAAAATGATGTTTTCTGATTTTTTTTTTTCACAAAAATGATTACAGTACTATTTTTCTATGTATCCCACACTGTTTGTATTGAACTTTTGTATTGAACCTATTGAAAGTCTTTTATTCACTTAAAATAGAACGCATTCAGAAGTATACCAAGTAAATTGTGTGGATTAATATTTGTATCTTTTATATTGAACGTATTGAAAGTCTTCTATTCATATAAAATAGAAAGCATTCAGAAGCGTAACAATTAAATTGTGCACGACAATATCTGTATCTTTTATATTGAACGAATTAAAAGTCTTTTATACACGTAGAATAGAAAGTATTCAGAAGCGCACCAATTGTGCACATTAATATCTGTATCTTGTTTTATTGAACTTATTGAAAGTATTTTATTCTCGTAAAATAAAAAGCATTTGGTAGCGTACCAAGTAAATCGTACACTAATTCTTCTGGCAAGAATTCTTCTTTCTTTAATGATTCTTTAAAGGAGGACTAGGCAAATAGTACTCCGAAGGTGATCGATCACAGAATGTTCGCAATAAAGTTTCTTTATGTATATATACATATATATATATATATATATATATATATATATATATATTGTATCTACTATGTCGGTTCTTGCATTATCCCATTGAAAGAGAAGATAGCGAACTGCATTGGAATACCTTTTCCAACTGATATCCATTATTAATATTTCCCAGAGCTAACAGAGGAATACCTCATTAATTGTTCATCATTTCGAAAGGAAACTGACTTTCACAATATTCTGGGACAAGCACAATAGTAAAAGGTTTTCCGAAGAATTTGAGGTTTTTCTTTGTGAAACATTCTTATTTATTTAATTATTTATTTGTTCTCCATTCCACAGTCTACCACTATGTCTCAATTATGTAATGATGCAAAGAACAATCATTGCAAATTAAAATTTGCATAAAAATGATATAATTTTCTCCGTTCTGGGGATCCAAAGTGCTATTCTTCAAATCTTATGATTCGTACTCAAATACTGGAATTCCATCTTTGCAGTGTTTTGATAAAACAATAACTTATTCTGATGGATTAGTTGTACACGTGAATAATTTTGGCTAATTTGTTATCATTTTTTTTCATCTTTTCTTTGTTATTATTTTTATTCATCAGTTATAAAACAAAATTTCAGCAAATTATTAATTTCTTGAAGTATGATTACAAATGATATTTTCAAGATTTCTTTGTTATTTTTTGAAAACTTATTGTATTTGAGTTCTTGAAATCTCAATAAAATGTCATAATCAATGTAGGTATTTAATTTGTATCTAATTTAAATAGAATTTATTTTTCCATTCCTTTAAATTTTAACGATATTTGTCGAACAATCGTTCTAGGTACGCTGCGTTAACTCACCTTACTAGTAAATAAAAATATGATCATATGAAGAACAAAACATGTAAAGTGTTTTTCATAAATTAAATTATTTTACATGATCGTTGTAGCAACATGCTGAAATCATCAGCTGCTACCCGAAATCTTTCATTTCATTTCATTTTATTTATTTAATTTATTAAATCCATCCTCGCATTTCTGTTGGAAAAATTATTTTTGACTAATTCCTCTACGCATATTTTAGAGATAATGAATAAGGATATTAAATTATAGTAACTTTTAGAATTAAATAATAATAAAATACACTCAAAGAAAAACCTAGTTTGATTAAAAACACAGAACACACGACAAACCTTTTGGGCTAAAATTTAGCCCTCTTGAGTGTCAAAGCACCTCAATTGCACAACAGTTCTAAAAGTGACTCCAATTTTAATACAATAATGAGACAGATAGATAACGTTCCATTATAAGAAGATGTTTCATAATTCTGCAAAATTTTGCTTTAAAACCTATATGCGATCATATCCAGACAAAATTCAAAGTTGTGCTTCCATTAGGTTGTTCGTAGTTTCTTAATGTGATTAGAAAAAATAAATTAAAATAAAGCAACTTTGTACTTAAAAATTTCATTTCTTGAAGCATCACTTCGGCATACATCAATATCTAACGATAAACATTTTCATCTGAACTGCTTCCTGTAACAAAAAGAGATTACTATTGTTTTCTTTTTTTTCTCCCTACAGTGATATAGACGTCAACGCTAATCACACAAATAAGAGAGGTTGCTATAAATCCTCTAAATCTGAGTGATTCTTTAGTATAATGGGGCATCTCTTCTTAGTTTTGGATTACTTTTCTTCTTGAAACAAAGCAGCGACGTACAATAGAATATTGTATCGCGTTACCCAGAAAATATATTTTGTTACTCCAATTAAACGTTACATTTTATTATGTTTAATATGGGCGTTTTTCAGTTAAATGCTATATCAACAACTCCGATTTAAGGGGACTCTGTACCTATCGTCTCCGAAAGCTGAAGTCAGTGTTATTCTATGGGAAATTTTGCCCCATTATAATTCATTAACTAATGCATATTTTTAAATTCCGTTTTCACTTTCCGAAAATTCACAACTATTAAACAATTTATCGCTTTTTAAAAATTGATATTTTTTATTTTTTAAGATTTTATTTTTAAGCTCAAAAATGAAAAATTTCACACTGTGAAAATTCGCATTTTACAACCTCAAAATAAAATATTAAAAATTTAAAAAAATAATTTTTAGAAAGTGATGAATTGTTTAATAGTTGTGAAGTTTCTTAATGTGAAAGCGGAATTTAAAAATATATATTAGTTAATAAGTTATAAAGGGGTGAAATTCTCCATAGAATAACATTGGCTCTGACTTCTGGGGAAGATGAGGCCTCTTAATATCAGTAAATAGCATTCCTCAATGCTGAAAAATTTAAAGCTCTTTTTCATGAATTGAAAAATGGGCATGAAATAAAGAAGAAAAGTTGTCTATTTTATTTTTTTCACATAAATTTGAAGCTTTAGGGTGTCGTACTGCTGGAAATTAAGGCTCATTAGACTGAAACTTACGGTTTAACCCTTTGCTGGCCCTAACACTCTGAACCACTCTAAACATTGTTGCTAAATTCAGAGAATCTTTTATTCAACTCTCACCAATAATTTTGAGGAGTGATATTGGCTATACAAAATGGACAAATAACTTTCGAAGTGGTTAGGCAATCGTTATAGTTAAAATTTAGTGGTGGATATTGAATAAAAATTTTTCTTAATTTGGGAACACTGATCAGAGGAATAAAATTAAATGGGACCGGGAAAGGGTTAAAGTGGATTTTCGAATCATTACGAATATTCATGCTTAAATCAGGATTCGTACCCGGTAACTGGCAGCTGAAGGCTATAACGCTAATTATTCGGCTATCAGGGACAGTGATAAATTTGGACCGATATAGTTTTTATTTTGTATTGCGTAAAAATACAGGATATATAAAGTCTTATACAATCTCACAAAAGTTTTTATCGTACAATAGTTCCTTTTTTATATTATTAACCACGGAGAGATGATATTATATCATATATGATGCTATTTAGCTTATTTTCTTTAAAACTCATCATATGGTAATTAAAGGCACTTTAGTTATACATATTTGTAGTGTTTTGAAATCTACCAACTATTTTTTTTTAAATAGTTTATGCCATTATGAATTGAAGAAAGAAATGATGAACAATGCATCACCAATAAAATGTTATGTAATGAAATCTTATATTTTAATACGCTGATCATTTATATTCTAAACATAAATATACGAGATCTAAAGATGAAAATACATATTTCTAAGCAGAAAAACAATAAGATCTAATAATTTAATCTCATCAATTATTCATCAAAGATTTGCATTAGCATATTTTGCATTTTGAATTATACGAAAACATAACAAAGCAAAGATAATATTATAATATATATATATCGGCTTATTTTCTTTAAAATTTAGCAAATAATTATTAACATAATTTTAGAGTTATAATAACTCTTGTGTTTAAAAAAAAAAAAAAAAAAAAACTTATTTATTATTATTATTTTTTTAATATAATTTTTGAATTGAAGAAAGAAAGGCTAATCAATGCACCACGAATAAAACGTTATGCAACGAGACACCAAACTATAAATAAACAATGACAATTTATATTCTAAACATGAAAAATAATAAGGCTATTAACATTTTTTTTATTTTTATTTATCAAATAAAATTTCCTTGTTGCTTTTTTAATAATTTATGCTGTTATAAATTGAAGAAAGATATGATAACCAATGCTTTATCAATAAAGCATTATATAACAAGATCTCAAATTTTAAAACAATGATAATTTCATAACTACCAAACTTTTTAATTTTTAAATCCGATTTATCGTCACTTATTTCTATACAGAAATCTGTTATATTTATTTTCAACGATTAA
Organism: Salticus scenicus; assembly: GCA_963930645.1. Classification (NCBI taxonomy): domain Eukaryota; kingdom Metazoa; phylum Arthropoda; class Arachnida; order Araneae; family Salticidae; genus Salticus; species Salticus scenicus. The sequence goes on along the minus strand of OZ005648.1, from coordinate 128,958,069 downwards.
CCCGTTAGCGCTCAGTGTTCTCATTTGGAGGCAGCTAATAAAATGGCACGTCTATTTTTTGTGGTTTCTTGGGATGATTTCTACTTTTTAGTGACACTTTATAGAGTCACTATAAATGATCCCTGAAAGTTTTATGTGACTACTATTAATTATAATTTCATAATTTGGATAGTCATTTTATGATTTTTCATTCGTCGCACAAATCTTTGTTTTTTGCGCAGGTATACTAACTTAAATGAAGTTGAATAACAATATATATTGTAACACTTTACTTACGAGATTTTTGTCACCATTTAATAGGAAATTAATCTGTTATCTCAAAGTTTTTCTGTCTCGAAGTCTTCTCGCTAGATCATCTAAACGTTAATAAATCAGGATAGGCTTTAAATTTAAAACTATCAGAAGAATTGTTTAAGTTAATATATTTTACTGTCAGTTGTCTATATAAATTTAGAAGTAAAATAATCAGCTAATAATATTTTGCAAAATTAATTCGGGCGTTAACGGATTAAATAAATTGAAAACAATTATAAAAATATTCCGCTACAAAGCCTTTACTGAAAAATGGAAAACTTTGCACCAATGTAATTTATATCATAAAAAAAAGGTTATTTTAACTTTTTCTCATCAATAATATTTCATAAAGCTGAAATACGCTCAAACGAAAAGGTGTAATTCCCCAAGAAAAAATAAATAACTCAGTTGAAGTCATTTTGGTACACAACGCTTTTACCTCTCCTTAATCAAAAATCTCATTATCTTGTCACATCTCCGTGCATTTTCACTTTTAGAGAGAATTTTCTCGTCCTCTATTTTGTTTTATTTTGCATTACAAAATATTAAAGCGCACCTGACTCGGTGAGAGTACGAATAATAAGTTCAGTATATGCATGTTAATATGATCAAGCAAGTGTGTAATATTAAATATTTATGAGTATAACAGGAACTGGTGTAAAATAAGCGAAAGTGAGAAAAATTTTAAAGTACATTTTTTACTTTGAAAGTAAACTTATTAAAGAATTTGAATATTATGTCGCACAAATTTAATATGTATGAAAAATATTGTTTAAAGTTAGTAAAAATATTAAATATTCAATACATCATAGAAAATTTAAAATAAATAATATCCATTATTATTATTATTATTAGTTTTTTTTTAATCTGGCAAAATATGCTTATATAAATTTTGGATTTAACTCTTCCATCATAAAATGATTTAAAAAATGTATTACTAAATTTAATTTGTACGCAAAAGGAAAAATAAAAATTTAGAAGGTTCTATGTATATAGTATATCCCAGTACAATTGGTAAACAATCATATTTCTTTAATTTAGTCACAGGAATATATTTTCAAATGTAATTTTTATTTTCTCTTACACATAAGGTAGAGAAAGTATTGTTTTTGGGTCAAATTTTCGAACGCGAGATTTTGTTATATTTACACGTTTTGAAGTCCCCTGAATACGAAAATCATGTTTTTAGCAAATGGTCTGTGTGTATGTCTGTGTGTCTGTGTGTCTGTCTGTTATCAGCATATCTCAAAAACAAATTATGGCAGAAAGTTCAAACTTGGTATTCCAAATGTGTATCATTTAGGGATGTTACAGTAAGCTTTTCGTTAAGATCAAGCAAATGGTTCGTGTACAGGGACAATCAAGAGAATTCTAATACATTACGTCTATGGGGGAAATTGCAGATAAGTATAGTTTAACGTCTATAGACTGCACTAAACCAAATGAAACGAATATATATTTTTTGTAATAGGGATAGTGAACTGGGAAATTTTTTTTTTTGTGTACGTAGGAGCCTCGCCTCCTTGAGGGGGGGGGGAAGTCCCCCCTCGAGGGGAGTAAATTTTCATGAATTGTATTTTTCAAAAGAGCTCGCCAATACCTTTAAAACGAATAGTTGAACCATCGATCTGCGATAATTTAAAACAAAGTCGTATAAAAAATCGTATTTTGATTTTTTTTTTTTTTTTTTTTTTATATTGAGAATAAAATGAACTTTTTTTGGATATTTGGTGTTATATTACTTCTCTAATATGGAAATCGTCTGCATTATCATAAAAGATAATTTTTTTAAATAATAATTTTAATAAATTACTTTTTAAAAACAGAATTATTTTTTAATAACTGAATTAAATTCTATATAAATGTAGGTGCATTAATGTAACGGGGGGTTGAGGGGGGCGGTAGCCCCCCCTCACACAGAACTAATTATCATATAAAACTCTTCAGAAGCCTAATATGAATTGTTTAACACAGGTTTACATGTACTCGTTATCTTACCTTTTAATCTGCAACCTGTATTTATAGTATTAAATTTCAGGGTAAGAGAAAGTCGTGTGAGTGACACACCAGATTATTTTTTTTTTAATTTTAAAATTTATTACCTTTTAAGAAGCATCAATAAATTTATTAATGTGAAATTTGAATCATAAAAGTTTCTGTACTGTCTAGTGGCAATTACATTTAGTGAAATCATTCTTATCAGTGTTGCGAAATGTAGTGTCATTTTTATATTATGGATGAGTTACGATACATTTCAATGCGTCATGAAGTATTAAACATTTTGACTTAAGTCACTTTTCCAATCACATAAATGTCTCGTTTCGGCCAATTTTTTAAAGACAAAATAAATATTGAAATTTAAAATATTATTTCGATATAATCGGCTGACAAGTGTCCAAATTGAAGTAAAACTTTTATCGAATACCAGTTAATTTGAAAATGTATAGGACTTGACGAATATATAGGGCTTTGGAAAAAAAAAAAAAAAGAAGAGAAAAGGATTTTTCCAAGATCTTTATTTCAAAAGGGTTATTACTTTAAAATCGTTTAGTTAACACGTACATTTCTGCAAAACGAAACGAAATTTTATATATATATATATTAATGAGATTAGCTATTGTGTCTTAGTAGAAGAAAAAAATATGTACACTAGGTCGAAAAATAACTTTATAAAAAAAATGAAATATTTATCTGTAATAACTTATATTTTCTGTTTTGTAGTAGAACAGTGCTCAAATTTTAGGCAAGTATAAGTCGGAAAATTTTGACCGTTCAAAAATCGATTTTTTATGTTTGTGTTTTTCTCAACAACGTATTAAAAATCGTTAATAACACAAGTCTATGTTTAAAATTTTGATTTGATAATTTTGTGTGATCTCTATGTTTTTTGATATGCTGAAACAGAATTTTCTCTTCCACGTATAGATTTTTTTTTAAAACAGGGTGTCTACGGACACAATTTCATCCGTGACTCTTCCAGCAATATAATTCTATGGTAACTTCTATAATATGTTTCCATGATTAATTATAATTTATCATGGAAACATACTAGAAACTGTCGAAAATCGAAAAATTGTGTTGGTAGGCAGTATTGGCACAGATCCATACGTGATAAAGAAAACCTGCTTTCATTTTCGGTTTCAGCTTACCAAATGACATTTGTATCTGCTAAAATTTTGCCAAGGCCTGTGTAATTTATTGCATCGACGAATCGAATAAGAATTAAAGTTTCGTAATTTTTACGGAAGTGCATCTACTGACTTAAAAGTTTCTAAGATCGATTTTAAAAACATTTTTTAAATTGGAGGTATAACTCTGTAGCTAATAATTGTAGATATAACCATTGTGTAAGATATCAATTATATATAGCTTTTAACTATGAAATATTACTTTAAATTACTTTTTATTATTTTATTTATATTATGCTACAAAATTTGTAAAGATTTGTTGAGATATAATTTGAGGAAAAAGAAAGGTTGGCATTCAAATATAATGCAAAACTGCGCGCAACATCGTGTTCTCAGAACATACACATATGGAACATAATTTTAATGTTTAAACATGCAGTCCTACCTAAATTGATGTACCAAAAACAAATCTTGTATACTTTTAAAAAATGGAAAAATATAATAAATAAAAAATAAAAATAAATAAATATAAGCATACACTTTAGTTCTAATTAAACTTATAACAATAAAAAGCTTTCTGAAACAGATTGAAATCAAATTTAGTATGTGAAAAACTCATGAAATTTGCCCGAGGAATTTATATATATATAACAGCATTGACCAAAGACTCAGAAACCCTTTGCAAAAAGTTTAATTTTGAGTTCTTAAGGCACTCTATAATATTTTTTAGAGTATTGCCATAAAATTGTATATCATTGAAAAAAATAATTAAGAGTACGATGCAATTGAGTTTGCTTTATTATCTGCATTCTACCAAAAGTTACAGTCAGACAACAAGATAAAAGAAGCACAAGTTGCTTAGTTTGATATGAAGTACCTATGCTTTATCAGATATCACCTTGTTTTGACAATGAACCAACCAGGTTACTCTAGGATTGAACTCTTAATATCATTTACTGAAGTAAAAAAAATAAAAATAATTGTCAGTGTGTTAAGTGACACCTGGTAAATTGATTGTTTTTTTTATCTTGTTTTCATCACTAAGGTTTTTAAAAAGTAATAAAATTATAGAAAGGCACAAAAAGTTGACTAGCTACCAAGAAAGTGATACAAAATGATTCTATTACATGACAAAAGCTACAGTTATGAAGAAATTAGAAGAGGAATTGGTGGAAACTTAACCAAAGGGGTCATTTCTAAACTTTTGAAGAGATATAAAGCGACTCAGACACTACAAAATCATATATCTCATCATATATCTTATACAAATTTGTAACAAGATTATAATCTCCTCTCGTAATCACCTTAGTCTTATACATTAATGTGTAGGATTTCCGCCAGTAGTTTAAATTTACTGGTCCATAAACACTACCTATATTATGATTTAGTGGTCTCAAAATATAAAATGATCGATTAACATATGTAAATGCGCAAGTTGTATAAGTACTTTTTATGCAAATATTGATGTTTTTATATAAAAGATATCAAAATCATAAGCTGTCTTTGAATTTTATTTGTACTAATTTCCGAAAAGGTATATAAATGTTATATTTCAGTAATTAATATAAACAAATTAAATATACAAAGTAGGTTTTAAACAGATTGCAATAAAATGCTTTGAGAAAATGGTATTGAAAGATGAAGCAAACATAATAAATTGCAAACAAACACAATAACTTTTTCAGGTCGAAATAATTAAGCGCGAACTTGCATCAGGATGAAAAAAATGGCATAAATACAGTATGAAAAACAAAAGGAAATATAGGAAACTTAAAGTGAAACTATTACCAATCCTTAAAAATAGAAAAATATTGAAATCCACAAACGAGATATCAACGCTGCTTACTAAATTAATAAAGAAAATTGACATGAGACGCTTGTTTTAATGCGTGAATTTTCGTTTTAAATATGATATTTTACAGATATTTTATAAATATCAAAATATATTTGTTATATATATGTATTAGAAATGAAAAAAGTAAGGGTTCATCAAATTTGTTGTCCATGTGTGTAATTTTTGCGATATTTTTTCTTGACTTGGCGACAGTTTTCAGTAATACTGCACTACTTTTTCAAAAATGACCGGAGATTTTAGATTTCAGATATATTGTCAAATGTCTCAAAAAGTACTCGACGAATCACCTTGAAATTTCAGAAATGTAAAGCTCATATTGTGCCTCATACATTTCAGTGAAATTTTTGCCCCGAAAGCAAATAAGAGACCAACAAAAAAAAAAAAAGAAATATTTTGAGATTACCTGTAAAAAATAATGCTTAAAATGTTTTCTGTATATAGCATGTGATTATGAGGCTTTTTTCTATTATCTTTATAAAATTTCATAAGACTACCACATGCATTAATGAAGATACAAAGGTTTCTTTGAAAATTTTCAGAAAATGCCACTTTTTAAACTAGAACACGGTATTAAACCCAGTGCAAAACCCTTTTTAGGAAACTTAGAATACTACATTAGACACATCATACTGCAATAAAAATGCAAAAATATTAAATATCGAACGAAACATGAGCATTTTTACTAAATAATTTTTAAATGCACATGCGCAAGCTTTAGCAAAATTTCATCTGAATAATTTAATTATACTATGTGAAATATGTGAGCTACTTATGTGAAAACCCAATACAAATTCTAAAAGTTGTACGCGGTAGAAGGAAGTGTTATTCAGTTCCTCTCAACTGCTGTGCTATTTGACAAAACGTCTGAAATTGAAAGTGCACACATATTTGTGGAAAGGTAGTGTATAAAAATACGACAAATGTTAAAAAAAAAAATCGACAATTGTTAATATTATTAAAAGAAACGATTCAAAAACCAAAGAGAACTGTCAGAGTAAAAAAAAAAAAAAAATCTGGAGTGACTCCACTCGATTTTCCGAACATTGAATAATTAACGGTTTTGTAGATAAAGTAAAGTAAGAGTAGTTGTTAAATAAACAAACGAAAAAATTATAATAGGGTGTTTCAGTATTTTTTTTATATAGTACACGATGTTTAATTTAATGCTATTTTACGAACACATAGATCATAATGATAAAGAATATTTCGTTGTGCCACTGTAAAAACCTACAAATGTTAGATTCACCAAAATGCTTATAGTTAGTGCAACAGTGACTTGTAATATTTATATAAATTTTCAGCTCCATCGGATAAGGCATTTAGACGCTATCGCACTTTAAAGTTTGAACTTGAGCCCATATGCCACAATGATAAAGAAATTTGCCCTTTGTCTCTGTAAAAATAACCGTAATTGCTAGATTCTCTAAAGTTCATAAAGTTCGTGTGACGGTGACGGATAACATGCATATAAATTTTCAGTTCATTTGAATAAGGTGTTTAGTCGCTGTCGCACTTTAAATAATTTGAGCCTATACGTCTTAATGATGAACAATTTTTATTTGTGTCCCTGAAAAACTCGTTGAGTGCTAGAGTCACCAAAATCTATATAGTTTGTCTTATGGTTACCTATAACTCGTATATAAAATTTTCCACACAAACGGATAAGGCATTTAGATTCTATCCCACTTTAAATAATTTCACCCCATAGGTCATAATGATACAGAATTATTTGTTGTGTCCCTGCAAAAAAAAAAAAAAAAAAAAAAAAAAACTAGAAATGCTAGATCCATTAAAACCTATACAGATAGTGAAATTCTGACTTGTAATATGTGTAAAATTTTTTTGTTCAATTGAATAAGGTGTTTAGACGCTATCGCACTTTTTAAAATTTGGTCTCATAGGCCATAATAATAAAGAATTTTTCTTTGTGTCCCTGTAAAAAAACTATAAGTGCTAGATTGACTAAAATCTATGCAATTCATGCAACTACTACCTATAATGTGTGTATAAATTTTTTGCTCAGTTTAATAAGGCGTTTAGACGCTATCGTACTTTTTAAAATTTGGTCACATAGGCCATAATGATAAAGAATTTTTCACTGTGTCCCTGTAAAAAAACTATAAGTGCCAGATTCTCCAAAATCTATACATATTGAGTAACTGTAACCTATAATATGTGTACAAATTTTTTGCTCAATTGAATAAGGCGTTTAGATGCTATCGCACTTTTAAGATTTTGGTCCCACAGGCCATAATGATAAAGAAATTTTCTTTGTGTCCCTGTAAAAAAACTATAAGTGCCAGATTCACCAAAATCAATAGGGTTAGTGCTACGATAACTTGTAACATGCGTACCAACTTTCAGCTCATTCGAGCAAAGCATTTAGACGCTAGCGTGTTCACTCACACACATACATACACACGCACACGCACACACACACACACATACATACCTCATCGTAAAAATAATGAAAACGGACTCAGGGAACCTCAAAACGTATTGAAACACCAAAATTTCGAATTCTGATTTTTGACATGATATTACTTTCCTTACATATGTCATATGTATGTTCGGAAAGTAAAAAAAAAAAAAAAAAAAAAAAAAATATATATATATATATATATATATATATATATATATATATTAAGTCATTCCACTCATCTATTTGTAAGAAAAACAAGTAGAATATTAAAGCATAAATAAATATTTAATCAACAAATAAAGCAGAATAAGAAAAGTATATAAAAAATCTTAATAAATTTGGAAACATATAACAAGTTAGTCATAAATAAAGTGAAGAAATATTGTCCTATTGTGTATTGGCTCATCAGGTATATTTGTTTGTTTATGCGTCTTTTGAATTGTCGAGTGTTTATCATCGCGTTAGAGTATCTTTTTTTTATAGTAAATATAACTTACGAATTTTTATTGCTCGTAAAAAGAATTATTATTGTCATAATAAAAGACAATATAGAAACTATGTTGCAATAAAAACAATAACTGCTATCCGAATGAGACATTAACATGAGTTAGCGAGCTTATTGCATATTATCGTAAATTTTGGAAGAAGAAACTGCATGTATTTTGTCATAGGATTATATCAAGTTATCAGTTATTTTACACTGAACATATAATGTACCAAATACTGCTTTTATTTCTTTAAAAATGATTAACTAAATATGAGCATGTGAAAAATTAGCATTTTAATAATTTTTACATTTGTAAATGATGCACAGCTCTTTCTGCCAAAATGCTAATCATATTGCAATTTAAGAAACAAGTGCCAGTTGAATAAAAATACATAAAATACTGCTCAAAGATAAGTTGTCTTAAGTAAAATATTTTCAAATTTGTAAAGTCCTTATATTGAGTTATATATATTTTTGAGGAAAAAAAAAAAAAAAAACTGAAATTAAACGGGGGGAAAAAAAAATCAGGTAAATATTATCTTTAAATCAAAACCTAGAGATGTTTATTTAAAGAAGATTATCAAAGAAGTTCTATCGAAATCTTATTTGAATATCCAAAGATTTCTTTATGCAAAATGCATAAAATTCGGCAATCATTTTTTTCTTTAAGGCAAGTTTATTTATATTTTTCCTACTAATAAAATAGAGAAACTTCAAATAAATTTTAGTAGCTTTTAAATATGGTGTATATACACTGAGTGCCAACTTTATTATGACCACCTGATAGTCTTGTGCTAATGAATTATTGCGTCCCAATGTTACCATTAGAGAACTAGTTCAGTATAAAAGAAAAAAAAGTAAAAAGAGATGAATTCCTTAGACAGTTGTGTATGTAAATTATTTGTGAGTATATTATCAAGAAAGAAATTTGATGGATTTTCAACGTTGGGTGATAATAGGTGCTTAAGTACATTCAGCAAGTATTAGCGAAACTGTTGCATTTGGGAGACTGCTTCAAAACTGGAGTGTCAAGCCAAAATCTGTCTCTGATTTGGATAATTACGGTCGTAAATGATCGGTTGGAATGGTAACTATTCTAAATTGTGGGAAAAAAAAGAAATAACAGCGACAATGAAGCAAATTGCAGCAAACCTCAAGGGGGTTACATGGGTTTTGAAAGTTAAATTTATATGTACATATTCTCTATTTTTTTTTTTTTTTATATAATAAATAAAATTTTTATTCTACATTTTTAGCATATAAAAAATCAACATTCGAATAGTATTTTATAATTTTTTTATTATACATTTTTGGAAACTTCTGCAGGTGGGTCTGGTTTTCGGAGATCATTAAAAAATTCGGTAGACACGATTTCTTTCAAACTAATAGACAGGTCTTATTGCAATTTTGCACACTTCTTCAAAATAGAATTGACTATTGCTTGAACGGTGGATAAAAAAAAAAAAAATATATATGAAATTTGAATTTTTGTCACAGTTTTATACAAAAACAGTACACTTTATAAATTTTATTCTAGATATAGATTTTTAAAATTGATTGAAATAGGAAAAAAAAAAAAAAAAAAAAAAAGAAGAAGAAAGAAAGGAAAAGAAAAATTCTTTGTTCAAGCACTACTGGTCTGAAGGCCTGTGAAAACACTCACTGCTGTCGGGAGCAAACAAGATAAAACATCTCAAATACTCTCACAAGGATTGTACGATAGACAACAGAAAAATGTTATGAGTTTTGATGCATCCCTTTTTACCACGCTTTTATTAGCTTCACGTGTATGTATGTATGTTTGTAACCGCTCTGGGAGCAAACAAAAAATCTATATTGTAAAAAAATACTCTCCCTACGTGAACATCGTGGCAGTGAGGTAAAGTTCCGAGCTACGAACCTAAAGGTCTAGCGTTCGATCCCCGTCAGGGGAGATTTTTAAAAAATGGTTTTTGTTTAATTCTAAGTTATTTTAATTAAAGATTTAAATGTATGTAAATACTACGGTGTGTCACTCACACGATTTACTCTTACCCTGCATTTGAATACTAAGATAGATATTTTGTGCTTTTTAGTTCACATTTCTATAAAAGCGTGTTCTTTAATTTTTTAAAGCTATAATATTATTAAGTTATATCATCCATATCAGCAAGTAAGAGTTTGTCGGAAATGGCACGAAAGCATGGATCCTAAATGAATTGCTGCGCACTTGAAACTGGTGGAGGTGGTGTGAGGTATTGGGAAATGTTATAGTGTCACGCTTTCAATTTTTTATTTCGTATGCATAGACGTTTGAATAAAACATCACATTGAGACGTCGTTGCTTATCAAGTACATCTGGAAATTTTGATGATTTATAGAAATGGTGATGGATATTTTCAACAAGATAATGCGTTCTGTCATACTGTTGGTATTGGAAATTATTATTACCAACAATAAATTATTAAATCCATCACTGTTTCTGAGACATGGTATCTTTTGTAAACTATTAGTTTGAGAAACATAATAGAGACTTCATTTTAATGCGTTGACCTCATCAGTCCAAAGATTTCAATTATATTGAGTATTTTTGGGATGAAGTTGAAAGAGCCATCCGACATCTATATCCACAATTATCTAATCTCCTTCTATTGGAAAGTGCTGTTCCCTTAATCGTGGTTTCGGATTACATATATGATCTATCAACATCGCATAGAATATACTTCAAAAAGAATTAAGACTGTATTAAAGGCCTTGGCGTAATGAGATATTTACGGAGATATGAGATGGCACAATAAGATATCTACGGAGATATGAGATGGCACAATGAGATATCTCATAATGCATTTCTAAAATGCACCTGCAGTTTTATATATATATATATATATATATTCACAATTGCTTTCGGTGTTCACAAAAGTTTTCGGTGTGTGTTTCATCATAAATTTTACAACAAACATTTTTTTTTTTTTTTTTTTTTTTACTTTATCATAGGTAAACATATTTCGACATTTCAAATTATGTTTAGTTGAAAAAGAAACTTGTAAAAATCTTCTTCAAAAACTGTTAGCATTAAAATATTTTAAATAATGTTTCGTATTACTAAAATATTAAATAATTTAACTTTATCTTACTCATGTACGAAGGTAAAACGTATTTTGGTAAATTTTCAAAATTGAGCTTTTGTTATATTTAAACATTTTGAGATACCCTGAACACTAAAATAAAATTTTTAACGGTTGGTTGTTTTCTCTGTATATTTTTGTGCGTTATCAGCAGAACACAAGAACAATTTTAGCAGGAAGTTAAACTCGGTATTTTAAATCTGCATCATTTGGGTTGCTACCTGAAACATTTTATTAAAATCTGACAAATGGCTAGCGTATCGGGAAATCTAAAAATGTTCAAATATATTACGTCGATGGGCTGATAGATACAGTTTATTATCATTTAGACTGCACTAAATAAAATAAAATGAACACATTTCTCTAATTGTACAAAAGCATGCTTAGTATAGGGTATGTGGTATGAAAAATACTCATCATTCATTTATAGATCATTTATACGATTTCGGATATATTAAGATTGCACTTGGAGATTGCCAGAAACACATTTTAAGTTGTATTATGCATATTTTTATATTGTGCCAACTTTAAATATGCTATGTGGTGTGTATATATTTTATAGACAAAGGTCTGTCCAAAGTTAAATAAATACATTCTCCTGTATTGAATGCAATGGAGAAAAAAGTGCTTTACTAAATCCAGGAAAACTGCTTAGGAATGACAATTATTTTCTCGTACCCGTATGATAAACAAAGTATTGGTTTGAATTAAAAATTTCAAATTTAATTTTTAGCTATAATTGCACATTTTGAGGTTTACTGAACACGAAAATCAAATTTTTAACAAGAGATATTTGCATGTGCATACTTACCAACATTTTAAATCTTTAAATCCGAATTGTCATCACTATTTTTTAATAGAAGCATGTGCAACTATTTTCTACGATTAAATAAATTGAAAAATGTAATAGGAAATTTCTTATATTCAGCCCCCCCGCAAAAACCTGGAGACTTTTCAATTATGCAATAAGTCTTTCATATGCCTAACTTAATAATAATAATAATAATGATAATAATAATTGCAGGAAATTCAAATATGTATTTTGAAGATCATTTGTACATTGCTACTTGAAGGATTTAATCAAGATTGGTAAGTTTTTAAAAATGGGGTGTGGATGAAATTTCTTTGAATACTTCAAATAAACTTTTAAATTTAATGCCAACCTTAATTTTATTTTATTATCTAAGAACCTTTTACAAATAGGGAGGGGGGGGGGAGTGGGCTGTTACTTCCTCTTACACAGAAACATATACCTCAAATCAAACTCATTCTAAAACTAAAAGTGCGTTTATAAACAGTTTTTGTTATCATACTCCTTAATTTGTAGTATATCAGATATTTTTTATAATAATTATCATTACATAAATTTAGTTAAAGCAATTAATTATTGAAATTTAGTGTGAACTTCTATCGATCTATCTTAAAAAAAAATATTAAATGATAGTATTAAATGAAGTTTTGATTACCTAAAACAATAGTTTTAGTACAGAATTTAAATTAAACAATTTCTTTCAAATAAAATTGATAACGCTAATCAATTAATAGTATTCAAAACCATTATATTAATCGAAAACTGCTGTACCTTATGGATTGATATGGAATTTGGTTTGAATTAAACATTCCATTTATCACATTAGATTTCTATATATTCCATATGCATTTACATGCATGGAATTATCTATGAAGGAATAGGTTTCAATCAAAATGTAAAGGTACTTTATTTTAACGATTTTGAAAAACCTCTTATTTGATACAATTTAATGGAAAATAGAAAATAAATGTTATGTAATTTAATAAATAATAATAATATTATTAATAATAATAATAATAATAAAATATAAAATACAATCATATTTTTCAGTAAAAAGAGAAATAAAATTTTGAGTACTAATGAATCAAACTTCCTTGTTCGAAATAAGATCGCAAATAGTTTGAAATATTCCTTCCATTAAATTTCATTTAAAATAGAGCAAGTAAATAAAAATTAATATATTCTGCTTTGAAAAATTACTTCAAAATGTAACTTTTTAGTCGACATTTTTGTATTATGTTTGTTTCCTATTTTATTATAAAATAAGCTACTTTATCATACTTCGGCTTTGTATGACAGCTTTGTGAATAATTATTTTAAAAATATACATTTTCCGTCTTCTCATGAATACTTATTTAGATAGAAAATCGTTTATTCTCTATGACATATGCGAGGTGTCGGAGTATAAAAACCATTTATGAATATTTAATTTAATAAAATTAATTATGCATACTGTATTACAATTTTTTTATTATTCTCCGTCGTATTTTTTTATTTTTAAAATTTTCTCCTGTTTTTTTTTAAGCCCATTTTTATATAAAAATTTTATTGACTTATTTCTCTTTCATAATACAGTCTGCAATCTTTAGTTTAATATTACTATTTTTTATTTTTTTTTATTAAATAACATATTTTACTAAGAACTATCTATTAATCGTGCTAAGAGGAGTAAATTGCTTTAACGATGTTTACTGCCACATTATGGCTCAGTTTTGATACCTCGTTTTTCTCAAATCACTTCATGAATTTTCATAGTTATATGTTGATGGATTTGTTCCATAAAAGTTATTCGATAATATCAGCTAATTGTTTCTGTTCCACTCTCAAATCTTCAAATATGAGAGGAAACTAGTCTTTAAAATATCGTTATGTCAAGAACGTAACTTACAGACATGTTTTCTAGTAAACAATTCGGCCAAGTTCATTGTTTTATTAGGGATTTATTATCAGTAGCTTTGAAATATCTGTTGAGTATTTTTTCTAATTATAATTCTCACTATACGTTAGCCATTTCAATTTATGTCACCCTCTTTGTTCCCCAAATCTAAAAGTTTTTTTTTTTTTTTTTTTTTTTTTTTTAATTTAAATAGTAATTAAAATTGTCTACAAGTATCTTTTATCACCAGAAAAAAAAAGAATCATGTAAGTTATTGGAAGTTCCCTAAAAACAAACATGTTCTACAGAGACACAAAAAATAAAATAAAATAAAATAAAATAAATATAAATATAAAATAAATAAATAAATAAATAAATGATGTTCCTTCTGCATAAAGCTTGACAAATTTTTATCGGTTTGTTTTGGTCATCAGGAAATAAACTTACTTGTATCAAATTAACCAGGAAAGTCTGAAGAATGTTCTAATGCAAACCTCGAAGTTTCTGACCTTTTCTCAGGGCACTTTTACGAAAGAGAAATTTTTACCTTTTTCTTAAAACCACTATTTTTATACAATAATCTAGATCTCATTAATTTGCTATGAATAATAATAATAATAAAAATGATACGTTAAAGATTTCTATTAAAAAAAAAAAAAATGGTAGCAAAAGAAGGCGACCTTCATTAATTTTTGAATGAGAAAGGCGTGGTAAGATATTTTGCTATGCTTACTGTTTTTACTCTATTAGTAATTCCACGGTAAGCGAAATTCAAAATAATTTTCGACATCACCAAAACAATTAAACACCTTCCTACTCGCAGTTGTATATCAACTAAGCGCACAATTAAAAGTTTAACCCTACGTTCCAAAACTTTTTCAGTTAAATTAACCAAACGTAAATTCTCTTTAACACTCACACTTAGTAGTAGTAAGGAACATCAACTTACTCACCGCAACTTAGGGTACGCTTTCCCTTTTTAGATTAATGTATCGTAGGCTTCAGAATTAAGAACTGAGTTTGGGAAATTAAACTTGGCGGAATTCAAAAATATTTTTGACATCACCAAAACAAATAAACACAATCTTACACGCAGTGGTAAATCAATTGCACAATTCGATCTTAACCCAAAATTCCAAAACTTTTTGAGCAATATTAACCAAACGTAAAGCCGCTATAACACTCCCACTTAGTCGTTGTAAGGAACATCTACCTACTCACCGCAACTTTCAGCACGCTTTCCCTTTCTAGAAAAACTTATCAAAGGTTTTAGGATTAAGATTTAAGTTTAGAAAATTAAACTTGGCGGAAAACAAAATTGTTATAGACATCGCCAAATCAAACAAACACCATCTTACTCGCAGTTGAAAATCAAGGTAGCGCACAATTAAACTATTAACCCTACGCTCCAAAACTTTTCCATCTAAAATGACGAAACATAAAGTCTCTGTAACACTCACACTTAGTTGTTGTAAGGAACATCTTCCTACTCACCACAACATTGGGCATACTCTCTCCTTTTAGATCAACTTATCGTAGGTTTTAGGCTTAAGATTTCAGTTTAAGAAAATGTTCTTGGCAAAACTTAATTTTTTCTTTTGACAACACCGACTGGTAACACTTATGAAGTGTCTCAATAAATGGAAGGCACACGCATGAGCTTATCCCAACTGCAATAACAAATGACTGGGTTCTCGCCCCCGAAATCTCGGCCTTTCTCTCGGGACATAGACCCTTCCCAAAATATTTACATAAATTTCATCGCCGACGATCTCTCTTATGCCCATGTGGTGAGGAGAGTACTGCACTTCATTATTACTTTAGTTGTCAAATAACTATTGCCTATCATTTAAGAAACTCAATTCCACGACCAGCAATATGGTTGGAAAATATCTTAACAAGACCCTCTCTTCGTAGTAAACTAAAACATATACATTATCTAATTTTGAATATTTCAAATTCTACTGATTAAGTACCTCTAAATTCTCTCCACTCTTTTTTTCCTCCCTTGCTGTTACTGGTTTTCTCAACTACTAAATATCATCTACAAATGCAGCTTAAGATTAACGACTCAAATTCAAGAGCAAGAATTTCAATCTAAACAAACAAGCTGTCTTCCCCATCGAACCTATTTCTGTCATAACTTGAACCTTCAGTTCTTAACTGTTCAAATTCAAGAACTCTGCAAACAATTTCTAATCAGTTTTTTCAAATTATCGACTGCTCAAGAACAGAACTCTGTAAATAGTAACTGTACCTTCATCATAAACATTTAAGCGACTTTGTTTTCTGCCCTCTGCCTCGTAGTATCTTTTATCCGACATAAATTGTAATATTTTTTTTTTATTCTATAAACAACGGGGGATGCTTAACCTTTAGAGACGGGCTCTTTCAGATTCACAGTGTAGTCGGAAAATTGTCGCCAGAGCCCCACTCTAAAGGTTAAAATCGCTCAAAACTGCTGTATAGTGGTGAGTGGCCTTCTTCTGTCCTTGAAATCTTTGAAATGTAGTTTCTTTCACGCACACGGATATTTCTTCATGTTCCACCTTTATATTTTAACAATAGCCCTATTTAATCACAAAAATCTGTTGCTATGCATACTGTAATGTTTAGAATAACGTCAAAAGCGGGGCTTACTTTATAAATTAGAAAATTAGTGGTTCTGAAAACGAAGTTAAGTAGCCATAGCTGCCACCATCCTAGTTAATATTCTTTACACTGTTATTACCCTCTTCCTTTTGTACACCACTTAATTTTTAGAGTAATTCTCTCCAAATGTAATTATGATTAAATAAGAAGGAAAATACTGTATAAAAAGACTGGTGTGAAAGAAAAGGCGGGTGTTAACAATACTATAGGATAGTAATTAGAATGTTGGTAGTTATGTAAATAGCATTTATCGTCTGTTGATGACAGTCGGAATACAATGCAGATATGTTAAATCGCTTATTAGTTATTGATGGAATTAAAGGGTTAATACGTGAATTTGAAAGGTGTAAATTTAATGCAAGTTTGCATGGAACTTAGACTAACCTAAAAGTTACCAATCATGAACTTTACTTTATGGAATCTGTAATTTTCTTCTAATCGTGTCCAGGGTCTAATGTTCCTTAATGTAAAAAAAGAAGACCATAGGGTGACATACTAAACCTATGTTTCTTAAAAAAAAAAATAAATAAATAAATAAATAAATAAAATAAAATAAAAATAATAATATTAAAGAGAAATATTAGCTATTTTAACATAACTCCAAGGGTATTTAATAAGTCACTGATTTTTTGTTCAGAATAATATTTTGCATCTAATTTATTTGTATCCAAATAAAACACGTTCGACGTTTTTGAAAAGGCGTTTTGAAAACAATATTTAGCATTTTACTTACTAATTAATTGTGCGGTTATTTTATGAATGTACATTTTTTAAATCATTAAATTTAGAATTTTTATTCTCCTTCCTTCTACACTATCTACCAACAAGTATTTGGACTCTGTCGAATCTAGACGTTTTGTCAAATATCTAGAAATGTTCTTTTGGAATCATCTTGAAACTTTGGTAGCGTAAAGAAAAGAACACGTTATACTTCATATATTTCAGTAAAAGTTGTGTCCTGAAGAGCAAAAAGGGATCAGTAAAGAATTTAACAAATATCAAAATGCTTTTTATCACTCTGTAAAAAGTAATGCGTGAAATGCATTTTGGCTGTAGCATGAGAATATGAGGAATTATCTCCTTATCTATATAAATTTTTATGAGACTACCACATACATCCATGGAGATATAACGGTTTATTTAAAAACTTTTCAAAAAAAAAAAAAAAAAAAAAAAAAATTCACTTTTTTAATTGTAACACGTAGGATATTAGACCCAGTCTAAAAACATTTTCAGAAAATTTGCCATACTACATTAAACACAGCATACAATAATCAGAATGCAAAAATGTTAAATATCTTACGAAATATGAGCATTTTAACTAAATAACTTTTAACTAACTTAAATAAAAAAAAAAAAAAAATCATTTGGAATTTCAAAGAAAGGAAGATGATAGGAGGTTTTATCAATATTTATTTACAGTCAGAGAATACTGTATTACCATTGGGCATTCACTGAATCAAAATAAGAATGTGAGTAAAACCCCTTATAGTTTAGCGTTTATTTTGAGAGAACCGAAATTCTGTTCATTCTATCTCTCATAATGCTTTAAATTTAGGCGATATTTGTTTGGGGTTTTCATATAGGTTGCTCAATACCCTTGGCTATTAAATTATACAAATGAGACGTTTTAAAAGCTAGCGCATGCGTAATTAAAAATTATTTATTAAAAATTCTCATATTTCATAAGGTATTTAATTTTTTTGCATTCTGATTGCAGTATGCTGTGTCTAATGTAGTATGCCAAATTCTGAAAATGTTTTTGCACTGGGTCTAATATGTCTTAAATTAAAAAAGTGTGTATATATATTTAAAAAGTTACTACGTGTTATAATTTAAAAAGTGGAGATTGTTTTTGCAGTTTAGTTTAAAAACCGTTATATCTCCATGAATGTATGTGGTAGTCTCATACAAATTTATGCAGATAATGAGAAAAATTTCCTTAATCACTTGATACAGCCAAAACGCATTTAAAGCATTACTTCATACATGGTGACCCTAAACATTTCGAGTTTTGCTTAATTTCTCCTTTTCCTCTCCAGGACACAGCTTTTGCTGAAATATATGATGTATAACATGTTTTTTACACCACCAAAGTTTCAAGATGATTACTAAAGAATTTTTCTAGATCTTTGACAAAACGTCTGAATTCGAAAGTGTACAAATACGTATTGGCAGGTAGTGTATTAGAAGAATTTTCGTAATTTTAAGTATTGATTATCATGTTATGAAAGTGTATGTAAAACTGACAAATGCCATCATCACAGATTAAAACTGTAAATTTATTTGATTCTTTTAATTCTAAATATTCTGTAATACTATGTTAATTATTAATGAATGATAGTATATTTATGAATTTTCAGGTAATTAATTTTACGTTTGATAATAATAATAATAATAATAATAATAATAATAATAGTAATAGTTATATCTTTAATGTATTTCTTAAAAAAAATATATATATATATATATTTGGGTTTCCTAATTATTTGTGGATACTGGTGTGATTTTCAAGCTAGGAAAAATATAATATTTAAGATAGATGTGATGAGCATAACGATTGAAATACAAAGTTGAAAATATGGATAATATCTTGGAAAAATTTTATTTGGGGCGAAAAAGAAAAAAAAAAAAAGAAAAAAAAAAAAAAACAATGTGTGTGTGTGTGTGTGTGCGTCTTGTAGACTTTCTCGCAAAACAACAAATGTTAATCTCATGTATTGTAAACAAAAGGCATTAATGTCCACTCCTATATCCGACTTTGAATACTGGAGTATTGCCAATATTTTTTTCACATTAAATAAATGTAAATTCAATTATCAAAATTTCACAGGGAAATCCAAAAGAGGCCTTTAAAAAAAATGCATCTTTTTTATATTGTTTAGAAATAAAATACTGTTGAAGCTTTTGCTATATGAAAGCAGTGAAATTCTTTTCAAATTTAAGAGTAGCAGTAAAATACTTCAACAATGCTAAACTTTATGCCGTATTTTGAATTTAAGGGCTAATTTTAAAGTCAGATGAATGCTAAATTTGACATTATTTGATGAATAAGTTTAAGTCAGTCATTAAAAAATTGATAATTACTAAAAAAATGACAATTTGTTTTCAAAAAACCACTACAGAGTTCCACAAATCGATTGTTTGATGAAGCATTTATTATTTTTTGGGTGTTTATTCAACCTAGCGTTGACAAATTTAGGGATACTTTTATTCAATATCTACCACTAAATTTTATTTCTAATGGTTGCCCTATGACTTCAAAGTTTAATTGTCTGTTATGTATATGAAATGTGACTTCTTAAAAATATTCGTGATTAATTAATAAAAATGTCTCTAAATTTGGCAACACTAATTTAACTATAATCATTTTTTTTTTTAAGTATTAAAATTTTTAAAGCTATTTAATTATAAAACCTAAAAATTGACTCTACTTTTTTTTTTTTTTTTTTTTTTTTTTTTTTTAATATGGAACCTTTTAAAGAAATTTCACGAAGCAAATATTTTATATTAACTTGAGGCTGTAGATTCGTATTTGGGAATCAATATTAAATATTAGAAAAAAAAATGATTTATTTATTTTATTTTTCAATGTACGCAGAAGACTCTTAACTTTTACAACAATACACAGAACTATACTGTTGTAAAAGTTAAATGAACTGTTGTAAAAGTTAGTTTAAAGAATTATACGTATAAACTAAGGAGACATAATTCCAAATGAAATACACCTCTATTAGATTGTTGGAAAAAGCAAAAATTACCTATAAGTTCTAAATGATAAAAATATTGAAAATCATCTTAGTTACCAAGTTATTTCTTCGACTGGTAATTACATATAATGAGTATTACTTTTTATTCCATTGACGACTGTATTATTTTTGTTGTTAAAAAAAAAAAAAAAAAAATGTGGAAATTTTAAGAAAATTAGTTTCAAGCATCCATTGTAGTAACATGTCTTATTATTTGCATCCTGAAGAAAATTCAGAAATGTTGCTACTCTAGTTCAGATTTTAATTTTCGATTTTTATTGAAGATCTAATAAAAACAAAGGCAAACCGATGGCAATTTTTTTCTATTCAAATAAAACTGTATAATCAATATTCCTTTTCTTGGAAACATCGAACAAAAATAGTTGCGGAAAAATAAATGCAAGATCATTTTAAAGGCTTCTCTTCAAATCCTCTCATAGCTTTCAATTTTAATGCAGAAGAAAGGATCTCCGTGCAAAAAATTCTTGTCTGGCGATAAAATACCGCAACTTCGTGCAGCGATACGGGTATGCTGTAGCGCTTTTGACTAGAAATCGGAATAAAAAGCTGTGTGAGAATTCAGTGCACGCTGAACATGACGATTTATGTCAGAGAGAGAAAAGTAAAAACGAGAAAGAGAGAAAGAAAGAGAAAAGATCATTTCATTCAAAATAAGTACAAGTTTTTGTATAGTGTGATAAATATTAAATAAAAAACAAAAAATTCTTATAATCGATAAATATTTGAAATTCCTAATTTGAGAATAAATACGAATAAAGAAAATAGTAATATAAATAACATCTGATGATTATGTCATTAAAAAAAAAAAAAATAGAAAGAAACATAAAAGGATAGAGAGGAGAAAAACAGAATCATTTTATTTTAAAATTAAAGTTTGCATTGTAAGAAAGAAAAATCTATGTAATTCATAGACATTTCCAAATGACAATTTATGAATAAGTAAGAATAGAAAAAAATACAGCAAAAAAAGTACTGTAATATATATATATATATATATATATATACATGAGATGTAAAAAATAAAACCCAGAAATAGCTTTTCTATCAGATTTATATAACTTTAAGTATCCTTAATAAATATACGATAGTTTTAAATTACCACAGAAGTTTAGTATCCGTTTTTTAATCTCCATATCTGATACCTTATATATTTACATCCTTTTACATTGCGAACGTGAATATAATTTGCAATGCTAGCGATATTGAAGAATTTTATATAATACTATATGCTTGAATACCTACACACGTATAGCAACTTACATATTTTATATTAAACGTACATCCTACATTGAGAAAAACTTCTGTAATTGACATCTGGAATCTAAACTGTGTCTGTAGTAAAAATAATTCCATGTCATCCTTATAAATTCTATTTCCCTTCGAAAGCGAGTTCTAGAAACCCCTATTAGAATTCTAGAGCATTTATCTATATTATCGAGGTCAAACTTATTTAAAAATATCTGAAAATAAATGAGAGTACAAGAGGCGAGTTTTAACAACGTATAGAAACCTATATTTAGAAATGTATAGACTAGAAATTCTCGATCATTTCATCTATTCAGCTTATTGGTGTGCCTTATACGCATTGCTCGGAAATTTATATTTCTAGTTTAGGGATTTAGAAAATGACCTCTTATTCGTCCTAGATGAAGGCGGTATATAGATATTTTTTCTCAGTGTAAAACAAACATGCATTATATATATATATATATATATATATATATACATATTATGTATGTAGATCAGATATAAGAACTGTATTTTCACATACTTCATATCATTCGATTGAATCGAAATTTTGCATAAATATCTAATTCCGACAACAATACATACTTAAATAGTAATGGAATTAGGCGTGAGGGCGGGCCTTTGGCCTCTAATTCCAGTTCAAAATTTTTGTTTTCGAATTTCAACCCACTTTCTGTTACCAGGGTAAGCTGAAGTTTTGCATACATGTATTTTGTCCACATCCCCTGAATTGATATTTTTAGAATTTTTAAATAAAAGGGTGTTTTTAAATTTATGTTTTATTATAGCATACAATTCTTATAGCATGCAGTATATTACCGTTGTTTCTAACTTTATATACACACAATGCATATAATATTTTTTTAAAAATTAAATTAATCACTTTAGTGTTAATGAAGATTGGTAAGAACGGGGAATTTTCAAAAATCAATCGCAACCTGTAATCATTGTTTTGTCAATTTTCAATGATGTCTGCAAAATAAAAACTAGTATGTTGTGGCCACCACAAGACTTTCTTCTATATTTTCTTATACAAATTCACCCAGTAACAAATAAAAAAGAAAAAAATAATAATAATAATTTTTTTTTTTTTTGTTAAAAGTGAAAAAAATCGATAAATTTGTTTTAAATTATCCCAGATTTATAGTTCAACCATTTCTTTTAAAGGTAACGACGAGACCTTTCGAAAGATACCCATCTTGAAACTTTACCCGCCCTGGGGGGTACATCCCACCCGGGGGGGAACCGATGCCCCCACATGCACAAAATTTTTTTCCTAGTTAACTACTACTATTATCAATAATTCATATTAATTTTACAATCACGAGTTTAAAGTAACTCTCATTAAATACATTTATACGAAATTTTGTCCTATACTGCCATGTTAAAAATTTAGAAAAAATGCGATCACAGTGCCATCTGTTGAGCGATTGATCCCCAAATCTAACCAGCACCAGTTTATGTCAGAGTGCAGCGAAATACCAATTTTGGTTAAATTTCATTCATTGGTTCGTGAGCTACAATGTCCACAAAAATCGTGATACAGACAAACATTTTCTAAAAACTATCAATTCGTGTTCTGAACATCCCAAAACGTGTAAATCCATCAAAAAGCGGAGGTCGAAAATTTTCGCGAATCCAAAACTTTCTCTATATAACATCATATAGAAGAAAGTAATAAATAAATAAATATTTAGATTAAAAACGCTTTAAACACGTAAAATGAAACTTTATTTTAAATATTTTAAAACATTATCTGAACCTTTTTGCTTTGAAGTAACAAAGCATCATCAGGGATTTTTATTATTCATTTCCAATCAGCAGTTTTTAAAATATTTTGCATTTCACAGTCAACAGTTAAATCTTTTAATAACGTGAACAGAAGCAAAGTCAATTTGAAGTCCGGTGAAGGTTGGATAAAGGAACTAAGAAAAATAATAGAAGCTGGAATTATTGAAATAATGAACTAGCAAAAATAAACTATTAGTTATATTATAATATTATGCCAAATTATTGGCCAAATTGCAGCATCTTTAGAATTTATTATATTTAAAATAAATAAATAAATAAGTAAATAAATTAGATAGATAAATAAAAAGCAAATAATAAATAATGATCATACAACTAATCATAAAAATAAATCTAGCACAAATAACATAAATAATGTAATATAAGAAACGGAATTTTTAAATACAAAAAAATTATTAAAAAAAAAAAAAAAAAAAGAAAAGAAAAGAAAGAAAGAAATTAAAAATGATTAAAAATGACTAATTAAATATAATAGAGTTTTGTTTTTAATCTACATATTTCTAAAAGATATTTTTAAAGCAAGTTAATTATTATTGCTGCTATAAAGAAGTTGAGGATTTTGATGTTTTCAAACAATAATTTATTTTAAACTTTTTAGTTATATTTAATTAAAACTTTAGGTTTGAAAGCGAATACAAAATAATCTTAATGAAAATGTAAGAATTGAAAAGCAAAAGCACCATTTACTGTTAAGCTTAAAAAATGCTTTAAAAGCATCCCATTTAAGGAAACCAATTAAAAATTCTTAATTGAGTTAGTTAAATGACTTTATTTAATTAACTCAAAAGTAAATAACATTGAGGAAATAATGCTTTTAAAGAAATTACTTTTTGAAGTATAAAGGAAAGCAAAATATTAATCTCCAGAAAAGGAATCAGAAGAAAATACATCAAGATTTAAAAGAATGGAGGATTTTCTTTATTAAAATAAAGTATTAGAGGGAAAAAAAAGTCTCCTTGCTGGTTAAAATCATAAATATCGCTAAATTTATATTTCAATATTATGGAAAAATTAACTTCTTTTTCCCCTTAAACAATAGTAATTTTTTTTTTATTACATTGATCGGTGATAATGTTTAAAGTTGCAGCTTTAACGCTAAGCCAAACAAATATGATTGCTATGGTGGTGTAGGTGATGAGAATGATTGAGTACACAACAGTCCTGGGCCTCGCTGGAGTGCCCATCGTGGGAGTCTTTTTATAGGATACTAGCCCATATTTGCATTTGTTTCGGAAAAAATTACGGAAAACTCGGAACGGCTAGGCCGATGAGTGCGACTTGGGTTCGAAGCACTTACCGCCTACCAGCTTCGAAAACAGAATCTCTCGTCTACTGATGGAGTAGTTATAATTATTAAAAAAAAATATATATTGTTAAATCTGTTTTTATTTTTTATTACAATGAAATAAACAAATGTTGGTGCTATTGGAAACAGTTCATTATGGAATAAACTTATTATATATATATATATATATATATATATATATATATATCAGTTGTTATTTTAACGATTACAAAGCACAATGCTTTGTAATTTTTAATTGCTTTGGTTTTACTTTATTTTATTTTAATACAGATCTCCTAACATTTTACACTGAACTATAGTTAGTTGTCTGTAGTAATTTAAGGTCAGGGAAAGTGATGTGAGTGCACACAAATACACACACACAACACACACATCAGATATTTTTTACTTTCTCTTACCCATAAGGCAGAGAAAGTATTGTTTTTGGGTCAAATTTTCGAACTCGAGATTTTGTTATATTTACACGTTTTGAGGTCCCCTAAATACGAAAATCATGTTTTTAGCAAATGGTCTGTGTATCTGTGTGTGTATCTGTGTGTGTGACTGTGTGTGTGTCTGTGTGTGTGTCCGTGTGTGTGTCTGTGTGTGTCTGTGTGTCTGTCT
Source organism: Salticus scenicus (assembly GCA_963930645.1). Classification (NCBI taxonomy): domain Eukaryota; kingdom Metazoa; phylum Arthropoda; class Arachnida; order Araneae; family Salticidae; genus Salticus; species Salticus scenicus. Next base: position 128,932,704 of record OZ005648.1, on the reverse strand, counting down.
GTTATCAGCATATCTCAAAAACAAATTATGCAGAAAGTTCAAACTTGGTATTCTAAATGTGTATCATATAGGGATGCTACAGTAAGCTTTTCGCTAAGATCAAGCGGATGGTTCGTGTACAGGGACAATCAAGAGAATTCTAATACATTACGTCTATGGGGGGAATTGCAGGTAAGTAGATTTTAAGCTCTATAGACTACACTAAGCCAAATGAAACGAATATATATTTTTTGTAATAGAGATAGTGAACTGGGGAAAAAATTTTGTGTATGTAGGAGCCTCGCCTCCCCCCCCCCCCCTATCGAGGGGAGTAAATTTTCATGATGGGAATCTTTCAAAAGAGCTCGCCAGTACCTTCAAAACGAATGGTTGAACCATCGATCTGCGATAATTTAAAACAAAGTTATCGATTTTTTTACTTTTAACAAAAAAAAAAAAAAAAACTTTGAAAAAAAAAATCGTTTTTTTTTTTTTTTTTTTTTTTTTTTTTTTTAATATTGAGAATAAAATTGACTTTTTTTGGATATTTAGTGTTATACTACTTCTCTAATTCTCTAATGTAGAAAATCGTCTGCATTATCATAAAAGATAATTTTTTTAAATAATAATTTTAATAAATTATTTTTTAAAAACAGAATTATTTTTTAATAACCGAATTATAATTTTATATAAATCTAGGTGCATTAATGAAACGGGGGATTGAGGGGGGCGGTAGCACCCCTCACACAGAATTAATTATCATATAAAACTCTTCCAAAGCCAAATTTGAATTGTTCAACATAGGTTTACATAACATCGTTATCTTACCTTTTAATCTCCAACCTGTATTTATAGTATTAAATTTCAGGGTAAGAGAAAGTCGTTGAGTGACACCCCAGATTATTTAGAATGTCATCATGGCTACGTATCATATTATATTGTAATTATGATATATTATATCGTAGTTTTTAAATAAGAATAGCATTAAAGCATTACTTGTTTGCTTTTAGAAATAAAATGAAATAATAAACTCTCAAAGAAAATGAGTTAATTTATCTTCTCAAGCATGAGTTTTTTTTTCTTTTTAATCGACTTGAGTTAAAAATCTCTTTGTTTGAGTTACATAATTGCTATGTATTTAATCCAACTTGAGTGAGTTATTTCTGCTCATTCATGATTTACTGATTAAACAATCGGTTGTTTCCTGTAAATTTATGCCATTCTCTATTGAACGTATCTTGAATACCACACTGAATCTTGAATATCACATTGAATCATCACGCATATATTAAACATTTGTTGAATCTCTATTGAACATATTTTGAATTTATTTTAGACTTCCCAGATTTATGTCGTATGTTTGAAATTAAATACACACATATATATATATATATATATATACACATATATATATATATATATATGTATTAACGATTTTTTGTATAAATGGAAATTCTAACGGTCAGAATTAAAAATTATTTTTGAGAAATACAATACAATTTTTAATCACCACAGGTATAATATTAAAATTCATGAAGCATTAGATTTTTTAATGAAAATACTAAAAAGAAAAAAAAAATGTAATTGAAAGCTTTTTGTAATAAGTATTTAAAATATAAAATATAAAGAAGAATGTGTATATTTAATGCGTGAATTCTTAAATTCTACATTTATTATTTATGGTATACGTTTTTTATTACATTTATTTAAAAAAAAATTAGCCGAAGGAAATTTTTATATAATTTAAGTAAAAAAAAATAAAATAAAAAGAATAAATAATAAATAATATGATTAATCTCGTCTGAGAATCATCGAGAACAGCTAATAAATAACTAGTGTGTTATAAATCTGTGGTGCAGCAGCAGAGTACCCGTCAGCTTCACTGCGAATTCGAGTTCAAATTTCAACGGCAGCATGTTTTTTTTTTTCCCTACAACATGTCTGAAATAATTCAAATAACTCAAATTTCAGTGCATTATTTTACATCATTTAATTGACTGCGTACAATTCAGGATGAGTGCATGTGTTTTGTTTAGTATAATGCGTCAAAATTAACTCATCATAAGTTAGTCGTATTCTTTTAATTTAAGAGACACATATACAAATTTACACACACACATGTATACGAAAGGACAGAAAACAGTTTAACCTAATAAAAATAAAATAAAATAAAATGAAATGAAAAACCTTTTATTAAGTTTAGAATATCTATTCAAAAATTTTAAATCGATAATAATTCGCAATTTTCCCTTTAACGTTTGTGTTTAACGGCAGAAGACTTTATTTCACGAAAATTACAAAATTTTATAACTTTAAGATTAATTTTGGAATCCTGAGCGCGATCTTCAGTTGAGTATAGTCATATCTTGCAGAACAATTATGCCTGGACATTTTTGTGTGACCCCCGGAAAGTTTTAAACCATTCAAGATCCAGTATTTCGCCAACAAAAGTCTATATTTATTAGAAAGAAGTAGGGAATCCGAGAAATTTTTTTCTTTAATGTTTTACGAATGATGAGAATTTTTGCAGGCATTTCTAAAGAGGGGAAAATATTATGCTAATTTTTTCATAATTTTTGTAATAATTATGTATTGGTTTTTGTATTATAGAAATGAATCGTGCTAAATATTTAAGACTATTATTATAATAATTTAAATTGTTATACCTTTGGTGAATATCCTAAACAAGTACGCTGCTATACCATTTTTGGTGATGTAAATCAACTCGATTTATTGAACCCAGTTAAATTACATATCATGATATGTAACAGAACTAATTTACGTCAAAGTTATTAGGGAAATTTTTTATTATAAAACTCTAAGGGGATAAAATTTTGATTCCGGTCACTTTATAAGGTGCATTGTTATTTAGCACTGTTGATACATATCTAAAAAGAGAATTCACAATAGTTTCTAGCTTTCGTTCAACGTTTCTGTTTTTTTTTTTTTTTTTTTTTTTTTTTTCCCCAAATAATAATGTAGGTTCTATCTTTTTGGTTTTGTAGAAAACAGAAACTTATGAGCAATACCCACTATATTGAAAAAATGATTTTATTTAAATGCAGACGAAGAGCATGTAAAATAAATTTATAATACTTATGCTATAATAAAAATGTTTTTATTATAACCATGAATGTAGACAACATCTTAGAAATAAAGTTATTAGTTATTAAAAATAATTATTATATGAAAGTTTTTTTTTCTTTAATATGACATCTTAAAAATCTTATCAACGCAAAACATCGAAACATATTTATATTTTCAGTTTTAGAAATTTAAATGCATTACGTTTGTGTTTGAAAAAATCATGAGTCTTTTTAATTAATTTGATGTCATTTTGATAAAAAACTCAATTCTTTTTAAACTATTCAATAACAAGTATTATGAATTACTATAATACCTTTCTATTTAAAGAAACAAATGCATATTTATTAAATAATTTGATATTAAACATTAGGAAAGTTTAAAGATATACTTTTTAAAAATGTGTGAATTATAGAAAATATATACATTTTTTCCTCAAGCTGAATTTATAGTAACTGGATAACAAATTGCGCAATCTTTGTTTTTATATTAATTATGAAAGAAAGATAAACAAATTCTTTAAAAAATAAAAATAGTTGCACAAAAGGTATGCATGTTCTTGACATTAATTAACATCTGGTGTATCTTATTATGTATATTAATACGTGTTTTTGATAATGGTTAGGGTTTCCTTCCTTTTTTTTCTGTTTAAGATAAATTTTTCATTTCAAGTATCTAATAATATTGCAATAATATTTTATTTTTAAGCATAGTGCAAAATAAGTTCATTTATTTTATTTAGATGTACATTCAATATTAGATAAGTATGTTTATTTGGAAAATTTGCAGAAAGTTTCTGCATTATTTTCAATATTTTATAACATTTAAGTTTTTTTTTTAAGTTTTGCTTATTGACGCCCATAGCGTAGCAACGTAAAACCCATTCCCTCCCTCCTTTATTATTATTTGTAAAAATCTATATATATATTTATTGTTAAATGATCCCTACTTAATTTTCTTCTGAATATTTTTTTTTTAACAATTATACATATAACTTTGAACTAAATATTTTAAATTACATAAATAGGATCAAATCCCAGAGGTATATTAGTTAATATACTGCACTGATTCTAGTATTTAAAAAAAAAATAATGTTGAAAGTTTTGTTTGCTTTTATCTTCTGCTTCTGGTGAACTAAAAAGGCCTAAAAGTAAATACAATTCATAATACATCAGCAAAAAACTTTCAAATACATTCATAACGTTATTTTTATCTAAAAATGTTTAAAAATCACATATTATCATTGGATGCATACAAAGCATTTTACATTTTTCCTTTTCAACATATGTGATACATCTTCTGTTATAAATTATTATCTTCAAAATCTTTTTAGAAGAGATGTTTTATTTATATTTTTGTCACGAATGAATACAACCATACAGCGTGCTGCAGTTTTCATTGAAAGGCCTATAATTTTTAAATGTTTTTAATTTAAGTATTTTTATATATATATATATAAGTTTTTAGTGTTTAAATATATATGCCACGTGACCCATAAATTTGTAGACATTTTAAAAATGCATAATAATTGAAGGAACTGTTAGAATTGAATAAGGTTTACGAAAAGTTATTTTTGTGAAAGGGTATTTTTTTTTTAGTAAAGAAAAAAGTTACAATTTTTCTCGATAGAGGGCTCTGCACGTAAGCAAATTACACTTTTCTGTGAAAAAGTATATTTATTTGCATGCAAATGTTTACAGGCGCACAAATTCTATTTTGTGTGTCCGCCATCAACGCAAATTACAGTTTGCAAAGGCGTTACAATATCATTAACTGTAGCATCAATCAACGGTTCTTACATGAGAGAAAACATCTTCACCAATAACGCTTTATTCCCCAAGGCAGCATCGCAACTAAAACTTCATGTATGCGCAAGTAAGAGGCAAAACAAGAAATAAGCTGTGATAATCACAAACTGTGCAATTTATAGTATTCTAATTTGCATATTTCTCGCAATGCACCCGTTCAGCATCGTCTATCGATGAAAATATTAACTATTTGTTTACCCCTCCCCCCTAAAAAAGTAAAATAAAATACAAAATAAAATAAAGTTAAAAAATCCTTCTTCACGAGAATAACGTTTCCACAAACAGCACTCAATTCAATAATCCCGTACCAAGTTTCCAAATAATATCGTGTTCAATTCTACCAATTCCTTCAGTTTTTATTAATTTAAAATGGCGTCAAACTTATGGGACATCCGATATATAAAATCTAAAAACTATGTGTTTCAAGGGAAAAGTCAAACAAATCAAACCGAAATAACTTAACAAATGAAGAGTAGTCCAAAATAATTAAATAAATATTAAATATTAAATTTTCATAGTTTAAGATGATAATGACGTTATAATTACATCGGTCAAAAAAAAAAAAAAAAATTACACGATTAACGATTTTTTCAAACATATATATATATATACATATATTGCTGCCGTATTCTGGGTAATAAACACGTAAATCAAAGCATTCTTTCCTCTTCAAATAATGTCGCGTAGTACACGTTCTTTACTTAAGCAACATAATAATTATTTAGTAAATTAATTAGCTAGCAAATTAATAGTAAAAAATTAAATTATATGAAGCGAGTTCTCGAAAGCATTTCGTAAGAGCATATACATTTTTTTTCAGAACATATTCAGCTGGTAAACTGCATATGTTTACAATAATCCAGATGAGATTGATGAAGATTATTATTATGTATGCCTTAAAGATAGTAAAACATGGAAATGTAAACATGTAATATTTTAATAAGATAATGTGTAAGTGTAATATTTAATACTATCGATTAAAAATAAGTATATAATATAATTCTTCTGTTCAAATTACATACCACTAACCCTGTTTATTGCTACTCAGGAACAGTTTATTTTTTTTTTTATTATTAATATTAATAAACTATAAAGTTTATTCGATATTTCAGTCTTTTAAATCTCAAACCCTATATTCAGCCCAAAACAGTCCTTTAGAATTCGTTTATTTTTGAATGTCACAGTTTTTAACGATTCCTGAAAAATTCCAATTGTGTGACTTGTGTGTTTTTTGAAATGACCTATTCAATTAAATATGTAATAAAAATAAAAAGAAGAAGAAGAAGTAAAAAACAAAATCCAATCCTTTAGTATTTTCACAGAAATACATGTTATTTTTCTAAACAAAAGGAATATTTTAACTCTATTTTTTGCCAAGAGCGAATACATTCATACAGAGCGATGCAGTTCTTATTTCAAAGCATATAATTTTTAAATATTTATAATTATACATTTCCAACATAATTTTCAAAAGTGAAATTTCATGCTGAAACGATTTATTTGTATTACACAATTTTTCTTATATCTGTTTACCATATTTTTAAAATATGCAAGGGAAAAAACAACACACACACACATTTATATATTGTCTTTTTGGATGACAGCCAAAGGGTTAACTGTATCAGAAGGAAGTGAGTACGGATTTGGAAACTGGCTTAATGTAATAATAGTTGAAAAATATCACATTTAATGTGATTAAATATATACGTGTCAAATATTACTTCTACTAAAAGTTCAAAAGAATCTCCTATTTATTTTCAAGAAAGCAGAGTTTAAGGAAATGTTTTAAATTATAAGAGAATCGATTTTCTTTTCTATTTCTGTGATAAAATTTGAGAAATCGTTATATGAGAGTTTTTAAAACTGTTCAGTTATATTTTTACAAAAAAATTATAACTCTAGGATTACAAAAAAAAAAAAACCCTATAAAATGTTCTATGAAATTATGGTTTTGGGGGATACCAAATTAAATTTGAAACTAACAAATAAACAAAAATTCGTTATTCATGACAGTCTACATTTCCGGTAATTTCATTGTATGTTCTTACTAAAATTCAGAGACAACTTATTAGTTGTAGCATCCACAAATGGGATATCAAATATAATTTTAAAGCATTAAAAAAAAAAAAAAAAAAAAAAAAGCCTACACTAAATAATTATTCATCCTATAAAAAATGACACTAAAACTGGTTTGTTGAAGAATGTTTGTTACTTAATGAAATATTGGATTCAATTCTACACTGTAAAAGACTTTGTGCAAGATTGCACAAAATACGCACACATGCGCGTAACTTTAGCATGTTACAGTTGGTAACATTTCTCTATATGGTTGTGATAAGTAAGTTGCCTCAATATTGTTTTATAATTTGGCGCAACATTTTTTACAGAACATACAATGCACAATTTGCACCATCAGATTATCGTCTTTTTATTCTACGCCAACTGTCTGTTGATAACCTTTGAAAATAATATCTATTTATTACAAATTGTCAAGTGATTATTTTTTATGTAACATTTTAATATTGAAATAAAAAAAAAGAAAAAAAGATCCTCATATTTATTGTTGAAAATATTTCATATTTATTTATTTATTTATTTGCTAATGTGTGATGACGCAATTCTATCTAATCTAACCTCTGTTTACTATTTAATCTTGGTAAAAACAGGACCAATTTTTATTTCCATTATCCAACTATCGTAAGAAATAGAAATGCTTTATTTGGTCCGAAAATTCGATATCGAGTTTTCACCTGATTTATACGTTTTAAGGTCTCTTGAGTTCATAAAAGTAGTTTATTGCAACTGGATAGTATGTGTGTATGTATGTGTGTGGGGAATCTTTTGACTATCATATCTCCGAAACTAATAAAGAGAGAACTACGAAACTTCAGAACTGACACAGGTCAGGTATACAAATGACATTTCCAACTTTTGGTGAAAATTGGAAAACCGGAAGTGGGATTGTAAGTGCGTATCTCAAAAACAGCTCTAACGATTTTCTTCAAAGCTGCTATCTTCAAAGCTCTATTGATGTCTTTTTGAATAATATAGTTGGTTAGTTCAGGAAAATTTATAAATGTCCAGCATAAATAGCTTCGTTTCAGGTCTCGCAAGTGTGTTCCTTTAAAAATGGCTGTACAGGTTTTTTTTTTTTTCAAACTTGTTATTAATATATCCTTTCTCATGTTTTACGTCTTTATTACAGTAAAATTAACAGCCATCCTGATTAGTTAGGTCAGTTTTAGATTTCCGAAATTAGTGTTTTAAAAAATAGCTCCATCGAGATTTTTTCGTTATTTTAAAACTCGCTATGTAAATCTGTTTAATACGTCTTTACCCGTGTATCAGCTTTCCCTTAAAGAAAAATTTTTAGGTATCTACTTTGTTAGGTCAATTTTATGTCATGTGATCACATCAACTCCAAAACATGCATATAATACGTGTAATGTTGGGTAATGGAAGTCGTGGGGTTGTTTCTTACACCAGATTTTTTTAAAACTCTCTCCTACTTTTTGATAAGGGCAACATATATATATATACTAGCCGACCCGACAAACGTTGTTTTGTCATATAAATTATTTCTAGAGAATATTTTGCTAGAAAAAAATAACTAACTTATTGTGTGTAAGGATGTGGTATATAAGTGAAACAGGAATGGAGCACTGTGAACGGTGACTGTGAATTCCGATTATAACGTAAAAGACATAATTACCGAAATTTTCGCTACTTGCTACTTGGTACTTTCTACTTGCTACTTGCTATTTAAAACCTCCGCTGAATGTCGAACAGCACAAAATTTTATTTCATACGGCAAATATTTCAATTTATGAGAGAATCTCTGATAGCAACGAATTTCACATGAAAATTCCGTCTTTCTTTAATAAGCTGTAACAATCTGGACCGATTTGATGAAAATTTTTATCAAAAAGTTATTACAATATCTAACATCATTACATGTACATTTATCACAATTAAGTCAATCGATGCATGTGAGTATGTGTATAGTATGAGCGAAGTGAAATGTAGAGTTCGTATTAAATAAAAACTTAAACTCGTTTTAATTAAAGGTGAAAAAGTTGAAACTCAATTTATTTTATAACAGGTATATTTTTTTAATCTACAAAAACTTAATTCATCGTAATGCCATTGGATGTACAATATTTTTGGTTAATCCTTGAGGAGTATACACAAACAAATTCGAAGGTTATCAAACCCTGGATTACGCAACATATAATTGGCCGTGAGAAAAGCACGGATTTTCTAAATCTAAGCCAAAAATTGGGACCCCTTTGGTGACTTTAAATATTTTAAGCCATTTTTGCGATGAATTGAAATGGTTATCTCAATTGTGGAACTAAAGATCTTGGCGAGAAGCGTCAGAGCTACTTCGGTGCCAAATTTCGAATTTTGCCAAAGGGATCCGATACTAAAGGTGTTCCATACAAAAAATAAATAAATAAAATATCAGTGACATACACACGCACAAAAGTATGGGACCCCATTGGTGACTTTAAATATTTTAAGCCATTTTTGCGATGAATTGAAATGGCTATCTCAATTGTGGAACTAAAGATCTTGGCGAGAAGCGTCCGAGCTACCTCGGTGCCAAATTTTCCACACAAAAAATAAATAAATAAAATATCAGTGACATACACACGCACAAAAGTATGAAACCCCTTTGGTGACTTTAAATATTTTAAGCCATTTTTGCGATGAATTGAAATGGCTATCTCAATTGTGGAACTAAAGATCTTGGCGAGAAGCGTCCGAGCTACTTCGGTGCCAAATTTCAAATTTTGCCAAAGGGATCCGATACTAAAGGTGTTCCATTCAAAAAATAAATAAATAAAATATAATAAATTAGCTACACAAATAAATTTGTAGGTTAGGGTGGTTGTTAATCAACGCGCGTGTAAATTTGATAGAAAATTATATAAAATACTCACTCCAATTCCGCACTAAATTTGCAAAATGTATAGTTTTTTATGCACACTTCAAAACTCTTCAAACACTAATTACATCTTGATGTAATATTTCAATTAGGACACAATTTTTTGTATAACAATAATAACACGAAGTTACAAAATATTTTCCTGAATTTGATCGCAGCACCAACTGTCAGGACAAACTGGAATTACAATAGAATATACGCAAGCGAAGTGTGACGTCACTGACCGTCAGTGGATGCAAGAAAAAGATTTCCTATGTTAATCTCCCATTGGATTTTTTATAAAAAATTATTAAAAATCGAGGAAAATTATTTCTTGATTTTAATCCCGGTATTTGGGTGTAGATATGTATTAGTTATCGTATGCATGTGTTAGATTGAGTTATTTTGCTCTCAAATTGACAAAATTTTAATTTTAAATTTCAAAACTCCGTCTTCCTTGGCGTTTTTTTTGTATTTGGCGATCAAAAACGTAATACGAAAATGTACATGCCAGATGTATATTTTCGTAATATGTATTGTACGAAACTGTTTCATATTATTCATTACTCTCTTAATATAAGTTGTTGAAATAACCGTTATTTTTGAAAGAAATTAAATATGTTTGCCAGATGATATGGCGATATTTTTTTTTCCGCCAAGGATGACAGAGTTTTGAGATTAAAAATTCAAATTTTATCAATTTTACAGCAAAAACAACTCAATCTAACGCATGCACATGATAACTAATACATATCTACACCCAAATATGGGGATTAAAATCGGGAAATAATTTTCCTCGCTTTTTAGTAATTTTTTACAAAAAATCCAACAGGCGATTAACATCGGAAATATTTTTCTTGCATCCACGGACGGCCAGTGACGTCATCACTTCGCTTGCGTATTATTGAATATTCGATACTACGATCCTAGCGCAGTCTGCCGGATCCAATGTGAAGCATTCCAAAATCAACAACAATTTATAAATGATAAATTATTTAAATAAACAATTTAAATTGGACTGAATTGTAAATCTAAACCATTCTCGAATCCACCTGAAGACACACAAAAAATTTCATTAAACTCGGTCCAGCCATTTAGGAGGAGTTCAGTGACATACACACGCACAAAAGAAATATATATATATAAAGATAAATACAAAGGCACAGCTTTAGTATAGACCTCCCCTCCCCCTTGTCGACTTTAAATGTTTTTGGCCGTTTTTGCGATGAATTAACATGGCTATCTCAATTGCGTAACTGACGATCTTGGTGAGAAACGTCCGTACTACTTCGGTGCCAAATTTCAAATTTTTCCAAACTAAAGCTGTTCCATACAAAAAAAAAAAAAAAAAAAAAAACTGTTTTATGATATATACAAAATAAAAATAAAAAATTCTAATAAATTCGAAATTAATTATTTACCATTAACCTGTTAGTAGTCGCTATAGACAGCGCCACCTATTACAGATTGCGCACTTTTTATTTAACTGTCACCAATAATTTTAAGAAGGGATGTGATCGACGTTTCTTCGATTTTATTCGCGTTTTATGTATATCAAATGCCACTTCTAAAAATTTTCTGTGGCTATTCAATAAAAAAATCTGGAAAAACTGAAGGATGGGCGGCAAATCGACCAGCCAGCGACTACTAACGGGTTAAGGTGAAAACATAAAAGAACCTTTATAAGTTACATATAAAGTATCAATTAAAACGAAAAATTTTGTTTTACTGTAGAAAAGAAAAGTACTACTAAATTAAATAAAAATTTTAAGCTAATACCAAGTATCTCTATGAAAATATTTATTTACACGCGAATATTTTCATAGTACATTAATTTTTTTTTTTTCTAATTTTATTATTTATCACGCGAAATTAAAAATATTTTATTTCCGGAAAAAAAAAAAAAAAAAAAAAAAAAACGTAAATTTTGTTTATTTTGGCATCAAATATATTTTTCTTTTTAATCATTTTAAAGTTAAAATGGAGTTTTATTTAATATCTTTTGATCCAATTATCTGATTGAACTGAATTGTAAATCTAAACCATTCTCGAATCCACCTGAAGACACACAAAAAATTTCATTAAATTCGGTCCAGCCGTTTAGGAGGAGTTCAGTGACATACACACGCACAAAAGAAATATGTATATAAAGATATATATATATATATATGTTAAATGCTATAAATACTGATGTTTAGTAAGTGCATTCACTCGTGACAGTCAGAGAGTTAAAAACGTAAAAAAAAAATGTTTATATTGTACATTATTTTTTAAGTATAAAAATTTCAAAAGTATGAATTTTATCTTTATATTTTGTGACAATAATAATAATAATAATAATAATAATAATATATATATATATATATATATATATATTTAAGATTTAACAATGCGGTTGATAAACAAATTGTAAAGTTCAGAAGTTTTTTTTTTTTTTTTTTTTTTTTTTTAAGATAAAAAAAAAAAAAAAAAAAAAAAAAAAAGATATATATATGTATATAAATCTTTCTTTTTTTTAATATAATATATATATATATATATATTTGGTATTAGTTTAAAACTTATTAAACATTGAAGAAAATGTCAAGCAGTTCAGACGAATGTTACTTTATAAAATCCTTAATAAACGTACTTTTTAAAGTTTTAGAAAAATCAAAAAAACAGGAAAACAATAAAAACATTGAATTGGAAAAATAAAAATATGTTATATAAATAGCGGTTTTTCTTTTTCTTTTCTTTCTTTTTTTAAACATGTATATTTTTATATTTCATTTATCTATTTCAAACAAATTAGCGTAACTTAGAAAAAAAAATATAATATTTCAATTAAAAAATAGAAAAGTGGAAAAAATTATCATTAGCACTCTTGGCAGATGTTAATAGTGTGTGCTCTCCATAAAGAGCCTTTTTGCAGTATTTGCAAACGTATTTTGTCATTCTGCATTTCTTAGATGGACAGAAAAGTACAAATTCTGCTTTTGTTCGCCGCACTTTTAGTCGTGTCTTTTGTGGGTTTTTAAATATTCAAAACGTCTTCAATATTTATTGTGATGATCTCTAAATATTCAACTGTTAGACGACGATTACAGTAAATCTCGAAAAGGAACAAGTGTGCAGCCGGTGCTTACCACCTTCGGATAACTCATTTTACTAGTTATGAAGGTACTGTGAGCGAGGTGATGTGAGGCAACGGGAACTTCTCCAATTCGCAAAACTGGCAGGGGTCGGTAGTCTATTAGATTTGGGTGCCTGTATTACCTCCTTTATCTAGGCAAACTATATTAGACGAATGTTTAGTTATCTAGGCTTCGAAGGTTAATTCAATTGTATTCATTATAAGTGTTAATTGAATTGTACGAATTTGTATAAATGTCAATTTTTAAACACAGTGATTTAATAAATCTCACTATAGTAAACTAATGTATTTTCCTAGGGGAAGCTATAGGAGTCCAAAGTTTTCCTTAGAAATTTGTCAATCATTAAAACGAAGAAGAAGAAGAAAAAAAAAAGGGAGATAGAGAGACACAAAACATTTATTTGGCATAGTGGATGCATTATTTCGAACGGTTAGAATTGAATAACAAGCAATGTTTTAATTTCGTTAATTTCATTATTAAAAAAGTATATCTGTATACATATATATATATATATATATATATATATATATATATATATATATGTGTGTGTGTGTGTGTGTGTGTGTAACGAAATTGGGAAACAAATGTTTATATTAATTTGTAAGAGTAAAAAGCATGAGTTTTGTTATATTTTTAATTTTTAATATATATATTTTTTAAAGATAGATTAAATAATCTAAAATAATTTATTTAGATAAAATGGTATTAAAAAATGTGGAAATATGTGGCAGATTTTGTTTAATATGTGTACATATGTTGCATTATATGTATGTATATTTCTATACATTATGATAACAATAAGAATGAGAGCGAAAATTAAACAGATGAATAATTTGTCACAACAACCAACAAAAGCCAATTTGGTAACTAGTTAACTTAATTAATGTATTTTAATAATTTGGCCAGTATTTTTTTAATTTATATTTGAAAAAAGAAGAAGAAAAATACTAACTTTAAAATAATTAAAATGAGAATACAAAGCATATCGAAACATAAAAGAAGGAGATTTTTAATGATTGTAATCAAAAGTTTTCTACTGGAACTGACAATAACAAAATGGACCAAAAACACACATACATACATACATATGTATAATATCGTTTAAAGTATATTTTCTTGTTTATGAGATCAAGACCTCTTATTAATGTCCCCAACCAAATATATTATTTAATCTTTAACAGAATAATTCTCCTCTTTATCATTGAAGACATCGTTATCTTGCGTGTGACGAGTGTTATACCCATTGCTCAATAGATGTCTTTCCATCTGACACTGATTACACAGTTCCAAATGGATATAGGGTCGATAACGACGTCTTCGATTTAATCATGTGTCAAGAATTTACTACATTACTAGCAGTTGCTACAAGAATTTTTTACTTTTTAAAAACTTACATTAATCTAGTCAAAGATGAAGAAAACTACGTCGTTGTCTTAATGTATTACTTTATATTTGATATTTTTCGCCATTCACATTACGTCGAGAAACAAAATTCGTTTACTTTCAATTATAGTTTAATTGAAAACCTATGCTGACATTTTAAAGATAATATTATGAATTAAAACGTAGTAATAATAATTAATTTTCAATAAAATTTATATATTCTTAATATATATATGTATATACAGCCGGTAACAAAAGTGTCCGAACACTAGCAAAAATTCCTATGTAGAAAAGGTACACTTCATATGGATTTGTTAAATAAATCCTTGTCGAATTCTGTTCTTAGTCAGTGTAAGAACATGATTCGATAAGGATTTATTTAAGAAAACCGTATGAAGTGTACTTTTTTTACATAGGAATTTTCACTAGTGTTCGGACACTTTTGTTACCGACTGTACAGGGTGTCCCATAAGTCAGTAGGCAATTTAGAAATGTATTACTATTGAATGAATTGATAAAATTGAACACGATTTGTGAAAAAATCGTTCTCGTAAAAGGGAACTTTCCCCCCCCCCTAGTTGGGGGAAAAAAAAAAGAACATAGGCATGACGTCGTTGATCATAGGCATGACGTTTTTCATGACGTCGTCTGTGGAGGGACAACTTTCTTTTTACATTTAGTGCTCATATTTATATTCAGGAAAAAAGCCGGAATAAATTGGATACGATGAAACTGTAGGCAAGTGGTATGCTGCTAAGTTTCTGCTTTTGTTCTATCTGAATAGTAGGTAGTTTTACAGTTTTTAAGAATTAAGTGTTTATACTAGAAATGAAGAATGTTTCGAGAAACTTTGTTCCATTTCCAAGTTCACCCTTCGCACTGATGACGGTAACAAGTCACGTTATTATGAAGCCTCAAGAGTTAAATTTTGATGTTTTTAAACATGACTGTACTGTTTTCGTATCAAGTGAGAACTTTCTTCATCCTTGCTACACTTAAAAAAAAAAATAAATAAATAAATAAAAAAGGGAGAGAAAGAAAAAATATAATTTTATAAAGTAAATTTTAATTGTTGCGGTAATCTTTTAATTAGTTCCAATTAAACTTGCGGAGAAGTACATATATTGTTATTGTGAAGTTTAATCAACAAAATGTAGGCATAAAAATTGAGAGCATTCTTTCAGTTTTTTGTTTTTTTTTCGTGTAACTTTTACTGTTTTCTGTAACTTTCACTGTTCTTTTTAACACGCTTTTATTAGCTTCACCCGTATGTATGTATGTATGTTATGTTTGTATGTATGTATGCATGTTTGTAACCGCTCTAGGAGCAAACAAAAAATCTATATTGTAAAAAAAAGACTTTCCCTACGTGAACACCGTGGCGTTGAGGTATAGCTCCGCGCTACGAATCTAAAGGTCTAGCGTTCGATCCCAGTCAGGGGAGTTTTTTTAAAAATGGTTTTTGTTTAATTCTAAATTATTTTAATTAAAGATTTAAATGTATGTAAATATTATGGTGTGTCACTCACACGATTTTCTCTTACCCTGCATTTTAATACTAAGATATTTTGTGCTTTTTAGTTCACATTTCTATAAAAGCGTGTTCTTTAATTTTTAAAAACTATAATACACTGCATAAAAAAAGTAAACGGATACTTACTTGTAATACTTTAAAGCCGTTTATTTCTTTAATTAGAGATATGAGGTTAATTTCTCTAATATAATTATATTCTTGAGACATCATATAATATTATTTTTATATAGATTCAATCCTTTTGAATTATGTAGTGGAAAAATTCAGGAAACAAAAATGGTGGATATTTGCACTGTAATTTTTCTTAAAAAAAGTAGACGGACACATCTTGTATCTCTAAAATAAAACGTTTTTAGTAAGGATTTCGTCTCCCATTTGCTTTAATAAGTTCGTATACTCTGCTAGGCATCGAATCAATGAGATTCTGAATCTTTTTTTGACAGAAAATTTCCCAAATGTTTGTAAGAGCTTCTTTGAGCTGGTGAATTGATTCATACCGGCGTCCACCCTCATAAATTTTATGATCAAGTATAGCCCAAATGTTTTCTGCAGCATTCATATCCGGACTCTTGGCTGGCCAGGGTAAATTAATGAAGTTGTTCTCATAAAACCATTTTTAACGTTGTTAGCGGTGTGTATTGGCGCTCCATCCTGTTGGAAAATCCAGTTTTCTCCTCCAAGATCACACGCAAATGGCAAAAGCTCACTGCTTAATGTTTTAATGTAATCTTTGTGAGTCTGTTTCTTACTTAGGAACACTAAATTTGTCCTTCCACCATAGCCACACCATCACGCCACCACCACTAACTTGCCGAGTAGAGTACACTTTGTCTTCTTTCTCCAAACTGTGCCAATAATATTGATATCCATCTGGGCCGTCTAAATTAATTTTTTTTCTCATCTGAAAAACTATAGATATCCATTCTGTAGTCCCAGACATATGGTTTTGAGCCAACTGTAGGTGTTCTGTCACGTGGTGATCCTTCCAGCATGGATGATGTTTTCTCTTCTTATATTGAAAGAGCTCTGAGTGCTTAATGTAGTTTTAAATTGTCTGAGAAGTTATGTTAGTAATTCCTGTGCTTATTCGAACTCTGAGAATTGATGCTCCAGTTTTTTTTCAGCTAAGTAAAAATTTTTCTTTGGTCTCATAGCGAAAGTTTCTTTGGCCGGCCACTCTTTTTCCTTACGCCATGGGCTTCAGGAGAACGTAGAAAATCGCTGATGCTACTTTTGCTTATTAGAAGTAGCCTACTAATTTCTCTGACTCCTTTATTAACATTTTTCAGCGCTATAATCTGTCTTTTCTGGTAATCAGTTAGAGGAATTCCTCGTGGCAAGGCGCATTCATCTCCAAGAAATTTACTACGTAAAACCATCTTGTCAAGCACGTTAACAATTGGTAAAATGACAAATGTACATGTACATGCAAAACTGGTATTCCGCAAGAAACACTCACTTAGATAATTGCAGTTTTTGACCAGTGTCCGTCTACTTTTTAAAAAAATATATATTGTGCAAATGTATATCTTTTCTCTTTTCTGCATTTCCTTACATTAAAATTATAAATAATTGAATACTTTTATTTGTCTGTCAAAAATATGAAGATTGATAAGTATAAACATGTTAAAGAATTTTAATTGACATTTCCTAAACAAAGACGGGGTTTTAAAAAATTGTAAAGAAGTGTCCGTCTACTTTTTTTATGCAGTGTATTATTTACATGTTTTTTTGACGAAGAAATTAAATGCCAAAATGTAATTCCGATTTTGTATTTGTCTGAAAGTTAGTCCTATTCTTCTTATTATTCGGCGTGTCAGCATGTGAAAATCATATTTTGAGTGTACTGTAGGGCACCGTCGCATTCTCCATAAATCCCGTTCGTTATCTGCAAGGCAAACAGATTTTTTTTTTTGAATTCAAGGACAAATAGGGCAGTATCCATGAATTTCCAAGACAAAATAAATAAATCACCTTAAATTGAAAAACTTTAGTACTTTTAAGTAGGAAGTACCTGAAAATACTTATTTCCTCTTATTTATTGTACGTATATTGTGATTATTTATTGAAACAAAACTTCAAACAAAGCAAATTTCAATTGTTGCGGTAATCTTTTAATTAGTTCCAAAAATTTGAGAAACTTACAAACACATTACATGGTGTAAATAAATATAATCCTATATTAATAACACACGACAGAATCTGAAATGCACTTTCATCAATTTTCAAGTATTGTTGCACTATATTTTGTGTAGTCCTGTAAACAAACAGTGAATAGTTTTCATACCATATTCTACATGAAACATGTTTTTATGCATATAAAAATATATATATTCGTTTCATTTGTTGTAGCGCAGTCTATAGATGTTTAACACTACTTACTTGCAATTCCCTCCATAAACGTAATCTATTTGAATTCTCTTGGGTGTCCCTGTACACGAACCACGAACCAAATTGCTTGATCTCAACGAAAAGTTATCCCTATATGATATACATTTAGAATACCAAGTTTGGACTTTCTGCTATTATTTATTTTTGAGATATGCTGATAACAGACACACAGACCAAACGCTAAACGCATGATTTTTTGATTCAGGGGACCTGAAAACGTGTAAATAAAACATAAACTCAATTTCGGAAATTTGACCCAAAAACATAACTTTCTTTACTTTTATATGGGTAAGAGAAAGTAATAATTATTGGTTTATTTTCCAATCAAACTCTACAAGAATTATAGTTAGTAAATTTATCAATTTTTATTAGAATAAATAAAAATGTATAAATCAGGGAATAGGGATAAAATAAATTATTGTAGCTTAGTTTAATAATTTTTAACGTGTCTGGTTACATACAATTTCTATATTCAAAATTTTCTTGCTTGAATTCGATTAATCGATAATTCAACTCAACGCTAACGACAGAATAAAATAACAATATTATAAAGGCAGAAAAAGGCCGAAAATACTAAATCTCAACGAAATATTCATTATAAAATTTAATCGAATATAATTACATTTTTGTCCCAAATTTTCAATCTAAAAATATACACGCGCACATTTCTAATTGAATTTACTTTAAAGAATTTTATTTAGAAAATTTGATTTGAAAAATTCAATCTTTCCAATCTTATTTAGTGAACTGAAATTGAAAATATTTTGAAAAAAAAGAGATAAAACGGTTTGAAAGTAATTTTCTCAAAAGCTTGTTTGAAATTTTTGAATGATTGGTACCGTTTTTAACTAAATATTAAAAAAAAGCTAAAATTTTTAAAGAGCTCAATACTTCGTTTAATAAACAGTTAACCATGTTCTTTGATTTAAAAAGCAGAATAAAGGAAGTTTAATCTAAATTAATTTGGTAGAAAACAAATTTCATAATTAAAAAAAAAAAAAAATCTAATTGAATGTTAGTTAAAAGCGAACGATTGCTTTGATATGTTCTTTATAATTATATTTATAAAAGTGGGATTTAATTAATTCGAATAAATATAAATCGTTATGTAGACGTTCTATCAGTCTTTCCAGTCTTTCTTATTATATGACTGACATAAAATTATTATTTAAATGTAGGGTTTTCCAAAATTTTTTACTTCTCATATTTTTATTTTTTGACTGATATATTAATGAAATGAACATTGATTAAGTGTGTCCTAAATAAATTACCGAAACTGGCAAGCCATTCCTTTCATGGAGGAGAACATATCTAATGCGTGGGTACCTCACAGTCGTCTATTGGCCATAAGCGTAGTATTAGTGCGACGTTCAAATCCACTCAACTCAATTTATCCCAATAAATAAATAAATAAAATAAATCATGTTCCAATGATACTAAAAATGATTATAGAATTGTTTTACACTGAGAAAAAATTCTGTAACTGACATCTAGAATCTAAATTGTGGCTTTAGAAAAAATAGTTCCATGTCATCCTTATAAATTTTAGTCCCCTTGGAAAGCGAGTTCTAGAAGCCCCTATTAGAATTCTAGAGCGTTTACCTATATTCTCGAGGGTAAAGATATTTAAAAATCTCTGCAAATAAATGCGATTACAGAGGCGGGTTTCTGCAACTATAATCTTGGTTTATTACCCAATTCTAGAAAATCAAGCGAGAATTTCTCGCAATATAAATGATTCAGAATATTTAGAGTATTCAGAATATTGTTTCACCACCTAGAAATGTGTACACTAGAAATTCTCGATAATTTCGTCCATTCAGTTTATTGGCGTGCCTTATGCGCAAAGCTCGGAAATCTATATTTCTAGTTAAGGGATTTAGAAAATGGTCACTTATTCATTCTAGAGAAAAGCGGTATATATTTTTTTTCTCAGTGTAATAAATATTAATTTTCCATATTCATTGCATGCCACACGAGTCATTTAATAATAATAATAATTTATCTTCTTCTGAATTAATAAAGCTGAAACTCTATACAAAATAAAAATTTAAATTTATAGATTAAATACAATCAACTTCCTCCTAATCGGTTACCATTTAACTGGATCTCTGCTTTAAACGACACTGTAATTAATTTAAGCATAGAAATTGAAAGCTAAGTAAAATAAAAGTGAAATTTCAGAATTTTTGTATCTTAAGTACGAATTAAAAAGTAAGCTTAATAAAAAAACTCTGATGTAAGCATGATTGATTTATTGAAAGCGATTAATATTAAAGGTGTTATTTATATTATAGCTGACTCATAGTCAGAAGTTTCTAATCTACACTGATGAAATCTTGGCGGAAATTTTTATCCTTGCATCAAACAGCAGAAAAAAGATGAAATTATCATAGAATAACAAACATATTCTTCTGCTAACTCTTTTGTGCCTTATTGTTAGTGGAGTCAAGTTGTGGATGCGGAGCGGTACGGAGCAATGGTTGGCCTCTGACAGGATTTGATTAGCTTTTGATAATGTTGGGGGTAATTTTCTAATTGAGTCGTCTAGTTGCAAAAACAGCCAACCTTTAAAATCAGAAAATTCGTTTTCTCAGTTTTTTTTTTTTTTTTTTTTTTTTTTTTTATTAAGTTCTAAGTAAACATTTCCACCATCTAGAAACAAGAAACCTTAGCAAGCCGACCAATTCCCTGCGTTATATGCGTTTAAAAATCACGATATACTGCAATAACAATTAAATCTTAAGGCCAGTGAATTTCAAAAACGGCCATCTCCATGTCCCCTAGATCGCACTTATGCTCCACCCTACTATAAGAGCTCACTCGTTGATTTGGTTAGTATTACCGTATTTTCTAGCAACCATGACTATTCTATCTTGGTGTACCAAAATTTCTAATAATTGAATTTCATGTTTCCTTTGACTATGGAGAAGATTGTAGAAGAAGTATCATCTAATCAATCAAGAAAAAAGAAAATGAATTTGCGACGTGGTAAAAGAACAAAGCCAAAGTTCAAAGGCAATCTAATGTCACTTTGAAATAATATAGTACTAACTGATAACATAATAGTATCATAGTCAGCATATTATAATTAATTAATCATTATGATGATTCCATCATAATAAGTTATTAATTTAATAGCATACCTATGGTGATTCAGCAGGTAATAGCAAAGAGTTTAAGATTTTTACAACTTGATGATTTACCATTGTTTTAAGGAATAGCTTGTTATTCATGATTTTGGGACCGTTTGTGACACAATTTCATAATTTTCTGGAGTTTTAACAGATAGCAGAAATCAGCTATTTTTTTTTAAATAAAATTTAGTTAAATAAGATATTTTGTGTATTTGAAACACTAAACTTCCTAATATTACCATTAAATTTAGCGAAAAATAAATTATGGTTTGTTGCAAACCCAGACAATTCTAAAGTAACTTGCTAAGGTGGTCAAATCCAAAATAAAAACTTAAATAACCCTCGCCCGTCATGTGGTCCTGCCACCTTATTTCGAGTTTTCAAACATAGAGCAATAACGACTACAATTTAAAGGGTTTTGGTTCCAATCTTTCTTTGGCTAAATGTGGCAAAAAATCAGCTTTTTCTGAAAATTTTATTTTTTGAAGAGGGCTTATTTCACAAATAGAAGACACACTTAATGTGTCTATAATTAATAAATATTTGTTAACATATCTTTTATATAATATTATAATCTGTAAACTATTTCTTAAATTTGCCATTTTATTTTATACCAACACCATATAATCCACAATTGTATATATTTTTTTATTTAGAGGGCATCTCCTGTAAAATACATAGTCTAAATACCAAATTTAATTGAAATTCATCCACTTTGCATTCGATTAGCTACAGGACATTATACATTGAAGGTGTTTAATAAAAAGTATTCTTTATGCTAAAATTAGTAGAACTATAAAACTACTTGGAACTAAAAGTCTGTTACCATTTGTGTGAAATACGTGTAAGTCCTACCGCACAACTTTCTTATTCATCTAAGATTTAAACTGCTTAGATTCATCTTAAAAATTTTAAAATCTTTTTTTTTTTTTTTTTTGGACATTTTTATTATGGAGGAGAATATCCTTCAAAAATGCATTTAATGTTTTAATTTAAGAGAAAAACTTACAACAGATTGCTTTGGATTTGAATTTTATATTGTCTAGAAACAGCAAGGCTACAAGAAAATATTGTGTTTCAAAACATTAAAGTTGGAATCTTGAAAATATTTATTTATAACTTTATTTATAAACAGAGAAAATTATTAAGATTTCTTTTGTGTGGCCTGTATATCGTTTAAAATGTTCATAAACGTGATATAATGAACTGAAATAGTCCTCATAACGTTGAAATCTGGAGTGGCTCCACTCGGCTTTCAGAACAATAAGTAATTAACAGTTGTATAAAAAAAAAAGTAAGAGAAATAGTTAAATAATCAAAATAGAAAATTTTCATAGGGTTTTCCAGTATTTTCCTCTTTATAGTATGTTGGTTAATTTAATGATATTGTACAATAATTTGAGCTCATATATCGTAATAATAAAGAATATTTTATTGTGTCCTTGTAAAAATATATAAGAGATAGATTCACCTAAACCTGTACTTTTTGTGCTGCAGTGACCTATAATATGTATATAAATTTTTAGCTCAATCGGATAAGGCATTTAGACGTTACCGTACTTTTAAAATATTGAGCCCATAAGCCATAATGATAAAGAATTTTTTGTTGTATCCATGAAAAAAATGTATGAGTGCTAGATTCTCTAAAATTCACACAGTTCGTGTGACGATAACCTATAACATTTATATAAATTTTCAATTCGTTTAAATAAGTAAGGCGTTCAATCACTGTCACATTTTAAATAATTTCAACCCATAGGCCATAATGATAAAAAAAAAAAAAAAAATCAAAGCAGTGTTTGGGGACTGCCGATAGAAGTGAAAACTGAGTAACTTGTGAATTGTATCGTCGAGCTATTAGATTATTATTTTCGAAATATTTTTGGTTTATAAAGATCTGTTTATGATCTGTATTATATGATTCGGCATAATATTTGTTGCTACCCAAATTAAACAAACTAAGCCTTATATCAGGTAAAAATATTGATTACTTATGAAATTATTTTAATTCGTAACTAAGATACAAAAGAAAACCGATTCAGGGCACCCCAAAACGTGTAAATCAGGGGAAATCTCGAATTCCACTTTCGATAATATAAAAGAACTTTAAAATATCTTTCGAATGATATATTAAAAATAATTTAATCATAATTAGAATTTGAAATATTGAAATTTTAAAATATTACAGCACCATCTGGCGGTAGAAATTTCTGTAATCTACTGTTCTATTCCAAATCAACAAAGCTTTCTAATGATGTATTACCTATGAAATTATTTTAATTAGTAGCTGAAAAACAAAAGAAAACCCATTCAGGACACCTCAAAACGTGTAAATCAGGTAAAATCTCGAATTCCACTTTTGATAATATAAATGAACTTTAAAATATCTTTCGAATGATGCATTGAAAATAATTTCATCATAATTAGAAATTGAAATATTGAAATTTTAAAATATTGCAGCGCCATCTGGCGGTAGAAATTTCTGTAAGTTACTGTTCGATTCCAACTCAACAAAGCTTTCGAATGATGTATTACTTACGAAATTATTTTAATTAGTAGCTGAGATACAAAAGAAAACCCATTCAGGACACCTCAAAACGTGTAAATCAGCTAAAATCTCGAATTCCACTTTCGATAATATAAATGAACTTTAAAATATCTTTCGAATGATGCATTGAAAATAATTTCATCATAATTAGAAATTGAAATATTGAAATTTAAAAATATTGCAGCGCCATCTGGCGGTAGAAAATTCTGTAAGTTACTGTTCGATTCCAACTCAACAAAGCTTTCGAATGATGTATTACTTACGAAATTATTTTAATTAGTAGCTGAGATACAAAAGAAAACCCATTCAGGAAACCTCAAAACGTGTAAATCAGCTAAAATCTCGAATTCCACTTTCAATAATATAAAAGTACTTTAAAATATCTTTCGAATGATGTATTAAAAATAATTTAATCATAATTAGAATTTGAAATACGCGTATTAGAATGAAATTTAATTTCCAATTAAAATGTAATTTTCCCCCAAAATCGATGAAATTTGAACTGCAACTATCCCCTGTGCTGTCAATGGCGTACAGAAAGTTTGAAAGAATTTAGAAGAAAATGGAAGCATTTTGAAGTTTGCAATTTTTATTCCTAGTATAAAAACCACGTGATGTCAATTGGTAAAAAATATGTTTCTTCTCATGGAAAGCCTTCGCAGACGATGACGCGAGTTTCATGATTTTTGTTCACCCAAAAGTGCTCAACGCGCCTAAAGAAGTTTTCATTTCAAATGGAAAACCTTCGCTGACGATGACGCGAGTTTCATGATTTTTGTTCACCCAAAAGTGCTCAACGCGCCTAAAGAAGTTTTCACTTAAAAAAAATAAAATAAATAAATAAATAAATAAATCCTTGTGCCCTTGTAAAAATCTATAAGTGATAGAGTCACAAAGATCTGTACAGTTCATTCGATGGTGTCCTATAGCATGCATATTAATTTTAAGCTCAATTAGTTCAAGCATGTAGATGCTATCTCACTTTAAAAAATTTCAACCCATAGGCCATAACGATATAGAATTTTTGTTGTGTCCCTATATAAAAAAAAATCTATAAGTACTAGAATCCTCAAAATCTATACAGTTCTTGTGACGGTGACTTGTAACATGTGTATAAATTTTCAGTTTATTTGAATAAGACGTTTAGACACTATCAAAATTTAAGTAATTTGAGCTCTTAGATCATAATGTTCAAGAAATTTTCTTTGTGCTCCTGTAAAAATCTCCTGTAAAAATCCATAAGTGCTGGATTCACCAATATCAATAGAATTCGTGCTGAGGTGACTTACAACATACTTATGTACCAACTTTTAGCTCATTCGAGGAAAGCTTGTAAACGCTGTCGTGTTAACTCACACACACACACACACACACACACACACACACACACACACACACACACACACACACACACACACACACACACACACACATACACACATGCATACATCACCGTAAAAATAGAAACATTAAATTAAGGGGACCTCAAAAGGTATAAATACATCAAAATCTCAAAGTCGAATTTTTTTCGACAACAAAACTTATTATTAATAAAATTATTATTAATAATGACAAAAAATTATTATTAATAAAGGAATTACAACATTTTCCTTACATAGTAGATTCCTAAATTAAAAAAATTATATTGAGCTGTTTCCATTTGTAGCCCATAATGCCACTAAACAGTCTTAAAGAGGTTCTGTAAATCCGTCTATTAAACATACTCAACCTCAAGTATCTCAATAAAGTACATTTATTTTGTTATATTCCATGCAGTAAACAGATGTTATTATGTGATACCTTGCATTTACCTTATTATATTGGAATTCCTTTCGATATCTATGTGCATAAACTATTTGAGCTATTTATACCACTTTTAATACGCAACATGTCATAATGAATTTCAATAATTTACATCAGTTTCATACAATCATAAAAATATTTATATCAATCAGGTGTTGACAGACTGACATTCAAACATTTTTCAAATTTGGAAAATGTTAAAAAGGGTAAATAAATAAATAAAAAAAGATATGGATGAATTAATAATAATAATAAAATCTAATTTATCTAAATATATTGATATATTTGAATGATTTAAAAAAAATCTTAAGATAAAACTGCAAGTATTGTGCATTTCAGTTAAAATAGGTATGTTTTGTATAAAGATTATCTTGCATAAAATTTGTGATACCCACATGAAATTGATGGTAAAGTGCTGGGATGATCAGGTTGCGCATGAGAGAGGTTGCGTATTTACTACTGACAGTAGAGAGCCCAGAAGCCTACCTTCTCGACAAAAGCTAAACAGTAAATGTTCCTAGAAACCCACACCACACAGTAATCTTTTCACAACTGTCAAAGATTGCTGTGAGAACTAATTAGTAGTTCTCTTTTTTTTTTTTTTTTTTTTTTTGACATGTTGACTATTGGCAGAATTCCTGAGGTGAAACTGGGCTTTGTCTTCTACAAAATAATCCATGGTCATACATTGTGTATATCCTTTCGGGCAGGAAGCTGTAGGATAGAAGTTGATTATGCTGACAGATCATTAAGAAGCAAAACATGGATATGTATAATTCTGAATCGATAACACTAGAGGATGTTTCATAAAATTTTCTGTACCATGCTAATACACATCATCGAGTAACACTGCTAGTTCCTATGGCATGGCTAGTTTCTATGCCATTGCTACTCTTTTCTAGTAGTACTATAGCTACACCTCTCTCTCGCTTACGTCGAAGCAATTACTTTCATTCTCGGTCATATTTCCCGTGAAATGAACCAGTCTCATGGAATTTATTAATAATTTTCAAAAGACTGTTATACATACACTGGACAGCAACCTTTTCTCATATACACTAATATTTGAAACGCTTAATGATTGTTCTAGTAAAACTAAGAAAAACCCGATCTTGCATTGACAGAGTATAGACGGGTTTAGCAGCTGTAAAATAACGAAAAATTCGTATATCAAACGAAATTAAAATAAATATAATATTTGGTTCTCATGTTATGCATTTTAATTTTCATATTATGCAAAATACTTCACCAACATTTTATAAGATTTCGAACATTATTATTTTCGTCAGGAAAAATCACATTACATCACATATATTCAGATAAAATTACATGTCATTTTAATCTTCAGTCCTTTTTTAATAAGTTTTAGAAGTGGAATTTTAACTGTAATCACCTTGTATATAATGGTTTTACTGAAAATGATAATTTATGCATGACCATTAACTTTATGAATTTTTTAGATTTTAATTCTGCTTTTACTTTCCAACACAATTAGGAATTTTACCAAATATCTAAATCCAAGTTTTATTATCCTAAGGCAATTTTTCCCATTTAAAAGCAAAATAATAGTCGAAGGTAAAACCTGTTATGTATTATCGACGAATGATTCAAATTAGAATTTCCGAAATATTTCTATGGTTATGATTTTTAAAGTTATTTCTGTTCATTCTTTTACATTTTATGTAACGCAGTATTTAGATCCAATTCCGTTTCTGTGTAATTCTTAATTATATATATGTATATATATATATATATGTATATACAGTCCCCGCCGATTATTAAAATCACATTCGTTCTGAGCCAAAGTGATTTTACTAAGCGGCTGATTTTTATATCCGGCAAACCGTTCCTGCACTTAAGGTAAAAGTAACCATTACTTCCCTGAATTTGGAAAGAAACTTCAAAAGATGACGAATAATGGAATTAGTAAACAATATTAATTAATTTTTGATAGATAATTAATTAATTGTTTCTTCGATATAAATAATTTAAACGCATTCCAAGTTCCCATGCACTTTCGTTTGAGAAAATCATCATTACTTTACAAAAAGTTCATGTTGTTCTTATAAATTTAAAATCTTTTCTTTTAAACCTCATGAGTTTTAGTAATTTTAAAATAAGAAATAGAAATTGCCTTTTAATAATTGGAAAAAAAAAATATCATTTCATATCAAATTTGTAACTTATTACTGCGTTTTGAAGAATACGTTCTTTGAAATTGTTACAGATTGTGCGTGATTGTGCGTGTTTAAGTTGTAACTGTGCTGCAAGTGTAAAATCTTTGGCAATGAGAGATAACGGAGAGATTGTTGTGCTTTAATTTCTTTTCTTGTTTGTTAAAAAAAAAAAAAAAAAAAAAAATCACAATGTAAATTAAAAAAAAAAATTTAGTGTGCATAAATGATATTTTTGGCTGCTGTGGAGATATTTTTGAGTGTATTAACCGGCGATTCTGATTTTATTAAGCGGCGGATTTAAAAGTAATTTGTAATGATTGGATTCCGGTCCTGACAATTTGATCAGATTAAGCGGTTGATTTTATTAACAAGTGAATTTATTAAGCGGTGGTTACTGTATATATATATATACACACACACGTCTCCTTGATTTATTTTGAATAACCTTTTCATATTAAAAAAATTAACTCCTTAACACCCCTTTTAAAACTAGTTTAGAGTGATTATTTTTTAAGCTTTTTTCCTTGATAAATCTTAAATAGCATATACAAGTTTTTTGTTTTAAAAGTTTATAGAAATTCTTAAAAATATGACTGTTTGTTTAAATTGTCGAGCAAACATATGGCCACCAATTTAATATTTGAAAAAAAAAAAATCTTTTAATTGGTAAAACATATTTTAAAATAATCATTAGGTTGTCTGAAATTTGGAAATTTTTTTAAAGATAACTAACTTTGTTTTAAGAAATTAGTTTCCAACTAACGTCATGTTAATTTTTATTACCGACATGTGTTTAAATTTTCTGAAGAGTTTAGATATTTATTCAGGTACAGAACTGAAATCAATAACCCAGTATTTCAATTTAAGGGACTTAAATATTCAAATAACCAACGCTATGCAAACTTATTTACCTAAATAACAAGTGCACAGTAATTCGAGTTTAGACTGAATATTTCGTTACTTCTTTTTAAAATTTTGTAAAATAAATATTTGATAACTTTGTAACTGATAGAATTTAAACTATATCAGAACAAGTATATCAAAAATTAATGTGCAAGTGATAAATTTCAAATTTATATGCAAATTCAGATTAAATAATTCAAGTAAATATTCTTTTATTTGTAAAATATAATTCGACTTGTTCAAAAAACTGAAATAAATATTTATTTAAATGACATATTGGACGTGAGACAATAGGTTTAGCAAATACAATAAAATTCTCACGTTGCTTAATTGAGAAATGTTTTCATAAAAAATCCAACTGTAAATAATCATTACATGTTGTTATTATTTTTTCTTTTTCTTTTTCTTTCTTTATTTCTTTTTTTTTGTACTCTTATTAAACTACATGTATCATTACGAAAAGAATAACATTTTTGTGTGTGGAAAGGAGTTTGTAAATAAATAGACAGATTCTAATCACCTCATGCAATTTATACGACTAATAATCTTGAAACAGTCCAATAAAATTGTCATTAGTACTAGGGTTTCAGATTTTGACAACCCTAAAATATTATTTGTTGCCAAGATTTCCGAGCTTGTCAAGTTCACAAAAATACTACCAAGTTCGTCTCCAAGGCCGATCTTCGTAAAAGCCAATAGACTGCAATTATTTTTCTCGTGCCTTTATGTATATTTCCATTGCAAAAATAGTTCTAATAATGGAAAAATCATTTATTTCGGAGACCGTCGCCAAGTGCCCATCGCTTGCAGTCGGCAACAAAATAATTCCTATATAAAAAAAAAGTACAATTAATACTGCTTTGTTAAATAAATCCTTGTCCAGTCATGCTCTTAATCTAAGAACATGATTCGACAAGGATTTATTAAAAAAAAAAACAGTATTAAGTGTACTTTTTTTTACATAGGAATTATTGCTAGCGCTCGAATAATTTTGCTGCCGACTGTTATTGGAGTGCGACGTAGAAAACTCACTGAAACTTGACTTCGGACAAGGAAGTAAAAAGAAAAATAACCTAAAAAGAATTCTCACATTAAGTCGAAATTCATTCATATTTAAGTATTAAAATATGAATTGAACTTTTCTACTATTTTAGAGGAATAAAAATTTTCAATCAACTATAAATAAAATTTTAGACTAAATCTTTCATTTAGGATGATTAAACCTAAATACATTAAATTATGCATAATTTGTTGCTTCAAAAAGGTGGCGTTAAGTAGCATACATATTTTACATAAAACATGCCAGTAAACCAATTCATTAAAAACTTCTTAAATTAATAAATATAGTTGAAATATTTATGAAATAAAGATTTTTGATTGTCATTTTAAACTTATATCATGTAATAAAAGTCATATATTAAATGACTTTTAACTGTAAATACATATTTGTATCATGCATTAAACAAAATAATCAATCTTTCAACATTTATTTTCTTTCACTTTTCTAAGCATTTTCTTATCTTTACAAATTCAATTATATCACTGACAACAGCCTGTTCCTTGGAAAAAAAAATAATAATAAGAAATAAACAAATAAAGAACGAATTTGTTTTTTTGAAAATCACTGAGGAATTTTCACTTCGGAATTGAAGAGTAAGTAGAAGAAAATTAATTAAATGCCATACATAATCAGACTTTCTTATTAAATAAGTGCAAAAACCCCTGAATAATTTTCTCGGGAACATCAGAATTCTTCATGAACAATAGCCGTATTTGTCAGATGCCCAGTGATCCATTCAAGCACTTTATCTAGAGAACAAAAGAAATGTTTGCACGCTTTTTTTTCCTTTTCAGTATTAAGGTTGAAAGCTTTATCCGCTCTGGTTCAGATGTAGTGTAAATTAAAAAAAAAATGCTAATTGGTTGATTTAATTAAAATATCTATGAAAATAAAAATAATTACCATTAAGTTGAAAAATATCTTAGTTTAGACTTTTTTGTTATTATTTTAGGTATTGGAAAGTTGTATAAATAATGCTTCTTACGATTCTCTCCACTTTTTAATTAAAGTAAGTGGAATGCGTCAAAAGGAGAAAAAAAAAAAAAAACTTGATTATGGAAAAAAATAAGAAGCAGTTATGTATCAAACGTATATTACAAAATATTTCAAGTCATTGAAATATTATTACTTGTTTCACATTTTCATAGAGTTGAACCTATTTAATTTCCCAGTTAAATTATTACAATTATTCTTTTACAATTCAACACATACATACACACAAAGATTAGAATAACACCATATAATTCTAAACATTTATTCATTTGAAAAGCGTAAATTGTTACATCATTCGCACCCCTTGCAATAGGAATGACACAACTGAAAAAATAGCAATTTTTAGTTTATATCATTTAAAAATTTTGACGAAGTGTCTAACGTGCATGAAATGCCTAACGTGCACATCTAAACTCATTCTGGTAACTTATCCATCTCAGAGGCAGTTGTAGCAGTTTAATTGTTGGCTAGCCAACGTTTTATTGTATTTCTTTTCTCAAATCCGCTTTCTTGAGTTGTGTCATTTTTCTTGGAGGAGTGCGATCTGTAAACTTTGTGGCAACTCAATGAAAATTACGAAAGTAAATTTCCTTTAAATAACAACAGTGAAATCGTAATTAAAAATATTTTCTTCATTTTTATATATTAAAAATATATGGAAATTTCTTTGATATAAAAATACATCATTTTAACATTCTTAACGTATTTACTGCCTGCTGATAGTAATATGGCAGACTAATTTTACATGTTTTTCTAAAATTTATCTATATATTAAATATAGCATTTCTAATAAGAAAAAACTCAAAATTGCATACAAATTTAGTTATGTTTGAAAGATTATTATCGTATCAAAATGTATGCTGTAAAAATACTACTCGTTAGAAAAAATGTGTACCCAAATGTTTTACTACCTCTATATGTTCATATTGCATATCTGAAACATGCGTCAAAAAGTCATTATTATTTCCTCAACAAGCTTCTAAAGACTTTTTTTAAATTAATACTATCCTGCAATATTCCAATAAATACAATTATTTTTTGTAAAATTCCCAATAGATAGCGATGCTATGTTATGTTTTAATACCAAAGTTTAATTTATCAAGAAAAACGATTTATATGCAAATATCTAAAATATACAGGGTTTACACAAACAATGTATGAGAAATATGATGTTGGCTTTTGTTAAAGGTAAAATAAAACTGTTTAAAAAATTGCCTTTTTTTTTTTTTTTTTTAAGCCATTTTGTATGATGGCATAAAAAAAAGGATAAGGTAATTTTTTTATTAATAAATGTTTATTTTTTTAAATTAAAAGTTGTATGTTTCAAATAGTGCATTCCGATTTAAAGGTCATTATTTTTGAAAACAGAATTCTTGACCTTTAAAGGGTCAAAAGAAACATAATTGCATAGATGCAAAGATTTCGAAATTTTAAATTATATTTATCGCGACTATTTTTTAATAGAAATTTGGCTTTTTTTTTATTTTCTACGATTAAATTATTTGAAAATCGTTGTAGAGATTTTCTGGTATGAAATTTCTTGGTATCGATGTAATTTTGTAATTAATATATATAATTTTGTGGTAAATCGCTGTTATGTATACATCAGTTTCAGTCTGACTCAAAATGTGTAATATTCACGCAACAATTAATGCCTATCAAATAGAAATGTAAATTACGAACTATAATTTCCATTAAAACAGTCATGTGAGTCAGTAAAAAGAATCAGGAATTCTACACTATTTTTACATAAAAACGTGCTTCAATGACTCATATTCCCACGTATAATTTTATTGCTAATCATGATGTAATGAATATGATGCATGGATATTTATATAGCACAAATGTAAATATTTGCAAGAACAGATTTAAACATGACGGAATAATTATTAAGATATTAATATAACAGATTAAACATTTTTTAAGACATAAAATACATTGGTTAATTAATGCAGCAAATAATTTTCGTAAACGCAGAATTTAGGAAATTCTCTTTTCTTTATGTCTAGCGTTTTAGCGATAAAAAATAATGGAAAAAATAATAATAAAATTGAATAATATCAAAACACTTGTACCGAAACGATGAATACGTCCTTGCACGGAACAAAAAATGGAAATACAGAAATTTATAAAAATTAAGTGAACGAAAACAATGAAGTACAAATAAAAAAAAATCTGTAAACATGAAATGTTTAATTAAACTTTTTTTTAAAAATATTTTTAGTCAGTTCAGTATTTGTGAAATTTTTGCGGTTCTTATATTAAAAAAAAAAAAATAATAATAATAATTAATTTTCCATGCATAAATTTTCCTTAAATTTCAAAAGAATCGTAAGGCAATTTTTAAAGTAGCCAATAGTTACACTGTAAAAAAATGTTGTAATTTTTCCTGCACTTTCTGCGGTATATTTTCAAGTATTCATGCTGTGAAATAAATTCAAGCACTAAATGCTGTAAAATCGACTTCCTGTGGACTTTAGACAGGAACATCTGCTTGTGGAAGCATAACATCTGCGTCTCTGAACTCAGATGCAGATGAACCATGAACGAGGAATGAACAACGTGAAGAGCATGGAATGAAGAATGTTCATTCATCAGAAAGGTTAGTTTTTAATTTTTATATTAACATTTTGTATTGATTAATTAAAATTTCGTTAAAACGCATTAGTTGAAAACATATTGTAGCATGTCTAGTTCATGACACCTATAACTGTTCTCTTAACGATTTACAATTAATTAAAAAAAAATGTTTCTTATTAATCATTCAGTATAGTCATTTTAAAGGTTTTTCATACAATTACATTTATCAAGTTATATAATGGCCAAGGAAGTGCTAAATGCACTTTTTTATATGAACATATTTATGTTAACGTGTATAAACTTGCACTCATATTCAACAAAAAATATTAATTATTTATTAAGCAATTTATCATAACAAATTGAATATGTTTATGATTACAAATTAATTTTTAACCCTAGAACACTAGTGGTACGTAAATTTTACGTGTGGTCTTCATTTAATGGTTTTTTCTGCACTTTCCCTACTATCGATACACTTGTTTGAGTTTGAGTGCTTCGAAATAATTATTCAGATAATGAAAAATTAGTAATATTGGATAAAACAGCAAATAATTAAACATATTTAAAAACAATATTAATGTAATATAAGCAAATAAAACGACTTTTATATGAGCGCGTGAATTTTAGGTATCTCTAGTGACAGAGTATTTATGAACACGCTAGTGTTCTAGGGTTAAAAGAAGATTTTCTTAACTTGAACTTGAAATGTATTCCCTTTGACTTCAAGATAAATAATATAACAAGTATAAAAACATAGTCCTTAAGATATGATTTGACTTTTTTTTTTTTTTTTTTTTTTTTTTTTTTTTTAATAGCAAAGAATGTTCGCATGACAGTATGATGCATATAGTTTATTTTAAAAATTAAAACAGGTATATTTCTGGGGCCGAATCAGTGCAAAAATTGGGAGCGCTTTAGGGTCATATTCAATGACTTTGACCTTGAATGTTCCTTGTCATATTCAATTTCATATTAAACTTAATTTTTGTAGAGATCTTTAGAGCTTAATTTGAAGATTTCATTAGGTCATTTTAAACGAAATTCTAATTTTACATTCCAATTTTCTTTATTTTAAGAATTTTAATACCAATTTAAATAGAGGTAGAATTATAAAAAAAATTTAAATAATTAATTTAACTAAATCAGGATGAAAGTTCTTTTGTTTCAGTATAGCTTACAAATTCGCCTTCGGCGACCAGTGGGTTTGCGATCCTTCAGAAAACTCACCGTATTAAAGTCCTGCTCGGTGACGTCTTCGACGTTGTTTTCATGTTTCAAAATCTACTACCGCATGTTCACTCACCCTGCAAACACTTTTGAAAATTCTGCCTGTAGCAAATTTCGACAATCAGCCGAAATTTGGCGCCAGTTGCATTCTATGCCCGTTTTATAATCTGAACCTGGATGTTTGCTCACCATCCAAACGACCTTTGAAAAATTTGGCCAGACAACTACGCTAGTTTAAATTTATGTGTATATCGGCCGACAGGTAGCGCCGCTGTTAATTAACTGTGATCCGATAGTGGGGTTTTTGAATCCCGGAAGATTTTTCTCTCTTTTTTATTTATTGAATTTATTTTATTTTATGTATTTATTTATTTATTTTCAAAATCGATATCTGCTATAACAGATATACCTATTGAAATTAGATTTTATATTATATTTATCTGCTTTTTTAAATAATCTTACGTTTACTGTTTCCAGAATTTTTAATTTCTGTAGAATTCGAAACACCCTCCTTTTTTTCAGGACATTTTCCAGCCATTATTCAGTAATGATAATTTTTTGGTTTATTTTATGATAAAAACTGCCATTCAGATTTTGAAAATATCTTGAAGAAAGACGGAAATTTCCAGCCCTGAACTTTTGTCCTGAAATAAGCTATTAGAACGAGAGATCTATTTCTTTCGGACAAAGTAGAGTAAATGAAAACAATTTTTTCTTTTTCCCTTTGGCACCAAATAGAAATAGCATAAAAGAAATTTTAAAACATTAAAACATATGTAACTGCTGCTAAAGAACGCAATTTCATATTTTAAGGAAAAGAATGTGCTATTTTTATTTTTATTGATTTATTTATTGCGCTTTTTAAATATTTTGACCAAATGAAATAATAATAATAATAATAATAATAATAAATAAATAAGGATTTTATTTTATTTTTCTCGTTTTTTTTGAAAAATCAATATAAACGAGAAAAAAATACATATATTGGATTCGTAAAAATTTTCGATCTCCGTTTTTCGATGGATTTAAACGTTTTCGGATGTCCTGAACACAATTAGTTAACTTTTAGAAAAATTGCTAAAGAAAAAGATTTACTTTTCTCCCCCCACCTCCACCCCATAAAAAATAATTTGCATTTAAAATGCGCTCAAAAAAAAAAAAAAAAAAAAAAAAAACCAAAAATATGTATCGACCGACTACTGCAATTCGATTTACCCGTAATAATCTGTATATATATATATATACGGTAAACTCTCGATTATCCGCAAACGGATTACACACGTTGTGGATAATTCGTGGAGCGGGAAATGGGCGAAATCAGAAGAAAGTTTTTTTTTTTTTTTTTTAATTATCAACAATAAACAGATACAAATGATAGGTTAAAAAAAAAAAAAAAGGTAAATATAAAGAATTATGTGGTTTTTGCTTTATTTGTTCTCCAGTAGAATACGCTACCAAACACGTCAAGATTTCAATTTATTTCAAAACATTGATGTGACCGCTTTTTTTTTTTTTTCTTTCACACCAGTTTTCCTGGCGGGTACTTTCTTTAACATTCAATCGTAATTAAATATTGGAGAATATTTTTCTACAAATAAAGTGGTGTGAAAATGTGGCGGTTATTCACAATTCTGTGGAATAAACTAATTGTTTGCATGTCTGCGGTACTGTTTAATTTAGAGTATAAATTAGATTACAAATTGAACCATGGCTTCATCATAAGTTCACCTTTTTTCTTTATGTTTTTTACATCCTATAGTATATGAAGTACACTCAAACCTCGTTGACGTGAATTACTTTTAACATGAACTGTTTCCACAAAGAAGATTAGTTACCCGAATAAACTACTACGTCAGAAACGCCAAAGAAAAATATTGGAAATGCATACAGCTGTTTCGGTAGCCTATAGCGTACCGTCTTCAGTGCAAAAAGGATTCTGAATCAGGAGAAGTGCTCATATAGTGCTCGTTCAGGAGAAGTGCTCGTATACGAGCACTTCTCCTGATTCAGAATCCTTTTTGCACTGAAGACGGTACGCTATAGGCTACCGAAACAGCTGTATGCATTTCCAATATTTTTCTTTGGCGTTTCTGACGTAGTAGTTTATTCGGGTTTTAACATCTATCTATCTATCTATATATATATATATATACTCATATAATTGTTTTACCAGTACAAAGTGTAGAATATTACTTCAATAAATTTGTATATCCATTATTCTTGAATGTAAAACCTTTTAAGTAATAATATGTTGAAATGTAATGAATAAATCTTTAAAAATAGTCATTTTAAAAATTAAAAAACATATATTAAACGTTAATTTAAACTAACGATAAAGACACATATGTATTTATTGGACTTTTGAATAATATATCGTCTTTAATTTGAATTAAAATAGTCAAAAGAATTTATATAAACATCACTTATGCATGGTGTCCTATTTTAGGACGAGGGTGAAATATGGGTTAAACAGTTTCATACACTTTTATAAAAAAATTATTAGTCTTTAAGTTTAATTAAAAAAAAAAAAAAAATGCTGTGAGATATTTTAGTGCATGAATAAGAAATACTTGCCTATTTCTTGTATTTACAAATAAAAAGGATTTTTATTTATTTATTTTTTTTTTTCAAGCAAGTTAAAAAGTAATGGATTCAGGTTTCATAATGGCCTGGCCTTAGTATATATATATATATATATATATATATTCTAAAAAAGGAATTCTGAGTATAAATAATAACCAAATGAACCTAATAAAAATTTCCAATGTTTTATTTAGTGTCTATTTGTGGACTAATTTAAACATTTCGGTTATAATGTGAGAATTGAAGGTGTTTGTCTGCCCTTGGGACCTAGGTTCGAGGAGAGTACACTCAATAGCAGTTTTATGTGAGTTTTGGAGAAAAAACACAGAAAATTCCGTACGGCTGTGCGAATGGACATGACCTGGTTTTGAACTAGCTTTCTACGAGTCGGGTCGACTTGAGAACATTATTCAAAAAAAAAATTTACAATTGAAAGCATAAATTTGTAGACATAATTATAGCTCTTTAACTGATTTTAGACACGTGTCGGAGCTCCGTTTTCCTACACGCGGATACCCACCTGATAAAAAAAAAAAAAAAAAAAAAAAAAAATCCGTGTAAGCATGACAAAAAAATATCCGTATACGTTTTCTTTTCTTCAACAAATCAAAAACTGATCATCTATAGAAATTGTATGAAAATTTTAAAGTACTGTATTAAAATTTTTATTTACTATTGTTAATATATGTATATATATATACACACATATAAGAAATACAACATAACTTTGCTTTTACGTTTTGAGAATTTAAATTATTTCTTAATTTATTTTTTATTTTTTTATTTTTATTTATTTATTTATTTTTTAAGATATCTTTATTTTCAATGAATTTTAATCCTCACTTTTATGTTAATGAAATTTTGAATTTTCTTCCATTTACATTTGTATATGCAGAAAATATACAGGAAAAACTTGTTGTAATTTAATTAAAAAAAGTAATGTAAAATAAACACATAAAGGAAACGAATGCCATCAAAGCAGATTATATTCTTAACGCCTTCTCTAGAACAAATAAATAATGCACCAAGCAAAACTGTCACCGGAGGAAGCTAAGTTGCTGATTATGGGAATTTAATGTGATCAATGACCCTTAAATAGCAGATGTTTAACTGTGAATCACATACATGCTACACAAATTATTATAGTAAAGTTAAACATCCACATTGGAAAAAAGCAATAAAGAATAATACATCATTTTTTCCCCAGACCATAAGTATTAAACAATAAATTACGAACATTTAAATTGAAGTGCATTTTTTACTTTCTTCTATATTCAATAAAAGAATTGGATTCATAAAAATTTTCGACTTCGAGCTTTCGACGGATTTACACGTTTTGAGAGGTCTAGAACACGATTTTATCATTTATAGAAAATGTCTGTCTGCCTGTGTGTGTGTGACAAAAATTTTGTGGCGACTGTATCTCCGGAACTACTGTTCAGAATTATATATGAATTTATATGTAGAGGCACCTTGACCTAAATTAGTGCCCATCAATTTTTGTCAACCGATCAACATGTGGCGCTGCTATCAGCAATTTTCGAGATTTAGGAGGAGGCTATATCTCAGGTTCTATTGAGTATAATCAAACAAAGCTTGAAATGTGAAAAGGCTATAACGAGACATTATGATGATCCAATTTGAATTCTTATCGGGTTATAAAAACGTACTTTTTAAGATGCCATTTATAGGCAATAAAAATGCATACTTTGGATATTTAGTGTTAGTTGTCTCTTAAGATGCAAATCGTTTGCATTCATCCTGCTAGATAATAATTTAAAAAAAAAAAAAAGTATTTGCACTTAGTAAAATATAGGAAAGTATAAAAGAAAGTCTCGTGGTGGCCACAACATACTAGTTTACTCTTGAAGTTAACAATTTACATACATCGTTAAAAATTATCATTGATCTATTTTTCAGATTTTTTAATTTTTAAACTAAACAATTAGTGATTACATTTCAAATTATTTTTTTAAATAATTTACCAACTGTGTGACAGTGAAAATTTACCTTATTTTATAATTTAAAAAAGTTTTGTATGATTTTTAGATGAATAAGTAATTTTTTTTTAATTTTCGGGTTTCGGGTCGGGTTCGGGTCTAAAGACAGCGGGTTTGGGTCGGGTGTGGGTCGTAAAAGTTTCTCTACTGTGGGTTCGGGTCGGGTTTCGGGTTGATATAAAATTCATCTGTCGGGTTCGGGTCGGGTGTGCAGGACTCTAGGTTAGACCTTAAAATTTCATAGCAATGAGTGAAAAGACAAAGTATAAACAGAAAGCAACCTGATAGCTACAAAGAAACCGAAACTAATTACAAAACGCTTATTCTAAGCGTACGTCATCAATAATCGATTGTAAAATCATTCGATTATTAAAATCATTCGAAAGCAAATCACTCGATTATCAAAATCATTCGACTATTCCCATCTTTACCGCCTACACTCAGTGATGCCAGATGGTCGGAAATTATTTCCCCAAACAGGTCTTCAAATTTTCCCAAATCAGGGTGTTTTTTTTTTTCGAAAAAATCCCCAGCTTGATTTCTACTAAAGAGGAAAAATAAAAATTTCTTCAAAAAAAAAAAAAAAAATCAAGCAGATTTTTCTATGATTTAAGCTCAGATTGTTCCCCAAATGAAGTCAATTTTTGAAAAAAATCCCCAAATAACAATAAAGCTATTGAAAGTCTCTAGTCGTAGGGATAAATCATTATGTTGTCAACATTGACAGAAAGTTGAAGAACTCCCCAAAATAGTCCCCACAAACATTTGGTCCCCAAAATTGTCCCCAGAAGCCTCGAAAATCCCCAATCTGGCATCACTGCCTACACTGTAAAAAAAAAAAAAAAAAAAAAAAAGAAAAGAAAAACAGTATTTTACAACAAAAGGTGCTGGCACCGCGGCTGCCAACACAGTTGCTGTAAAATTTAAAAGCTGCTGCTTTTACGGTGCTGTAAAATTTACTGCACTTTGCTGTGAATTTTTCAAGATGTTGTTTTTAGTAGTGCTGTAAAATTAACTGCACTTTGCTGTGAATTTCACAAGATGCTGTTTTAAAAAGTATTGTAAAATTAACTACACTTTGTTGTAAATTTTACAACACTTTTTAAAACAGCATCTTGTAAAATTCACAGCAAAATGCAGTTAATTTTACAGCACTACTAAAAACAGCATCTTGTAAAATTCACAGCAAAGTGCAGCAAATTTTACAGCACCATAAAAAACAGCAGTTTGTAAATTTTACAGCAACTGTGCTGGCAGCCGCGGTGCCAGCACCTTTTGTTGTAAAATACTGAAATTTTTTTTTACAGTGTAAAAGAACTATTAACTTTTAGATTATTAGAGTAAACACTATCATTTTATCATTTTAAGTGTGTTTCAGTATTTTTTACCTTGTTCTGATGTGATAAGTAGAAATATGTTACGTAATTACCAAAGTAATTTCTAGTGAGAAAATTCTTCTTTCAACTAACATTGTTGATTAATTTTAACTAGCATAGTAGCACTTTAGAAATAAAAGTTTTATACTGTAACAAATAAACTCGCTAAGCAATATATAATTGTTTTAAAAACATAATTAGGAAAAAGAACTTATCAAATTATTCTTTTGTATTACAAATTAAAATATAAATACATAAGTTAGTTTGACAACATAATGTCATATTCTTTCTGTTATTTATGTTTTGTTATATGAAACAATGAATTGTAATTTAATAAATTTGAAATAAGAATTAATAAAACTTCGCATTATTTAAAAAGAATTTAAAAATTAATTGCACGATTCTGATAAGTGCACTTTAATGGACAAATTTAAAGTATGGTTTACATATTGTACTTAATTTACGAATAGTAGTAAAAAATACAACTACAATAAATAATTACGAATAGTATTATTTCAATATACAACGTCATTTGACGCAAATCTACTCATAAACACAGATCTGATGATAGTGCAAAATGTACAACATTTAGTGGTGATTCAGTTATACTGCAGAATGAGCAAATTAGATGTTGATTAATAGGTGCTGAATTGCACTTCAGTTCTTAATTCTGTATAGTTTTCGTGGTAAGGAGAGAATCTATTCTTAACTGCATTATTCACTTAACTGCAGATTTAAGAATTCTTCACTCACATGACCAATGTTTTTTTATTATTAATATTACTAGAAGACAGTTTTAGAATTTGAGAAATGCCCAAAGTGCAAAGTATTAAGCAAAGGATAAGGAATCATTATGCACGTACTAAATAGCAATTCATATGCTAGAATCATAGATATAGTAATATATATAGATCTATCATCCCCATGTTATTGAGCAAAAAATTTTGATGCCGAAAAAAAGTTCTAAAATCAGCCATTAGGGAGTATTGAAAAAAAAGAATAAAAAGAAAAATGATTTTGAAACTGTATCTGGAGTTTTTCATTCACC
Source organism: Salticus scenicus (assembly GCA_963930645.1). Taxonomy (NCBI): domain Eukaryota; kingdom Metazoa; phylum Arthropoda; class Arachnida; order Araneae; family Salticidae; genus Salticus; species Salticus scenicus. The sequence continues at coordinate 128,891,023 of OZ005648.1, read as the reverse complement.
TTTAGTAAATAAATTATTCATAAATTTTATTTACTAAATTATCCGTGTGCATTCCTGTGTGTAATTTACTCGGGGAAAGGCAGCCATTAGAGTGACTTTTCCCGAAAAATAAGGTATCATTTTTTCCCTCTCGCTGATCAATCTATGTCTTATTACTATATCTATGGCTAGAACACAAGTTCTTTATTTAAATGCTCACTGTAAAAGTGGAACCTCAAAATAATTTATAGTTCAAATTTACGTTAGTTAAGAAAATATTTGAGAGACGTGAAGAATTTACATTTAGTAAACCCAATAAAGCCTGTTTTTTTTTTTTTTTTTTTTTCTGTGTCTAAAATAAATATATGTGATGATATTAATAATTAGTAATTGAGGGGAAAAAAATCATAACCGATTCTTTTACTAGGAAATTAATTTTTACTTTCTTCTATATGTAATATAGAGAAAGTATTGGATTCGCGAAAATTTTCGAAGTCCACTTTTTGATGGATTTACATGTTTTGGGATATGGAGAACACGAATTAATAGTTTTTACAGTCCCGGGCTGGCCAGGTCGGCTGGTCGGCGATTGCCGAGGGCCCCGGCCCAAGGGGGCCCCCAAAACCCTCCTTAAAACATACTACTTTATAACTAGTTATACCAGAGTAATTTGACTATTTATTTTCCTATAATTTTACGGATTTACAGTCAATTTTGACTCATCGCGTATTGTGCAGTGCTCATAATTTCAGGCAAGTTCGCGACCAAAGAACATAAATGCAAACAAGTATTGAAGCTTTGTGTTGAAAACTGTCTTTCTTGATAATTTGCATCTAGAATTTGTGCACAAGTAAAGTCGAGAATGTTTCATTCATGGTGCAGAATGCTTTATGCTTCATCTTCATCCTGTATGAGCATGTTTGTTCTCTTATCTTTAACAGACACGAAATTTTAAATGTATAGCGTCCAGATTGCGGTAATTACGTCTCTTCAGAGCTGCAGTTATTGTTCTTACCTAATATAATTAACTTCTTTGTCGCAACGCTCACTAACTATGTCTCGTAGAAAGGTTGTATGTAAAGCAGTGTCAGATCTGTGTCAAAATGAGACGTGTCTATGAATGTGGCGCTTCGAAAACAAAAGAAGAAAAAATCTGTAGATGTTGAAAAAATTTCCAAATGTCTAAATACTTGGTTAACTAGTTCACTTCTGAGTTACAAAGTCGGCCTTTGAAGGACGACAATGATACATTAAATACAGGCAACTCGAATTAGTTTCTCTTAGCCCTTTCCGACCCGATACATTTTTACTTTAAAACATTACATTCTTCTGTTTTTGCAAACTGAAAGAAAAATATGGACTATAACCGACATTTGTTGATTGAAAATTGTATTTTACACTTTCTGCTAATTAGCTCGATCGTTCATTTTCTGATTTTATTACATACGACTGTTCCAGATGCAAAAATGTAAGGGAGTGTCGTCGATGTCTAACCCGCGCGATCGTACGGCCTGGGTCAGAAAGGGATAAGAACGTTCTTTAGTTAGTTCATAAGTTCAAGCAAAACAATTTTCTGAAATTTTAGAAATTTGGCCATCAAGGGGAGAAGGAACAAAACGGGATTTCACATAACCCTTCATATCTCAAACATACCATAGAAACCATTTTATTTACTTACATGTGTGAATGAGGACCCAGTGTAGGAAATGATATTTTGCATTTCAAAGAAATTTTTAAATTATATTTCAATTCCAATAAACAAGGAATAACAATTTATATGCATAACTAATTAATATTGATAGTTTTGAGAGCTTTTTGTTTTTATGATTTTAAAAATATGCCCTTAAGACTACTGAGACATGAAATGACCACTTTTCATAGAATAACTCAAGTACTATAAACTGATTGCAATAGTTTTACATTTATACAAATACTAGCAGGCTTTGCCCGCTTCGCTGGTCCCTATATTAAAATGATTTAATTGAATAATTTTGCTTTAAAATATAGCAAACACTAATATCTAAAAACCAATTTCTGGAATTTTAGACATTCAGTCCCCAAAGGAGGTAGGAGGGAGCAAAACGTGATTTCACATTTCAAAACACGACTTCATATAATCCTACATAACTCAAACAAACCAACAAGCAACAACGAAAACAGACATCCGTAAGATTTTTGTTTTAAAATATAGCGAACAAAATACCTAAAATTCAGTTTCTGAAATTTTGTAAATTCAGTGTCCAAGAGGGGAGTAGGGAGGGCAAAACGTGATTTCCACCAATTGAATAAACACTGTCGTGGCGATTTTTTGTGGCACTGGGTCACGAATTTTGTAGTAAAACTTGGCTCTAGAGAGCTGACACTTCTACGATGGGGTTTCGTAAAATCCCCCCTTCCCCACCCACCCTCCACCTGGCGGGTGGCAAAAAAAGCCTGTTTACGAGTATAACTCGGCTCCAAATTACTTCTCGCTGGTCAGCACAAGAAGAGAATAGACATGTGCACAAAAAGAATATATATATATATCGATTTTCGAATTCTTGATTTTAAGGGAGAGGGGGAGAATTTTACAAAATTTAAATATTCCAGTAAAACTCTATAAAAAATGGCACGTAGAACGTAGAAGAAGAAAAATATTGCGTCTTCTGGAGTATATTTCAAAAAACCCATTTTGGGTGTTTTGCGATTTTTGATTTGGAAGGGGGATTTACAAGAGGAGCAAATTTTAGAGTCCCTTTTTTGCATTAAATTTTTCGTGGGAAATCTATGGGAGCTTAAGTTCACGAATTTTAGTGTATATTGAATATTTTCACCAAACATTACCTGTGACGGGATTTGTAAATTTCACAATGGGAGTGGCGAGGGAAAAAAATTGTAAGCGTAATTCTGTTCCAAATTATCACAGTCCAAAATTTTTTTGGTATGTTGGCTTGCTATGTGTACACAACACTCAATATAAAGGGATTTTGCGTACAGTTTCCCTTCCCTCCCTTTGGGATCGGGAAAGCAAAAACACGTTTCAAGTTGTAACCCTCATTTGAAATATCTCAAAAAAGCAATTTCTGAATGCATGAATTACCTATATGTTCCTAAAAATACATTTTGTGAAGCACCTCCTTTCCCCTTTTGGCGGGGGTCGGGAGCACAAAATACATATCCAAGCGTAATTCTTTTCCAATTATCTCAGGAAGGTGATTTTGTTTTGTGTGTGTACCTAACGCACACAATAAAGAAATTATCTTAGGAAATCTATATTTTGGTGTGGGTTGGCTATGTGAGTGTAACACACATTATAAAAGGATTTTGTCAAATTTTTCCCTTTCCTATTTATCAGACGCAAGGGGGGGGGGGATATGTTTCCAAGCGTAACTTTATTTACAGTTATCTCAGGAAGTCTTTTTTTTTTGTGCTAGAGGCCTATTTCAGTCGGTACAGTTGTCGAATTTTTATAGGTCACTCTTAATTAGTGCTAGAGGCCTATTTCAGTCGGTTTATTGAATGGGGATTTATTGAATGAAGTCCCCCCAAGGCACAACTTTGCCCAAGGTACCCCTATTTCAGTCGGTACAGCGTTGTCGAATTTTTATAATACACCTCTTAATAGTGCTAAGGGCCTATTTCAGTCGGTTTATTGAATGGGGATTTATTGAATGAAGTCCCCCCCAAGGCACAACTTTGACATGAGTCCCCCCCAGGACCAACTTTGACATGAGTCCCCCCCCAGAACCAACTTTGACATGAGTCCTCCCCAGGTACCCCTATTTCAGTCGGTACAGCGTTGTCGAATTTTTATAATACACTCTTAATAGTGTTAAGGGTCTATTTCAGTCGGTTTATATAATGGGGATTTATTGAATGAAGTCCCCCCAAGGCACAACTTTGACATGAGTCCCCCCACAGGCACAACTTTGACATGAGTCCCCCCCCCAAGGTACAACTTTGACATGAGTCCCCCCCAAGGCACACCTCCCCCTCATTGGGAAAAAGAGAAAAAACGTTGTTTTGCGGGTATAAGACAGTTTGGACTTCCAACGTTATTTGTTACAGTATCTGCAGCTGAAACACATTGGTTTGATTTAATAAAAACTTTATCATGGAATTTAGATCGTCACGAATTAACTAAAGAAGAATTTGTCGATATTAACAAGTTTAGCAGTAGGCCTCTGGCACTAAATTAAAATCTGTCAATGTCAGATTTTCATGTTTTAAATAATGAAATAATGTCGTGTCTGTATAATTTTTTTTTTCTTTTTAAGGAGCTGTAACATATGTACAGAATATGTACTATAGGGGATTTTAGGAAAGATCCCTTTTCACCCTTTGGGGTTGGTGGGTAAAAAACATGTTTCGAATTGTAACTCTGCTCTAAATTATGTAAGAAAGGCGATTTTTTTTTTGCGTGTGTTGGTTATGTGTACCCAATACGCACTATAATGAAATTTCGCAAATTTTCTCCCCTTTGGTGGGGAGGGTATAAACTGAAGTTTTAATCGATTTCAGTGAATTTTTTATATTTTTTTCATTTTATGAGATTTTTTAGTATTAATAAGTTAAATGCAATTTTGAGACTTCATTTCAATATAGTGGGCAGCGAAGCCTGCTAGTTTCCTTTAAATTCCTCAGTAAGGGGCCCCTTTTCGAGTTCTATCCGAGGGCCCCCAAAGGAGCCAGTCCGGGACTGAGTTTTTAGAAAATGTCTGTCTGTCTGTCTGTCTGTCTGTCTGTCTGTATCATTTTTTTGTGGACGCTGTATCTCACGAACCAATGAATGAAATTTAACCAAACTTGTTATTTAGTTGCACCCTGACATAAACTGGTGCTGATTAGATTTTGGGATCAATCGCTCAATAGGTGGCGTTGTGATCGCATTTTATGCAAATTTTTAACATGGCAGCATAGGACAAATTTCCGTATAAATGGGCATAAAGAGAGTTATTTTACACTTGCGATTGTAAAATTAATATGAGTTATTGATAATAGTAGTAGTTAGCTAGGAAAAAAATTTTGTGCATGGGGGGGCATCGGTTCCCCCCCGGGGACGTAAATTTTCAAGATGGGTATCTTTCGAAAGGTCTCGTTGATAATAGTAATAGTTAACTTGGAAAAAAATTTTGTGCATGTGGGGGCATCGGTTCCCCCCCCCCCGGGGGGGGGGAAGTTCCCACCCGGGGGGGGGCAAATTTTCAAGATGGGTATCTTTCGAAAGGTCTCGTCAATACCTTTAAAACGAATGGTTGAACGATAATTCTGTGATAATTTAAACCAAAGTTATCGATTTTTTTTACTTTTAACAAAAAAAAACTTAGAAAAATATCGCAATTTTTTTTTTTTTAACGAAATTTAACCAAACTTGGTATTTAGTTGGTCCCCGACATAAACTGGTGCTGATTATGTTTGGGGATCAATAGCTCAACAGGTGGCGCTGTGATAGCATTTTATCTAAATTTTTAACATGGCAGCATAGGACAAAAATTCGTATAAATGTGCATAATTAGAGTTGTTTTAAACTTGTGATTGTAAAATTAATATGAATTATTGATAATAGTAGTATGTAACTAGGAAAAAAAATTTCTGCATGGGGGGGCATCGCTTCCCCCCCCTGGGGGGGAAATACCCCCCCCGGGGGGGATAAATTTTCAAGATGGGTATCTTTCGAAAGGTCTCGTCAATACCTTTAAAACGAATGGTTGAACTATAAATCTGTGATAATTTAAAACAAAGTTATCGATTTTTTTCACTTTTAACCAAAAAAAAAAAAAAAAAAAAATCGTACTTTTTTTTTTTTTTTTTTTTTTTTTTTTTTTTAATATTGTTACTGATTGAATATGTATAGGTAAATATAGAAGAAAGTCTTGTGGTGGCCACAACATACTAGTTTAAAGTGGAACATAAACAAAAATACGATTTTCGAATACGTAAACTACAGCAATACAAAAACTAACTTACCTCTGAAATGTAATTGTTTTTTCAACACACAATATTTTTTATCCAGTAAAAACTCTTTGATAAATATTTTTTTGTGAAACGTCGAACGCGAGATTACGGCACAAATTTCAAATTATTTTAACAGTTTGTGACATTTACAGGCAATTGAACAGGTTACTGAATTCTATACTTGCTATGCATGTGTAATTACTCTCAAATACCGATAGATGTCTATACCAGTATTTTGTAGAGGTTGTGGTGACTCCATGTCTCAATGTTTACGAATACTTCGACGAAAAGCTTTTCTTTAAAAAAAGGATTGGCAACTGACTTTATTCTTAAGAAAAAAAAAAAAAAAGAAATGTTTATGTTTGACGCAGCGATGTTGCTTCTGTATACGTATATTCTTTTATTGTAAATATGCAAATATTTTTAGGCTCTATATAAATTTAACGTTGCTAAAAGGAAACTTTGTTAGTACTCTGCGCTGGTGAGCCAAGACAATGAACAAGATTTTTCATCTTCTTGCAAAGAGGAGAATGCCAGATGTCTATTACAACCGAGTTACATAATCGTCTGCAGTATTTTGCATTAGTGAGCAATTTATTTTTGTTTTCTTTGGTCGGTAATTTAATTTTTATCCTTTAATCAATATGTCTTTATCTGATTCTAATCTTAATGTTGAAAAGGTAGGAATGAAAATTCTTCAGTTTTCCCCAACTAATGTTAAATTATATTTTGCACAACTTGAAGCTAATTTCGCTATAGCGAATATTACTGAGGAAAAAACAGATTCAATTATTTAGTGTCTGCTATCGATACTGAACATTTAAAATACGTATCGGACGTTGTTTTTACACCACCTACGCAGAATCCTTATTCCGTTCTGAAAGATAAACTTGTAGAACAATTTGAGTATTCGAAAAATAGTAAATTAAAAACTTTGTTAAAAGATTTAGTGCTAGGTGATAAGGAACCTTCCCAGTTGTTGCATGATATGCTAGAATTAAGTAATCATAAATTAGATGATTCGTTTCTAAAAAAATTATGGTTAGATCATTTACCAAACAATAAGCAGGAAATTTTAGCCGCGAGCACAGATAATTTACCACAGATTGCAATATTGGCTGATAAAATTTCTGAGGTTGTACAAGATCCTTCGATAGCAGCTGTTATTGGCGATAACGGTAATAGTGAAACAACTGCGAGTTTAGAACGTCAGGTTCATGATTTGAGTGTTAAGATCGACAAATTGTGTACACATCAGTCACTTTCTAAAAAGCAAAAATTTTCGTCGTCCCACTCTCAGTAAATCTCATCATCGATTAGCTAGGGATTTATAAAACACACAAGGTACTATATGCTGGTACCATCTTACTTTTGCCGAAAGTGCAACTAAGTGTAGGTCTCCCTGCACATTTAATTAAAAAAACTATAAACTAACAAAGCTGTCAGTAAGCGCGGCGTCTATTGTACAATTTTCCGGAAATCGCTGTCTTTTCATTAATGATACTTCGACATGAGCCCAATTTTTAGTTGATACCGGAAGTGACGTCAGCTGCTGGCCCGTGATCGCTATAAAAATAGAAACCAGACTACTTTATTGTCGTCTGCAAACGGTTCTAGTATAAAAACTTTCGGAACTAAATTATTATCACTTAACCTTGGTTTACGTCGAGATCTTAAATGGCAATTTATTATTGCGGATTTTATTATTACCCTACAAGGTTATTATTCTATGAAACTTTGTTATTACTCTACTAGGTATAGGAACATTCAAAGTGGTTGTTCAACATATGGTGCCATGTGCTTTGTCGGGTTAATTTTTTTCGGAAAATCTTCAAACCAGCTGTTCCCGGTGTCAGAATTTGAAACTGACAATTAGTAAAAAAGCGCTCATTCGTAATAGAAATCAAATTTTTTTTAATACCATTTAATTCATTAACTACCAAGTTTTTATTTATCACGTTGAGCGCCACGCGAATTCTTAAGAGTCCCCAGTAGACCTTCCTTTCTCCTTCCCATGTAATCCAATGGGATTTTTGTTGTTTTGTATTTTCCGGATATCTCGCTCAAAAATAAGTTTTTCGAATTCTGTTTTTTAAATTCCATTCTTTGAACATGTCATTTTTTTTCTTACTAAGCAATTTAAAAAAAAAAAAATTCAGTATTTTATTTCATTTAGCAAGCTTAAGGACATAATTTTCAATCTTAAAAAGAAATATTTAAATTGTATTTTTAAAAAAATTGCTTAGTAAGAAAAAAGTGGTTTGTTTAAAGAGTGGAATTAAAAAAAACAGAATTTGAAAAACTTTATTTTTGAAAGAGATATCCGAAAAATACAAAGCAACAAAAATGCCATTGGATTACATAGGGAAGGAGAAAGGAAAGTACCTGACTACTGGGAACTCTTAAGGAAATCCCATTGAGGCCACGCGCGCTGCTTATGAAGCGTGTTATGTTTACCGTGTTTCAATAAAATCCATTAAAATGCCTTACTGATATAATCCTATAATAAATAAAATTTAAGTAAATTTTATTGTCAGTAATTACTTAAAACTATGTACATTTTTTAGTTTTATATCATATTTCACACTGTCAGCCACCGATGGCTTACATGGCGCTGAATGTGTTGATCGATTTTTATTTTATTCCTGTTAATTAACATCTAAATAATAAGAAAAACATATATTTATTTATTTATTTATTTATTTATTCATTCATTTATTTATTTATTTATATTTATTTTTTCAGAAATGCTTCAAAATTTTTTCAAACTTTTAAATTTAAGTCAGATCCCCAAATAAGAATTGGTCGATATAATTAGGTTCATTTTATACCCATTCAAATTACAGTATGGTGAAAAATAATACATAATTACATTAATTACTTACCAATGATCAAGATAAATTCGATGCGACAAAAATAATTGTTTCTAAGTAACTTTTTTCTGCATTAAAAATAACCGTATTATTTTTATGGTGAAAAGTAATGAGAGAATAAGGAAAATAAATTCGTGTGCTCAACAAACTGAGTCCACGTGGTTGTTTAAGAATTTCACCTTTAGTTGCAATCTTTAGAAATGCATGGCATTCGTAAGGGACCACCCAGGTGCTACATGACACCAAAATGTATAGAAATGTAGGCGATCCCCCAAAGGGGATCATGGAAGTCAGTTAATATTGTTCTGATAAAAATAATCACTAATTTTATTCTAAATATATATTTTTTAAATTGCTATATTATATATCAATACAAAAAACCCTTAACGGGTTAAAAGTTTGTGACGCAGCACTGTACTTTATGGCTATAAGAATTAGAAATACGGATCTTAAAAATAATTATATCAAATTTTCAGTGACGCTTTGATATTAATTAAATTATACATAGATTTTCTTATTTGAATTTGCTTTTTCCTTTTATTTATATTTACAGCGTAAATGTTATTTTCAACATAAAATAATATATAGCATTTACTCATTGATACCTTTCCATTCACATCTCTTATACTATGAAAGCATGTGTTTTAAAAGAAATTATATGAAATTCCAGTAACGCAGTGGTGTTACATTAAGTGATTTGTTTTTAAATTTCTCTGCAATTATTTTGTTTTGCATATTAAAGTATATGTGCACATTGAAATATTGCTTTTAATTTTCAAATACGCTGTCAAATATATCACTTTCATTAAGCTTATATTATGTACTGAAATATATTTATTTCAATGAATTATTCTATCTTTTGCGTAACGCCATCCAAAACTGTAAGTAAAATATATGGAAATGTTTACTTTGTGTCATTTCATCCAAATAAATTGAAAATGCATGCAAATAGATATCGTGATGCAAAGAAAAAAACTGTGAAATTTTTTTCAGTTTTGGATGGCGTGACGCAAAAGATAGAATAATTCATTGAAATAAATATATTTCAGTACATAATATAAGCTTAATGAAAGTGATATATTTGACAGCGTATTTGAAAATTAAAAGCAATATTTCAATGTGCACATATACTTTAATATGCAAAACAAAATAATTGCAGAGAAATTTAAAAACAAATCACTTAATGTAACACCACTGCGTTACTGGAATTTCATATAATTTCTTTTAAAACACATGCTTTCATAGTATAAGAGATGTGAATGGAAAGGTATCAATGAGTAAATGCTATATATTATTTTATGTTGAAAATAACATTTACACTGTAAATATAAATAAAAGGAAAAAGCAAATTCAAATAAGAAAATCTATGTATAATTTAATTAATATCAAAGCGTCACTGAAAATTTGATATCATTATTTTTAAGATCCGTATTTCTAATTCTTATAGCCATAAAGTACAGTGCTGCGTCACAAACTTTTAACCCGTTAAGGGTTTTTTGTATTGATATCATTACTTTTTAGGGGTTAATGATCAAAACGTAAAATTAAAGGAGCATGGTAATGAGTTATAACACTGTATTAAAAGTGTTGTTTTATAGGTCATACTCGAACAAAATAACAAACTAAATAAAATTTCAAAATTTTATAAAAAGTGATAAAAAAGATGCACACATGCAACATTACAAAGGCATAATATAGTACATTTTAAAAATGACAAAAATTTCTTATTTATATTTATTTCTTATTATAATTTTTTAGGTATAGATTTGATTTAAAAGAGAAAAATAAATAATAATAGAAAAATCTTTAAAAAGTGAAAATTTTATACTGGTAAATATTTAAGTAGTATAGTTTGTTATGAATTTAATTAAAAAAAATCTTAATCTATTCAAAATTTTATTATAGCTTAAAATTTTGTAATTTATATATTATATATATACTAGAAACTTAATGAGCAAATTAATTATTTTCAAATTCTGTTTTAAGAATTTTTTCAATCCGTAGTTTAAGTGATTTATCACCTAATTTTGAAAAAATTACAAATATTTGCATATGATTATCATATTATTTGTCATTTTTATGAAAATAAAAGAAAAATTTTTTGTTGTTGCAATCACCTTTTAAAATAGAACCAATTTTGAAAGTTAACAACGTATCAGCATGAAAACAATGTAAATACAAAGAATATTTTTGATAAACAAATGTCATATAAAATACAAGTACCTAAATAAATAACTCATTTAATATATATATTAAAAAAAGAAAACTATTTTTTATTTTTATTTTTTGTGTTTATTTTTGACGCTTCCCGATAGATGGAGCCAAAACGATTATTTGATATTCAGTATTTCAGATGGAAGAGAAGAAATTCGTCCGCGAAACTGCCGCATCACGGTATTTTCGGAGTAAAAAATAGTTCGATTTTTAAACTGAGTTATAAAAAAAACAAGAGTTTTCCTAGGGAAAAGGGGGATGTCAGGCACATCAGATAAAAGCGATTAATGTCATATATAAATTAAACTAAATTCGCTCGAGCCATATTCGAGAAAAAATTCTTACACATATAGTCCGTCCATTTATAACTTAAATGAGCCAATTCATATCTCGAAATATATTGCACGCAGAAATGTAGCGATTTCAGGGTAGGATCAGACAGAAGGTGAAAGTCTATTTTGAAAATATCAGAACATAACCTCCCATATTTCCTGAGATATTAAGTGTCGGCTTTCAGCGGTTTCTTTGATCTTAAAATTCCTGTATATATAAGTGTTGCAGTTTTCGTTCGTTTTTCCGTTTCCGCTGAGTGTCGTGGCGTTCGTTTGTTTTTGCGCTTGCGAGGGAAACAGAAGAATGGAAAGGAAAGAGAAGAATGGACATTGGGGGAACGGTGTTGAAAGAACCGAGTACTAAAAATAAATTTCTAGCGAAGGAATTTGAAAGTAAACAATGAATTGTTATTCATGTTGTACTTTATGATTCTCACCAAGAGCGTGAATTGTGTGATCGCAGGTATACTCCGGTGGGACAATAAATTAAATTAAATTAAATTAAATTAAATTAAATTAAATTAAAAATAAATAAATAAATAAATAGATCAATAAAAAGGTAAGACATAAAATTACTATTATGAGTACGTACATTTTTTAATTACCCTTTGAAAAGTTAAAAAAATTCTCATCATGAACATTTATACGAAATATATTACGAAATGCCCCATACTGCCATACTAAAAATTATGTATATAAAAAATAGGATGACAGTGTTACATATTAAGAGACTGATCCTCTGACGTAATCGTCGCCATATTAGGTCAAAGTTCAACTAAATACCAAGTTTGGTTAAATTTTGTTCATTGGTACGTGAGTTACAAAATTTTTGATACATACACACAGGCAAACATTTTCTAGAAATAGTCAGTTCGTGTTCAAAACTCTTCGAAACGTGTTAATTCATCAAAAACCGTAGTTTGAAGAATTTTACGAATTCAACATTTTCTATATAGAAGAAAGTAGAAAAGATTAATTATGAATCACAAAATAATTTAATTTATAAAACAACCATCTTGCATCCCTCTTCTACGATTTTAAACTGATGTCGCTCTTTGAAGATTTTTTTATCGCTTCCCCCATTTTACACTCGAAATATGAACATTTCTTTTGAGATCCACGAAAGCAACCGATGTAGATGCTTTAATTGTTTTTTGCCTCATAAATGATTGATGCCTTTGAAATGCATCCGAGTATCAGACATGCTGACGATGTTATTTTAAGAAACATTTTTCATCTTCATTTGTTCTGTAACATCGATGACTTTCCGATGTAACTTATTTTTAAAATAAAAGTAAATATTTCTTCAACGTGTTTACGATTTATTTATTTATTTTTTTTTTTTTTTAATTTTTAAATTCAAATTCAAAAAGACAAAATTTTTCATGAAATTTAAATTTTAAACTTAAACTGTCATTGAATACTATAAAATTTAATAAGATTTTGTTATATTTCCTCTTAAAGAAAAGAAAAATACTAACGTAGGAAAAGGAGCTATCGTGGCAAGATTTTAATACTCAATAAAACTAGTACATTGTGGCCCTCAAAAAAATTCCTTCTATATTTTCTATATAAATTCACGTAGTTGAACTTATTTATTATTCTTTTTTTTCCTCATTAAATTTATGCAGACGATTTTCACCTCTGAGAAATGTAACATTAAATGTCAAAATAAATAAATAAATAAATAAACAAATAAAATAAAGATAAAAATAAATAAATAGAATAAAATAAAATAAATAAATAAAATAAATAAATAAAATAAATAAATAAAATAAAATAAAAATCCCACAACAGAGGACTTTTTTTTTTTTTAAATAAAAAAGAAGTTTAGAACATTGTTTCAAATGATGACAGATCTACCTACGGTTCAACCATTCGTTTTAAAAGCACTGACAAATTCTTAAAAAAAAATATTCATGTTGAAATTTACTCTCCCTGGGAATGGAAGATTGGAAAGGGGGGGGGGGGGATGTAAGCGATACTCTTACATATTTCTCTGAAGTTCTGTCCTATACTTTCATATTAAAAATTATGGGGGAAAAAAAAAACTCAGTTTGATAGCGTTATTTGTTGAGTGATATGTTTCAAAATGTAATCAGCGCTAATTTAAGTCAAGATCTAACTAAATATCAAAATAGGTTAAATTCAGTTCATTAGTTCGAGAGATAAAGCGTTCAAAATATTTTTATAACACAAAGACATTTTCTAAAAAGCATTATAATCGTGTTCCAAAAATGCGTAAAATTCATCGAAAAGCAGAGGTCGAAAATTTTTGCGAAAAATACTTTCTTCTTATGTATATAAGTAAGAAAAAAAAAAAAAAAAAAAAAAGGAAAGAACTGAAGAAATAAATTAAAAAAATATATAAAGATAATGAACCTCTACTTTTTAAAATTTCCGTTAAAACCTTCAAAAAATAAAATAAAATAAAACAAAAATAAAATAAAATAAAATAAAATAAATAAATAAATAAATAAAACATTTAGGGTTGCCGCAAGGTGGCATTGCTTCTAGTATGTTAGCTGATTTATACTTATATTATTATGAGCGTGACATTGAGTGTACTAATTTTAAATTATTAAGATACATAGATGATATATTATATTTAGATAAACATAACACCAATCTAGACTTACCTGTTAATTATCCTGAAAATCGGTCTCTTAGTAGTTTGGCGCAGTATGTCCCATGTGGACCTTGCGCCACTAAAAACCAACCAACCAACCTGTCTCTTAGTAGTACTGATTTGGAATCTAGTGTTATTAGTTTCTTAGACTTAAAAATTATTCTTAATAGTAATAGCCAATTAGAATTTGACTTATATGATAAAAGGAAGGATTTACCCTTTAAAGTAAATTTTTACTAATTTTAAAACATGCTTACATAAATCTGTTTTTGTCAATATTCTTCTTAATTTTAATCTACGTATCAAATATTTAGTGTCTGATAAACATCAAAAAGTACAATTTCGATTCTTTAAAAATTTAGGATTAATTAATGGATATCCCAAACACTTAATTATTATTTTTTAATTATTATTATTATTATTATTTTTATTTTATTTTCCTCTCAATTTTTATTCCAATTTAAATTTAGGTATAAAATTAGGTATTATTTTATGGTTAGTTTGTAATTACAATCGTAGATGGCAGCACTATTCAATTATCTACATTGATTATCTGAATCCTAAACAAAAAATTTTTTGCTTGAATAGGTTTTTGTCTTTTACTTTGATCAATGCTTCCTGGCCATTATGTACAGACTTTATATGTATTTTATTTCTTTTTCTTTTATTATTTATTCATTTTATCTTATTTATTATTTATTATTTAATTTTTCCATTATTTTCATGAAATTAATGTAGATGGCAGCACTATTCATGTTATAATAAATGAATCCTAATTTACTATTTAATCTAAATCTTAAGTTGCGTTAGGATTCAACCTGTATAACTTGGTGCATTCTTTATTTTACTCCATGTTTACTGCTATTTTGAACTGACTAACTGTGCTTTTAATCTATAACTGCTTGTTAAATTTTTACAAGTGTCTCGTTTTTCCTAACTTTGCATTGCCTCTTTTTCAATAATTTTTAAGTCATTTTGGATTATTATTTGTAATGGTGAGTTTATTTTGATCTACGATTTTAAATGGTTTTTGGATTATCATTTTTAGTGAGGTGTTTTATTTTGCTCTTCATTTTTTCTGGTTTTACTATGGGTGTTTCGGGCCTGTGAACAAAGAAATTCTTAGCTTTTGCTTTCTTTGTGACAGAAAAACATCCATTTATTAGCATATTTGCATTCTACCAGGCCCTTGAAAACGTTAGAATGGAAATAATGCTTTTTTCTCATTCCAATTTGCTATCATTCAGTTAGATTTTACTTTATTTCTTATTTGGTTTGATTTGGGTCGTCTTCGTTTTTGATCAGAATAATTGTTTGAATGCTGAAATTAAATCATCTTTAAATTTCAAATTTTTGCACTGATAAGATTATATTACTATATGTATATATATATATATATATATATATATATATATATATATATATATATATATATATATATATATTAAAATCTGTTTATTTTAAAATACTTCTACCGCTTTCGATTACAATTTTGGATATAAAATGCTGTAATTTTTTAAAAATATGTACATCACACGCATTATTCAGTCATAAAAATTTTGAAGTCTTGTATAGTTTGATAAAGTGACACTAAGTAAAATATTTTACAAGAATGTGCACATGCCGTCGCCGTGTTCAATAATTTTCAGTTCCATAAGCGAAGTGATAAATGTTTATGAAATTTATTGTTATTATTACTTTCTTATATATATATATACATATATATATAAAGTATTGGATTCGTGAAAATTTTCGAACTCCAGTTTTTGACGGATTTACGCGTTTTGAGATGTCCTTAACACGATTTGACTGTTTTTAAAAATATCTGCCATTCTGTGTGTATCACAAATTATGAGGACGCTGTATCTCACGAACCAATAAACGAAATTTAACCCAAGTTGGTATTTAGTTAAACATTGACCAAAATTGGTGCTGATTACGTTTGGACATCAATCACTCAAAAGGTGGCGCTGTGGTTCCCATTTTTCGAAATTTTTAACCTTGCAGTATAGGACAAAATTTCGTATAAATATACATATTGAGAGATATGTTTCACGCATAATTCTAAAATTAATATGAATTATTGACAATAGTAGTAGTAAACTAGAAAAAAGTGTGTGCATGTAAGAGCATCTCTCCCCTTTTAGGGTAAATACCCCTCCAGGGCTTATAAATTTTCAGTATGGGTATCTTTTGAAAGAGGTCGTCAATACTTTTAAAACGAATGATTGAAATATAAATGCGAGATAATTTAAAATAAAATTATCGTTTTTTTTTTTTTTTTTTTTTTTTTAAATAAAAAAAGAATAATAAAAAAAAAAAAATAGTATGATGTGGCAACCACATGACTTTCTTCTTTATAATTTTACACAAAATTTATTCAACACAAATTATTTATTAAATTATCAAATTATTTTCCATTATAAACGCAGACGATTTTTATCTCACAGAATTATATTATCACTAAATGCCGAAAGATGTCAATTTTTTTGCAAATCAGAAGAAATGATTTTTTCCTCCCCAAGTTTTTTTCGTTAAAAGATAAAAAAAAAAAAAAAAAAAAAAACTTTGTTTTAAATGATCACAGATCTGTAGTTCAACTATTCGTTTTAAAGGTATTGATGAGATCTTTCGAAAGATACCCATATTGAAAATTTACTTCTCCCCTTGGGGAGAAGCGATGCTCCCACATGCACAAAATTTTTTTCCTAGTTACCTACTACCATTATCAAAAATTTATATGAATTTTACAATCACACGATTAAAATAACTCTCATTATGTACATTTATACGAAATTTTGTCCTATACTGCCATGTTAAAAAAAATAATATGCGATAACAGGGCCACCTGTTGAGCAATTGTTCCAAAAATCTAATAAGCACCAGTTTATGTCAGGGTCCAACTAAATACCAAGTTTGGTTAAATTTCGTTCATTGGTTCGTGAGATACAGCGTCCACAATGTGATTCACACACACAGACAGACATTTTCTAAAAACAGTCAAATCATGCTCAGGACATCCCAAAACGTGTAAATTCATCGAAAACTGGAGTTCGAAAACTTTCACGAATCTAATACTTTCTCTATATATACATATAGAAGAAAGTAAAAACGCTTTTTTCTCATGTTGGCACAAAATTGACTTTCTTCGACATTAGTGTTATACTTTTCTAAAATAAAAATCGTCTGCATTCATCACGGAAAACCATTTCAATAAATAATAATTTAATAAATATTTTGTACTGCGTGGATTTGTATATACGATTATATAGAAGAAAGTCTTATAATGGCTAACATACTAGTTTTTTAAATATGCGGAACGAAAAGTTTGGGGAAAGTGCTTCTGTGTTACTGCATTATAATTATTGAGTTTTGTGAACTAAAAGCATATTTTATTTTAAAGTACAGATTCAAACTGCCTGTTTATTGAATATTTTAGCAATGTACACGATATTAATAAAAAATAAATAAATAAAACGAAAAACACTTTTTTTATGGAATTCGCCAAGAAGTAAAAATTCTTAGCACTTACTAGCTTTTCCCGCGCATATCATCTGCGTTTCAGTACTTACGTACCTGATATGATTTTCAGAAAAATCTCATAAATATAATCACTGGAAAATTTCAGTTTTTTTCCTTTTTTTCCTTATTAAACGAGATTTATATCTTTGACATTTACATTATAATTTCAATTTTAGAAAATAATGTTTTGCGCTACAAAGTTGAAAATTCTTTGAATTACATTAAATTAATGTTATATTAAAAATTAATTATTTTTAAATTTTCAGAGAATTTAATTATCATATCATTATAATACCAGAAATTCCATAGTTAATAAATATACCTTCAAAATAAATAAAGAAATAGTAAGAAATAACGTTCGTTCTATTTATAATGAAGGAAAATTTTAAAAGAAATACAATAGATGGTGCCACCACCGTCCTGCCATTCCCGAATTTTAGACCCTTAAATGGGAGTCCTAACTGGCTTTAAATTCATTAAAACAAACTTCTAAGTATGAGATTTAGAACATTTGTTTCAGCATAAAAAGTAATTTTTTTTTCTATTTCTTTAAGAAAATGTATATTTCAGGTGTATTAGATTAATTTTTTTTAGTTGAAATCTCTATTCAAAGCGCTTATAATCGCTTTCTCTCAAGCATCTTAATTTATGCTTCGTGTCTGTTAACCAATCAGATAACCCCATACGTCATTATCGTACGTTTCGACAAAATTTAATTGTAGCTGGTCTACGTTATAGATAAATATCATTCAGATTACATACAGTCTTATTCTCTCGACTTTCTTTCGCTAAATCAAAAATTATGGCCAAAAACAGAATATATTTCAAAAACACTTGCAGCAACAGATTCTGTCACATAATAATGTAATTTGAATTATGCAATTTAATGTAAATTTAGTTATTTATGTAATAAACTTTTAGTGCAAATTTTTAAAAAGTTTTCCTCAATTCCTTTTAATTTGATAATCATCTAAAGTTTAACAGTTTTTTTTTTTTTTAATTAAAATTATATAATATAGCACAAAAATCTTCAATATATTTGCCTATTTATTGACCGGTGGGATAATCCCTCTTAAGATGGCCAATTATCCTTGGAAACAGAAAGAATTCTTTTATACCCTAATATTTTTCCGTTTCAGATATGATTTTTAACAATAGTCTTATCTTTTTTTTTTTTTTTCTTGTGTGTGTGTGTGAAATATGAATATAGTTCCTTGGCGAAATTTTGAATAATTTTTAGACGAAATAAATTTTGACATTCAATAGGAAAATAGTTCAAATAGTATCTGTTTGCACTAACTCAACTCAAACAATTTTATAGGTAAAACAACATATTTCAAACAATTTTATTTGTAAATTGTTATGTTAAATATATATCTCAAAATCTACAGCACTAATATTCATTAATATTTTACAACACAGAACACAAATATTTTTACACGTCCTTGTTTATTTTGCATTAATAGATCTAAAAGCATACAATTAATTTAATAATTTTAAATATGTTATTTTTAATTTAAATATCATAAGATTTTCTATCAAAACATTAAGGGAAAAAAAAAAAAAGAAACAAAGAAAGAAAACATAGTTAGCTAAAATCTAAGATTATATCAGTTTTTAGAAAAATTGGTTTATAGGTTTTCTAGTACAGAATTAACAAACATAGACCACTTTATATATTCTTTATTTCTATAAATCAAATTTTGAACAAATAAGAAAATAATTTTTTAACAGATTTGAAATTATAAAATATATTGACTGACTTACTTAACGTAATCGTTAGGAGAAATGTAAAACTTTATTTTATTTAACTTTTTATTTGTTTATTACTTTTTAAATGCTGTATATTTTAACACGTGGGATAACTGTACCTGTTCTGTTAATATTTATAATTACTGGTTTGATTTCTTTTCTTGTAACTTTTCAAAATCAATATAATTCTTTTCCTCGCTTATGGAAGCTTTATAAGATTTTTTTCTTACCATTCTTATTTTTATATAGACATATAACATTACCAAACTTATTTTGCTTGAAAGAAACGCTTTCCTAAAATGATTGATTGATTCGTTTTGTCGTTTTCTTTTTCTTTTTATTCTCTATTAAATATTGTGGGTGAAATAAGATATTTGACGGACTATGTAAAAGAATATTGCTAAATTATCATTTCATTATCGATAAACTTATTAACGATCACTATGTTACTTGAAACCATGTATAGTGTGAGGGTATTATAATGTTTTCATGATATGTAACAGAAATATGTGGTGTGATGCAGATCATGAACACACACACACACGTATACAATCGGTAAAAAAGTATCCGAGCACTAGCAAAAACTCCTCTATAAAGAAAGTACTCTTGATAATGTTTTGTTAAATAAATCCTTGTCGAATTATGTTCTTAGTCAGTCTAAGAAAATTATTCGACAAGGATTTATTTAACAGAACAGTATACTTTTGCTGCCGACTGTATGTATTATAAAAACTTTGCGTGAAGAATAAAGAAATCGCAAAAATCGACGGGTTGTACCCCTATAGTGTGTCAGTTAGTTTGTTAGTGCACTATAAAAATTTTTTACAGAATTTTAAAAGGCCATTAAAAATTGAAATCGTTAATCAATAACCGTTAAAAATTTTCCAGTCACTGATGCTGAAATAAAGTTATGCTTATAAAGCTTTCGTGACTTTTTCTCCAAAAAGGGAAGCGACCATAATTAAACGATCAACGCTCAGAATTTTACACCATTTTTGTTACAAATACAGGTGCTAGTCATTTTTCTCGAAGAAAGGAGTTTAATTTAACTAACAACTGTCTTAATTCTACTAAAATTTCTTTGAGTGTGTATTAGTTTGTTAGTCTACGTACACGATATCTTACAAAAAAAAAAAAAAAAAAAAAAAAAAAAAAAAAATATATATATATATATATATATATATATATATATATATATATCATAAAGAGGTCCGACCAGTTTTAAAATACCACTTATGATACTGGAGAGAACCCTGTTGATTTGAAAAATCAAAAACTTCATAAATTATTTGAAATTCACAATTTTCCTAACATGATAGAATAGGGCAAATTTTCGCTTAAACATGCATAAAAATAAATATTTTTACTGTAAAGATGTTGGGCCAGCTTCAAAATATCACTTGTTTTGTTGGAATGAGCATCATTATCTATGGAGATTCAACTTTGAAAACCTCGTAAATTATTTGAAATTTACAAATTTCTTAACATGGCAAACTGGGGCAAAATTTCGCACAAACATTCATTTTGAGGTATATTTTAATTGTAAAAATGTCTGGCTACTTTTAAAATATCTGTTATGATGCTGGCATGAACGTTATTAATAATGAATTTCCTAATTTTAAAAATTTGTAAGTTATTTTATTTTCTTAACAGGACAGGACAGGACAAAATTTCGCTTAAATGTCTATTTTGAGGAACATTTTCCTCGTCAAGATGAAAGACTACTTTTAAAATATTTTTTATGATACGTAGTAGAACACCATTAACTACGAATATTCAATTTTGTAATTTTCGTAAGTTATCCGAAATTTAAAATTTCCTTAAAATGCAGAATAGAGCAATATTTCACATAAATTTTCATTATGAGGATCATTGCATTAGAATAGTATGGAATAGTATGCAAACTAAAATACAAAACTGACCCTTATAACATTAATTAACAAATAAGGATAAGTCAGTATATCGAACTAAAGATGTTAGCCTATTAGGTGGGGCATTTCAATCTGTCAACGTTTGAAAAAATTTATTTTTCTTAACATGAATATAGTACAGTCGGTAACAAAAGTGTCCGAACACTAGCAAAAATTCCTATGTAAAAAATGTACACTTCATACGGTTTTGTTAAATACATCCTTGTCGAATTCTGTTTTTAGTCAGTGTAAGAACATGATTCGATAAGGATTTATTTAACAAAACCATATGAAGTGTACTTTTTTTACATAGGAATTTTTGCTAGTGTTCGGACACTTTTGTTACCGACTGTATGCCTTGTGGAAGAAATTTATGAGACGATATATATGTATAAAATGGGGCACTAAGCAGAGTCTACCTATGACAACTAATTTTTTAATACTTCGCCCAGTTATTTTTTTTTTTCTTTTTCATAGCCTCTTTCTTTTTCTTCCTTAGGTAGACACTTTATTCTTCCATAAGGACATTTTCTATTTCTATGTATATAGTTTATTAGATTCTATCACTGTTTATTTCTTGTTTAGGGTAATAAATAATATGTAATTAGCTTTAGCATAAATATATAAGCTTGAATTCACGTAAGTTAAAATATTTTTAATAAATATTAACTTAAATTTTCGATGGCTTTTTAAAATATATTGTGGAGCAGTCCAGATATTAGGTTGATTTCTTTAGAAATCGACCTATAGCAATAACTTCGTTTATCTATATATACATATATCTATCTGTCTATATATATTGAAAATTTTGTCATCACGATAACTCCCGAACTAATACATTAAATCGAACCAAACTCGGACAGCAAACTCATCTTACAAATATCTTAGATGAGTTTGTTAACCAAGTTGCTTCACCGTTTTGTTTTTAAGTGGCGGTCACTTGCAAATTTGAAATCCACACTATAAAAAGCTTATTTAAGGACGGATTTGCGTGAATTTTGATGCAAATATAGACCGCATAAGGATCTGAACCACGTTTATGAATGAACTTTATCCGCCATTTTTAACAAAGCGACGGATATATTAAATGAGGCGGGGCAAAATGAAATCAGGCTACTACTTGAAAATTTAACATCACGATAACTTCGAAATAATAGTCCATATCGAACAATTTTGGACAGTGAACTTATCTTATAAATATCTTGGACGAGATCGTTAACCAAGTTGCTTCGTCATTTTGTTTTCAAGTGGAGACCACTTGAAAATTTCAATTTCACATTGCAAAAAGCGTATTCCGAATTTGTTTGAATTTTGATTACACAGACCATATAAGGGTCTCAACCAAGTTTATTAATGAACTATATTCCGCTATTTTCAAGTGGCGGATATCTTAAACAAAGCGGAGCCATTTGAAATCAGGCTACCACTTGAAAATTTATAATCCCGATAACTTACGAAATAATGCCCCAAATCGAACCAAATTTGGATAGCGAATTTATCTTATAAATATCTTGAATGAGTTTGCTAACCAAGTTACTCTGACATTTTGTTTTCAAGTGGATACCACTTGAAAATTTCAAATTCACATTGTATAAAGCGTATTTAAGACCGGATTTGTGTGAATTTTGATGTATACATAGACCATATAAGGGTCTCAACCAAGCATATTAATGAAATTTATTCGCCATTTTTAACAAAGTGTGGATGTTATAAATTAAGCGGTACAACGAAAAATCAGGCTACCACTTGAAAATTTATAATCATGATAACATTTTAAATTCTGATTTAATTCGAACCGAAGTTGGGCAGTTAAATTATCATATAAATATATTGGATGAGTTTACTGTTCTGACATTTTCTTTCCAAGTTGCGGTCACTTGAAATCAGTCATTTGAAAATGCGCGATAACTTTTAATAAAATGCTAAACTGATTCAAACCAAAGTTGGATAGTAAACTTACGGTTTAAATATCTTGGATAAGTGTGCTTGGTAACTTGCTCCGCCATTTTATTTCCAAGTAGCAGCCACATGAAAATTTGTCATTATGATAACTTTTGTAATACTGAATCAATTCGTATCATTTTTGAGTAGTAGATTCATCATTCAAATATCTCAGATAAGTTCGCTGGGCATCTCACTCCGCTTTTTTGTTTCCAAATGATGGCCACTTAAAAATTTCTAATCACGATAATTTTTGAAATATTGAATTAGTTTGACTCAAAGTTGGATAGTGATTTTATCATACAAATATCTTGGATGATTTCGCTGGGCAAGTTTCTTCGCGATTTTGTTTCCAAGTTGCAGCTACTTAGACTGCCACTTGAAAATTTGTCATTACAATAACTTTGGAATACTTTACTGATTCGAACCAAAGTTTTACAGTGAACTTATGCTTCAATTATCTTGGATGAGTTTGCCGGGTAACTTGCTCCGTCATATTGTTTTCCAGTGGCGGCCACTTGAAAATTTGTTATCACGATCACCCTTGAAATACTTTATCGATTCAAACCAAAGTTGAAAAATGGATTTATCATTCAGATATCTATTAATTCGATGGGCAAGTTTATCCATTAATTTGTTTCCAAGTTGCGGCCACTTCAACGCTTCCACTGGAGAATTTGTTATCATGATAACTTTTGAAATAATAAACTAATTTGAAACAAAGTTGGACAGTAGACTTATCTTACAAATACCCCTTGGATTAGTTCACTGGGAAACTTGCTCTATCATTTTGATCCAAGTGATGGTCTCTTAATTTTTCAACGCTAAAACTTTTGCAATTCTGAATAAATCCAAACTAAATTTGTACTGTCGACTTATTTCACAAATGCATTTGATATGTTTGTTTGCCCACTTGGCCGCCATCTTTTTTTCAAGTGCCAGCCGCTTGAAAATTCTAAATTCACATAAAAATATATTTATGAACTGATTTCGTTAAGACTCCATATGCACGCCCACATCAATATTCCTAAGAATTCCTTTAATAATTTGTAGCCGCCATTTTGAAACAAATTAGCGGCTATTTGATAAGAAAAAAGAAATCAACCTACCCTTTCGAATGTACCAGAAGGACTTGTTAATAATTTAAAAGACAACGTAAAGAAGAAATGATAATTAATACATCCCAGTGCATCAAAAAAAGGTTTTTTTAAATGTTATTTCAAACTTCTAATAAATTTCCTCATTGCCCCAGAGGTACAAACATTCTACTTTCTCTTCTCGTTGGTAAATGTTTCTAATAATTAATTTAAAATTATTTAGAATATCATAATAACTTCAAGATAAATATTGATTACAGTATGTTATTTATACTTTCTTTACCTTTATTGAATTGTAAATAAGGGCTTTATACCTCTTAATCAAAATGGTTTATCGAAAATCTAAATATTAAAATATCTGTTTTGCATTCAGTTAAAGGCATAATTGAGTATTAATTCAGAATACGATAATTATACTGTGATACATATATATATATATATATTTTTTTTTTGTTTTACAAATATTTTCATAAAAATTAATTTAAATATATTATTTTATTTTACAAAGGATTTAAATATTGGTAGAAAATTGAAATTCCAAGCTGTGGCATATTATTAGCCTCAACTCAATGAGGTTATTATATTGAAACATAAAAAGACTTTTATGCGTATATATATATATATTTTTTTTTTCTGTACCGTGATGGAAGTAGGGGGGAGGGGGCAGAAAGCTCTTACAATCAACTTGAACTTTTGGTTCAAATTTTCAAGAATTATATGGAATTAACTATATAGTTTTTGGAATAAATAACGTTTGTAGAAGGGATCAAGAGACACACAAAAGAATTTCGATATATTACAGGCGATGGACTCAGTTCAAATTTAAGTACATTTTTATATCGTTACGCAGCATTGAATATAATGTAATTAAAATGTATTACTCTCGAAAAATATATATGTTTTAAATATTAATATAAACCTATGAAGATCACAACAATTTTTTGGGAATATACAGTGGGTAATGAAATTAATATAATTTTTATTTTTATTATTATTTTGGTATTTTTTCTTTTTTCTAAGGAATTACTGTATAAAATGACTTTTAATTTAGATATTGAAAGTACATTAATAATCTCACATTTTTGAGTAACGTTTTAGTCATGCGTACAATTAGGAGACAAATTGCAAATTGAAGAAAAGCACAAATACTTTGGATTGCTCTGTATCAGAAAACGCTACGAATGGCTTGTAACTTTAACACATGGTTTAACTTACTATTTACAGTATTTGTATGCTTTTCTCAAGACTAAAAGAAAAATTTAGAAAAAAAAATACTTTTTTTTCTAAAATTAATAATTTTTTGGTAAGTCTTTTGCTAGGAGGAATTTAAGAATGGATAAATTTCAATAAAATAAAAACTTTGAGAAAAAACCTTAGAAAAACATTTTTTAAAAAGATAAATTGCACATGTTTAACTTCGTGGAGATATAAGTATTTGCAGTAAATATTTTTTTACTGCTCGTGTCCACAAGATAGTACTTTTGTATGCAGATAGTTAGATATATTTGGCAACTTATGTTAAAAGCTTATTTGTATACAGTAAAAAATAAACAGATTATCGGCAAATAAAATAAAGTCGATTTTTCATGCTTTCTAGAGTTAAAATTTCATGAAGGGTTTTTTACTGCCACCTGTTTAACTTAAAAATCAAATTATTTCACGTACATCACGATAAATCATTTTTATGAAAAAACTCTTTTGAACTCCCAAATCTTAGTAATAATAATAATAATAATAAAATTATATTAGAGCTAAAAACTCATAAGTATTTTTCAACATATCATTCATTTAATTTTGAGATCCGATTATTTCACTGACGTTTTAAAAAATTCTTTTTTCTGTAAAAATCCCATTATGAGCTTGCAACTTTTAGAAAAACTTAAAATTCTGCTCATTCATTTTACTATAACAATTTCAATTTTTATTCAAATCGAGTGAACTTTAAACAAAAATTTCCCTGTATATCTAGCTTTCAACCTATCTAATAAAAAAAAGTACTATATTTCGTGCATGAACAGTAATAAAATATTTACACGTATTTCATAAAAATTTAGTCGTATGCATTTCATGTTCCAGATTAATGTTTCTCTAATGTTTGGATCAAGTTTCTTGCAAGCTTGGTAAAATTTTGTTAAAATTCACTCATATTATTAGCAAAAAATTTGCAATAATAATACTAATATTAATATATATATATATATATATATATACATATATATATATATATACATACACACACACACACACATATATATATATATACATACATATATATATATATATATATATATATATTGTATTTTTACAAAAAGAATTAAAAAAAAATTAAATAGTAAATGAAATTATGTGTTAATTTTGCAAGTCATTTATAGCTTTTTATGATACAGGGTAATTTATATTTATAATTTTCTTCATTTTATGGTTGGTTTTCTAGTTGCACTGGTGATTTAATCGATACCGGAAAATGGGATATTAGGAATATTTTTTGCATGTTTGAAGCTCAATATCATTTTATCCAGTAGTCTTGAATATTATTTATTTATTTATTTATTTGAAAATAGAAAAAAACTCTTTTAGTTTTTATTTCCTGCTGTATGATTCCGTTATATTATTTGTGAATCAAAATCTATAAAATTCTTGAAGCCTTTGTATTAGAGATGAAATCTATATTTTAAATAGTTTGTAAAAAAGAAAAGGAAATTAACATGCGAGAGATGATTTAGTACTCGAAATGTATAAAATATTTATATTTCATGCAAATTTAAGGTAATGCAGATGCAATTTATAATTAATTGAAATAATATGGTAATCGAGTATGCTCATGTGTTCACAAATATTAACATGATTCATCTTTACATTCATCTTTAAAGCGATGGGAAAAATTCACACAAAAGCAATGGTGAATTTGGATAACTAATCTTTGCCTGATTTATCTGATATTTTCAAAAGTTTTAACAAAACAAATCGGAAAATTATACAATCAGTAATGAACAGAAAGTACAGCTTTTACTTCAAGTGGTAATGATCCTAGTTATTGATTTCAAGTTTTATTTTATTATAAACTATATGCTTGTTTCAATCAAACTAAATATTTGTTAATGCTTTCTGAATTTGAATGGCGAAAGTGCTTTTAAATGTTATTTTGATTATTTACTGTGACATTCATAAATAACTTTTTAATGGAACGACGAGGGAAGATTTGTTTGCATTATGTATAATACCTCTATTTGTCATAAAAGCTTTATATACTTAATGCATTTAAAACAAAATTGCATTTCAGATGTAAAAAGAGAGGATATTGTTTTCTAAACGTAAAATGCATTTTTGAATAGAAATAAAATCAATAAAACTTGAAATAAGGTTTACGTTCTTAATGCACAGAATACATTATTACTGATATTTTCTTTGGTGTTTGTTTCATTTCTCAAGTTGAATTTTTGTTTCATTTTTTATAAAAGTATAATTAACCCCCCCCCCCCGAAAAAAAAAAAAAAAAAAAAAAAGAAAGAAAAGGAGTAATTATTATTATTAATAATAATAATAATAAAAATTATAAAATAATCTTCTTTCAAATTAAATTCTGACGGAACTGTTTTGCGATTGCTATAGAATGTAATGTATATAACTAAGGCATATTGAAGAAGCAGCAAATCAATTCTACTATTTAATTTTCAAAAAATTAATATTTAACATTTTATGACGTTAATGATACTTCTTGTAATAAACCTCAAATAAATAAATAAATAAGAAGAAAATGCCGATCTTTCGAAAATTAAAGTTTTTATAAAAACAACTTCGAAAAAGGTAGAAATCGATTGTTATTAATTTATTCCTATTACAGCTACGTTGACACAGCTAAAGATTTTTTTTTTAAACTAAATATGGTGATTTCATGATATTTCCAAGAAATTTTTGTATTTCATTATCAATTAAATTATGGATAGAATTTAATTGATATTCATAACAAAAAATCAAATTTATACTACACTAATACTTTCATTTCGCCAATATTCCAATATGGTATAATTTAGAAAAAAAAAAAAAAATGGTCAAGTCTGTAAAAACAGAGAAATTTTGTGTCAAAAATGCAGAATTATGAATTATATTCTGGTCCCCGGATAACAAATAATTACTAGAATAGTGTAAATAGTAGTGGTGAAAGCTTAAAATACACTTGTTCTAAAAGAATTAAATTAAAAAATTCCATATGTGCGATCAACTTGATACTTCTGTTTCGAAAGCTTTATATAAGACTTTCAGAATATATTTCAAAACTGTTATAATGAAATTTTGGAATTGATTCGTTTGATTTTTAATCTAATCATTCATATAATAAAACAAGACTTTGAAATTCCACACGACCAGAAAACCCTTTTATGAATCCTCATTCTTCAAGTTACATCCATTTTTCCACGGGATTTTCCCAATAAATTTCGGAGACTATCTTTTTAACATAAGAATAAATACAATTTTACGGGACAGTCCTGGTATTTTCCCAGCCAGGCATATTCCATAATTTTTTTTTTTTTATTTGTTTAATTTTTACAGTGTTTTTTACGTTTATCACTTTGCTTACCTTACTTTATTTTTATTTATTTATTTATTAGCTTTTCTTATATATACTTCATCATTTTGTATTAAAACATTAGTGAGAAGTGGGTTAAGTGTAATCTTGGCTTATAACTCAAGTAATAAGCCAAATTCAGACTTAATACCAATCATATCTATTTGTTTGAACTTTTTTTTTTTTTTTTTTTTTGTAATATTTAGTTTTAGAAAACCAAAACAAACATGAAATAGTTTTAGAAGTTTGAAAAAAATGCTTACATTTCTTTCTTCGATAAAATGTTCCTCTGAAAATTCGAAGTTTTGAGAATTACCTATAAAGTAAATTTTACAGTTTTTAGTAAAGAAACTTAGTTTTTTATGTAGATTTTTAATGTTACTTCAGATTTGTTCTGTTTATCAAGCCGTTAGACATGTCACCCATAGTTACACTTAACAAAGGAATTTTGAATATCGGACAAGAGTAACTAGTGTGTTTAACTTGTCCCAAGCCCTTCATCTGCATCACTTATATTTACATTTTGCTATTTCACTTCTGTCTTTTAATTTTCAATGAAATTCTATATCCTGACCGGTTTTAGGTTTTATTGGCGTGTTAAAGAGTTTAATGTGTGAAGGAAAGGTGGAGGTGTACGGAAAAGAAGTTAGTGCCTCTACAACGTGTTGGGTTATTATAAAAATTCAAAAAGACCCAGATTCATGAATTTTTCACTTTTTGGAAATATTTACATATCTTTTAATGTTGTACTGTATATGGGTATGGCAAGACGAATTTACATTTGGCCATGTTTCAAATAAACCCCCCCCCCCCAAAAAAAAAAAAAAAAAAAAAAAAAAAAAAATCTCTCTCTTTAATTTTTTTAAATTTTTATTTATTTATTTATTTATTTTTCTTTCTTTTTGTGTGTGTGTGTGTTACACTGTTTATATAAAAAAGTTCCTATTTTTGAAAAGATAATCTGTTCCAGTTTGTCCCTAAAACTTTTCAAAAAGTTAAGTATACAGAAAACATAGAAAAAAAAAAAAAAGATATGAGATCAAAGTCGAACTATGCCAAAACATTGTTATATTTAAACTTGAAAACTTCTTCATATACTCTAAAACTAAAGAAACACTACTGCTTTCAAAAAGACGTGGCCTTTCTTCTTCGGGTGCAAAATACGTGTTACTGCCTTGGAGGCAAAAACTGTTTAAATATTGATTGTACACCAGTTCTTTAATTTAGTGTTGTTGTATTTGACCCCACTCACACTATATAATACTTCAATTGAACAATGTGACATAATTATTATGCAAAATGGTAATTTGTATAGTCTTTTTTCAAACCCTATACCCAATTAATTTTTGCAGATAAAATTTAAGAATGTAAAGCATTTTATTGTTATATAATTATTAATGTACTCGTTAAAAAAAAAAAAAAAAAAAACTTAAAAATTTTATTGGCGATAAAAAAAGGAATCTATAATTTATTCGAAAATTCTCGAAGTCTTTTTGGTCATGGAAAAAGAAAACACTTTTTCAAAAATAAATTTTTCTTATACGCCATATGTAGTAAAAAATAAGCAGAAAATTGTCAAAAAAATATATTACCCTGATTTTCAATCCCTTGTTAGGAGATGAATGATTTATGCCACGGTTCTAACAAGTTAATAAAAGATTATGTAAAGTGGACTTTTTTTAGAAGACGAAGTGCACTGAAGTGTGATAGATCATCATTACCACGAATATGTCTTTTTTTATATTCTTTTTCTGTTTTACTTTTTTTAGAAGCATTTCTTACTCTTTTAATCTTAAAATTTTTTTCACAATCTGAAATTTTGAGTAATAACGATGAGTAGTGAAACGTTTTTCGTATAAATGAATTTGATTTTTACATATTTAAAATTACAAAGTTAAAGTTTGTACTTTAAAATATGACATAAAACTGTATATTATTATTTATTATTATATTAATTTTATATTAAAAGTCATTGCTAATATTAGGATAAATGTCTTTTTAATTGTAATATTTAAGATAGTATGAAAAGATAGCATATGAAGGAATTTTGTTTTAAGAAGCAGCAGCAAAACCATAATTTCTCTATAGCGAACAACAACAACAATAATAAATAATAATAATACTAAATCTAAGATATTACGGGAAAAAAACGAACGGCAGTATTTGTGTTTTAATTTGCCTTGACATTTCAGAATTATTTATTGTTACTATCATTTACATTCTATAAACAATTCTTTTTAACTTTCTATTTTTTTTTTTGCTCTTATTTTTATTAATTGCTATTAATAGTAATTTATTGTTAAAGGCTCATAAGGAACGAACCTCTTTTTAAAATTTATTTAATAAATAAATAAATATATATATATATTAATTTCATAAAATATAGTGTTTGTTTAAGAATTATTGTTCTAAGCGCACTGAAAAACTGGTGTCGATTGATGTAGATTTTTTTTTTTTTTTTTTTAATCTTTCGGTTTTTGAGAATAGTTAATTCAAAAATTACCTCCATTTCTACCCACCACATGTGGATATCCCCCCCCCCCCCAAAAAAAAAAAAAAAAAAAAAAAAAAAAAAATAGTATTTTAAACAACAACAACAAAAAAAATCACTAATTTTATTTACGTAAAACTAAGAATATTCTTCATCAGAATTAAAGAAACAATTCTTTTATGATATGTTTAGCATTTCATGTTCACTCTTTTGTCCTTTAAAACTTTTTTCCTTTCCTTTTCGATGCCCCTCCAAATATATTTTCGTTTTCATCCCTTCAATCGCCCCTCGACATTCTTCCAATTTTTCTTTATTATTATTATTATTAATATTACTTTTATAAATGTTGTAAAATAATTATTGAATATAATTTCTATAATAAACTGGTTGGACTTTTAATGAACTCTTTATTCAGTAGTTACGCATGTCGAAAAAATATTTAAAAAACTGAAAGATACAAGTAGAAGAGTTCGTGGGTTTATCAGGAACACAAGATGTGTGTATTTACAATTCACAGGACAGTAAAAAGATTAAATCGGTGCTTCGTATCAGTTACCTGTTGATTACAAACTCACGCATCCAAATGCCGTCGAAATAATATCTCATTTCCTTTACGTTAACCTATTTATACAGTATAACTTAAAACCCATTTGGCGGCTCGATTTTGCCAAAACACGCCTTACAAAATCAGTAAGAGAATAAATTTAATAGGAACAAAAATAAATAAATAAATAAAAATTAAATAAATTATTATTATTATTATTAATTAGAGAAAGACAAATATATTCATAGATATTGAGACGATGCAGTAGCACTTTTTTAACCTTTGCAATAACACGTGTTACGTTAAAATTAATGTATCGCATGAGAAAGATTTATTTTTCCAGGCATCTGGATAGATGAAAGAGATATCTGCATTGAGTGTAAGAGAGGCCGCAATTTCATATTGTTATAGAATCGCAAACAATTGAAATGTTTTTTCGCAATCTTTCTTAAGGAAAATTAATACAAAACGTTATTTTAACATAGTAATCTTCTATAAATCTTATGTGATTTTTCCGGAACAAATTGTATGAAATATGTTTTCAACTTAAGCCAGAAATATATATGTATGATTTTATTACCCGGTACAGTTAAATAATAACGTACAACCCCCCCCCCCCCCACCACCACCACAAAAAAAAAAAAAAAAAAAAAAAAAAAAAATTACTCGCTTTAATGGCATCTAATTTAAGCCTTCATAAATAATGTTAAAAAAATTCGTAAAAATTAATGAACAAATTAAGTCAGGGCGAAAGCTCATGAGATTCACATAGATTATTAATACTTATCAACTGTACGTACTCGTTCCATAGTTTAACTTTTCGATGTACTTTGTTTACGTGATTACGCAATTGAAGACATACAAATAGACTGAATTGAATCCATTATCTGTCTTAAAATATTGTTGTTAAAAAGGCTTAATACTAGCGAAAATGCTATTCCAGCAATTTGCAATTCAAGTCTTTAATGTATCTGAATATTTCAGTGCAGCCTTCTAAATCCTAACGTTAAACATATTATTTCATATAAAAGAATTTCCTTGAGCATGTGAATAATAAATGTTAATTTCATTATTATTTGTAAAAAACAAAGAAATTAAAATAGGGTTTATAGAGATACCTCTCATAACACAATGCTTTGAAATCTTTTCGGGTATTCCTGTACAAAAACTAGTTGTGATATTTACTCCATTTTCAATAGCAAATATCGAATAGTAAACTTAAATAACATATATCAGCTTCAAGGAATTCCACGAGTATTTACTGGATTTAGAGCGCGGTTCGATAAACGGACAGACTGACAGATAGACGGACAAGCAAACAAACCGCAAGTCATGAACACTTTTCAACTTTGTTGAAAAGTATGAAAAAGATAACCTGTCTAGAAAGTTATTTATTTATTTATTTTGATAATTTATTATCTACAATTCCAACACGTATGCACATTTTATTGTAACAGTTGAGTTTCTAACCCAATATACAGTAAAGTTTCACAAACAATGTATTTTAATAATAGAATTTTCAAAATGAATATGAATTTTTACCTTTCTTTTAACCGACAGAACACTTTAGGATTAGGATTTTAGTCATTGATTAAATTTTATTTTTCTTTTAATGAGAAGAAAAATAGGTTTTATAAATTATCATTACCGTTAAAAATTTAAAATATTTTCTTGAGCGATAATCAATATATTTCCTGAGAGGCATATCTTAAGAACTATCAAAAAATAAATCTGACAAGTAAGATAAGAATGACTTTGACTAGTGAGATCCTTTAATTAAATGTCATTATTTCAAAGTTCTCATTTTCAAGAGCCAGTAAAATATGTCGATATTTTAATTTCTTCTTGTTTAGATCATGTCGTAAATCAGTCAGTAAAGCATGAATCAATAGTTTTTATATCCAAAAGTTTGAATTAATATCAATTTTATTTTAAAGAATTCTTTGATTAGATAAACCTATATCGAAAATTGTATATTGCTAAATTATATTTATTCTATACTTTAATTTTACATTAACGAAGTTTTTACTACACCAAGAGTTTTTGAAAACGTTATTAGAACATACCGATTAAAATTATTTAAGTTTCATTCAGAGTAAGAATTTACCGTGTTATTTCTACATATAATAAATAAAGATATGTGTGCGCGTGTGTGTGTATGTCCGTAGCTTTGTAGGAAAAAAGCTAATCGCAGAGTTACGGAATTCTACATGGAGGTCCGTTTTGACCTCTTTTCATGAATCTTGAAACCGATTTTCGAATTTTTTAATATTTTTTTTATTTCATTTTCTTTCACTTTTTTCTTTTTTTTAATAATTTAAAATACATAAATTTCTAAAATGATTGATACTAGAGATAGAAACAAAAATGTAAAAAGTCTTCCTGGCTCATTAGCTAAGTTTTTTAGAGTGTAATGCTAATAACGCAGAGGTCATGGCTTCGATCCTTCCTAAGACAAATGTGTTACTTTTTGCAAATAATTAACAGAAATGGTGTTAGTTGATAAAAGAGAAACTTTCTGTGTCTTTACAGTATCCTAAACTGTATGGATGACGAGAAATTGGCAAGAAAATGTTAAACTTACAGAAGTTTTGGTCGCTCTGTAGACAAACGGCTAATCGCAGAGTTACAGAATTTTGCATTTTCACCTCTTTTGATGTACCTCGAAACTCAATTTTCAAATTTTCGATTATTTTTTTTTTTTAAGTTAAGCTTTCTGCAGATGGGGAGTCCTGTGCTGTCATCTGTTGGCATAGAGAGAAGGTGATAATCTAACCGAGAAATGTTTGAATAATAACAGCACAATTAGCACTTTAAATAAAAGTCCAGTTAGCACTTTAAATAAAATATTCAGTTAAGGTGCGAATATAAGCAGTGGAGGCCAAGAATTGATATAGTACAGGCGGTGAAGACGCAGCTGAAGGATACAGGGACTTGAAGCGAGGTTTTAAGCGATTTCAATGCTTTTTTTTTTTTTTTTTGGTTGTTGTTGTTATATTTATAATTTGATTTAAAATGTAGTGAAAGTGAACATTAGCATTATTATTTTGAAAATGTCTTTAAATATAGTGACTAGTGAAGTAGGTAAAGCCTGCAAATTCCTAATATCAAAAGATATTGAGAGGACATCCATGATATTTAAAATAGAAAAGTCGTAAAAATATCTGACGGATTTTTAGAGACCAAAATGTATAATTTGAAGTTTCGCGAGAAAAATTTATGAATAAGAATAACATATCAATTTTTATTACCGTAATTTTCGACGTATAATCCGCAGATAAGATATGTGATTCCTATACCAGAAATATTATTTAACAGAAAATTCAATATTTGTACGAATAAACAACTCATACAAATATAATTTTATTTATCAATTAAAATTTCTGATGTAAACCTGACTTATTTGACCTGCGGATTATACGCCAAAATTTACAGAGAAAGAAAAAATATTAACTTTCTATAAATAGAATATATTGAATTTTCTTTTAATTTTGATGATGATGTGAAGTCACATCAAATTTATTTTAATTTCAAAATTAGAATGTTGGAAAGAAACATGCGTTTCTGGTCTTTGACAAGTGGCAGTTTTATATGATATTAGAAATTTTGAAATGGGAGTTCTTGGTTCTGTCTAGACAACGGACAAATCATATGTATAAGGTAAAGCTAGGAGAGATTGCGCACATAGCGGATCAGAGGGAAAGAGCAGAGTAGGCGCGCTGAGACTCCAGGCAGTTGTACAACACCAATAATAGAGTGCCGACTTGAATGCGCATGCTGATTGCTTCAAGTGTCTAAGACAAAAATTGGTTATTTTGTCTCGTTTTCAAAAATAAATGCTTGAATTTATCCTAGAACTCTTCCTAGGAATTTATATAGAATAGTAGTAGCACAAAATATTTTTTAATTAAACGATTTCTCATTTATATGTGTTACTTGTGGCAGGTGTTTTTACGAAAGCTGCACCATTTATAGCAATAAATGCGGCGAATGTCGACAACGACAAATTAGGTTAGCAAACAAGAAAACGTTCAATATGAAAAGGAAATAATTTTATTTAAACTTGTTGTTTCGTAAGTTTCTCTCGTAAGTTTTTTTGTAAGTTTCTCTTACCTTACAATTAGCGAAAATGTTATTACCATTGGGCATCGACTGAATCAAAATAAAAATGTGAGTAAAACACCTTATTGTTTAGCTTTTATTTTGAGAGGAACAGAAATTTTGCTTTATGAATTCACATGATATTTGTTTGAGGCTATCATGTAAGTAGCTCAATACTTTTGGCCATTAAATTATAAAAATGAAACATTTTAAGAGCTTGCGCTGGCACAGTTAAAAATTATTAGTAAAAATGCTCAAATTTCGTAATATATTTACCCTTTTTCTATTCTGATTGCAGTATATACTCTGTCTAATGTTGTATGCCATGTTTCATAAAAAAAGACTTTGCGCTGGGTCTAATACCTTACGTGTTATAATTAAAAAATGTGGTAATTTAAAATTTTTTTTAAAGAAACAACTATATCTCCATGTATATATGTGGTAGGCGCATAAAAAGTTATACAGATAAATAATAATAATAATAATAATAATAAAAAATCATAATCACATGCTACAGTCAAAACGCATTTCCAGCATTACTCTTTACAGGATGATCCATTTTGATTTTTGTTTAAAGTTTTGCTGAAATATATCGGATACAACTCGTTCTTTATACTCCCAAAATTTCAAGAAAGTTCCTGCAGAACCTTTGACAAAACATTTTAATTCAAAAGTGTCCAACTACTTATTGGTAGGCAGTGTATATATATATATATGTGTGTGTGTGTGTATAAATATACTGAGAGTAAGAAAGAGAAAACATATAGGAACTAAAAGCCATTCGTAAAAAGAAAAAAAAAAAAAAAAAAAAAAGAAATATAAAACAGAAATAACATATTAAATGAAGATTAATCAAATGTAAATCAGAAAATAGGAGAAATATTTTGAAGTATTACCCCATCGTTATCAAGGTCACATTTTTGCAAGAGGAGAAAATATAAAAAGCTAATTTTAATAATAACAATGGATAACAGAATATACATAGGGCACTCTAATAAATATAGTAACGTAATATATCTAAGATAATAGAAAAGACAGGAGAATATTCTAATGATATTGAAAAAAAAATTCAATCAAACTTTAAAAGAAACGATCATGTTATTGAAGACGTACTATTAATGCTATTTTGCGTCTGTTCTAAATAATAATTATTTAATTTCAGGCTCAGGGTGGACGTTTTTAGAAGTTTGGAATCTACTTAAAGCAATAGTTTCGGTTTAATCATTCCCAGTATGTAAAAAATAACCGTATGATGTCATACCAAATTAAAACTAAATTGTAATTTATAATGATAATTATAACATTTATGTAAGTATATTATCATATATTTTTTTATTCATTAATCAAATTCCTCCTCTTGGTTCATTTTGATATCACGATGACTTATCACAGTTTAAATTTAAAAACAAGAACGAAAAATCATGTAGTGACACTTTTCATTTTTTCATATGTATTGCATCGTTGAACATTCAATGTACTTTGCGTACCTGATCACACCACAGATAAATACTATTTGTATTCATAATCACTTTCAAATATTATCGGATAATTTTAAAAACGCTTAACAAAAACGGAAATGCAGTTTCAGGAAATTTCAATTATAGCACTTAAAGTAACTGAATATTTTAGTGTAGTCCTGTAAATCTTAACGCTAATCATGCCATATTCTATATAAAGCAGTTTTGTTGGTGTGTAAATAATAAATGTCAATTTTATTATGATTTATCCTGTATAAAGTTATTTAAATAGGATTTATAAAAATGTTTCTCATAAAACGCAAAAAATGCTGCCATTCTCTTAGGTGTCCCTAAACACAAATCAGTCGTTCTCACCATTTTAAAAAGGAAACATTTCATAGTGAAATTAAATGAAATCCTAAAGAAATCCTAATTTTAAAGAAATCCTAAAATTATTTAAGCGGCAGACATATCGACAGATAGACAGGCGAACAGAAAAACAGACAAATAAATTAATTTAAATTATAATCACTCTTAAGCATTGTTATAAAGTGTTAAAAATGCAATTTCATCAATTTCCAACTACAGCCTTTAACGTATCTGAATATTTTTATGTGGTTGTGTAAATCATGATGCTTATCCTACTGTACTGTATAGAAAATATTTTATTGCGCATATGAATAGTAAATGTAAATTTTACTAAAATAAAGTTATTAAGTGTAATTAAAATAAAATGTTAAAGTTTAATATAAAAAATAAATAATAATAATGTTATTAAAATATTTTTTAAAGAAATATCTCTCATAGAACGCAGTGCTTTGAAATTCTTTCAGGTGTCCCTGTACATAAAATAGTGGTGGTACATATCCCCAATCTCAATACGGAACATTCTATAATAAACTTGAATAATATATATCGTTTTCATGGAATTCCATGAATATTTACGGGAGTTAAAGCGCGGACAAACAGACAAAGAAATCAAAGACATAAATATTTTTCAACTTTGTTAGAAAGGTACATGCAGTTATCAAATATATTATTTGCCAAAATTTTATGATTTATGTTTATGTAAAAATATTTTCTTTACAAAAATTTTATTGACAATGTCCTTATTATAGTTCTAACTACTATGTAAGTGCCTGTGCTCATTAAATTATAAAGTTGCAGTTTAATATTTTTTAGGGGTGGGAATCGATTAAGAGTTTTAACTGGGTTAATCGTAGTTCATTAATCGATTAATCGGATTTTTAATCGGTTTTCATTTTTCATTTTATAATTTTATTTCAACGATAAATAAAACTCTCATATTGTGTGTATATATATATTATTCATAAGTGTGACTGAAAAAAAATTTTTTCTTTTCAAAAATTTTTGTCTAATCAATTATATCTGTTTCATAACTGAAATTTAAATTAATTTTCAGAGTAATAACTGGTGACTTTAAGTGTTAATTTTATATAAATATTTTCACTTATTCAATTTTTTTAATAAATTAATTTTTCGATTCATTTTGAAAGAAACATTAAATGAATTTACACATATTTTAATTTTATATTTGCAGGCCTTGTCCCTCTCGCTTGTCACTATTTTTAAATGAATTCTCAAAATTCCATATCATTATCATAAAAATCTCAAACTCTTATATTTTAGTTCTTCTTTGTCACTTCGGAATAGAACACAGAATATTATTTTCTGTTTCTACTTCAATAGTTACTATCGGCAATTCTGAACAGACAATAAACACTTGAAGATACTGCGAAACTCTGTTGACATTTCCCCCATCAGAGGGATAGTGGAAATCTTCCTTTTTTTCCCCTTCGGAATCCCTTCTCTTTTTTTTTTCTTTTTAATCTTTAGCATTTCCATTTTTTGAAAGCTTCTTGTTTCTGAGAATTCTATTACCCTAGCCAACACTTTCTGTAGAAGGCTACAGACAGGTGGTGTTGCTCCAGCATGCACATGAAGTGGCATTTTGTTTAATAATTGTCCCCCCCCCCTTTTCTCTATCAACAAAAGTGCAACAACTTCTTTTGAGAGGTTTTATTTTTATTTAT
This sequence comes from Salticus scenicus, assembly GCA_963930645.1. Taxonomy (NCBI): domain Eukaryota; kingdom Metazoa; phylum Arthropoda; class Arachnida; order Araneae; family Salticidae; genus Salticus; species Salticus scenicus. The sequence continues at coordinate 128,851,629 of OZ005648.1, read as the reverse complement.
TTATTTATTTATTATTATTATTATTTTGCTTTTTCATTATTTGATGGATGTTTCTTAGAATCTTTGTTAGCAAAATATGTGAAAAAAATATTTTGTAGGCAGAACAACATTTTTACTTTAATTCGTAGTTTGAAAATTTTCAATTGAATTAATCGATCCGATTAACTCGATTAAAAAAATTGATCGAAACTAAACATTGATCGATAAACCGAACCGATTAATCGATTAATCGGCGCAGCCCTAATATTTTTCAATTGGTAGATGATTGGGAAGTAGAATTATTTAACTTTTATGTATGCATGTGGAATTAAATTAAAAAAAGTTTTTTTTTTTTTTTATGGTAGATTTCAGGCATTTTTAAAAATTAACTCATACTTCTGACAAAGTTATGATTAAGTGTTGCCGTTTAAATTCAAAATTGTAAGTAAAATGAATTCGGGTTTCTAAAAATAATAATAATAAATAAATAAACGACATCTTCTTGAAAAACGATATTTTAATACTTATATATATATATATATGCATTAAGTAAAGTTTTAAGAAGAATAAAAGAAAACATTTTGCCTCAAAAATATTATTCTAATTTATTTTTTTATAGAAATGTAAATTTTCTGAAAATAATTTCGCAAAAAATTTTTCCTCGTCAAATTGCTAAACATTTTACAACGTGGCATTTCCACTCTAAAATTTACATATTATGAAAAATTGCTAACTCTGAGTTTATGTCAGAGGAAAAAGTTGAAAAATGAAAATTTATCCAAAATGGAATGTATAAAAATAAATGGAAATGCACAAATGCAGAAAGCTTAAGTTGAAAAATTCTAGATATCGTTGAATTTTACTTAATTTTGTCATATATATATTCAAATATCTGGATCTAAATTTGATTTTATTTGAAAGAGTACAGGGCTATTTTTTCTCGAGTATAACGTTATCTGAATAAAATTCTGACTTTGTGCTAGCTTTCTCAAAGCTATAATTTTGTTTCTCGAGGCAAAAGTACTTCATATTAAAATCTGATGTTTTTTCTTTCTTTATAAACCTTTTAGTTTTATCATTCAGAAATAATAGAAATAAATATAAGAGATAATGCTCCAATTTAACAAAGAACCTTTTTTTTTTTTAAATCGTTTTAGTACTCATGAAACAAACAAACGAACAGTTACTTTTAAAACGCACACTGTCAAAGCTGTCTGTAGCTGGATTTATCTGCCGGAATGTAAGCAAGATTGATAGGAGGACTAAAAATCACAGGGAAACAAATATATAATAATGATTTCGATAGTCGCCGCTAGAGAAAAATATGCAGCTTTATTAGTTCACGAAGCTTGAAACTCGAATAAAATTCAAGTAAAACTTAAAAATGCAAAGTCATGACTGTGCTATAAAGTTAAACTAAGCAGAGAAATTAATAACACAGACAAGTTTTAGTGGTCTGTTTACCAAATTTACTTCTTAGTGGGGGTTATAAAGAAAAAAAGAGATTCAAATTTGAAATTTCAGTAACATATAGAATTTTATTTATCTGTTTCATTTCTCCTGCAAAGATAATAATCTCTTTCGATATGACCAAAGTTTTTATACATAACACATATAAATAGTAAAATCTGTTTCGCTTGCTCCAAAATAGTTTTTTCCTGCAATGTTATTATTTATGCACGCCAAAACACAGAGATTTTTTTGGTGACGAAAGCATTTGATTGGCTAGAATTCTAAATTGTTACCGTAAAAATCGCTTCGTCTTTCTCTTTACCGAAATCAAATTTGTAGAAAGGGACGAGGTAAATATTTGAGGATAGTTGTTCTTTGGAAAAATTAGAATTTTGTATAACGAAGATTTAACATATTGATTAATTTCTTAACCCTTTGTGTACATTTGACGAGTGAGACTCGTCCTCTGCTTACTTGGACGAAGTTACGGTGGACGAGTCTGACTCGTCATCTGAATTTAAGAAGTAGGCGTTAATGTTTGCGCATCCCCGCTAGTGGGCGCTGATCGCAAACACTTTCCTGGCGTTTTTTATGATATCTTACAATCATACTTATATCATCAGTATAAGTATATTCCAAATAAAATGTATTACTTTTACATATTAACACTTTTGCGAGCGCTGACGTAGATTCACATCATTTGAAAATCTGTAACTCCACCAGTGGGCGTTTCTTTTGCAATTTGTATGCTATTTTTTTCTTAAATATATAATTAATATTCACAATTTTACAATGAAATATACTATGGATACAAATAGTTTGATTAGAAAGAATAAAATTATAATGTATATCCATTTGTAATATAAATGTGAATACAGAAAATTTTGTTCTGAAATATTGTAACATGGGAGAATAACGCCCACAGGCGGACCTTACTGTCAAAAATTCAAAATCGTTCCATATAGCGACAAATTAAATCCGTCCCATGGGCATAAAAATCTTCAAATAATTCAGTACTCAAAGGGTTAAAGAAAAAAAAAAAAAAAAGGGAAAGCTTATTAAAATTAGACTTGTCGCTAGATAGTTAAACACATGGAAAAACTCCAACGTCTTGAACTCGAAAGACAATAATAGTTTTCAGCTGTTTCGGTAGCATTTTGCTTACCCTAAAAATATGAAAGGTAATTAAGGCTCCTATTTGTAAAAAAGGAATCGGATTCTAATCAACTAATATAATTAGGTGGAATGTGGGGGATTAGCCAATAAGAAATTGAGAAACGGTAATTGTGAAAATAGGAAAAATTAAGAAAGTGTGGATTGAATACAATACAAAGGGTGTTGGGGTAAGCGCTACAGCCGAAAGGCTGGCATGACCTCAAATGATCCAAGAAGAGGGGAATAAGAAGCGAAGAATCCATGTAAGAAACCAGTCCCAAACCCTGAAATGTTGAGCCAAAACAAAACAAGACACTCATTACAGATTGGCCAAGAACATTAGTTAAAAAAAGAAAACAATATATATAAGAACACCATGACCGAAAAGAAGAGATAATGTATTAAAAGACAGCAATACAAGTCAACACACAGGATGACTACACCAAGAAGGATAGATAGACCATAAATGCTAAAAACGACCAGTGCCAAGAAAAAGTCGAATAAACAGACGAAATAAATGATCATTCTCCTCCAAGATGGTCCAGAAAGTACACCAAGAAATATTGGAAAGAGAGACATTCATCTTTTGAGAAAGTAGCAGCCTTTCTGCTGCGAATGCCCTACAGTCAAATACATAATGACGTTCAGTTCCAGTCCCAGCATGGCAGATGGAACAGATGGGAGAGTTGTTGAGATGGAAGCGAAGAAGTCGACATTCAGTAACGGCACTTAGAGTTCGCAAACGGGCAGTGACCACATCTTCTTTCCTGTTCCTAGTGAATTTATAAATTGTTGAGCCTAAGTGAGGAGATGATTGGGCGTACGGGCTTTCTTCCCACCAGCTATTAAACTGATCGTGCATGATGCGCTTAAAGAGCTGTTTGAGATCGCTTGGAGCGATACCACTATAGGTGCAAGTAGCAAACGGCCCAGTCCTAGCAAGCTGATCAGCCTGTTCATTAGGGGGGATGCCAACATGGATAGGCACCAAACAAGAACCAATTTATCCACGTAAGCCCTAACGGACTTAATAGTGTTATACAGCTGTAACACAGCCGCAGGAGACGTATGATTAACGTGTTTCAACGCAGTAAGGGCCGATTTACTGTCAGTCAGGATGAGGCAAAGACCACTCTTGAGAAAAGACTAGCACCAAGGTCAATTGCAAGGACTTCAGCAGTAAAGATGGAATTGAGATGGTGAATCAAATGAGCCCTGGAAGACTTGTTTGTGACGTCGCTTGCAGCGATGGAAGTTTTACACTGATCTTTAGAAGCGTCAGTGGCAATAACTTGATACCCAGAAAAGCTGCTAGTCATATAGTGATGAAAGGAGGCAAGAATTACTGGCGGGGGAAGAGCTTTCGACTGAAACGGAAATTCATCCAGAAAAATCTCAATGTAATCCGTGACTATCCCGGCTGGCCAGCAAGAACGAAGGAGCATACCAGAATTGAAGGTGCCATAGTCAGTATCCCACTCCAAACTTACGTCAACATAATCAAGTGAAGAGTCATGACCATAGGAAGTGGTGCAGCGAAAATAGAAAGTATTTGTCAAGTAGGATATAAGGGAACCTGAAATAAGGGAAGAAATAAGGGAACCTGACCCGACTCCCTGTAGAGTTTAAAAAGAGGGGTCCACCTAGGCAAACCAGTCGCAAACCTAATAGCCGCATTGTAAATTACATCAAGCTTTTTCAATGAAGATTTACAGGCACCACTATAGATAGGGGCAGCATACTCAATGAGACCACGGATAATGGCGTTAACAACTTTTAAGAGCTGAGGGGTCCGAATGCCCCACAGGGGGGAGGCGATGGCTTTTAACAAATTCAGACGCTTGACACATTTCTTTTGCAAGTAATCAAAATGGTCCTGGAACGTGAAATTGGAAGAGAAAATCACCCCAAGAATTTTCACCTGATTTAGCCACTCAATACTGCTACCATGGAGAAAGAGATTTCTTTCCGGAGCCTGAGCTTTACGTGAAAAGTTTATGACAGCACATTTGTCCGGGCGGATGTCCAGTAGCCAATAACTGCGCCAGGTTTGAACTCTGGCCAAAGCCTCCTGCAACTTAATCATAACTACGTCAAGACACGGGTCAGCACAATAAATGAGAATGTCATCCGCATAGACGTTAGCGTGTACACCAGAGTCAATTACTTCAAAGAAATCCCACATATATATCGTAAAAAGTATTGGCGAAAGCACGCTGCCCTGAGGGACACCACGATTAGAAGGGACAGAACGGGAAGTGACGCCTCTCCAAATGACCTTCAAAGACCGTTTATGTAGCCATTGAGCAATCCAATACGCTGTATCACCACCAATACCAATACTAGCCATTTTATAGATGAGGGCATCCCTCCACATTGAATCATAGGCAGAGTGGATATCTAACTTGACTGCAATGACGTACTTCTTTTGAATGCGGGCATCTAAAATTTCCTTGTAGAAGATACGAAGAGCTTTACTGCAATCTCTACCAGGGAGAAAACCAAAATGACGAGCATGGAATACCGAACAAATAGTCACGTGATCAAGGATCCGTTTCAGAATCATCCGCTCAAGAATTTTACATCCTACAGCAGTTAAGGCAATAGGTCTGTAAGCAGCTGGTTGAGTTTTAGGCTTCCCTTGCTGCCAGATGGGAAGAACGATAGCAGTCCTCCAAGTATCCGGAACGACGCCGTCATGCAACATCGTGTTAACCAATTTTTTGCCGGTTGGAGAAGTCAAGAGCTTTAAATATTTGAGCTGGGATTTTGTCCTCTCCCGGAGTGGTATTCTTCATTAGATGGATAGCTTGATTAAGCTCAACCAGGCTAAAACTTTTGTTCCAGAGAGAGTCATTACAGGAGAGATCATAAGGGATTCCAGGTAGGTCATCGGTATGACTGTAATGTGTAGCAAATATCTCAGCCTGCTCTCTACGATCAGCAATGCCGCGACCATTATGATGCAAAACGAGATGAGAATCAGTGGTGATCCACCTATTGTTAAGAGCCTTAATCATTGGGTAAACATTCCCGCCATTCATTCGATCGCAGACATTCTTCCAAAAGGCCGAGGCTTTTGACCTAACGCAGCGCTTTAACCGCGCAGCGAAACTTCTATACTTGATCCAGTGATCCCTAGAGAGTAAAGTCTTGGCCAACCGCAGAAATTTCCTTTTTTGCCCAAGCAACCAGGCGCACTGAGTGTCCCACCAAGGGGGGTTATCCCCACTCTTAAGAAAATACCTGACTGAGTTACCCCTTAGGGACCTACTAAAACTGCATGTTAAATTTTCAACACTAACACTAGCATTACCACTCAATGAGTTATTAAAGTCACATTTGACTGCATTCCAGTCAGTGTAGGTACGAGGAATAAGGTGAGGAGAAAATTTACCAGAAATTTGTAATATGATGGGATAATGGTCAGAATCAAAGAGATCATGGTGCACTGAGATGTGGCTTCTACGGAAAACATCTGGACTGGCAAAGGTGAGATCAATAAGAGAATGGTTCCCAGAGGGGGAAACATGGGTATAGCTGTTAGAGTTCAGGATACAGACGTTATTGTTAAGTAACCAGTCATAGATCTGATCAGCACCAGGCGTAGAAACAGCATTGCCCCATGCAGTATGTTTTTGATTGAAATCCCCAAGGATAATGAAAGGGGGATGGATTTTGTGAGGAAGACGGTTTAACCATAGAGAAGGGACATTCCCACCAGGGGCGTAAAGATTAACTACAAAAATCCACTGAGTGCCAGACCAAATTTTAACAACTAAGAACTCAACATCAGGGGAAACAAGTTCACTAAATGTAACTTGCACCGAGGGGAAGCTGATATTCACAGCCGTTAGTAAACCACCACCTCTACTCAACCTATCGTTACGATAAACAATTTTCTGAGAGCAGGAGAAAGAATCAGAAGGGTTTAAAAAGGATTCTTGAAAAACAAAAACATCAGCAGCGCAGAACGGCCAAAACTTTAACCAGTGACGCTTCTGGCGAACGCTCCTTGAGTTCCATTGAATAAAAGAAAGAGAAATATTATGACTCATAAAAGCGAGAAATAAAGTCCTAGAAAACGTTTGTACCCAGAACCAGCAAATGCAGTATAAGCCAGCCAGGAAGGGGATCACTAAGTAGCATCTGCCATTTCCACCTCAACATTTATCTTGGATTGGGGAACTCAACTAACCGGAATCTTGTTTTGGATCTCAGTCAGTCCAGACTCATTTACCTTCGATTTCTTTAATAGTCGTTCAGTTTGTTTTTTTAGGGTGGAGGTTTGGGGTTTATCATCAGTGCGAGCAGCAGACTTCGCAGTCAACCGACCGGTAGACTTGATTACTAATGTCGTCAAACGATCCAAGTTTTGTTTGATCTCTTTTGTTTGCTGCTGTACTAACTGTAGTATACTCTCATTATTTTGTTGAACCAGTTGCGTAACACTTTCAATACTCTTCTGAACAACCTGACTTAGAAGATCCTGAAGTTTCATAAACACCGAGTCTAGGCTACTCTGGAATTCATCTCTGGTAACTATGGTGTCCTTTTGTGTGTTCTGCGTAACAGAAGCCGCAGCGTAAGATTTTTTATCCAATGTACGGAATTGGCGACGAGCTTCAGTGATAGATACATGATTATCAGTTTTATATTTTAAAATTGCCATTTCATGGAGTCGTTTCGAACATTGGGAATCAGTCACCTCATGATTTTCGCTACAATTGCAACATCTCTTAACTTCACTTGTGCACATGTTTTCGGGATGATTCTCAGCGCATTTTTTGCATGTGACGTCACTTTTGCATTTGAGTGTCGAGTGGTCAAATTTCCAACATTTTGTACACTGACGCGGCCGATCAAAAAAAGGTTTTATTTTCTCAATCATGTAAAAGAATTTTATTTCTGGGGGGAGATTAGCGCCAAATATAGTAACTAGAACAGTCTCCGTAAGTTGGACACCTGATTGAGACTTTCTCGTAAATCGACGTAGTTCTTTAACCTTCAATTTGTTTCCGGTTTGAATTTCTGTCCCAAGATCAGCTATATACGTAGTAGGGTCAATGTCATGTAACACAAATCTGGTAGTGATATTTTCTTGTTGTACATAAGGGGTGACAGGAACCCTTAATAAACTCTCCAATTTAATAATTTGTTTTGCGCATTCTAGGTCTTCGATCTCAATAAGAAGCTTGTTAGTTCTGGTAAATTTTATGTATGTATTTTGTTATTCAGGCTAATTTTATTATCAATTTCCGCCTTCAATTGCTTGGGCTTATTGCGGGGGAATTTACCTTCACCGGGTTCCAAAAACAAACACACACGTGTAACTCCATTTGTAAAAGCATATTCTAGTTGCAACGGGAGGGGAATATCTTCCCTCAGAAATATATTTGACTCAAGAGCCGACTGCTCATGGAACGTAAACTGGGAATTCATTCTTCCCAAAGACAAACAATTGGTTACCCCACTGCCAGCTGGCAGGAGAACCGAAGTACAACAAATATATAAGTAAAGGAAAAAAGCAGAAGAAAACAAAAATAAACACTCACTTGTGTCCTTACAGAAACCAACAGAGGTGAAAAAGAGTGAGAAAACTTACACACTTCGTAGAAATAACTAAGAAAAAGCAACCAGGTCAAGCCAGCACAGCTTACCGCAACACCCCATCACTCGTGGATTGAATGTAAAATTCTTAACAGTCAGATAAATGGGGTACAGCGAAATCACAGTTAACAATATTTTTAAGATTATTATAGGTGTAAGAAGTTTTAAGAAAATCAAGTTTTAAAGTAGACTTGGGAATGCAAATTATTTTAGCTGCATCAAATTTAAATTTGTGTTTTTTCTCACGGCAGTTCTTAGAAATAGCCGATTTGTTATATTTTCTTGTTTATGGGTGTAGCTGATATTTTAGAGGAAATTTAAAACTGCGTTTAGTTAGACAAATAAGTCACATTGACAGGAAAAGAATATAAGAAATTAAGACCCATTAAAAGAAATAAATTCATGAGTTATGTACATCTATAGGATTTTTTAATTGAGAAAGTGTAAGTTTATTGGAAGGAGAAAAAAATATTTTAAAATCATGTTGTTTAAGAACTTTAGCTAAGGCATAACGATTTAGAAAAACAGGGTAAAAAAATACTGGTATTAGAAGAAACCAACTTAGTAGGTGAAGTATGAGGAACTTGTAATTTTTGAATAGTTTTGTCAATAATGGAAGGATTAGAACTTCTGTCAATTGCATCGGGTTTCAGATATTTCATTTCAGAACTGAGTAAAATAGAATCTGAACAAATATTAAAGGCATGGTTAGCAAAAGTATAGAAAGCTGACTTTTTTACAGTTTCTCAGAATTTATGAAGAGGTCAGTTAAAAAATTCTTAATAAAGCCCGAGAAAATGCGAAAAAATCCTAAATTTTAAAACTAAATATGGTACACAGAAGGGAAACTATTTGTGATATATTTGTTAGGATGAATATGAACTTTTACTAAACATAACTGTAAGAACTTTACGACTGTATAAAAGTTAGTTTTTCAATTAAAAAAATAATTTAACCATGCTATAATAAATTCTTACATTTTTTAAAAACATTTTGTGGTTATCAGTATCTATCTGCGACCAATGGTTGCGGAGATAAAAGCCTCCATGGAATACGGCTTGTCCCCATGTATACATACTTAGATTATTTTTTCACTTCAACTTGATTAATATAAAATATTTTTAAACTGAGAATTAATTTTTTTAAATTTAAAAAGATTAATCAATTTAACAGGAAAAAAAAAAAAAAAAAAGGTTTAAGGGGTCCGATACCTTTGAAAGGAGAAAATAACAGAAAATTGGCACTAACTTAATTTACAATAAATCAAAAAATAGTTACTTCTACAACTTGCAAAATTTAACAAATGTTATTTATTTATTTATTTATTTTGTATCGTATAAAGCAATTTAAATAACTCTACATTCTTTATTTAAATTGTTTTTAGTAATAATGTCAGAGCGAATTTTTTGTTGATTTATATATTCTTGCACGTACAGTATCCCCGGGAAAATTAACTAGAAATTAATGAACGTTTAGCAACTTTTATGTGGCATATAAATGTATATAATGACGAACAATTAGCTTTTTAACATTAAAAATTTTGCAATTATAAGCGTAATTACACTAACAATATTGACAATTTTTCAATAATACTTATAATATATATATATATATATTTATAATATATATATATATATATATATATATATATATATATTCAAAAAATTTATCTTTCCAGCAAAATTACTTTCTATCATTTTAACTATGGGGTATTTCCCCATGTGCACAACCTTTTTTAAGTTCATGTGATGTATCATTCTGCGAGCAAGACTTGTATCGACGTAAAATTAGCTCTGGCATTTTTAATAATAATAATAATAATAATAAATAAATTAAATTAAAAATGTACGATTATTCGAACAGCTGTAATATATATATATATATATATATATATATATATATATATATATATATATATATATATATATATATATAAAACCTGACTCCTTAATATATTTGTATAAGGAGTGGTGTAAAACCATTTGTCGATGTAAATAAACTCCGGATATTTGATACTTTATACGTGCATAGAATCTTGTTGATTAGATGTATACCACAAATTATAAAATAATATATCATATATAAATTTTGAACTAAAAAAGTGTTATATGTAGGAAATTTAAACTATGATATATTTATTTATTTATTTTTTATTTTTTTGGGGGGGATATACACAGCATAAATATCTCAATTTTAGAAAGTGAGATCGAAACATTAAAACATCACGATAAATTAAATTTTTTAACATAATTCTATTATCTAGAAATACGAAAAAGTTACGCAATAATATTTATTCACAAGTTTCACTATCATTTTGCTTTTTATATTTAACCGAACTTCTAAAAAAAAAAAAAAAGTTAGTAAGAGTTGCCCAGAGGAATAACAAACATCAAGTGGCTGTGTTAGAGGATAAGAAGATGATTACGTAAACGCTTTGAGTAAACTCGAGGCAATTTTCAAACAGCCGCATAAGAATGATTGTTACTATGTTACAAAATTTAGTTAGTAATTAGCTAGCATTTTATTTGATATTTCTGTTTAAGAGACCCAAAATAATTCTGATAATCATGCAAGACATATTAAAATATATTTAAAAATTTATTAAAATGTTTATTGAGAATTACATTACGCAATCTGAGATTTTTTGCAACTATGCAGAAATTAATTCCACATAAGCGTGAATATCCCTGTTTACCATAAAGAGAATAATATTTTACTAAGAAATTTCTAAGACCTTTTTTATATCCTTCGAGGAAATTGTTAAAAAGAAAAAAAAAGAAGAAAAAGAAAAAGTTTTTTATCATATATAGCACTTCTGAATAAAAAAGACGTAAATAAACGACAGAAACTGTTTATTTACTGTGATGCTTGTAAGAAAGTTGCTCGAAGGCCTTATTTTCTTACTGCGTATCTCTGCATTGCTACAATGTTTGCTAAAGTAAGAAAGGTAATTTATTTACGATTGCAATGAAAGTAATATAATTGAACCTTATTCGTCCTTATTTTTCTGGCGTACTTTTCTTAATATAAATTTTCCGGTTTCTTAATATAAATTTATAATTTAGTGTTTTCATTTTATAACAATTTAAACAGATAAATAAAAGAATTTAGAATATTGTCATAAAACTAAAGTTTACTGCCTCAAAATAAAAATTCCTATTTATGAATAAATAAATAAATAAACTGTTATATCTAATCTACATCCTTTTATTATTTTTAACCATGAAAGAGAAATTGTGATAAATATTTGTAATAGTCGAACTAAAGAAAGAATGCTATTTTCTCTTTGTGAATATAAAATTTGTTTCGAAAACTCTTGCAATAAAAAGAGCATATTAAAAAAAAAAAAAAAAAGGAAAGAAAGAAAGAAATTGAAATAAAGAGATGCGACATACAGAGTAGAACCCTGCATCGGGTTAGTTATATAATTATTTGTATACTTTAGGTTTGATGCAATTTACTCTAAAGTATTTTGTTTCAAGTCGGGGATACACGTAAACGCGATTTTTCAGAAAAAAATCCATACTAATATATTAAATAAATCTAATATGTTGTGGTCATCACAAAATTTTCTGCTATATTATCCTATACAAATTCACGCAATTGAAATTATTTATTAAAATAATTTTTTTTCCATAATGAATGCAGACGATTTTTATATTAGAGAAGTATTATAACATTAATTGACGGAAAAAAAAAAAAAAAAAAAAAAAAAACGATAAATTTATTTTTATTATAAGAGATCTACAATTTAACCGTCCAGTTTAATGTTATTGACAAGATCATTTTTAATATACCCATATTGAAAATTTACACCTCTGAGGTGCGAAAACGATGTTCTTACACATACACACATATATTATTTTTCCTGGTTAACTATTACAGTTATAAATGCATTTTTGTTAAATTTCATATTCAAGTGTTAAAATTAATTTTCATTATGTACGTATACGAAATTTTTTCTACACTGACACATTAGAAATTTTGGAAATGAAATGACAGCCTCACCTGTAGAGAGATTCGTCTCCATATGTAATTAACACCAGTTTATGTAAAGATCCAACTAAATAAATTTAGTTAAATTTCGTTCAGTTTTTTTCGTGAGTTACAGTGGCCTCAAAATTTATGATACACACACACACACACAACTTTTTTCTAAAAATGATCAAATAGTGTAATATCGTCGAAAACTGCGGGTCGAAAATTTTCACAAATACAATATTTTTTCCTTGTAATATACACACACACACACACACATACATATATACATATTTATGTGTGTGTGTGTGTGTGTATAAGTGTAAAAAGAATATATTTGTGCAAGAAAAAACATTTACACGTTCCTCTTTTTTTTTTTTTTTTTTTTTTTTTTTTTTTATGAATGAAATTTTTATATTAGAGACTTAAAATTGTACATTATTCATCTATAATTGGAGTGAAACTGAAAATTAATTTTCTGTTATCTCAGTCTACATTTGTTCAGTGTTAATTATTTCAAATTTAGTACAGCTTTGACGTTAATCAGGCCTTGATCAAATTTTGGATCTTCGAAAATTGTTTCTGCGAATGTGGACCGAGTTTCTGGACAGTAAAATTTAGATTGATTATGAAACGTTTGATTTGGGATTAAGCGGTCTTTCCAGTATTGTATTACTTTGTAAGAAAAACAATTATTATTATTATTATTATTGTGCGTGTATAAATTTTAAAACTTATTCTTATTATTTAATTAAAAATACAGAAAACATCATTTATAGACGAATCTGGATTTCGTATTAACTTTAATAATAATAAGGATATCATACGAATATTTCCCAAGGAAATGCTTTGTTTTGTACGAAGTGAAATATCATTAGGAGAAATTTCGGATGTTCAGAATATGTAGTTAATTACACTGAGTGTATTGTTAGATAATTTCTGAAATATAGATTTGAAAGCTCAGTATTGTTTGACTGAATATGATGGCTATTTTTAAAACTTCTTTCTTTCTGCATTAATCAAAATAATTAAAGTCTATTATATAATTTTGACTATTTAATTATATTCTACTTACCTGACTGAATAAATGGAACTTAACTTCTATAGATATATACATAAAATATTTTTATGTATACTATTAGAAATTCTCCTTGTCGTGAATCAGAGACGTCAGAGGCATTTATGTGAATGTTTAATATTAATTTATGTAGTTGTTTTAAAGACGCCGTATCTTTAAAAGTTGCCGAAAGTACAAAAATTATGAAGCCTTCAACTTTTCACTTTATTTATTTATTTTTTAATAATAATAATAATAATAGCTGCAGAAGAAATAAAATTTCATGGTAATTTTAATAGATAGTTATATTTGTTTTATAAAACTTAAATTTGTAAATAATGAGACGACAGAAAAAAAAAAAAAAAAAAAAAAAAAAAAACGAAGGAAAGGCTTTTGAACGACATGTAAAATATTTTGCATGGAATAACATTAAATTTCTACCAAGATATTTTATGTACATATTTGTTCATTTTAAACAGAAAAAAAATCAGATATCTGTACAAAAGGCACAAAATTTTCTTTCTTCGAACATTTAGCATTATGCTTCTCTGAGATGCAAATCATCTGCATTCATCATGGAAAATAATTTTAATAAATAATAATTCTGCAACAAAAATCTTCTGGTGGTCATGGCATACTAGTTTTTATTCATCAGTTGAATATACAATCACACAATTTTCATGAATTTTTTCTGGAAAAAACTAAATTTACAGACGCTTGTATGAAATTTTCGGAATCGAAAACAAATTCATATTAAACATCAGTGATCTTAAAATGGGCTTTTCACAAAAATCGACGATTTTTAAACAACTATTCGCAAAAATCAATAAACTTAAAAAGTTTCTTTAAAAAGTTGAACATTAAAAGTCGTTATTCATTTTCATGATTATGTGAAGCTTAAAACGAGTTAAAAACTTTCAAATATTATGCAGGGAAAAAAATCCTCACTTTAAAACTGGTATGTTTTGGCCATCACAAGTTTTTCTTCTATATTATTCTATTTATTAGCGCCACATATTAGCTAACATGAAAATAAAAAATTATAACGTCTCTCCATAAAGTTTTTATAAATGTTGCTGTTTGCTGCAATTTTAACCAAAAAGTTGCTGAGATTTGGCCATTTGGAAAATCACAGAAGGTGAATAATTGTAGCGTCTACTGCCAGGCAATAGGCACCAAAATTAAATCAGATTCGTTTTTTTATGGCCCTTTCACATATCAAGTTTTGTGAAATTATACACAACAGAAGCTGAAATATAGCCTTTTCATTCACAAAATGCAGCGTAGCAGTGCCAGCTGTTGGCCGATTAATACTCAAACTGAATCAGCATTGTATTTCCTAACGGATATGTCGTATACTTCGTTTTGTTCAATTATACAGCATAGAAGTTTAGACGTAACATTTCTTTAAATGGGAGAAATCGTACCATATTAGAGCCATCTGTTGAACGATTTTCACCAAAAGTTGGTAAGCACAAGTTTACGTTAGGGTGAAACTAAATATAAATTCTGTGTATTAGATCTTGAGTTGCAGTTGCCACAAAGTTTTTGTCTGACACACACATACACATAGACAGGCCTTTTCTAAAAATGTCCGAATCTTGTTTTGGACTTATAAAAACGTGTAAATCCATCAAAAGTCGAAGTCGAAAATTTTTAAGAATCCAATTCCTTTTATTGGAATAGACGAAAGTAAAAAATCTATTTAAAATAGGGACATTTAAATTAGAAATGAAATAGTGTAATGACATTTTCACTGATACCTCTAGATATACTTATCACGCAATTGAAAAATTGGTGTAAAATTATTTAAATAAATTATAAAATTGGTGTACAGTAAATATTTAAACTTTAAAATTTCTTCATACACACTTCTTCACGCCCGAGAATTCTTTCATTTATTTTTATGTTGTGAAGACGTTTTTAAGTTTAAATAAAGTTATTTAGATTAAAATAATTTTTTAAATATATCTACAATATATATATATGTATATATCAAATTCGACTTTATCATCATTCAAAGAAGTACTGTCGTTTTTAAAAGAAAATATCGCAAATAAAGCAGCGCATGTAGTCAGAAAGTTATTAAAGCATCGGATTTTTATGTTTTGTATCCAGTGATGGATAAAAAACTATAACTATCATCGCCCTGTTTTATAAAAGAACTAATGGGCATTGTCTGTTTCGCTGGTGATTATATTTAAATGAATTTCTTATACATATAAAATCTCATAACATGAAAGTTAAAAAAATATATACTCTAAAATGAAATCGACCAAAACCTCGGTGCGTGTATTCTGTTTAAAAATATCCCAATATTAGTGTAATCCTGAACATGCCATATTTTAACATTTTGTGCGTAATAAATAAAACAATGAAGAGCAATAAGACGCAAATCAAATCCTGTTCTCCTGCAAAAAACGCCAGTTTCTAAAATGAAATAAGCAAAAACAAATCGTATCAAAAGGTATTCAAAAGAAAAACGCGAAACCTGTTCGATAGGCACTATTTGATGATATACTCATATTCCGACACTTATTGCTGTGATTTTCATTTACAAAAATAAATAAATCTTTATTCTATATCTCGACGCTATATGTAATTAAAAGTAAATACGTAACCCAGTTTTTACGAAATTTAATATAACTGGTGATATATAAGCTCTTATTAAGTTAAACGTAGTGCTTATGGGTTTAATAAATAAATCTTTGTCTCATCTTCTAAAGTTATCTGCACGAATTAAATAATTTAGACATAATTTAAAAAATAAACAATATTAATTTGTGTTATTACATGCTTCGTAGATAATTATATAATTTATCATATAATTTTTCGAATAAATGTCGCAGTTAAAAGAAATGATATGAATTGTTTGATTGTAGTTCTACTAAAATACTATTTGTTGTCTTTATTTATCAAATATTCAATCTAATTTTGATTTTTTTTTCTTTGCAGGTAATTTTTCTCTTTTTTTTTACTTCTTTTCAAGTTGATATAAGTGTTCTAGTACCAATAAGTAAGTTAATAAAATTTAATCTTTTACAGCCATAGATAAAAAAAAAAAAATAATAATTTTTATGATTATTTAAAATACTCAATATATTTACAAACAGTTTATTCGTTTGACGGAAAACTGTAGTACAGTAGACTCCCGATTATCGGCGGTCGGATTATTCGCTTTGCGGATTATCCGCGGTCCTCAAGGGCCTGAATTTAAAAGGGAATTTAAAAATACAGAACAAATTTATTACAAAAAAGATCGAAGAGAGTAATGACCTACAAGGCTTTTGGAGATATTACACGATTATTGCCAGCATTTATGTCATACACACTGCTTGGGACGCAGTTAAGCAGTCTACATTGGTAAGGTCTTGAAGAAAAGTTCTACCAAATGTGGAAAATACTTTTGTAGAATTTATAGACGAGGAAGAAATTTTTGCTCATGATTTGGGAACTTTAGCTAAATCATGTTACTGGATGAAAAAAGTCAATGAAGGAAACATTGAAGAGTAGATTAATTGTGACGCCAATGATCCATGTATTGAACACCTTACAGATGAACAAATTGTGGGCCAAGCATTAGACCCAGTTTCAGAAGATAGTGAAAAGAAAGAAGGAGATAAAACTCAGCAGAGAATCAGCCACAACGCAGCCCTAGCACATGCAGATGGACTTATAAAATATCTCGAGGAACAGGACGATGTATCACTTTGTGACAAAATGCTGATAAAGAAACTGCAATCGCAAATTTAGAAAAAGTGTTTTAGTAAAAAAAAAAAAAAAACACATAAATGCTTCACTGATTTTTTTGTTAAAAAATAGAGCAAAATGTAAGTAGAATTTTTTATTAGTGTGTTAAATTGTATATGTAGGTCATGCTTAACTGTTAATTAAATAGTATTGCTTAAAAGGCTTTACGTGTTGATTTATATCCGCTTTTTGACCGTTTTGCGGATTATCCGCTGATTCGATTATCCGCGGATGTCTATTCCCCGTTCACCGCGGATAATCGGGAGTTTACTGTACTGTTCATAGCAAACAAATAAGTATGACTATTGTATTATTTTTTAAATCTTATTATTTTAAATTTCAATTAATTTTTTGATGTGGACACCGCAGATCACTCTTTATAACATTGTTAATTATAATTCCCGATGAAAATTAATGAACTAATTAATTTTAAAAAAGTGGGAAAAAAATAAGCGGAAGTTCTACTATTTTTTTATTGGAAATTATCATTTTTTCGTGTTTAAAAGGCATAACCCGTAATTTTAATTATATTCATTCTTTCCACGGGATTTCCCAATAAATTTACGAGAAACTTACTTTTTAGAAAGAATGAAAACAATATTATGGCATTTGCCTTATTTTTGATGCCAAAAAATCCAGTATTTTGAGCTTTTTATTTATTTATTTATATTTTTTAACAGCTTATAGAGGAATGGAAGCATTTCAGGTTAAACTGTACGTATAAATGATGCAAATTCAATAATTTTTAACCGAAATTTTTATTGACAATACATGAATGCATTATTTCTTTATATAAATGTTCTGTTGATTAATATATTATATTTACAAATTACTAACGTGTGGATCTATACATCAAGACCTTCCACATTCTATATAATTTTTAATTATAATATTAATTAATTAATATCAATTAATTATTATAATATTTAATCAAGAATATCTACTCTATGCTTTTCCAGATGTTGAAACTTGAAACCATATTTTGAATATTATTAATATCGGGAATCTTTTGCCCTGCAATAAATTCTCTCTTGATTTCTTAGAATTGGTCCATAAACCAGAATTATAGTTACTAAAATTCGCCTCTTTAGTTCGCATTTATTTGCAAAAATTTTAAATAAGTTTGACCATGATAATATTGGGAGGTTTGCGTTGACGCAGACCCCATCTTAACTTAGTTAACTTAAGTATTAGGTACAAGAAGCACAAAGACTCAGCTATATAAAATAAAACTAAGAGTTTATTCAACTACAATAATGGGAGGATTGGTCTGAATTATGTAGCTCAGTCAGCAGAATTAAATACTTTAGTAAATAAATATAATAACTAATTTAGGTAATTTGAAATATCTCACCCAGAAAATAGTAGACGTCGTAGAGACGGGTGCACAGTGCACACCTTTACTTAGATACCGTGACTTTCAAATAGATCAGCGGATTCCCGGCTGAATCAATTTTCCATTCACGAATACTCGCACTAAAACACAGCAAAACTCATTAAACTGCTTAACTTAAGTGCAATTCAATCTCCTCTATCGAAATGTAACTTTCTCCAGGCTCTAAGCCTTAAACTTTGTCGTAGACAGACGTCGAACAAGACTCCACTACACTACACATTTACGAAAATCATCTCTATATTATACCACTTTCCACCAACTTCCTTTCTCTTCATTTCAACCAAACTTTTAGAATCGCTTCCTATTCGTCTACATCTCGCAACTTAATTCCTTCGTTGCAGCACCATGTCGACACAAAACTAATCCGACCTAAAATTTCGTCGAGTCACTGGCACCGAAGCGATTTAACTATCCCAATTGAATACTTTGCTGGATCCAGCTTAATTTTAAACAAACTGTGGTGACTAACCGTCACAACCTCACAATATAGGAAAACGTTCTAGAATATTTATAGGGCTTTTTAGAACGCTAGCAAAGGGAACTAGAATTTTTAAGGTTGACATGAAACTATTTTTACTAAAGCCACATTTTATGTTCTACATGTCAGTCAAATAATTTTTTTTTTTCAGTGTATGTTTTTCGATATTATTTACTAGTAACAACGCTTCGATTTTAATATGAATATTTTCCTTTTCTATGCATTAAAAATCTTCAATAAATTCTGTTAAACAAAGTAAAACATGAGTAAACATGAGTAAACATGAGTAAGATCGCCCAAAGATCGTTTTTTTATATTTCATTCAAAATAAAAGAAATGATCGCGTCAGCCATTTCTTACTCTACAGAAGGTTAATCTTACAATTTAAATGTGATAGATGATAGTTAACTATTTGTATATATATATTTATACAGTAGGGTGTCCCTTAAATGAGGGGGAAATTTTGTTTTTCTTTAGGTTTTTCTTTTTTTCTTTTTTGAAATCCGATACGAATACCCTCTAATTGGGACATGGGTTCCAATACAATCTTGAGTCCTTATGATTTTCTCTTCCTCCGCTCCAAATTTGTTTCATGACCTCGGAATCACCCTGTATATATTAAATATGTATTAATATTTTCAATATCATATTAAAACAATATCTTTTACATTTATGTAGTGAAAATTCAATCTAATTTTGAATTATATTTAACACACATTTGAAGAATGAACATTCAAACATTTGATTAAATTTTCTTAAGAAAGGTTAAAGCTGCCTTAAAAACAGTGTTGTATATTTGCCTTTTTTTAAAACGAAAAATATGCTTAACATACCGAAAAATCACTTTTAGAAATCACACCCATAATACATAATTTTATTACAACTGTTTTATACACTATTACTTTGATTTCTCTACGAGCTAATAGTATCGTACATGCCAAATTAAATTCAATCAAAAATAAACACTAAAACACTATTATTTGTAATATTTTTACAAATAACAATACTTATTTATAAAAATTAATAAATTAAAAAATAAAATAAAATAAAATAAGTAAATAAAACGGGATCTTTTGTGAAAAGTTTATGATCAACATTTATCATCTCGGCACATAATGACAATACTTATGGATATTTCATATTATTCCCCAACAAATACGACAATTTTTTTTAAACAAATTGATATGATACATGAAATTATTTATGTTAAATTCTTTTTGAACAAGATGCAGTAAATTACATTATAGGACATCCGATGTCTGATTTTTAAGAATGAGATGCAATTGGAGAAAATAAAAGACCCTATAATTGGAAATGTATACGCTATTATTATTATTTCTTTTTTTAATGAAAACCTAAGCTTTCTTTTATAAATGATTTAAGGACAATGTCACAAAACCACAAATTAAGCAACTTTAATTATTTCTAATTAAACAAAATGCCTCATCTGGGAATAGTAAGGAGCCTTTTAATTAAGTTTGTGGAATGAATAAAGTTAGCGTAATACAAAATTTGATTATGGCCGTCCTATTTTCCTGTTCGTAAGATAGTTTCTCTTTCTATCTCTCTCTTTAATTGTTTTAGAAATTAATTGTATAGAATATATATTAAGTTTATTTATTTATTTATTTATTTTTTATGTAATATATTTTACCCTAATACGGTATATGACAACACTGAAATTGAATAATAAACATTTTTTGATATTTTTTAAAGGTGAAATTTTAAGTTTTTTTTATTTAGTTTTGGCGTTAATAAAATGGATGTAAATTCGGTAGCAAGATTATTCGAGCGCTAGCAAAAATTCCTATGTAAAAAAAGTACACTTAGTACAGTTTTGTAAAATATATCCTTGTCGAATCATGTTCTGAGTCAGTCTAAGAACATGATTCCTTAAGGATTCAAACAAAACAGTATTAAGAGTACTTTTTTATGTAGGAATTTTCGCTAGCGCTCGAATAATTTTGCTGCCTACTCTATACACTGGTTCTCATAATTATAAGGACACCCGTTTTTCTATATTAACTAAACACTGAACACTATGATTTAAACAAATATATTTTTTATTAATTTGAATTTCATTAATAGACTATATTTAAAAAGTTTTATCGTTTTTCTACCTTAAAAAACTTTAAATACGGTCAAAAAGGTGATTTTTCGGGTGTTCACAATTATAAGGACAGCTCGAATCTTTTCAGTTATTCTTTAAATTAATATTTTATGGGGGTCTCTTTTTAGGGTGAAACAGTCAGACGTTCTCTCTGGTATATATATATATATATATATATACATTTTTTTTTAAACATCCAGTTTCAATACCATTTCATACAGCATAGATGATATTCTGAATACATTTAAACTATTTAAAATTGCTTTCCACTTGCACGCACTTTTCTAATATGATAAGTTAAGGTTTTTTCAACTTTTAGGCCACGGGAAAGGCAATAATACAGAAGTTTCTTTCTTCAAACTATTTTCTATTGCTCTAGAAGTAGAGCAGAAATGTAAGTCTTGTTGCAAAAAATATTATTACCCCCAAAAATCTGAGAATTCCAAGTTTAAAATTTGCGGATATTCTCTTGATGTTCATAATAATAGGAAAAAAATACTAAATTCATTCTGCCTTCAATAGAAACAGCTCCCCAGAGCACCACAGATCCACTTTTTAAATGCCCGATTCATATCTCATTTAAAAAATCTGCTCTGTTTTTCGCTATCTTCAGATCGTGCCAGTAACTGTTAAAACCATTTGGTTAATCAAGAATAAAATGTTTTTCATCAGAAAACGCAACATTTTACCATTTAATATTGTCTTTATTCAACTTTAGCACAGACGTTTTTTCCTCCATTAAATGCTTTTTGATTACTACAGCTTTTTTATTCATTTTAACATATTATTAATTATTTTAAACATGCATAAATGTGGACCCCAACCTTTCGTTAAAAATTACGAGCAAATTCAGCAGCAGTCATTATGAGTAGAACCGTAAAAGAAATTATGAGTCTTCGATCTCTGTAAAACAACTCTAATTTTGCATCAGATCTCTCTCCTATCGAACCAGCAGTTCAACGTTTGATCAGATTTCCTTCAGCAATTTTAGATCTTCGAATTTCATTAGAAATTCGGCGGATTGAAATTATCCTTCCACTTAAAAAACATATTTATCATACTTCACTACATGAACGTTCTTTTTTTAGAGGAATTATCAATAATGTCCATCCAAGAAAAATTGAAAGCTTATACATGAGTTAATCTAGCTCAGTAGTTAACAAATTCGCCTGTCAACTGTAATTTATTAGTAAGTTAAATAAAACGAAAAAAATCTTGATTGTCCCTATAATTATGAACATCTAAAAACGTGGAGAAAAAAATATTTTGCATTATTTTTTATTAATTTTGTTCCATATTAAAAAAAATTATAGCAGTTTTGGTTTTCAGAATACTAGATATATTAAGTGCACTTAGTATATTAGTTCGCGATTATTTTTACATTAGTTATTTCAAAATATAAAGTGTCCTTATAAATATGAGAAGGAGTGTATGTAAAAATTTGTAAAGTTTTTGGTTTTATTTCCTATTAAGTGAATTTAGTTTTTTTTTTTTTTTTTTTTCTTTAGTGTTTTAAAAGAGACATTTTTTTTTTATTTGAAAAAAAGAAAAATACTTCTGAAAAAATATTCATTAGCAAGAAAAGTCCTTTTATAAAAGTTATTATGTTTAATTATCATACATTTAAAGGTCAATTACTGAAGTTAAATTTTTGTAATAAAAAAACTAATGCGTTTCCTATTATAATTAAAAAAAACTCTTTTTATACATGACAGAATAAAAAAAAAAAAGAAAAAAATTATAATTTAAAATCATAAAAACTATATGATTCTTTCAATTATACTGTCTTCATTTTTACACGCACTTCTTTTGTAATCTGCCAATGAGGAAAAAAAAAAAATAAAGAAAGAATAAAAAATGATCTTCTGAAAATGCAGTTACAATTTTTTATTTTAATTCAATTACCTTTTGAATAAAGCAGCTTTGAAGTGTTCTTTTCCTTTTGATTTGCTTAGCTGAATAAGTTATTAAAAGATAATTTCAGAAAAGAGAAAATTAATAATGTCTTTTAATCACTTGAATAATTGCGAGAATGATAATAATGCAAATTGAAAACACTAAATAATGAATTAACGGATTTATTTTTAATAATTATTACAATGTTCGAAGTCATAACCTTTAACAAATGCTATATTTTTTAAATTTGAAAATCTATTCATGGTTTAATGCTAATTCATTATGTACTTACCAGTGCATAATAAGTAAGAATAACTGCTTTCTGCCGAGTTGTAATAGAACAAAGGTATGATGCATTCAAATGTAAAAATCAATATAAACCGATATAAATTAAAAGATTAAAAAAAAAAAAAAAAAAAAGAATATTTTACACATATATGTGTGTATATGTGAGTGCATGTATTATGTACATAATCACAACTTAATTTTTCTTAATTAATATTATATTCAAATATAACCACTAACTAATAAGTTCAAAACTTTGAATAAGCACCATAAAAGGCAATAAATTCGCAACAATTGTTTCGAGTAAAAAAAAAAAAAAAAAAAAAAAAAACTCAAAGCCGCTTTGATTACAGCACTCGTGCTTACCTTGTTCGCCTGATGAAAGGTCGTGTGTTTTTTCGACTCGAAACAATTTTGCGAGTTTATTGCATTTTATGGTGTTTATTCAAAGTTTTGTATTTATTACTTTAAAACTCCAGTTCTGTGGTGCTAGCTTATTATAACCATTAACTAATCGTTTACTTTTTAGAATCTTTAAACATATTCACAACCACAATTATACTTATAATTTGTATAGAAAAATAGATAACAATATTGTTTCTACAAAAATAAAATAAAATAAATAAATAAATAAATAAATGAAATTATAGATATTTTCAATAGGTGTGAGTGGTTTGAGTTGCCGATCTCTTTTGATAATCTAAGAGTGATGTTTGCGTGATTCTAGCTCCTTTTAGGTGCATAGGGTAACTCTAGGACAGATGGCCATAGGTTTTAAAGATTGAAATAAAAATTCTTAGGATGTATATATAAGAAATATTTATGCATATTTAAAATTCTTATAAATATACCATCATAGTTTGGGCAGAAAATAATTAAATATTGAGCACAAAAATGAAAAACATAGTCTGAAATTGAAACAGCAGATGGCCATTTTTCCTTCAGGCCGAGGAGAGATGGCCATTCAATACAAGAAAGAAAATATGAAGTTAAAATAGCAAAAATTGACACATTTCACACAGTTAATCATGTAAAACATATAAAAATTTGTAAAGATACAATAATATAACGGAAAATGAATAAGTAAAATTTAAAGTATAATTTAAATCCTTCACTTTTCGTAAAATTCTACTATATTTTTGGCAAAAGTCTTGAGTTTGTACACGTTTCATAGAACCACTTCAGACACCTTATGCATTTTATCCAGTCGTTCGGTTTCGTTTCGGTATTTTATTCTTCTTCTCAACCAACATATTCATTCTCATAAATTCTATTCATTCGGAATCTGAGAATATGATAGTTTCAAAGGTATTTTATCTTCTTCGCAACTCAAAGTGTCGTGCTTCTGCTTACTTTAGGCCTTTTTCTCGGTTTTAACCCTACATCTTTTTTTTTTAATCAACTTTATCTATTTCTGGTATGAAAGTTAATGACGTTTTTCAATATTTACTAGTGATGTTACAGCGTCTAGAATAAACAGTATGGCAATCGCCTATAACCGTGATGTTAAAATGATGCTACAAAAATTAAGCTTACCCAGATGTCGCTGTGATCGAAGCTATTGCTCAAGTCGAAGACCTCATTGGCTTTTCCCAGTTTCGTCAGTTTAATCACGTGATCTAAGCATATAATTAAGCAATAGGGAGTCTCGGTTTTGTTGTCGTGACACTAGCTTCGATTACAATGACATCTGGTGACAGGCTTAATTTTTTCAGTACAATTTTATTCGCCGCTTTCCACACTGTTTATTCTAGACGCTGTAGTGATGTCAAAACCACAACTTGCCGTTGAACGTGCTATAAATAACATTAACACGTTTTTTAATTATTTTTGTCATGTTTATATCAGGAACTAGTACAATATCATAAAGCACTATTGTTGGGGTGGTAAACCATGAGTTTTGATGTTTTAAAGGTGGTCATCACTCCTCGGTTTGGTGTGGCCATCTCTTCTGGAATTGAAGGACAGGTGCCACTCGGCTATTGTACGTCTTTGTTTTAGGGTAGGAAGCAAAGATTGGATTATATACGTGCCTTAAGAGTCCGTATAGTAAAAACATGTAACATACATATTGCAAAACATTAAGATACTTAACGCAACAAAAATATTCAATCACGAAAATAAAAATATAAATTTTACTTACATTTTATAATCGAAAAGCACAACTACCCGTCGCAATGAATGAAATCATTGAACTGTTTCTTACGAACAAAGTTTATGTTGCCCTCTATGATCAATTTTAGTAAATATTTAGACTGGTCATCTCCCCTATATGGTTATCTATCCTGTTACCCTATACATATTAAAAAATAACTTGGAAATAAACTAACCATAATAATTTTATATAATTTATTGTACAAAAATTGTCGACCATCAAGTTTCTTTTTCTTTAATGATTTATTATTAACTTCAATTTTAACCTTCCAACGGGCGCGCGTATCTGAGAGATACACTTGTGGTAAATCTCGTTGTATATCTTAAAGTCAGAGAGCATTTGGAACACTTATCTTTGGCTATTCACTCAGTATATATTGATCTATTTTTAGTTATCTTTTGAACCTCGAGACAATGATATGAAGCTGAATATTTGCTATTTGTATTTGAAAAATACGCGCGACCTTTCATGTAACGTTTTGTTATATTTGATTTTTTTTTCACTGCTAAAAACGATTGTTTGTTGTTTTTGTTTTAAACATTATTATTTTAAATATTTTTAAAATTAATTAACTTATAATTCCGATGTTTCTTTGATTTTTTTTATATTGATTTTGCGCATTCAGTTTCATTCTTTCAGTTTTGTTTTAATGAATAAAAGTTCCAACTGAATGTTCTTATTAATCTTCAAATGGTTATAGCATAATTAAAATAGTATTCAGATACTTTAAAATACATATTTTACAGTAGTGTATGTGAAAACCTTTCATGTTCGTATAAGCAGCGCGCCCGCTAGAAGGTTAATAATGTTCTCTGCAAAACGACGGATATTGCTGAAATCGCTTTTCTTAATGTACGACATTCCTCTGGGGATTATTAAAATGTACTCAAAAACAATCTTCTTCTTATTGGAAATATCTTAGGGGGTTAAAAGGGAAATTCCAACAAGACGATAGGTTGATTCAGACCTCCTACTCAACAAAAGTTTGGTTATACAGAATCAAGTTACTGTTATAGAGTGATCAGTCATCATTCAAGACCTAAATTCAATTGAAAAACTTTGGGGGGTATTTGCAAGAGAGAGTTTTCGACTATCCAGAAATTAAAGCAAGAAGCAGAGCAAAATTGGTACTCATTACGCCCACACTTTCTCCAAACTCTAAATCTAAGCATTCCTGATAGGATTTTCAAGATAATTCAAAGGAATGAATTCAAAATTTGAATTTAAATACAAATTACTTGGACATTATTTATAATTCTGAGACAGATTTTTTTTTCTTTTTAAACAAAAATTCTACAAAATCTGTACTATATTTCTTTGTTGTAATGCACTTATATTCTGATTCCATATGCTTATATATATATATATATTTTTTTTTTTTTCGTGATTACTGCTTCATATTTTAAACTGCTATTTCGAAAAATCACCTGTCTCTATATTTTGAGACGCACTGTACCATCTGTATTTTTCAAATGAAAAAAACAAATAATAAACCTACAAAATTTACTGTTCAACTCAAATGTCGTATGTGAAGATACACTAAATGTATTCAAAAATGCTTTGTATATAACCCAGAGTTGCCAACATTTCTTATTTATCGAAAAGCATTGTCAGTAACCACATTTCTTTTTATACCAAACTTTTTGAAGAGCAATTTTTTTCTTTTGAAATCGTAGTTGAATATTGGAGAAAATAACTCAACAAAAAACGTGGTGTGATAAAAAAAAAAAAAAAAAAAAAAAAAAAACAGGTGCTAACTCTTTTTAAAACGTGGAATTTCTTTTTATGTAATCTAGAAATTATTTTTTAAACTAAAACAGAGAAAACAAATTTAATTTTAGCATATGTCAAATATTGCATACTATTTATAAGACTTAAGGCCACTAAAGATATTCGAAGAAACAAAGGAATTTACTTATTTAGTTATCTTTTGAAATTTTGCTCCCAAATGTTCATTACATCATGATTTTAAAATAAGAATGATTTCTTTCCTTGTTAGCGTTAGGTTTGTTAAATCATATTTTACTACAACTCTTCTCTAATGATATCCCGTTGAAACTTTCTAACTATACATAAAAATTGCACAATCATGACATAACTTTTTTTCCTTTTGAAGGGCAGAATGCATCATTATTGTACTGTTCTCTCACATAATAAGATAAAATAAAGGACATTAGAATTTACAATTCGGAAGAATTTTTGATGTTGCATTAAAAAGCATGTTGCCATTAATATACTTTTGAAGGCTATATGTATGGCTGAATAACAACCTTTAAGTTAATTAAAAATAGATTGAATTGGATTTAAGGAATATCGTTTTTTGCATATTATACTATTTTTGTTTTCGTTTGTTAATAGCAATTTCATGTTAAATATTTCTAAAATAAGCTAATTTTTATGAAATTTATAGTTAGCGGGAAATTATACTATAAAAAAATCAGGTGTGAAGCAACCACACAAATTCCATTACCCACTATTTCACGTATTATATGCAATTTTTAAAAATGTGATCAGAAGACATAAAATTGACCTAAAGAAGTAGACACCTAACAAATTTCCTATAAGAGAAAGCTGATATATTAACATGTAAAACAGAGTTTACATAACGAGTTTAAAAAAAATGAAAAAAAAAAAAATGGTAGAGTTATATTTGAAACACCGATTTCCGAGATCTAAAAGTGACCTACCTAAGCAGGATGACTGTTAATTTTTCTGTAATAACCACGTAATATATGAGAAAGGATATCTAAAGTGGATTTATGTAACAATTTTCAAGAAAATCGTTAGATCCGTTTCTGAGATACCAACTTTTACTAAAACTTGGCATACTCAATTATAGACCGGAAAACAAGGATCTCATACAAAAAGATATTTAAAAGAAAGTTAATATGGCGAGTTTGGAAAAAATCAGTACAGCCGTTTAAAAAAAAAAAAAAAAAAAAAAACGCACTTGCGAGACCTTAAATTGGGCTATTTAGACAGGGCGCCTATCAATTTTCCTGAACTAGCCAATTATATCATTTGAAAGGACATCTAATAGAGTGTTTATGTAGGAAGTATAAAGAAAATCGTTAGAGCCGTTTTTGAGATACGGACTTACGATCCCACTTCCAATTTTCACCAAAATTTGAAAAATTCATTTGTATACTAGTTTTAACTTAATTCTGAAGTTTCGTAGCTATATCTTTATTAGTTTCGGAGATATGATAGTCAGAAGATTCCCTACACTCATATAAACAAACACACATACTGACCAATTGCCAAAAACTACTTTTTCGAACTCAAATACCTTAAAAAGGGGAAAACTTGACATATAATTTTTGGACCGAATACAATACTTCTATTACCTACGGTAGTCGGGTAATGGAAGTAAAAAGAAAATAGCGGTATAATGCATTTTAGAAAGTTTACAAAACTTCAGTAATAGGATCATGTTAACTTTAAAAGTTTTTGAAATATTTAAAAAGTTTATATAATTAAGCAAATCATGTTCAGAAAGAAACAAAAGAGAAAAAATATGTGATTCACATAGATTATAAAGCACTTTCCAACAGTTTTTACTCGTTTCATTGCTTTACTTTTTAAACTTTGTTTTAATTATAAAAATCAAAAAGAAAAACACAACTGAAAGTGCGTCTTGAGCAATTTCCACTTATGTACTAATTTATTTACTATTTATTTTCTAATTAATTAATTAATTAATTAATTAATTAATTATTATTTATTTATTTATTTGTGGAATCATAAAGCGATTATCAATGCTAATTATACATTATTCCGTAGAAAATATGCTTTTATGCATCAAGCTAAAATATGTTAATTTCTTTAATGTTTTATGCAATATAAAGCTATCAAAATTGCTTTAAGAAAATAACTTTTATAGGTCGCATTTGTATTCGAATATCCGAATTTTTTCGTAAGTCCCTGCACACAAATTAGTTTAGAAATTTTATTCATCAACCTTGAAAATTTATTTCTGATAGATTGGAGTGGAAGGCTGATTTTTTATACCAACTATGTGAAAAATACCAGAGCCGGGAATCGAACCCGGACCTTCCGCTTTACGCGCGGATGCTCAAACCATCGAGCTACCCTGGCTGATAACCGACTCGGCCTTTCTCACATAATATACGTTGGCAAGGTCGGCGCGCAGACTCGGTGATATAAAAATCGCTATAAAAATCAGACTTCCACTCCAATCTATCAGAAAAAAAAAAAAAAAAGAAAAAACACAAATAGTTGTGGTATTTATACCATTTTTTAAAATTATCGAGGATTCAATATTAAAAAAAAAAATCATGTTTACAGTTCCCATGGTTTTATTTTAAAAACGAAATCATAAAAGAGATTGAATTGGTGTAGCTTTAGATTTTGTGTAGCTTTTGTGTAGCTTTGTAGTTTTTGTGTAGTGTAAAATAGACTACGGCCAATATGGTGTATTAAATTTTAGAATAGTTAAAAAAATAAACCATCCCCAGTAGCACATAACGTTGTTTTAACGTTGTTGCAACTAATATTTCACTGTTCAGACTTATTTGCAAATCTATAACAACATTATGTGCTACCTGAGATTATAATATATTTAAAAGTTCCTTTCGAGCTATTTCTTTATATATCATAACGCATATGAAAATTTCGTATGGCCATCTAAAACAGTCATTAATTTTGTAAATAATATACATTATTTAATAAATTTTTGATATCCATTCTAATTATTCAAGAGTTTTTACACTCAATACTATAGAAAATTTGCTTGTGTAAATGTATGAAATGCATAATTAATTTCATTATGCTTTATGTGTTATAAAGGTATTAAAACAGGCCTTTAAAACTATCTGTCATAAACTGAAACGTATTGAAACACATCTGTGAGCCCCTGTACACAAACCATTTGGACTATTTATATCATTTTCAATAGAGAATATGCTATAATAAACTTGAAAAACAGTTAGTTATCCGTTTCAAGGCGTTCCAGAAACATTTAAGGAAATTAGAGCGCAAAAAGACACACAGACAGACAAACTAATGTCATAAATAAGTTTGAAAGTTTTCTGTAAATTGTTAAAAAGGGTAGAACTCGAAAATACTAGAAAGAAAAAAATATATCGTGGGTGTTAATTTTTCAGAGCATGATTTAGTAGAGCATTATTCACTATTTCCCAAATATCTTATGTAACTCCTTTTTTCAGTATCCATTATATGTACTCTTATTTCATCTTTTCAAAGAATGATCGCAGAATAGTCCCAGACATGAATGATCACAGAATAGTCCCAGATTGGTAGGATCGATTTCGAAAATGATTACCTCAATGATTTGTTGCATACGTTTATACAAAAAACTCATATATAGAAAATGTATGTCTACGCACAATGTTTTAATGAAATAATGAAATAAATGTTTTATATACTGTACATGTATACGTTATATAAGTAAATTAAAAATATGTATAAATAATAAAAAAAAATTCTGAATTTCCTTTTTTTTTTTTTTTTTTTTTTTTTTTTAAGAATGTATTGTAATTTATCATTACTATTTAAAAGTGTTACAGAAAATCAATTAAAACTTTTTTTGACTTAATTTTGTCTGTCTTGGGTAATACAGTATGATAATATTTAACAAAACTGTTATATAACCGTTTTGATAGTTTATTCTTTGAAATGAAGTATATAAAATTCGATATACATCGTACAATTATGTATAACATTATTTAAAAAATATAAAGGACGTACTTTTTACAACACTTTAATTTTTTTCTAATTCTTTAATGAAAATCAATTTTTTGAAGGGTTTTTTCCCTCATCTAAATTGGCACATTTATTTATCGGTTTTTATTGTGATATAAAATATCATATATTATAATAATATGTTTATTCATTAAAAATTAGGTAATTATTCTAAATAAATAAATTTACAAATAAAATTATGCAATCTTAAAAATCGTTTGTATTGTAACGAATGTAATATGTTTTCTCTAAATTTTTATATCTCTTCTTTCATTACACATTTATCTATTTTCCAGTGCAAGCTATTCGTTCTTTCACTAATGTAATGTAAAATAACTGTTTTGCGATAGGAGGTTATGGTTTTTTACTTTCCTTTAATTTTGAAAATACAGATAGTCTTAAGTCAGTTTTCTTTTAGCTTGAATATAAATGTAAATTTTATTTCCATTTCAGCGCGTGCAAATCGCATACTTTATTTCAAAGAATTGGGCAAAAATCTGCTTGTCTTGCTAATTCACATAAACTGAATTGGCGACAGTTTGCCATTTATTACTAATCGTTTGAAGGGAATTTTTCTAGAAACCCATAAAAAAAAAAAAAAAAAAAAAAAAAAAAAAATGTGTATATACATAACAGAACAGCAACCATATTGTCTTTAAAGTTTCCATTTTGTGGAGTATGAAGCATGTAACGCTAACAAGATTTATGATACCAGACACTGTTCATACAGCCCAATATCATGACCAAAGTGTAACCTGTTAAGGCCCTCTTCACTTACGGTCGCCGGAAGCCCGAGCCAATGTTATTCTATGGGGAAATTTTCTTTACAAATAACTCATTAACTAATACATATTTTTAAATTCTGTTTTCACATTCAGGAAATTCCCAACTGGTAAATTGACGGACCTTTTTTTAAAAATGTATTTTTTTTAATTTTTAATATTTTATTTTGAACTTGCAAAATGAGAAAATTTCACATATTAAAAATTCGTATTTTGCAGCTTCAAAATAAAATAGTAAAAATTAAAAAAATAATTTTTTAAAAAAGGTCCGTCAATTTAACAGCTGGGAATTTTCCGAATGTGAAAACAGAATTTAAAAATATTTATTAGTTAATAAGTTATTTGTAAAGAAACAATTCCCATAGAATAACATTAGCTTCGGCTTCCAGCGGCGGTGAGTGAAGAGGGCCCTTAATACGTTCGTTATCCTGACCTACACTCTATTCCACGCAAAATATTTGATATTTAATATTAATAATTTTCAATATGGTCACCTTAATAATTCATGTATGTTTAAAGCATTTAATAAATTGAATTATACTTTCATTAGTTTTATTCTTTAAAAAAAAAATGCCTCCTTCTCTGGATTCGAATCTGATATATCCTGTTCTTTTTATTTAATTTTTAAATGTTACTAAATATCTAAGATTTTTCAAGTGGACACGAGACTTCGTGATAGTTATTATACAGATTTATAACTGAAAGATCATTTCCGGATATCTTGAGTTTTTATTCTTCAAAAAATCATGATATACAGTTCAAGCTGAACTTAAAAAAATAATAATAATAATAATAAAAATAAATAAATAAATAAATAAATAAAAATCGGTGGAATAACTTTTGCTTTATATTTATTCTTATCTCTTTTGGTTTTGCAGTACTTTTGTTTATCATGTAGTAAGCTTTTGACTTTAAATCGCCATTCAGACATACAGAAGAATTGTTTACTGATTCTCCAAAGAAATAAAATGGGAAAGGAATTTAAGAAGACGCGTTTTGAAGGTGTCTGAAGAATATTTAATATCAGGGCTTTCAGAAGAGAGCACTTTCTTCGCAGCTTGTATTCTTATAAATTTTATTTATTTATTTTTTCCTTTTAAAGTTCCATTTCTGCTTCCCGTCATATTTTTATTTATTTATTTATTTATTTATTTTTTCATTTGAAAATATTTATTTTCAATCGGTCTGATCTATGTTTTAGATTATTTAACGCTTTTAGTGTATATAAAAAAAAAAAAAAAAAAAAAAAAAAAATGCTACAAAGATATTTGTTTTTAAGCTAAAACTCTTTTAGTTAGAACACTTTTATTTAAATTTATCATATGCAAGTGGTAAAGGTATAGACATCGATTTAGAAAAAATATGTTTTAATTCTTGATCTGCAATATTAAAAATAAATTAAAGAAATAAAAATGTCAAGTTTAGATTGATAATTCTGCGTTTCAATATGCTTTGAAAAAGATGTTAAGTTTAATATATGTTTTACAAAAAGTAACATTATAGTTAGTGTGTTATTAATAATAGCGAGAAATTATTATTTCTTAATTACTTTTATGGCATTCAGTGATAAAAATTGGAAAGTACAGGTATATAATAAACAATAATTTGACAATAAACTGCATTAACTTTTTCTTTAAGAATAAGTTATAATTGTTAGATATATTCAATCAGAATAATTATGATACTAACTAGTTGATCTGCGCCAGTCTAGCCCTCGGTTTTTACACATGTATATGCAAATTCCGTTCTCCTTACCAGTTTAAATTACTAAACATTACCTACATGATATACATATATATATTTTTTAAATGAAAACTTTTGCATTATAATATTTATATTTTTTAAAGTCCAAGCTGTTTTAATAAATTAAAAATTACATCATAATCCTTTAGTTCAAATTTTATAACTACGTGTGTATTTATTTATTTACATTATTAATTTTCGTGAAATAGCTGAAATCTACATATTTAATTTATTATTCTTCTTCTTCTTGCGTTGCCCTCACATATAAAAATTCCACATAGCAACGAAAACTGCTTGTTATAAAAAAAGATTTCTTTTTTTTTAATGTTTTGATCAAGTTTTAGCTTTTTGGATGAATGATCCTAAAAAAATATCAGATTATCCAAACTGTGTTATAACTATATAGTGTAACAACTATATTTATACACTATACTGAAATAATTTTTAAAAATAACATATTTCTGTAAATGAACAAAAAATTTTGTATGTTTATTTATTATTTGAACCAATGAGCGAATTCTCCAAAATATGTAAAACATAGATAAAATATTATATATATATTTTTTCTCTCAATACATTATTACTACTAAGATGCATATCATTTACGTTATTTTATTCATTTGGAATGCTTTCATAGAAACATGGATAAAATTTTCTTTATTTTAATACATTGTTGTAGCTATGACATCAGTTTTTAGCACTATCCCCGGAAAATTCGTGCCTTCATTATTAAGAAAATATTTTCTTGTATCAAAACATTAATAAGTTCTAATTCAACAACTTTTAGTCCAATTTCGATGAAATTTAGAATTTATGCATAAATTCGACTATATGAATACTTCGTTTAAACTTGGTGCTAGTATTCAATATTTAATTGTTAGTTCAACTTTTATAAGTAAATATATCCCAGTGTCATGGACATTATCTCTTAATAGACGTTATTCTAAACCAATTGATATGGCATAATTCGTCATATGATATTGCAGAGTTTGACTTTGGGGTTTACTTTTCTTTTTATTTATTTTTAAAACTGTACATTATAAAATTAGTTTTGTTTCAATTAAGCAAAGATTAATCCTAAAGTAAGATGATTCTTGAATATGCAATAATAATTTGAAGCAATTTCATCGTCATATACTCAGGGGACAAGGTCACTGAGTCGGGAATTTTCTCTGATTCTCAAATATCTGTTTATGCTTTAATATTTTTTACTTTATTCCATATACATAAGAAGAATGCATTGGATTTGTGAAAATTTCGACCTCCGGGTTTCGATAACTTTACACGTTTTGAAATGTTTTGAACACAATTACACCATTTTTATAAAATGCCTGTCTGTATTTATCCCAAATTTTGTGGACGCTGTATCTCACGAACCAATGAACGAGATTTAGTCAAACTTGGTGTTTAGTTGGACTTTGATCTAAACTGGTGCTGAGAACATTTGAGGATAAATTGTTCAACAGGTGGTGCTGTCATCCAATTTTTTTTATGATTTTTAATATGATAGTATAGAACAGAACTTCGTATAAGTACACATAATCAAAATTATTTTTAACTTTTCAATGTGACATTAAAAATATATACATTTATTATAGTAATAATCAACCAGGAAAATTTGTTAGGCAGGGGCATCGCCTAACCTCCCACATACATTGTATAACCTCCCATAGACATTGACGTACCACTCCATTAGTACATCATTTTGTAAATTTAGTTTGTGAATTTTCAATGTGGGTATATTTCAAAAGAACTCGTGAATACTTTTAAAATGATTGGTTGAAACTCAGACCTGCAATAATTTAAAGCAAATTCATCGATAAGGGAAAAAAAAAGCACTTTTCAAAGATATTTTTTATGTAACATAAAATTTATTTTCTTTCGATATTTAGTGTTATATTTCTCTGCAATGAAAATAGTCTGCATTCATCATATAAAATAATTTTGATAAATAATATTTTTAATAAATAATATGCACTGCGTGAATTTGTAACGGAAAACATAGAAGAAAGCTTTGTAGTGGCCACAGCATACAATTTAATATAGTCTTGAAAAGGTGAGATAACTTGAAATCTAATGTAATTTGACAAAAGTGCATATTTTATTTTCAAATATACGCAGATAATTCATATAAACAGTATTGATCTATTGTGCCTCATCTTGTTCTTCTTCTTAGATAATTGTAGTACACTCATACATTCGTGGTAATTTTAAACGTTTTTAATTTATGATGTAGCTATAAGTTTCCACGGAGGTACGTATGCTCATGAAGTAAATGGAGAAAAAAGGCAAAGAAAAATAACTACAATGTTATAGTTTTTTTAATTTAAAGAAATAATCTGGTGTGTGACTCACACGACTTTCTCTTATCCAGTGTTTCAATACTATAAAGATAGATTGCAAGATTGTATATTTAGTCTTAAGATCAATAGCGTAAGATAACAAAATTCAATGTACTTTTAAAATAATCTAAAATAAGTTTAGGAACAGTTTCATTTGACATGTAATCTGTGTGAGAAGGCTCCCTGAACCCTCCGTTCAAATATAATCTATACAATTATATAAAAAAAAATAATAATAATAAATAAAAGCTGTTATTAATTTGCCTTCAAACTTGCTCATTTTGATAAATTTTTTAAGTGGCAACTTAATACGTACTTTAAAATACCAAAATTGAATTTTTTTAAGCTATTTGTTTTTAATATAAGCTGATAACATACATACAGATTGACCGCTAAAAATTTGATTTTCGTAATCAGGAGACCTCAAAACGTGATATTATACAAAAAACAAAGTTGAAAATTCAGAAAGCACTTTGCATTATGCTTATGAAAAAGCAATTTTGCTACCGGAGCAGTGTTCGTCGACTTAGTAAAATGTAGCAAAGCCCTTCCACCGATCACATTCAATAGAAGAGAATGTTTAGTTTAATTTTGGGCCAGACTTGTATATTGTCTATAATTAATATGTACTATAAACAATATCGTGTACTTAAATTTAGTTTTACTTGAAAAACATCTAACACAAAAGGAATTACAATACCAACAATTTCCAAATATAGCCGCAATATACCAAACTACTTTGGATAGCCATGTAAGCGAATGATGAATGATTTCCATAGAACAATCTGCACACAACATCCTTTTATGCATACAATAAATTTTGTTCATTCCTTTTTGTTTAAGTCATCCTATAGATGTTAAACTGTACTTACCAGAAATTTCTCCATAGACTTAATGTATTTGAATTCTCTTGGATGTCCCTGTACACGAACAATTTACTTGATCTCAACGAAAAGTTAAGTGTAGCATCCCTATATGATACACATTTCGAATAACAAGTTTAGACTTTCTGCTATTATTTTTTCTTGAGATATGCTGATAACAGGCAGACACACACACACAGAGAGAGAGAGACCAACCGCTAAAAATATGTTTTTCTGATTTTCAGGGGACCTCAGAACGTGTAAATATAACAAAAACTCATGTTCGAAAATTTTATACAAAAATAATGCTTTCTCTACCATATATATATGGGTAAGTGAAAGTAAAAAATCATTCATGATAAAAAATAAATGTTTGTTTGATGACAAATTATCTTGGTAAATGGATATATGTAAATTGTATACCAATATATCTCTATGACTTCAGGTTGGAGAAGAAACAAACCACTTCGGAAAACTTTCTATGGATTTTGCACAATAACACAATATCTATGTATAATATAGAAATATGTAAAAATAAAGTTAAATGATATAATTTTACAAATAAAATGCTTTTCATAGAAATACAATTTTCTCTTTTAGATCTTAACAATTACTTTTTGCCTGCCAAAGAACTTTTCTTAATCCTCACGTTTTATTTATCTATTAGTTATTTATCTATTTTCTGTTTAAGTCTTTCACCGTTTCTGAAAAGACTTTCGCCTATTACACACGAAGGGAAAGGTTTCTTTATTCAAAAGAAAAACCATTAGAAATGCATTAAAGAGGTTTTTCTTTTTCATTTACTGATTGAGGTTTCTTTCAAGAGCATTTATACCTGACCTTATAAAATAAAAGGGATTTCAACAAATGATTTCTCAGAAAATAATACTGGAAATAAATACATTACAATAATATTTTTATTTTACACCAAAAACCAAATAAATTCCGCCTATAAAACGAACTCGTTCGAAAGAATTAATAAAAAAAATAAACAAGTACAGTGTTGGCCAAATTATTAAGGCTTTTTATTATTATTATTATTATTATTATTTTATAATGAAATTTTTTTCTGTTAAAAAAATAAAAATAAATAATAAATAAATAAATAAATAAATATTTAAAGGAACGAAATAACTTTGAACTTTTGATATGCAAAAAGAATAATTACAAACTCATACTTTCCGTAATCGATTTAGTCACGAATTCAATGAGGGGACCAATTAAAAAGTGAAGAAAAACATGAATATTTTGGATTACTCTTTATCATAAAATGCTACAAATGACTTATAATTTAAAAACATAGCTTCACATACTATGTGCAATATTTGTACACTTTTTTGTGGGAATCCCATGATTATTTAGACAGATATAACTATATTTTTTTTTCAAAAATTATTAACCTTTTAGTAATTTATTTGCTTATAACAAGAATGGATTTAATGGACAACAAAATTTTACAGAATTTTCAGAAAATTTGACAGCGCATTAGAGAATTATTATCATTATTCTGAATTATAGAATGCACACGTGTAATTTTCGCTCAGATACGAGTATTTGTAGTAAATGTAATTTTACTGCGCATGCGTGAAATACAGAAATTTTTTTGTTCCATAGGATAAAAGCTTGATATTTTAGGCACTTATGTCAAAAAATTCATTTGAATAGAGTAAAAATTAAACAAACTATCGACAAAAGAATAAGCTAGATTTTAGATATTTTGTAGAGTTGAAATTTCATAAGGATTTTTCAAATGTCACGTATTAAATTTAGTGATATAAATTTTAAAACTACATTCCAAAACTTCTTTTTTGTGAAAAACTCTTTATGGGCTTGTAAGTCAAACATAATTTTATTTATTTACTAAAATTTGTGAGTTCAAAAAGGTTTTTGCATAAATAAGAACTTTTGCCACTTGGGTGAAATAACTTAAATAATCTCAAAATCAAATACATGGCATGCGAAAAACCGCTTACGAAATTTCGACTCTGGAAAAATCTAAAATCTTGCTCCTTCTTTTGTCAATATTTTGCTTAATTTTTACTCTATTCAAATGAACTTTTGACTTAAATTGTCCAATATATCAAGCTTTCAACCTATGTAATAAAGCAAATTCTATCTTATATAAAAAAAAAAAAAAAAAAAAAAAAACTACAAATACCCCATATCTCAAAGAAAATTACATGTGTGCATTTTACGATTCCGAATAATGACTCTCTAATGTTTCGTCAAGTTTTCTGTAAGTTCTGTAGAATTTTGTTGAATTCCATTCTCGTTATAAGCAAACAACTAACTAATTAACAACAATAATAATAATACAGTAGAACTTGGGTAATTCGAAGTTGAAGGGACCAGAGAAAAATTCGAAATATCCAAAAATTCGAATTACATATACTATTTTGTCAAAAAAAGAGTAAATTAAAAAATTAAAACTCTACGATCAAAGATTTAACACATAAACTTTATATCTAAGTCTACTGCTACACCCCCCTCCCCCAATTAAATCAATATTCTTTACGAGCTTAATTATTCAGCATTTAAAAAAAAATAGTTAGATATTTTTTATTTCTTCTTTAAGTACAATAGTTGTGTCGTAGCATATGATTTGATACAAAAATAGAATCTTCTACATTAGACAGGACTTTCAATTAAAAAAAACTTCGAAGTTCATGTATATTCAATTCACCATATCTTCTGATGCACTAGCTAGGGGCTTCTCTTAAATTTCCTTATCCTTCTTTTGAAAGACTGTTAAAATATATAATCCACTTTAGCTGAGAAAAATCTCGGGAACAAATTTTACTGTAATATTTTAAAGGTAATCGTATGAAAAATTCGAATTATCCAAAATAGAATTCGAATTATCCACGATTTTTTAACATTATTTTAATATAAAACTCAAGGGAGCGAGTAAAAAATTCGAATTATCCAGAATTTCGAATTAAACAATTTCGAATTATTCAAGTTCCACTGTAATAATAATAATTTTTGAAAATAATATCTGTCAAAATAATCATGAGAATCCCACAAAAAGCACACAAATATTACGCATAGTATGTGAAATTATGCGCTAAAGTTACAAGCCATTTGTAGCATTTTATAGTACAGGGTTATCCAAAGTATTTGGGTTATTCTTCAATTTGTGGTTGGTTCCACTTGTGACTAAATCGATAGTGGAAAATATGAGTTCGTAAATATTCTTTGCATGTCTTAAGTTCAAGGTCATTTTATTCAGCATAATTTTAGAAAATAGAAAAAATATCAAAATTAAAAGAAAAATCTCTAATATTTCGGCTAACATTGCATATATCTATATTAAAATAATTTAAGGTTATACTTAAATATATCACAGTTATATTTTTACATTTATTAAAATTAGTATTTTGAGTTACACTGAATTTAAACATAAATGAACAAGCATAATCTACAGGGGGAAAAAAAAGTAAAAACAAAATAAACTCATATACTTTTACAGCCTGAAAAGTTGGCAATTTGTCTCTCAAAACATTTTGCTGCAAATTTGCTGCATTTTTGTAAAATTGTTTGTGCTGTAAATTTATGACTCTGCTGTAAATTTTTGCGATGAAAAAAGAGAAAATCTCCGAATGTCTCAGGAATTCAAATCGAAGACGCATGGACTAAGACGCTATAGGATCCATTCATGTTTCAAGAGTGTAACGTTTTCATGTTTCAAGATAGTAACTACATGATGTTAATCAGTTTCAAACGAGATTAATCTTATTTGTTGGTTTTTACTTCATTATCTACAAAAAAATTTTCTTCTTCCTTTTTTTTTTTTTTTTGAGTCCTACGAACATTTTAAAAATGTGTTTAAAATCATTAAAAATAATAAAAATTTGAATTCCTGTGACAAGTAAACACTTTAAAGTAATAGTAATTTAAAATTGAATTCTACTCAAATTATTGTGTTTAGAAAAATAGTTAAATTTTTACACCAAAGCTGCAAAATATCTTGAATGTCTGTTAGGTCTTTTATACCAATCGCTATTTGTATGAATATATAAATAAACTCTCTTAACCAATAAAACTACAATTATACTTGCAGTTTCAAATATGAAATGGTTCTTATATTATTTCACTGAAAAGACAACACTTTACATTTGAAGGAATTCGATCGTAAAAATATAGTTTGGCGGCAGTTTTCAGAAATTATGTAGATTAACGGATTTTGCCAGTAAAAAATGCTAGTATTCCAAAATTATACTTCCATGACATCAATGTACGGGGTTTGACTGTTTAGCTAGCAAAATGGTTATTTCCCGTAATATAATACGGTCAAATCCCGTGGTTAAAAATAATACAATAATATAATTATAGTTTATAATTATATTATTATAGTTTACATTATTATAGCTATTATAGCTATTATATAGGTACAATAAATATAATTATAGTTTTTAATGAATCCACGCATTAAATGACTAGTTGCATTGTTTTTTGCCTTTATATTTTCTGTGCTTCTTTTAAAAAGTGCTTCCCATTACTTTGTTTTAGATATTCATTAAAAATGTCATTGCTTTAGAGTTTTAAGTAAGTGGTATCAAAAAAAGTTTACTATATTTCCAAAATAACTTTTAATTTTGACATTTTAATTTTCTATTTGTCAAAATTTCCAAAAACCATTTTTAAAACACCTAGTTAAACTATAAAGATCAAATGATTTTTGATGGTCTGGAATTGAAGAAAAAGAAAAGATAAGAAAAAAAGATGAGTGAAAGAAATATTGGAATTCAAAATTTACTGGAAGACAAAATTCAAAACCTACAGGAAACTAGTTGGCATAGGTGGACTCTGCTCAGTTCCCCATCATATTTATGTTCTCATAAATTTCTAGTGCGAGACATTTTATAATCATGTTAAAAGAAATGAATTTGACCAAAGCTTGATACAGTGACAGAATGAAATCCCCGCCTAATAGGCTATCCACCGTTCACTTCGATATATTTATCTTATTCTAATCTATTAATTTATTTTATCAGGGTCAATTCCATTGTTTAGTTTTCATGCTATTATTTCCAATGCAATAATCCTCAAAATTCATATTTATATGAAAAATTTACAATTTCGCTATGTTGATAAAATCGTAAATTACGAATAATTTACGAAATTTTCCTATAAGAAAATTTGTATTCAATCATGTTCAAACAAATATCATACAAATTTTGAAGTTGTCTAATGTATTTATGATCCTCAAAATGGAAGTTTATGCTCAATTTTGCCTTATTCTGACATGTTAAGTAAATCGTAAATTCCAAATAACTTACGAATTTTTTAAATTGGAAATATCATATAGTCTATGATATTCATGCCAGTATCCTAAATAATATTTCGAAAGTGGTCTGACATCTTTACGATAAAAATATCCCTCAAGATTGACGTTTATGTGAAATTTTGCTCTATACTGCCGTGTTAAGAAATTCATAAATTTCCAATAACTTACG
This sequence comes from Salticus scenicus, assembly GCA_963930645.1. Lineage (NCBI taxonomy): Eukaryota > Metazoa > Arthropoda > Arachnida > Araneae > Salticidae > Salticus > Salticus scenicus. Next base: position 128,809,415 of record OZ005648.1, on the reverse strand, counting down.
AAATTTTTATATTGGAAAATTCATAGTCATTAATATTCATGCCAGTGTCCTAAATAATATTTCAAAAGTAGTCTGACATATTTACGATGAAAATATCTCTCAAAATTGACGTTTATATGAAATTTTGCCCTATACTGCCATGTTAAGAAATTCGTAAATTTCCAATAACTTGCGAAATTTTCAAAGTAGCATATTTATAGTTACTGATGTTCATTCTGGCATCAAAACTAATATTTTAAAACTGGTCTGACATTTTTACAGTAAGAAGTTTGCATTTAATGCACGTTTAAGTGAATTTTTGTCCTATTCTCCCATGTTATGAAAATCGTAAATTTCGAATAACTGCTGCAGTTTTTAAATTCGACTGTTTCAAATGAATTGGGTTCTTGCCAGTGTTGAAAGCAATATTTTAAAATTGATCTGATCTCTCTGCGACAATTTGTTCTTGAGATATCGTGTACACAGACTAACAAACTAACGGACTAACACACTAACCCACTAACAGACACCCTACAGACAGACACCATACAAATTTTGTCATTTTCGGATTCCTCACACCTGAAAACGTGTAAAAACGTCAAAAAACTGAGGTGGAAAATTTTTACGATTACCTAAGTTCTCCATACCTATAGTATGATGGGGAACTAACACGATTACCTAAGTTCCCCGTATCTATAGTATGACGGGGAACTAAAAGATTCAATTAGTTACGGAAAACAGCCCATTGCAAAACGTAGGAATGTTAATGTTCATTAACTAAAAACAAGTTTAATGGGTTACATGGGTTTCGAAGTTGCTAAACATTATTTTATTTATTTATTCTTTTACCTAATATATGTCAAGAATATTTTCCCAAAGTTCCAAGTCAATCAGAGTAAAAGTTTAGGAGTGACAGCCTTTGGAAATTTTCCACATTAGGTCCCAATTAAAATTTCAGTCACTTTTTTCTGAAAATACTATCGTTGAATACGGTGGAGAAGATTTCTCAAAAATTAATGCACCGATCAATTTTGCAGTCTTTTTGAATGAAGGTTTTTCCATTCTTCCCTCCCCCCTCCACTTTTTCTCCTATTGCAATTTATTTTACAAGGTTATCTGTGGTATGAAATGTACTGAAAATTGTACTGTTTTGCATACAACACTGCCAAAAATTCCAATTTCAATTTTTAAAACCTTTCCCTGAAGCATGCACTATACTTATCTACTAACAAAATTATTATTATTATCGTTTTCAGATAAAGTTACATTGTAAAATATATCGATGAATGTTACAGTTTCCTTACCGTAAAAAGTGACAGCGAATGACTGTAAAACAGAGTACAGTCAATCTGCCGTATAGTCTACATTTCATCGTTAAATATACGGCAAATAAAGTATAAAAAATATAAATATATGGTAAATAATGCAAAAAAAAAAAAAAAAAAAAAAAAAAAACTTCGGCGTACTGTAAAATGTACAGCTAAAGTTTTTTTTTTTTTTTTTTTTTTTTTTTAACTTCTATTAATGGAAGTATTGTATTTGTTCCAAAAATTCGATATTGAGATTTCACCTGATTTACACGTTTTAAGGTCTCCTGAGTCCAAAACAGTGGTTTTTGGCAATTGGTCAGTGTGTGTGTATGTGTGGAATCTTCTGGCTATCATATCTTCGAAACTAATATAGATAGAACTACATAACTTCAGAATTGAGACAGGTCTGGTGTACAGATGTATTATCCATATTTTGGTGAAAATTGAAGTACCGAAAGTGGGACATCGGAGACCGGAAGTGGGACCGTAAGTCCGTATCTCAAAAACGGCTCAAACGATTTTCTTCAAATTTGCTATATAAACACTCTATTAGATATCCGTTCGAATGATACAGTTGTTTAATTCAGGAAATTTGATAGGCATCCTGTATAAATAGTTCTATTTCAGGTCTTGCAAGCGCGTTCCTTTAAAATCGGCTGTACGGATTTTTTTTCAAACTCGCCAAATATCCTTTTGTTTGTAATTATTGTTTTCCGGTCAATAATTCATCTTTTGTAAAAGTTGGTATCTCAAAAACGGCTCTAACGATTTTCTTGAAAATTGTTATATAAATCCGTTTCTTTCTCATGTATTACGTGGTTATTAGAGGAAAATTAACAGTCATCCTGTTTAGGTAGGTCATCTTCAAATCTCGTAAATTTGTGTTTCAAAAAATAACTCTATTATTTTTTTCTCTTATTTTTTACCTATCTATATGTAAGCTTCCTTTTATATGTCTTTATAAGTTTCTCTTGTTGTGAAAATTTTATGTTTCTTCTCTTTAGGTCACTTTTATGTTTTCTGATCACATTATCTCCCAAAAATGCATATAATACCTGTTAGGTATACGTGCGTAATGGAAGTTGTGTGGTTGTTTCACACATTTTTTTTTTTTTTTTTTTTTTTTTTTTTTTTAACAGTGTATCTTGATTTATCCTGACCCCCGCAAGGACTTTTTTCTGAATGGTCGCCGAAACTAGATTCCATCGGCTGAATTTTCCAAAATTTTTAATGAAAGTTTTATAAAATATTATTTAAATATTTCTCTTTTCTATGCTCAAAATTTGTAATAAAGAAATTTATTTTAATAAAAAATAACAAAAATATGCTTTAAAAAAAAAAGAAAAAAAAAAAAAAAAAAAACCTTGAAACCCTTGTCACACTTTAAAAAGTCTGTCAGTGAAAGTTTCAGTGTATTTTAGAAGCAGCTTTTTTCTGATACAGACCAAGAAGTAAAAGTGAATTTTTAGAATTGCAACTAAAAATATGTTTTAAATCGTTCATCTGTATTGAGCATTTCGTACATTCTGAAGATGGAATTTTGATAAAATATATCTAGAAATATTTGGATCAATAAGCTGATAGATAGGGAATTTGACATCCAATATTTCCAAGACGTGGGACTTTTTTAAATTTGATAGTCAAATTCTGGAAGTGACATTTATTTTTTCTAGAAATATTTTACCTTGAAATATCTCCTAAAGCTTCAAAAGTTTTGACATAATGTTACATTTTTGTAGCTGTAAAAAATTTGATGTAGTATAATATTTAACACAATTTGCTTTAAAATTATGATTGTTTAATTACTTAATACATTTTTTTATTAATTAGAAATAACTCCTGAGCATTTAGTTGAATATTATAATTTTTCAAGAGTTTTATCAGTTGCGTTGAATATAAATTTGCTATTAAAAACGAAAATTTTGTGAGACAAAGAATTTTCGTTCAAGAATTGATTGCGCCATTCTACTGTATAAGAATGTCAACCGAATTTTACTTTTCAGTACATAATAAATTAATAAAAATTTCAATGTTGTATGACATTTAACATCACTTGTTTTAAAATAACGGCTAATTAATTATTTAATGTACAGTGAAATTAATGAGAAATAATTATAGAAAATTTAAATGAGTTACAGTTTTTCACAAATTCTTTCAATTGTTTTAAATATATGCATATACATATACTTTTTATTATTATATATTAAAAAAAAAAAAAAATGCGACAAAATTTTTTATTTTCGGTTGCGCCATTGTCGATAAGTGACAATTACGCCATTCTATTGTGTAAGATTTTCAACTAAATTTTGCTTTTTCAATACATAATAAATAAATGATGCAAAAGTTCTAAATTTATCGTCATTTATTAATGATAAATGGTTGTTTGTCTATATATTTACTTATCCTTCTATCAGCTTAAAATTTACATAACTCCTCTTTACATTTTAGACGTATTTAAATTGCTTATCGGAAGATTGGAAAGCACCCGAAAAAATATTTGCATATTTAAAACTAAAAAAAAAAAAAAAAAAAGTGTGAATTCATTTATTTATTTATTTTGCCACAGTAAGTCGTCTTTTTCCGGAACAATTACAGAGAAATAGGAAAAATAATTACTTCATTAATACATTTTAATTTAAGAATTTATTAATTATTTTATTTATGAAAAATAACCATTCATTTAATAATTATGAATTTAAAAAAAAAAAAATTAAATAGCTGGATACAGAGTATGGTGTATATATATATATATATATATAATGGTAGAACATAATCCATTCTCTATTTTGCTTTCAAATTCAATGGTTGTTTTTGACAATGAAAATCAAAACAGACTTGCCAACATTTTAAATTTATTCCACAAAATTGTTAGTACCCGCCTTTTTTTCCACCACTTTTTATAGAGATTTTTTTTTTTTTCCTATTTATTCGTAATTACATATTTAAAAAAATGTCTCTACAAAATAAGTGGTGTGGAATAAAGGCGGGACTAATATTTTTTACGGAATAAATTAAATTTTTTTCAGGTCTGTCAATAATAAAAGATAAAGTTTCCTATTTTCTAAGTAGTAAGTTATATAGATAATTTAAGCTTTAGCTTTATTTAAATTTCCTATTTTACATTTGTTTTAAAATGTTAAAGGATTCATGTTTATCGTTTCACTTCTTAGATAAAAAGTTAATGGCTAACGTTAGAAAAAATCGACAGACGATCGATCGAAGACCACTATGTTATTTACGATCGTATATTTTCGTCTATTTCATAGACGAAAAGAAAAATTTTCGCTCCGCCTGCGGGCGTTATTCTTGCAAGTTATATTATTTTAAAATAAGGTTTTCTGTATTCATGTTTATATCACAAATTAATAAATAGTATTATCATACTGTTTCTAATTAAAGTATGTGTATCTATAGTATATTTACTGTATAAATGCGAATATTTGCTATACTTTTAGGAAATAATACCGCCTAAAAGTTTCAAAAGAAAAGTCTGTAGACGGAGTTACATATTTCCAAAAACGTCAGGGGTCGAGAAATTGCTAATGTTGCATATTTAACTATTTCAAATTTGAAACTTATTACAAGAACTAAATATATTAACATTGATTTTTAAGTATTAAATGTATTCAATATTGATCTGAACCATTATTCGTAATTAGTAATAAAATATACATTTTTAATGCAGTGTCACTTCAGAATAAAACAACAATACTTTATATACACTTCTCGACATTGAATCGAACAGCGATTCGATGACATGTACGGGTAGAGCACTTCATGAAGCTTCATCACGATGCCACAATTCATAGATCGAAGTTACTGGTGAATGGTGGGGGGTGGGAGTCGCTTTTCAATGATTAAACAGTCATTTTCATTGGGGCGAGATCAGGAGAACGCCCTGGCCAGAGCAACAGTCGAACACATTCTGTATCAAAGAAGGTCCGGACAATACAAACAACTTGCGGTCGTGCATTATCTTACTTAAATTTTGCGCTACGAAGGCCTCGAATACAGGGCAGAGGGGCGGGCCTTAACTCATCAGAAATTTAATGGCCGCTGTTCAGAGTGCCAGGAATACGAACATGAAGTAATCGAGACGTGTATCCAATGGGAACCCATAATACCATTGCAAATGATAGACAGTATGATGATATCGAATCCCAGCTGGCAATGTGCATTATTCATAATGCCGTTAAATACGGATAAGGCAATCTTGATGCTGTAAACAGGATTGTGATTTGTCTGAAAAGTGACTTCACGCTATTCCTGCGTCCAGGTTCATCGTTGATCCCACATTAATGGCGCCCATATCAGAGATGCAGTTTTGAGGGTAATCAGAATTTTGGTAGCCGCATACTGAGTCTGGATTGATGGTATGTTGTACCATTGGATACACGTCCCGGTCACCTCTTGTTTTCATTCCCGCCACTCTGAATACCAGCCATTACATTTCTGACGAGTTAAGACCCATAGCTCTGCCCTATGTTCAAGGCCTCCGAAGAGCAACAATTAAGCAGGACAATGCACGACCACAAGTTGTCCATATTGTCTGGACGTTCATTGATGCCGAATGTGTTCGACTGTTGCTCTGGCCAGCGCGTTCTCCTGATCTCGCACCAATGAAAATGACTGTTTAATCGTTGAAAAGCGACTGGCCCCCTCACCACTCACCAATAACTTCGATCGGTGAATTGTGGCATCGTGTTAAAACTTCATGAAGTGCTTTACCCGTACATGTCATCCAATCGTTGTTCGATTCAATGCCTAGGCAGGTATGTGCTGTTGTTGATCACAGAGGTCGCTGCTTTATGTACTGTTTTCTCAGTACATATTACTCCAAATTTCCTGAAATTTTAATCAATTGTTCTTCCTACTATAATGTATGTGGTGTCCAACAAATTTCATTCCGTTATTATCATTCCTTTTTGGTGTTGCATTTTCAATGTCGAGCAGTGTACTTACAAATAGAAAATACACATTTGCCAACATTTTCAATTTTAAAATCGAATTCATAATCCCTATTTTTTAAGTGAAATCTGTCATGTTGTTTTTCTGCGGTTAAATAAAATGAAAACTGTCGCAGAAAATTTCTGGTATGAAGTCTCCACCGAAATCGGGAACTTTGCAACTGCGAAGGTACATTAAAATTTTACTAAAAGTTTACAACAACCAAAAATTTCACAAAATTGTTGTTCTAAAATTTGTTACTTTAACAATGTACAGATGAAAATACTTTTGCATTCTAAATGTATAATATTTGGTAATTTTAAAAATAAGTTTTTTTACAGTTCAAAAATTTAAATTATTTAAAACATTCATTAAAAATTATTAATATACATTATGCAAATATATAAAAAGCAATTATCTAGTTTTACTTCTATTAATAAAAATTACGTTTAAACGTTGATAGTTATTCATTTATCGTTGATAATTTATGTTCTGTCATGTATTGTCAATATATCATGAATATGAGAATAAATTTATGGAGTTCATTTTTCTTTTTGTCGTATGTGTCAGATTCTATCTTTATATTTTTAGATATTTTTTATTTGACTTTTCATTTTCTCCAATAATAATTAATTTCTATTCCTCTTATGATTCAGCTATTTCTTTTTAAATTTTATGTTATGCAAATCTCAGAAATATCACTTGAAGTAATTAATTACTGCATTTCTTCTTAAAAGAAAGAAAATATTCTTTATACAGATGTTAATAAATGTGTGGTGTACTATTATTTCATTATTTATCAATAATATATTTTCAAAGGATTATAAATTGTGAATTAAGAAGCTCTTTAATAAATGTATGCTGTACTATTATGTCCGTACTTTTGAATCATATACATTTACAGAAAATATAAAATTGTGAGTTAAAAAGTTCTTTAAAAAATGTATGGCGAACTATTATATTATTTTTCAGTAATATAATTTCAAAGGATAACAAAATGGTAAACTAAAAATTGTTTTAAATGCATCGTGTACTATTATATCATTTTTTCAGTAATATTCATATACCAAATGATATAATGGTGAATTAAAAAGGCATTTAATAAATGTATGATGTACTATTATATCCTTATTTTTCAGTAATATATTTTCACGAGATAATAAAATGGTGAATTAAAAAGTTGTTTAGTGCTGTACTACTGTTTCATTATCTTTCAGTAATACACATTTACAAGATAATAAAATGGTGAATTAAAAAATATCCTTAATAAATGTATGGTGTACTGTTATATCATAATTTTTCAGTGATATACATTCACAGGATAATAAAATGGTGAATTAAAAAGTTCTTTAATGGTGTACTACTATATTATTAATTTTTAGTAACATTACAGGATAATAAAATGGTGAATTAAAAAATTCTTTAATGAATATGTCGCGTACTATTATATGATTATTTTTCAGCAATATACTTTCGCAGGATAATAAAATGTGTAAGTTCAGTGTACTATCTGACGTTATCTTGATTCATGTATTGGGTCACGGAAACATGTTATACACGCTGCTTGTCTTTAGAAGAGTAAATTTTTTGCTCTCTTATTCATTTATTCAAACACCTCAGCTTCATTTCCCTCCGTATTCGCCTATGTTTGGCTTCACTGCCTCCCTTAATCTCAAACCGACATGTTCGCGGTCAAACATTTACAAGTCTTCTTCAATGTCTGTAAAAAGCATCCGAAATATTTGAGGTCCTAATTTTACCCTTGACAAATTCATTAGAGGTAGAACAAATAATTTTAATTAAAATGAAAACTGATTAACTTCGTCTTTCCTTCTTATTTATTTATTTATCTATTTTTTAACATCTGATTCCGTATTTATGCCAGATGACTTACCATTTATTTAACTTCAAGTAAATCTTTATATTGTTACCAAACGGAAACAACTCAAACTAATTAGTATATGGGGACTATGCGGAGTTTCCTCTTATATGTTTGATTTTATACTATATTCATTTTAACAAAAATGAACTCGGATGATCACTCAGTATAGTCAGACTATTTTTTATCCTCGCGTATTTTATTATTTAAGTCACTATCGTATCGTTTCTACAAATGTAATCGAAACTGGTCCACGTTAGATAAATATTATGTAGATAATGACAACGAATGCCACCTTTAAAGAATTGCTGATAATAAAAAAAATAAATAAAAAATAAAAAAAAAACTTTTAAAAACAAAGATTTTTAATTTCCTAGAAGTTTCCACTACATAAGATAATGTAAAATCAACAGGAGGACTGAGATTTATTTTAAAACGATTCGTACGTTTGACTTTTCGAATGATAGAAATTAAAATATTGACAGAAAAATAAATTTAGTGCTGCCAGATGGTCGACAGTCAATTTCCCGAAACAGGCTTTCAAATTTCCCCAAATCAGGAAGTTTTGTCAAAAAAATTCCCAACTGAATTTCTACTGAAAAAGTAAATTTTTTACAAGAAAAAAAAAAAAAAGAAAAAGAAATTAAACGTTTAACAGATTTAAGCCCAAGTTTTTCCCCAAATGACGCTCATTTTTGGAAAAAATCCCCATATACAAAAATAATTTTTATATACACACTAGTTATTGGAAAATTTTAAATCTGCGTAAAGTGCTTTAGTGCTGAGGATGTACGCAAGATATTCTTTCATCTTCTGGATATCCTGGAGAGAAGGGGTATCTTCAAAAGCCCCTACATGCTGAAGAAAATTGTTAAAAGTTTCTACGACTAGGGATAAATCCGTACAGTTATCAATACTGTAAACTTGACAGGTTGACTAAAATAAGTAAAAAAATGTTGAAAAATTCCCCAGATTTCTCCCCAAAAATTTCAAAACTCCCCTCGAAATTCCTCACAAACATTTGATCCCAAAAATTGTCCCCAGAAGCCCAAAAATCCCCAAAATGAGGACAAAATCCCCAATCTGGCAACACTGAATAAATTAATAGACAGTTAAAGACGCCAGCATTAGGAGAAAACTAAAAAAAAGCAACTAAAGGTAAAATATCCTTAGATATGTAAAACCATATCCGTCTTTAACACCAGGCCGTAAAAAAACTCGCATACAGGTTGCAGAGAAATATCTGTAAAAACAAATAAATTGGTCTAATATTGGTTTAATGTGGGTATAAAATGATCCATTGATAAAAAGAAGTTTAATTTGGAGGGTCCAGGGGCCATGTATTCATATTGACGGCATCAGTTTACAAAAGAAAAGGATAGTACTATTAACGTCGGAGGATTTCTTGTGATTTAAGTCGTTTTTTTTTGTCTGGAGTTTAGATGAATATTGCTTTTGTAGAAGGTCCACAAAATAGGCATATGCAAATTAATTTATTCCAAAGCAATTTCTGAACAAGGATTAAAAAATAAATAAACAAATGGGGTTTAATTATAATTTTCGAGAAAATAATGTATCGATTAACTCGATCGTATCGATTAAAAGACACAAAATAGTGGTTTAAAGATAATAAGGTTGCGGCACTCGATTGACCGGTTAATATCCCGAACCTGAAATTGATGAATAATGTTTGGGGTATCATAAGGAGCAATATCCACCGATAAAATTGGTAAACAATGTTCAAAATACTATTGAAAACTGGTTATTCGTGTGGTGTGTAGTGTTTTATCATCTACGGAAGTTCGAATCAATCTGTATTCTACGCCACAGGCCTCGATTGAAATTACCACAAAGGAGGCTTAGTAATTCTAAAAATTCTAATAAAATTTAGAAAAATCTATGCCATATTCTTATCATTCTGCTCTCACAACACAACTAGTGAAAACAGAATCCATTATATTGCATACTTGCTAACCACCTCATTAATAAGAGTAAAATTGTTAACGATTCTTTTTACAGACCGTTTTATTTTTAGAGTAATTTTCTCTAAATGTTATTACGATTAAATAAGAATAAAATTACTCTAAAAAATGACTTTGTGTGAAAATAAGTGCGGGTACTGAAGATTTTACGCTTCGTAATGAGATGGTTAGCAAGTATGATATTGCAACAATCCAAATTGTTTTCCAATCATTAATTTATGTATAAAATACATTAACATAGGCCATTATTTACACATTATCTTTTAAATGTGTTTCTTTACATCGAAGCTCCCTTTAGAGCAATTTACCTTGTGTACGGCTCGAGGGCTTTATGTGAGGGGGATTCTCTATGCAGCATCCAACAGTAATCTGCTAACATGTTAATATTTCATCCTTCCTGATACCTCCTATATATTTCTTTGATGTCTTGATAAATTAGCTTTCCTTGTTCTTCACTCACATCACCCAAATTTCACGGGAAATAACTTAGAAAGGAGTTAAAAAAGTGAAACTGTACGCTCCAACAATCTCATTTATTGTCAAAACTGTGCGTGATAGAAATTTTTGAATAGTTTTTCCTTAATTAGCATCCAAAAATATTCCAGAAAAACACATCATCATGAAGAAAAAAATTTCACCGTCGACCTCTGTATAATACTATATACAGTTTTCAGTAATATATATATACAGAGTGTTTCAAAAGTCCCCCCTCCTCCGAACTCGAAAATGAATCTGAATTGCGAAAAATGGCGAAACATGTGTTCAGTGAATTCGAGGGGGACCTCTTTTGGTGAAAATGCTTGGGCCCGGGAGGGCTAGGGGGACCGCTAAGTCGGGCAACTTTAAAATTTCAAATAAGAAGGTATGTTTTGTTATACATCCCTGAAAACATCTCTTCAAAACAATGACTTTAATATAAATAGTTTTGCCCTACGATGATTATTAAATGAGCTCTTAGACTTTTGAAATGTGGACTTTATGCTTATGTGTCCCCTTTAATAATCATTGCAGGAAAACACTATTTATATCAAATTCATTGTCTTGAAGAGACGTTTCCAGGAATACATTACAAGACATACTTTCCTGTTTGAAATTTTAAAGTTGCTCTCAATAGCGTCACTCCTACCACACCCTTCTCCGGGCCCAAACATTTTTGGGGAAAGTATGTCTTGTGATACATCCCTCGAAACATATCTCGGGACAATGAATTCGATATAAACAGTTTTATCTTTCAATGATTATTAAAGGCCATACATAAGTATAAAATTCACATTTCAAAAGTCTAAAACTAACATTTCTCTTTAAACAATCATCGTAGGGTAAAATTATTTATATAAAATTAATTGTTTTGAAGAGATGTTTCCAGGGATGTACCATAAGACTTACCTTCCTATTTGAAATTTTAAAGTTGCCATTCCTAGCAGCCCCCTGCCCTCCCCTCCGGGCCCAAACCTTTTTCACCGTAAGAGGTCCCTCTCGAATTCATTGAATACATGCTTCGCCATTTTTCACAATTCCGACTCATATTCGAGTTAGGAGGGGTGTGTGGGGCTTTTGAAACATCCTGTATAATTTGTTCTTAATCTAAATCGCAACAATTTTGTGTCAGTCTTTCCTCTAAGTTAAATTCAGTTCTATATTTTTGTGTGTTGGTATTGTTTTAGATCTATTAATTGCTAAATTTTAAGATTAAATTTTATTACGTTATCTATCATTTATATATATATATATATATATATATATATATATATATATATAATGATGATCTATAAAGCATAGCAGAAGCCAAGCAACAAACACAAGACCACTGAAACACCAATGACCAATAAGATTAAAAAAATTTTTTATCAGTGGATGAAGTACACCAATGTAAAGAAACCAGACCCACTAACCAACAGCCTGCAAAACAAACGAATCAATAAAGTAACGGAACAAATCTTAACTTAAAACCATAAACTTTATCAAAATCCATGAAAAACAATCCAAGAAACACAAGATATATATATATATATCATTCCTATCATTTTGCACCCCGCTATAGGATCAGGTACAATAAATCATCTTCGAGTGACACTTATAATTTTGTTAATTTTCGTCTTAGCATTCTATCAAGAACGTTTACGTAAATAAACAAATCGAAACTTTTAAAAATCTAATAAATTTAGGAAACATGAGTCATCGAAAATTTCTTTCATTAAAAATGATAAATATCCTCTCTCTGAAAGTAAAATTACACTAAAATCGAAGTTGGTCACGTGAGCGATGTCGCTTTTAAGTAAACGATTCATTTTGGATAGTCTTTCTGAAAGTAATTGTATTTGATACATGGATTCACACGTACCGAATGCGTATTAAAATCTTATATGTCACATACATTTAAAAATTTAATTTTACTGGAAACACTTAATTGAGAAAGATTATTAAAAACGACGCGTCTTTACAATAATAAATAAATAAATAAATAAATAAATATGTATATGAGAACTGTGTACGTCATATCTAGTAGATAATATGCCCTAATATATCTTAATAACATATTTTAATTTTTTTCTAGTATCCAACTATACTTACGAAAGTTAAAATTTGGGCAGAAGGATACATAATTGAAAGTTCAAACAATTTTACAATTAGATTTATTTCATATATAGTGGTATCAGTATAAAAACTCAGAAAAAGAAAACTGAATGATTTACTTTTCCAAATGCAGATAAATTATTTTTTTACTAAAAGTGAAGAAAATTTTAAATTTTTTCAATTTAAGTTAGTTAATTAAAAATAATAATAAAACATGTTGTGAAACTTGTTTGTAAAACAAATCTGATATATGTTACAAAAATATGACTTAAAAAAGAAAACTATGGTTACAAATAAGGATTTTGACATCTAGTTTTTATTTATATCCAAATCAAAATAGCCCGTCCTACCTGGCCAACGTCCAACTAGAACGAGACACTTTCTACCACAAATGCAAGAAAATTTATTATCATGCTCGGCGAAATTCAGAATTTTCAATGTATGAGTACATTATATCACTATTTGATTTTTATAACAAAAGGCAAAGAATTAGTTATTGCGCACCAAATCGTTATTAAAAAATCATTTTCTTTTTCTTTTAAATTAACGAATACTTATGCATTTTTTCTTGATTTTATAAAAATATTTGCATATGTTTATTGATATGAAGATGTATATCACACATAATAATCAATGAATAATTACTAAAATAGAACGTTTGAAAGAACAAAAGAAAAAAATTAATACAGATTCGTTTTAAAGAACCTGTTAGTACAATATTGATGCTTATTCATATTATACAGAATATAATCAATTATACACAAAACTGTTTGATTTTTTTTTTTTTCAATTTAAAATTTATTCAAAATGGTTTTATAATTTCTTTGGAGCATTTACATTTCAATGTGATATAGAATCAGTGATTTGTTGTATACTTCTTTTTATATTTAAACAGAGCCTTCAAACTTTTTATTATATAAATTATAGTTATAGTGATATATACAAAACTAAATATTGAATCTTGATTAAAAAAATTTTCTTTTAATAAACACAAAGGAAAGACAGGTATATATATATATATATATAATTGAGAATAGGGTTAAGGCATTTTATAAAAAGCTAAAAAACTAAAACAGAAAAGCCAAAATTTCCCATATTTAATATTAGTGCCAAAGTTTCATAAAAACCCTGTGAAATTTAGAGTGGTGACTTGTGGTTATGGAACTTATCTTGAATTACCTAATAAAAAGTTGTTGAAGGTTTTGAGTGAAATGTTTGAAAAAATGCTATTGGGAGAACAATCTTTTATAATAAAAAATAGTTGTGAATTATTGGGTTACTTAACTAGAATAACTAAGTCAAATAAAATTACCAGCCTATATGCTTACGATTTTGCAGACCTTTATAATACTATTGATTTAACAGATTTAAACGAAAAAGTTATAGAATTTTATAATAAATATAGTAATAAAGAAAGTGATAAAGATTTCTTCGTTAATCTGTTTAAGTTCGTCGTTCAAGAGAACTATCTGTATGAGGGAAATAAAGTGTTCAAACAAGTTTTCGGAATCCCAATGGGGGGGAGTTGCAGCTCTATACTAGCTGATATCTACTTACATATTTATGAAAAGAACAATAGTTTAAACAGAGAATGTTGTAGATATATCGATGACCTAGTATTGATAAGGTTGAATGGTGAAAATTCAGATATTGATTTTCAGTACTACCCTAAGAATTTAAAAATAGAACCCTCCTCAATGAATAGCAAAAATATAAATTATTTAGACGTAAATATAAAATTAGAGAATGATAATTCGGTAACTAGAATTTATGACAAAAGAAAAGACTTCAATTTTAAAACAATAAAGCTAATGCATTTTACATCTAACGTACATATTTCAGTTAAAAAGAATGTATTTAGAAATGGTTTAATACGTATTGCTAGATTAAATTCAGACTTGGAAGAGATGTTTGGGGATATGGTAGAATGGTGTCGCCAGAGCAAAGCTCAGGGTTTCCATAGAGATTTGGTGAAAAGTATGACGTACCAATTCGTGAATCAGTATAAAAGGAGTACTGAGCTGAAAATGTTGTTTGAAAGAAAGGAAGGTTTAGAGAATGGGTTTCATGAGATTTTTTCATTTGGTCTTGACAGGTGAGGGGAACGTTGCATGCGTAAAACTAGTTTAACCCTGCAGTGCATGTTGTAAGCCATGCCGCCTGTCTCCATATTAATTTTAATTTCGATTTATTTCATTTTTAGTTTTGGTTTATGTTAAAGATATTTTTCGTACTCTATTTGGTTTTAGTTTGTTAATTTTGTTAAGTTTTTGTTGACTTGTTTTATTCTTGAACTTTATGTTTAAATATGAGTTCGATTTTGCTTTTCAATGGGATATTTATATATATACATATATATATATATATATACATATATATCTGTTGAAAAATATATGATCAACTTTTAAAACAATATATATATATATAATTGTTTTAAAAGTTGACAGTATATTTTTATAAATAAAAATATTCGTAATAATTCTGTACTTTCGAAAATATCCGCAATCGATTTATCGAGCCTCAAAACCTAACAACATTAATTTTCAGCGCTCTAACTCTTATTTATATATTTTTGCCCTTTCACCTCCCCTTCCCATCTATCCTAATAATTTTACAAATTCGAAAATGTACGCAATCGATTTGTAGGTATAAAAAACCTCCATGTACCAGTTTAATAACTTTACAAAATCAAAAATATCCGCAATCGATTTGTAAGTATCAAAAACCTCTACGTACCAATTTTGAACGACCTAACTCTATTTTTATTTTTCGCCCCTCCGTCCCCTCCTCCCGCCACTCCTAATAACTTTACAAATTCGAAAATATCCGCAATCGATTTGTAGGTATCAAAAACTCTTATGTACCAATTTTGAACAGTCTAACTCTATTTTTATTTCTTTGCCCCTCCGCCCCCCCCCCACACACACCTTTCTGACCCTTCTAATAACTTTACACTTTCAAAAATATCCTCATTTGACTTGCAGATCTCTAAAACCTATCTGTACCAATTTTGAACGGTCTAACTATATTTCTATTGTTTTACCCCATAGCCCCCTTTTCTGCCCCACCTGGGACGAATTTCTAAAATTGAAGAAATTAGTTTCTATGTATTATTTTAGCTATATTTTAGAGCAAAAATATCTTACACATACATTTTTTTCTGTTTACAATATAAAGGATTATTTCAAATCACGTTTTGCCCCCTCTCCTCCCCTCTTGGGGGCTGAATTTCGAAAATTCCAGAAATTAGTTTTTAGGTATTTGTGTTAGCTATATATTAGAGCAAAAAATTCACATATATCTGTTTTTCTGTTTGAGATATATAGGAGTATGTGAAACCACGTTTTGCCCCCTTTCCCCCTTTGGGGACCGAACTTCTAAAATTCCAGAAATTGGTTTTTAGATAATTAAATTAGCTATATTTTAAAGCAAAAATTTTACGGATATCTGTTTTTTTCTTTGAGATATGAAGGTTTTTGTGAAATCGCATTTTGCCTCCTACACCCCCTTGGGGGGCGAATTTCGCAAAATCGCTTCTTAGGGGGTGCTTACACTTTATTTTCTATAATCTGACCGAGTTTCGAGTCAGTGGCTCCAGTAGATTTTGCTGTGCGTTGATGAGTCAGTGAGTGAGTGAGTGAGTGGAAGTACTCTTTTATATGTATAGATTTGAGATCAAAACATTATTAATTCAATATAGTATTACTGAAAATTTTAGTCACTTGCTACTTATTTATTACTACTAGCTGAAACCCGTCGAATTCGACGGTCACTTCATTGACCGTGATTTTTCAAAAATCGTCGCATCATTATTTAAATGTATTTCAAGTTAAAACATCTAATATTATTTACCACATTTCACTTAAAAGAAAGTCGGAAAAATGCTTATAAATAGAAATACTATATATGACATCACTTTCTACAAAGTACTGTCAATGTGACGTCAAACTGACTCCAAATAAACAGGTGCTATCTTTTATTTTCTATTTCGTTTAATACTAAGACTGTATGTTAGCTGACCCGCCTGGCGTTCCCGGGCCCATGATACCTTAAATCAACCTTAAATTTGTATTATTTTATACCTTTAACTCGATTTTGTTTGAGTTTCTGTTTTTAAATGAAAGCGCCATGAAAGAAAATAATCATTTGTAACAAAACAATGACCTCGAACCGAACGAAACTCTGCCTTGTTACCCCGGTGCTTGCGGCAGCATATACACGGGCCGCTAACAACAAAAGAATTCCCAAAAATTAACCTGGAACCGAATGAACCCGCCTTGCAATGCCCGGGTCCGTGATAATAACCTTAAATGGACCTTAAATTTGTATGGTTTTATATCTTTAACTCGATTTTGTTTGAATTTCTATTTTTAAATGAAAACATCACAAAAAAGAATCATCTATAACAAAAAAAAAAAATTGCCTCAAACAGAACGGAACTCGGGTTTGTGACCCAGTGCCTTCGACACGTATATGCAGACCGCTAGTAACATGAAAAAATTTTCAAAAATTAACCTTGAACCGAACGAACCTCTCACTCGTGTTACCGCTGCCTGTGGCTGCGGCACCGTATAGCAGGCATGCTACGCACGCACTGAGAAGTCCACTTTCCTCCACCAGGGAGCGCAGTATGCTGTATACGAACATCACCAATCGCCTTGAATTTCCAAGACCTTTCAAAGGAGCTGTCACATGGTGGTGTCAACTACAAAATCCTTTAGTTACACTTTCCACCACCAGGGGACACGGCGTGTTCTATACGAACAACACCAACGGTCAGGAAATATCAAGACCTTTAAAATAAGTTGTGACATGATAGGGTCTACTGCAAAATCACCTAGTTCCATTTTTAACCACACGGGGACGCACTATATTGTATAAAAACATCCCCAATCAACATGAAATTTCAAGACCTTTATCAACAATCGCCTTGAATTTCCAAGACCTTTCAAAGGAGGTGTCACATGGTGGTGTCAACTGCAAAATTCTTTAGTTACACTTTCCACCACCAGGGGGCACGGCATGTTCTATACGAACAACACCAACGGTCAGGAAATATCAAGACCTTTAAAATAAGTTGTAACATGATAGGGTCTGCTGCAAAATCACCTAGTTCCATTTTTAACCACCAGGGGGTGCACTATATTGTATACAAACATCCCCAATCAACATGAAATTTCAGGACCTTTATCAACAATCGCCTTGAATTTCCAAGACCTTTCAAATAAGGTGCCATATGGTGGTGTCAACTGCAAAATCCTTTAGTTGCATTTTCCACCACCAGGGGGCACAGTGTGTTCTGTACGAACACCACCAACGGTCAGGAAATACTAAGACCTTTAAAATAAGGTACAACATGATAGGGCCTACTTCAAAATCACCTAGTTCCATTTTTCACCACCAGGGGGCACCATATATTGTATACAAACATCCCCAATCGACATGAAATTTCAAGACCTTTAAAATGAGGTGCTACATGTGTGGGTCTAGAACGGATTTCCCTCTCAAACTAATTTCCCACCCTTTAAAACTGAAAATTCCAAAATCGGAGATATTGATTTTTTAGTATTCGAGTCTAGTCCCCCATGTACAATCCTCAAACTCAACGAATTTAAGCAGTTAATAGCTCAAAAGAAAGAGCTTGATCCACTGAGTGTTCTTAGACTTGTGTAAACAGCCTATGTTAATTAGAACTCTAGTTACAGAGGTTTGAGTGAAGGAAAATCTTGAAAAAATTGAATGTAAAGTTGATTGTGCACGCATAACTTTCCTCAAACTCAACGAATTTAAGCAGTTAATAGCTCAAAAGAAAGAGCTTGATCCACTGAGTGTTCTGAGAGTGAAACGATCAAGATCCATTCATTAGAAGAGGAGCTATGAGAATTCGAATTGCTTGAGTGAATGTGTCCCATAAGAAATGTACAGGGAAGAATCGTGTTTGAGTATAACTTGAGTAAGGTGGGAGTTGAGTAAATTTTAATGATTGGTGACATATCTGTGCCTAAATACCTTTCATTTAAAAAAAAAAAAATCTGGAGTGACTCCACTCGACTTTCCGAACATTGAGTAATTAACAGTTTTGTAGATAAAGTAAAGAAAAAGGAGTTGTTAAAAAACAAGAGAGATAAAACCATAATAAAGTGTTTGAGTATTTTTCTCCATATATTACACGATGTTTTATTTAACGCTACTGAACTTTGAGCCCATAGATCATAATGATAAAGAACTTTCGTTGTGTCCCTGTAAAATAACTATAGATGCTAGATTCACCAAAATGCTTATAGTTAGTGCAACAGTGATTTATAATATTCATATAAATTTTCAGCTCAATTGAATAAGGCGTTTAGATGCTATCGCACTTTTAACTAGTATGTTGTGGCCACCACATGGCTTTCTTCTATATTTTCCTATACAAATTCACTCAGTAAAAATAATTTATTAAATTTATTATTTAAAATATTATCTTCCATGATAATGCATATGATTTCCATATTAGAGAAGTAGTATAACACTAAATATCCAAAAAAAGTCAATTTTATTGTCAATATTACATAAAAAAAAAAAAAAATCGATAACTTCATTTTAAATTATCGCAGATCTATGGTTCAACCATTCGTTTTAAAGGTACTAGTGAGCTCTTTTGAAAGATACCCATCATGAAAATTTACTCCCCTCGAGGGGGGAATGAGGCTCCTACACATACAAAAAAATTTTCCCAGTTGGCTATCTCTATTATAAATAATTCTGGTAAATTTCATAATCATTATTAAAAAATAATTTTCTTTATGCGCATTTATACAAAATTTTGTACTATACCACCAAGTTAAATATTTAGAAAAAGCGGGATGGCAACGCAACCTGTAAGACAATTTTTACCAAAAGTTGATAGGCACTAATTTATGTCAAGGTTCAACTACATACCAATTTGTATGAAATTCTGTAAAGTAATTCCTGAGATACAGTTGCCACAAAAGTTTGTCACACCCACGTGGAGACTGACAGACAAACAGACAGACATTTTCTAAAAATTGGTTAAATCGTGTTCTACAGCTCTCAAAACGTGTAAATCTATCAAAAACCCGAGGTGGAAAATTTTTACGAATCCAATACTTTCTTCTATTGAATATAGAAGAAAGTGAAAATTTGGTCCCACAGGCCATAATGATAAAGAATTTTTCTTTGTGTCCCTGTAAAAAAACTGTAAGTGCTAAATTCACCAAAATCTATACAGTTCGTGCAACTGTGACCTATAACATGTGTACAAATTTTTTGTTCAGATTAAATAAGCGTTTAGACGCTATCACATTTTTAAAAATTTGGCCCCATAGGCCATATTGATAAAGAATTTTTCTTTGTGCCCCTGTAAAAAAACTATAAGTGCCAGATTCTCCAAACTCTGTACAGATTGAGTAACTGTGACCTATAATACGTGTGTAAATTGTTTGCTCAATTGAAGAAGGCGTTTAGATGCTATCGCACTTTTCAGATTTTGGTCCCATAGACCATAATAATAAAGAATTTTTCTTTGTGTCCCTGTAAAAAAAACTATAAGTGCTAGATTCACCAAAATCTATAGGGTTCGTACTATGGTAACTTACAATATACGCACCAACTTTCAGCTTATTCGAACAAAGCGTTTAGACGCTAGCGTGTTCACTCACAGACATACACACATACATACACACATACATACACACAAACACACACACATACATACATCATCGTAAAAATAGTGAAAACAGACTCAGGGGACCTCGAAACGTATAGAAACATCAAAATCTCGAATTCGGATTTTTGACATGATTACAATACTTTCCTCACTATAGTGTTCGGAAAGTGAAAATGAAGGAAATCGGCCAGATAGAACGGCCAGACGGACTGACTTTAGTTTTCATAAATTTTTTTAATATATAAGATTATTTGCTTTGTTTACACAAATTTATCCCTTCAGATAAATTTTCGCTTACGCTTATTATAAAAATTGCAGTTGTGTCCTTCTTATTAGGTACATATTTGATAAGTAATATAAAAAATCACTCATGCTTATTATTATTTTTTAAATTGTTTTTACGCAACGTCTTATAAGACTAATATTGATATGCAATGGTTACATGCTAGCGCTTTATACTATCATATTAGTTAATATTTTAAAATTATGGATTAACTGTAAAAATATTGTGATAGTTGCATGTGATAAATCAAGTACTATATTTGGCATTATTAATAATCCTTATTAAAAATAATAAATTAGAAATTGTTATAAATTTTATGTCTTCCAAGCATAAAAAAAAAATTATGGATAATAACAATAACAAGTTTTCGTGTCTTACTTCAGATATTTTTAATTTTAATTTTTTTGTTCAAGCTAACAGTAAACAATTGATTTAAATTCCAAAGAAATTTATATATTAAAAAAATATATTTTTAAAACAAGTTTTAATAAAATATCTTTAGGAGAATTCTATTTTTGTTTTGTACAAAAAGCTGAAGAAATCTTTTCTATTGAAATTCATTTTGTATAAATTATAAAATAAGTACATTTAAAATAACACCATTTTTCAGGATGTTAAAATTTTTACTTGCAAGAATTGTCAGAAATAGAGTAAGCACTTCAAATTATAGAACTGAGTAAAATTACGTAGGGGCATAGCTTAATGAGACACGCAATGTCATATGCTAAAAACTATTACATGTTTATTACACTAATCTACGTTATTGGTGTTTGTGATAAATAATAAGCGTTATCTGATATTTTTCACAATTCATTATGATAGTAAAAAAAAAAATTTTGAAGTCTCCAATATAGGTTTTCGTCTGTAGCAAACTTTTATTACCTCTGGAATATTCTCTCTCATTAGATTTCTAACATAGGATAGTTATTACTACATTGCTTTTTTTCTTTTTTTGAGAAAATGAAGTTAATTGTAGTCACTTATTTGACAAATGGCATTGAAAATAGCGCCATAAAAATTTATACGGATTGTAACTTTTTTTTTTTTTTTTTTAAGGCTAATTTTGAGAGCATTGCAACTTTTTAGAAGATGCAGTCTTCAGAAAAACTAAAAACGTAATAATTTATTAACATTACAGTTCGAAATATAACTATGATTATTAAAAGGTGTAAATTAAGTTCTTTAGACAGAAAAAAAAAACTTTTATCCACGTTATAAAGAGTTTCCCTAAAGAACTCAACGTTTAAAATGGCCACCGTTTCTGTTCTAGTAATTTGGTAGCAATACAAGTTCTAATAAGAGGGCGTTTGAGTAATACTATATTTCATACATAATCCAGGTACATACACTGCAAAAATATGTCAACTACTTAGTTTCACCAATGAATTTATATGTTATTATGCACTCAAAAGTTGCTTTCTTTATGGGGCACACTGCCGGCCTGGGGGTCCGGTCGGTAGAGCACTGCCTTCTGGATCTTCAGGTTCCGGGTTCGAATCACGGTGCGGGCATGGTTGTTTGTGATGACTTATGTCTACGAAGTATAGTGTACTTGTTTATGTGAATTTCTGTAATATGGATCAATCCAGACTAAAGTCATTGTAACTATAAGTCTCAAAGCTGTCAAAATGGGACACATTATATTAAAATTAATTGAAATTGCATTGTTAGACGAAGGAAAAAACTAGTTTATAGCAATAGTTAATAACGTATAAAACTATTTATATATGTTATTATGTACTCAAAAGTTGTTTTCTTTATGGGGCACTCATATTAAATTTATTTTAAAATTAATTGAAATTGTATTGTTAGACGAAGGAAAAACTAGTTTATAGTTAGTTACTTTTCTAAATATATTTACGTAATAGTTTTAGATACAACTAAAATACTATCTACAGTGAATTTACAATTAACATCCATGTCACAATAGAATTTTCTTACGTGAAAAAATCTGTAACAAAACAGTGACGATTAAATACTTATTTGAAGTAATAACATTGCGGTGTTTAATTTTTAAATGCTTTCTTACCAAAGAAGTTCTTTTAAAAATTGCCTTAGCTTGAAATTAAGTTCCTTGTAGGCTTCATAAAACAACTCACATTATCTGGTCAGCATTCTAAATACTAATAAAGCTAGCTATAAAAGTCCAGTTTTACGATCAAAATCATTAAAGGTATCTATAAAAATGGATGATATGTATTAGCTCTCGATCACACCCTGGAAGAAATATAAAATTATTGCTAAAGGATGTAAAGATTTACTTTTACGACATGTCATAAACTTGGAAAGCAAGTATTCGCTTGAACTTCAAAAAGTAAGTGCTGTATTGATTAAAAAATAATAAAATAAAGTCAATGCATAAGTAACATTAAATAACTCTACATAAGAAAGGAATGTAGTAAATTTAAAATAGATGAATAAATACATTTTAAAAGCACAATTAAATGTTTAAATAAATACCATAATAACGTGCATTCAAATTATTTAACGTTTTTTCTGATGATTTTTTTTTTAATTTTTAAATATTCTGTATTTTAAAATTAATAAATATATGTATGTATTATAATATTTTGGTTTTGATAAGAAAAAATTCCAAATTGTTCTTTTATTTATTTATTTAATTATTTTATTTATTTATTATTTATTTAAATATTCTTAACATTAAACTTACATTGCAGTATTTTGTAAATATCGAATGTGTATTTTTAATGTTTTAAAACATTTTCATATACATATATATTTATATATATATATGTGGGTGTCCCATAACCCTGTAGATATTTTAAAAAAATTATAAAAAATGAAGGAATTGGTATCATTTAACGCGGTTTGCATTAGAGTTATTCTCGTCAAGAGTGTAAGTAAAGTAAAAAAAAAATAATCCAGTGTGTCGCTCACACGACTTTCTCTTACCCTGAAACTTAATACTATAAATACAGGTTGCATATTAAGAGGTAAGATAACGAGTACTGTTGTGTAAACCTGTGTTAAATTATTCAAATTAGGCTTAGGAAGAGTTCTATATGATAATTAGTTCTGTGTGAGGGGGGCTACCACCCCTCTCAACCCCCCCCCCCCCGTTTCATTAATGCACCAACATTTATATAGAATTTAATTCGGTTATTAAAAATAATTCTGTTTTTTTTTTTTAAATAATTTATTAAAATTATTATTCAAAAAATTATCTTTTATGATAATGCAGACGATTTCCATATTAGAGAAGTAGTATAAGACTAAATATATATATATATATATATATATATATATATAAAGTTAAATTTATTCTCAATACTACATTTTTTTCCCCCTTAAAAATGAAAAAAAATCCATAACTTTATTTTAAATTATCGCAGCTCGATGGTCCAACCCTTCCTTTTAAAGGTATTGGCGAGCTCTTTTGAAAGATACCCATCATGAAAATTTACTCCCCTCGAGGGGGGACTTCCCCTAAGGGGGGGAGGCGGTTCTCCTACATACACAAAAAAATTTTCCCAGTTGACTATCTCTATTACAAAAAATATATATTCGTTTCATTTGGTTTAGTGCAGTCTGTAGATGTTAAACTCTACTTACCTACAATTTTCCCCATAGACGTAATGTATTTGAATACTTTTGAGTGTCCATGTACACGAACCATTTGCTTCATCTAAACGAAAAGCTTACTGTAGCGTCCCTATATGATAACCACATTTAGAATACCCAGTTTGGAATTTCTGCTACTATTTGTTCTTGAGATATGCTGATAACAGACACACAGACATCCATCCACACAGACAGACAGATACACAAACCATTCGCTAAAAACAGTATTTTCATATTCAGGTACCTCAGAACATTTAAATATAACAAAAAGTCACGTTCGAAAATTCGACCCTAAGACAATACTTTCTGGACCCTATGGGTAAGAGAAAGTAATAATAGATAAAATAATAGATTAATAATAGAAATAATCTGGTGTGTCACTCACACGCCTTTCTCTTACCTGAAATTTAATACTATAAATACAGGTTGCAGATTAATAGGTAAGATAACGAGTACTGTTATGTAAACCTGTGTTAAACAATTCAAATTAGGCTTCGGAAGAGTTTTATATGATAATTAGTTCTGTGTGAGGGGGGGCTACCGCCCCCTCAACCCCCCGTTTCATTGATGCATCTACATTTATATAGAATTTAATTCGGCTATAAAAAAATAATTATGTTTTTAAAAAATAATTTATTAAAATTATTATTTAAAAAAATTATCTTTTATGATAATTCAGACGATTTCCATATTAGAGAAGTAGTATAACACTAAATATCCAAAAAAAAAGTCCAATTTATTCTAAAAGAAGAAAATACGATTTTTTTTCTAAGATTTTTTTTCGTTAAAAGTAAAAAAAATCCACTCCCCTCGAGGAGGATCTCCCCCCCCCCCCCGGGTGAGGGGAGGCGTGGCTCCTACATACACAATTTTTTTTTTTCCCTGTTGACAATTTCTATTACAAAAAATATATATTCGTTTCATTTGGTTTAGTGCAGTCTATAGACGTTAAACTCTACTTACCTGCAATTTCCCCCATAGACGTAATGTATTAGAATTCTCTTGATTGTCCCTGCACACGAACCATTTGCTTGATCTTAACGAAAAGCTTACGATTGCATCCTTATATGATACACACTTAGAATACCAAGTTTGAACTCTCTGCCATAATTTGTTTTTGAGATATCCTGATAACAGGCAGACACACAGACATACACACAGACCATTTGCTAAAAACATGATTTTCGTATTCAGGGGACCTCAGAACATGTAAATATAACAAAAACTCGCGTTCGAAAATTTGACCGAAAAACAATACTTTCTCTACCTTATGGGTAAGAGAAAGTAAAAAATAGAAAAAATAATTAATGAAAAAATAATTTTTTCTAAAGAAAAAATAATAGATAAAATATTCGTCGACAAAGGGCACTCACTGTACGTGAGCAAATCTTACATTTCCACGAAAAACCATATTTATTTGTGTGCAAATGGTTACATCATATAACTCCTATTTTATAAAACTTCATGTGTGCAGAAGTGGGATGGAAAATTAAAATGAGCTGTTAATCGTAAAATAGCGCAATTTATAGGATTCTGATTTGCATATTTCTCGTTACGGATCAGTGCAGCGCCCTCTATCGACATAAATTTTAACTATTTATTTATTTATTTATTTATTTATTTATTTTTTTTCATAAAAAAAAAAAAATAAATAAAAAAAATAAATATAAAAAAATATGTGAATAACTGTTTCAGAAACCACATTTGATTCTACCGATTCTTCAGTTTTTTGTAATTTTAAAATTTCTATAGACTTATGTGACGTGACACCCAGCATAGGGTGCTCCTTAATTTTTTTTTTTTTTTCTTGTTTTGAAATCTGAACTGCAGTTATTAACTAATCTCCTGATTTACAGTGTTTTCCTAATCTCAATGGGGCTTGGATTCTTTATGTTTTTATTAATGTTCATTAGGTCTGCTTTTTACGCTTCAATATTAATCTTTTTCACTGGATTAATTGTTTTACATGCAAGATAAGAGGACCGTCTGGTTACTAGAGGTTGAAATCTTCTGGTTATCAACCTATCATTTTATAACCTGCTCATGTAGAGACAGCATTTCCCTGATGATAAATCTCTACTGTTTCAGCTTCTCTAAATTTTTCGTCTTAAATTGTTTTAATGAACTTTTTGTTATTAGTAGTCTCAATATATGCTTATGGCATTTTTCTGTGGGTTCAGTCTCTTTTAGTGGTCTTGTTTCCTATAATAATTTGAGGACCTTTTTTTTTTTAAGAGTACTGTTTTGGTAAGTATCGTGATTTTTTTTTTTTTTTTTTTTTCATATTGTATTAATGTTATTACTACACTGTTAAAAATAGTTTCTTAAAATTAAATATATATTGTCTCGAAATAGCTCCGAGATAATATATACTTAAATTTGAAAACCCATGTACTCATTTTTGAGTACATTGACATGTCAAACATGGGGATATTGGGATTTTTATTGGTCAACCCCATTTTTGAGCATGTCAATATACTCAAAAATGAGTACATGGGTTTTCAAATTTAAGTATATATTGTCTTGGGGTTATTTTGAGATAATATATACTTATTTTTAAGAAACTATTTTTTACAGTGTATATTAATGTTATTAAACGGCACAGGTTATTTAATTTTGTTATAGATTAATTTAATTTGACAATTGAGGATTTCGGTCGCATTTAATCTTCTGTTTTTGTTAATTCTACTATGTTACTATATATATATATATATATATATATATATTGTAAAATAACCATCGAATTTGAGTTGGTAATATTTTATTATCATTCCAAAAATAATTTTTAAAAACAGTTAAAAAGTCATTCATTGAAAAGTTTAATGTTAAATTCCATTTCTTTTAATATGACTTAATTATTATTGATTTCGTTATTATTATTATTTTTTTTTTTTTTACTGTGCTCGTAATATATTTTCGCTATATTAAAAAGAGTATAGAAACTCATTCTTTTTTTCCTATATTTTATCATTTTAAAAGTTCATAAATGAGTAAGTTTTAAGTATATGTTTAAAAATAGCCTCAAGTGAAGGACATCTAAATCTATTGAGAATTTAGATATTACTTCAATAACAATTTTTTACGGCTTAAGCGGAAAAAAAAAATTAAATCAAGATAGATACTTCAAATGATATAAACGTGATCATTTTTTGTAAGATAGCATTGTTTTAAAAGGTTTCGCTTTTATTTTTTCCTCCCTAAAGGAAAAAGAATTTTCAAAGTTTTTAGCTTCTTCCTTTTTTAAGAAATAACTTTTGTAGTTTTTATTTCTAATTTTAGAGCAAATGAAACGGTAAAAATGGCCTCGATTATTAAGGATTGAAAATTTTGTACTAATTACATTGAAATCTGTTTATAGACAAATTTCTGTAATGTTAATTGTATTCTGCGATTTCTCTATTCAGATATATTTATTTTCCATGGTTTTTAAACCTTTAATGATCACTATATATTTTCTTTTGAAAAAAGCTAAACAAATTTCAAAGCTGGCTATTAGGTACATAGCTGATCCTAATTATGTAAAAAGGAAAAAAAAAAATATTTTTGAGAAATTTTCGGTTTCAAACATCTACCATGTTAATCTGATTATTTTGATTATTATTTTTTTTTTAACGAAATGGCTTTAATCGAAATTAATCCATAACAAGCGACATGAACATGAGTAAGAAAGTATAAATAAGGAACAAATGCAAAAAAGTATATCAATGAGAAATAACGGATCTACAGAGATGCAAAAAGTTTACAGTGAATTCATTATATTTTTTGGGGTCCCGGTATAATTTTAAAATGATTTTTTAAAAACCCTTTTCTGTGACTCTGGGTCGAGTCCAGGGTATAATAGAAGGTGCTCTGCATTCATATTGCCTGTCCTGTAGAAATTCAATTAATAATTAATTTAATAAATACTAACTAAACATACCAAAACTTTGATCATAATAAAACTTTGCTCATAAATTACAAAAATTCGCGGCAGTTGTTTCAGATCAAAATAATTGAATGTCTTTTTATCCCGTGAAAAATCTAGGCATGAAAGCATCATCAAAGCAGCAAAGTGAACTCGCGCCTACTAAGAAATTTAAAGTGGCATCTCCATGTGATTTTCTTAAGAAATATCATTTGTTAAATTTCGAAGCAGTGCTCACATCTACTGAGCAGAAAAAGAATAAATACTTAAAATTCGATTAAAACAAGAAAAAGAAAATTGTATATAAAAAAATTGTTAAATGTTTGGTTTCAGTGCGCGAACAATAAAATTTAAATATGTTAGCATAAGGCTTAAAAAAAAAAAAAAAAAAAAAAAAAAAAAAACAGTCTTATTGAAATAATAGAATTTATATTGTTAGTATTATTTATCTCAGTAAAATTGTGATTATAAATTTTTTTAGATATGTGGATATGACTTTTATTGCTTGTTTGTACATATGTATACATACTGACATGTCTCAGTAACAGGTCACTTACAGTCGGTAACAAAAGTATCCGAACACTAGCAAAAATTCCTATGTAAAAAAAGTAGAGTTAATACTGTTTTGTCAAATAAATCCTTGTTGAATCATGTTCTCAGTCAGTCTAAGAATATGATTTCGGATACTTTTGTTACCGACTGTACGAAAGGATACCTTAACGTTTTAATTATTACTTAAAATAACCGAGAAAAAACTTTATTCTTATTTGTTATATGCATAATATGTACATGAAAGTATAATATTTAAAGTAAAACTATACAGAGCATTTTTTCTTTAAAAAATATATTTATTTTAGTTTAAGACAATCAATTGTTTTTCGAATTTACAGGATATTTAAGATAAATAACTAAAAGGTATACTTTTAACAAATGATTTTACTTCTTCTTCTTTTTTTTTTCCAAATAAATGGTTTATTTTCTCAATTTACGGAGACGTACATTAAATATGTATTAAATATATTAAATCTGTAAAAATCTTATTCAAATTTAATCAATATTTGAATGCCCCTTTACAAAATTTAATATTGTAAATTAAAAATTAAAAATCTATCATTGGATTGGACAATCAGTTATGAAGATTTGAAATATGATCAAAGGAAAAATTAAAATAAATTACAAAATTCATTAAAATTAAAATTAAAAAACACATAAAAGGTTAGTTCTTAAGAATTACTGGAATTAAATTACATTTTCTGGTAATATATATTGTTGATTTTTATATGATGTTGATCAAATTGTCGTAGAAAAAATCTGTGTAGAATTTAATCAAACAATTAATAAAAATTATCATTGATTTTAAATGACATATCACCAAGTTAATTTTACACGAGATCCTAAAGTCACGACTCGAAGATTTTTAAGCAAACAGAATTACTCAACAAACATACACAAAATGTTATCTTTGAGAGCGTATGCACTGTAAAAAATGTTGCGTAAGAATACACAACATTATTAAGGAAACTTATTTTCTTCAACCATGTTGAGAAATGTTATCAGCTACAACTGTGTAACAGAGGCATACAGTGGAATGCTATGCAATTACAACTGGTAACATTCTACTGTATGCCTCTGTTACACAGCTTTAGCTGATAACTTTTCTCAACATAGTTGAGGAAAATATGTTTCCTCAATAATGTTGTGTATTCTTACGCAACATTTTTTACAGTGTGTATGTACAGTATGAGATTATAATTTAATCTGCCAAATCACAAAGTAATCATTAATACTCCTTTTCTAGAGCTTGCGGAATTAAAACATACTATGCAGATCGTGCAAAGAATAATGGTATGCTTGATGCATGATATCACAATTGCTCTCACATCCCTTTGATTATTTGCAAAACCTCTCTAAAAATTGTTGCGACGTGAATGTGAATTTCCACAAGAGTGTAAGTAGATCGGATCAGGATTCCTACTTTGGTCATTCATATAGCGTGCCTAAACCTAAACTTTAACCAAACCGGGATGACATTTAAACGAATTTATTCGTACACTTAGGCTGTATCTTTTTATATAAGATTTAATCGTCAAAATTTTATTGTCTTCTATTATTTTTTATATTTAAACTTCCTTTAAATTGTTTCTGAAAAAATAAATAAATAAATAAATAAATTAAGAAGAAGAGCGAAACGTTATTTGGTAATATAAATGCAATAAAAAGATATTTAATTACCTACAATTCTAAAGAAATAAAATTTTAAACCCGTAAAGGAGATTTAAAAGTGGGCTTGTGTTTTTCGAGGAAGAAGGTTTAGGAAGGTATTTTGAAATATTAAGACACACATCTTAATTCTATTTTCCATTCATCAAAATAGTATCAAAAATACCCAGGCAATGATGTAATATATAATGAAGTAATATCAATTCTTTCTTCGTTCTAATTTTTATTTATGTGATTAACATAAAAATACAATTATTCAGACAATAAGAAGTTAAAGAAAATGCTCAATCAATAATAATAATAATAATAAAAGAAGCTTAAAGAATAACAGTATTTTACATTTGATACGAAGAAGAAAATTTGAAATATGCCATTTAATACAGAAAACCAATTTCCGTCAACTTTCATTTAAACAATGTGAGACAACAGTCAACTACTCCATTTCTTTTGAGAGAAAAATAGTATTCTTCGTTTTTGACTAGAATATATTTATTTTGAAAAATGGAAGTATGTTCGACGAGATACAGTTTCATTTCGGACATTTGAAATTAGGTTTCTTCAAGTGAAATTCGAAAATAATATTTTCAAAGGTTGCATTATACAAAAGAAGGGCATTTTTTATATGAAGAAAGAAATGATGAAAGCGTGGTTTAGAAAGTTTTTTTTTTTTTTATGAAATGGAAAATAAATAAAATTAGAACATATATACTGATTTAAATATAACTTTATGTTTTGAAACGTGTTTTTAAAATTTTAGAATTCTCTATAATACTTATAAAAATGTATTTTTATCATCGGCAAAGAATTTCTAACATGATTCCTCCCTCCCAAATCTTTCTTTTCAAATGTTTCGTGTGAATTTATTTGACTTAATTTAAACAATATATTAATAGAGCAAGATGAGTCATTACAAACTCCGTTTATGACAAATGATAATCAGAAAAAAAAGATAATCTGATATGCTACCACGTTGATTTTGGTCAATTTATCGATTTTATAATTGTAAAAAAAAAAAAGATCTGATAAAAATTTCTTCATTTAAAAATTAATAAATTTTGTATGTTTTATAATATGGTATTTTATAATTTATATGTTTACATTTAATGAATAAAAGGCAAGCATCATTAAATTAAGAGAAAATAATCTGGTGTGTCACTCACACGACTTTCTCTTACCCTGAAATTTAATACTATAAGTACGGATTGGAGATTAAAGGTTAAGATATCGAGTACTGTGTAAACTTATGTTAAAACAATTCAACTCAGGCTTCGGAACAGCTTTATATGACAAATAATTCTATGTGAGGGGGACTAACGCCCCCCTAAACCTCCCGTTTCATTATCGTACCTACATTTATAGAGAATTCAAATCTGTTATTAAATTCAAAAGTTCATTTTAAATTATTTAGACAACTTTCACACGCATCATTCCTTGAAACTTATCATTCTTGAACAAACTTTTCTTGTAACAAACGTACTCATTTCGAAATATATCATTTAGATGGCCTGAATTTATTTGTTTTTAATTTACTCTAACTGACACAGGCAAAGATCAAACTATAAAACTTGACTTCGGTATTCAGAAAGCCTCAAAACGTATAATTATACAAGAAACCAATCGATGAATATTTAGCTTTAAAAAACTATATTATTTACCATATGGCTTTGAGGAATTAATTTCAATTCCTGAGCAGCTTTCCTGGACATGGTAAAATATTACATGATATAGTATGTTATAGTACAGCACTTCCATTAGCAAATGAAAAAGAATGTTATGTTTTAAATATTGGCATCCCTGTATATCTTCTGAAAGTTATGTACACATCACATGGTGCAAATATAATCCTATATTAATAACACACGGATCAACCTGAAATACACTTCCATGAATTTTCAAGTATTTTTGCATTATAATCTAGTTCTTTTGTGTAGCTCTGTAAACGAACAGTGAATGATTTCTATACCATATTCTACATGAGGCATGCTTTTACGCATATAAAAAAAAATATATTCATTTCATTTGGTTTAGTGCAGTCTATAGGTATTAAACTCTACTTACTTGCAATTTCCCCCGTAGACGCAATTTGAAATTTCTTGGGTGTTCTTGTACACGAACCATTTGCTTGATCCCAACGAAAAGCTTAGTGTAGTATCCCTATATGATACACATTTAGAATACCAAGTTTGAACTTTCTGCTATAATTTGTTCTTGAGATATGCTGATAACGGACAGACACACACAAAGACCAACCGCTAAAAACATGATTTTCGGATTCAGGGGACCTCAAAACGTGTAATTACAACAAAAACTCAAATTCGAAAAATTGACCCTAAAACAATACTTTCTCTACCTTATAAGTGAGAGAAAGTAAAAAAGTTGTTTCTATTTTTTTATCAAAAATTCATAATCTTTTAGTAACATTAGGCTTTTAAAATACTTTGCGTTCACAAACTGTTTTCACATAATTTTACAGTTTATTTTTTATAAAGCATATCTTTAGATAAAAGAAAGAATACATTCCTTCCTTGTTATATAGTTTAAAAAAATAATATATTATTCTTCCTTATTTTAACTTCTATATGAAAAAAAAAAAAAAAAAAAAAAAAGATACAAAAGCAAAAGAGAAAATAAAAGCTTTCAAAGAATTTTTGTCAGGGACGTTAAATTTTTTATCTTCCTATTATGATAAACAATTTATCAATATTTAGGGGAATTTTTTCCATGTATACAGTTTGATTCAGCTTCTTCTTACTGCTCATTTCATGATGAACATAATTTTTATTCTTCATATCGTTATTTTTTAACAATTGGTGCATTGTAGTACTATAACAGTATATGAGATTTATGATTTGGTTGAAAATTAATTATGATACTATTTCTCGAAAACATATATTAAATATTAAACAGTTCAAATATGTCTATTTACACAGTTTTAAAGTAAGGCTCTCCAAATTCTTAATACGTGAAATTTAATAAAATTAATATAGTTATTAATAACACGATTGAAATTTAAAAAAATTCTTTATTAAAATCTCTATTTCTTTATTCTTAATTAATAATTTATGAGACCTTTAATACAAAATGGAGGAAGAGGTAGTATTATATGAAGAGGTTCTGTAGTAGATTTCTGTAGTAGATTTTGAAAAAGAACCTTTAAGTTCATAGCCCGATCTTATGAGCTGAGACATGTGCAAGAGAGGAGAAATCTTGCAGATTATTCAGAAGAATCATATATTAGTTTCAAGAAATTCCACGAATATTTAGAGGAGTTAGAGTGCGGATAGACAGACAGACCGACAAACCGAAGTCATTAACACTTTTCAAACTTATTGGAAAGTGTTAAAAAACATTTAGAAAGTGATAAAAACGATTAATATAAACGGAAATGCAACTCCAGCAAATTTCCAATAATACCTATTAATGTAAATGAATATTTTTATGTGGCATGTAAATTTAATGATAATCATACTATATTTTATTCTTTTGCGCGCATATAAATAATATAATTTAATTTGTTAAGATTTGTGCAAAGTAACGTTCTTAAAATTTGGTTTATAGAAATGCCTTTCATAGAAAGTAATGTTTTGGAATACTTTCCGTAGTCCCTGCATAGAAAAAAGTGATGGTATTTACTCCATTTTCAATGGGGAACATTCAATAGTGGACTTGAATTTCAATTTCACTAAGATTTGTGTAAAGTAACGGTATTAAAATATGGTTCATAGAAATGCCTCTCATAGAACGCAATGCTTTGGAATACTTTCAGGTGTCCCTGTACACAAATCAGTAAAGGCATGCACTCCATTTTCAACAGGGAACATCCGATAGTGAACTCGAATAATACACTCTATAACAAAAAAAGCGACGCACCAAGAAGGAGTTATCCGAATGGGACAAAAATTGGTAGGTGTAATGTACATGTGGAGAAAATCAATTACAGTTTCAGAAAATTCGAATGATTTAATCTAGAAAAAGGACCTCACAAAGTAAACAAGTCAATAATGCGTTGGTCCACTTCTGGCCCTTAGATACGCAATTATTCGGCTTGGTATTAATTGATAGAGTTGGTAGATGTGCTCCTGTGAAGTGAAGTATCGTGGGAAATTCTGTCCAATTGGTGCATTAGATTGGTAAAATCCCGAGCTGGTTGTAAAACCTTTTTTATGATGCTCCAAACGTCCTCGGTGGAAGAGAGATCCGGGGACTGAGTTCAATCCCATTTCACTGAGCCGCCTATTAAGGGTCTTCGAAGTCACTGAAATACCAGTTGCACGTAGAATCGATGATAATGATGAATTGGAGCTTTGAGTACCGCTTTGACGATTGACTGGTTCTCACTTTCTGTCCTCTCTTTAGGCCGACCTTTTCCTCCATGACGATGTGTTCGGCCATGGTTCACCCATTTCTGTCAGTATTATCTAATAGTGGTACCTCTCATATACAATTGTCAAAAAAAAAAAAAAAAAAAAAAAAAAATCCGCAGATTAGACCAACCGGCTTCTTTGAGCCAAACTACACACCACACTCAAATGCTGTCATCTGCGCATGTTGTTTGCGCACCTGTAATGCGAGGCATAGTTACTGTCTTTCTGAGAAGATGAAATAAAATTCTCGAAGAATTTGCAACCTGGAATCAAAATCTTTCATTGTTAATATTTTGCTAAGTGAGCAGTTATGATTTGCTGCAGCGTCGCATGCTCATTCGATGGCAGCCAAACTTTAAAATTTTGCATTTTCCATCGAAAACTGTATGTATGTCAATTTTTGTCCAGTTTGCATTACTCCTTCTTGGTAAGTCGCTTTTTTTGTTATAGAGTATATATATATCAGTCTCAAGAAATTCTATGAATATTTATAGGAGTTAGAGTGCGGACAGACAGATAGACAGATAGATGGACAGACAGACAAATCGAAGTCATCAAAACTTTTCAACCTTGTAGGAACATGTTAAAAAGAATAATTTTTCATTCAACAAAATAATAAATACTTAAAAATGTTTTGAAAACTTTAATTGGTTTTCCTTCCGAAGAATTAAAAATGTATTTGGAATTAAATATGATCTGTATTAACTAAAACTGCATGTGAAGTATTTTAAACTTTTAAACTTATTTCTCACTTAGATTTTAAAAAGCAAAATATAGTTTCATAACTTTTGAACGAAATTCAAACTGTGACTATTTTCATTTTCTTTTTTTATTAATCATGATAGATAGTTTCAAAACAGAATTCTTCAAACAAGAGCGAAAAAACTTACTGTCGCCTGAAGGATTACAAATAAGTACTTTTGATACTTAATGGAAAGAAATTTTTGATGTCATCTTTTTGTTCTGTCTAAATTAAAATAAGACAAAAAAAAGAAAGAAAGAATAAGAAATCATAAACAATATATATATATGCATGTAATTAAAAAAAAAAAATCTCTCTGACTTTGGTTGCGATAAGTGGAAATATTTACACATAGCAGTGATAAAACTGAAACAAGAACGAAAAATCATGCGGTTCACATCGATTATTTATGCTTTCCAACTGTACGTCCTTATTGTTTTGTATAACTTTCAATGTTTTTTGCCTACGTTATCACACATCGGACAGACAGGAGGACTGAAAGGCATGCATGATAGATTAATTGAATTCGTAATCACTCTTAAACATTGTTGAAAGAGTTAAAAATGCTTAATGCAAAATAGAATGCAACCCTTAATGTATCGGAATATTTTAGTATAGCCCTATAAATATGAACGTTAATCATATCATATTCCAATTAAAACGTTATTTTAGCATGTTAACAATAAATATAAATTTCTTTATGATTTTTATAGTAGAAAGTTATTTAAATGTGATTTATAAAAATATTGTCCTTAAACGCAATTCATTGGTAGTTGTTTTGGGTGTCCCTGTACACAAACCACTTGTACAGAACCTATTTATGACATTTCAAATAGAAAGCTTTTCATAATGAATCTGAATTACACAGCTCCTTTTCTAAAAATTCTGAATATATTTACGGACGCTGGAGGTGAGCAGACAGACAAATAGACAGATGGACAGTCGGATAGGCAGATACATATATTGAAACCATATTCACACTTCAAAATTATTAGAAAATGTTAAAAGCTCTTAATGTAAACGAAAATGTAATTCTAGCAAATTTCCAATAATAGCCCTTAATGTAACTGAATATTTTTGTGTGGCCCTGTAAATCTAATGCTAATTATACTGTACACTATAGACAACATTCTTTTGTACATATGAATAACATATTTCAATTTCATTAAGATTTGTGCAAAGTAAAGTTATTAAAATTTGGTTTATAGGAATACCTCTCGTAGACCGCAATGCTCTGGAATACTTTCGCGTGTCCCTGTACACATACCATACCAGTGGTGATATTTACTCAGTTTTCAATAGAAAAATCCGATACTGCACTTGGATAACAGATTTTAATTTCATCAAGATTCGTATAAAGTAAAGATATTAAAATTTGGTTTATAAAAATACCTCGTATAGAACACAATGCTTTGAAATACTTTCGGGTGTCATTTGTGGTATTCACCCCATTTTCAATATGAAACATCTGATATTGAACCTGAATAACATATATCAGTTTCAAGAAATTCCATAAATATTTACGGGAGTTAGAGCTCGGACAGACATACAGACAAACCGAAGACGTTAACACTTTTGAACCTTGTTGGAAAGTGTTAAAAAAGGAAAATATAAGGAAAACTATTTGGTTAACATTCTTGTGTTTCGATAAAAACATTCAATACTAAAATTGTATGGTATCACATAATACATTTGTGCTAACTTACCAACAGAACGTTTTAAGAATTGTACTTTTTTTTTTTAAAGAAATTTTCTTACAATTTATTTCTTCATTAATATTTACGGAAGTTGCGAATCGGTAAGAAGTATTTAAACAATTGTGAGACATCTTAACCAATAACTCCGTTTTGCAAGAAATGGTTTTTTTTTTCCTTAAAAGTGCAATCTTTTTAAATGTACTCTTTAATGATTCTGGGTAAAATTTCCAGATTGCAAATTCTGTCTGGATTTTTAGCTTACAAAATAAACCTATGTACTGGTGTCATATAAGTGTGTAGACATTTTAAAAATTCATAAAATTAAAAAAATTGGTAGAATTGAATGCAGTTTGAGAAAAAGTTATTCTCGTGAAGGGTGATTTTTATTTATTTATTATTATTATTATTATTTATTTATTTATTTATTTTGTTTTTTAGGGAAAAAAAAAATTAAAATTTTCATCGATAGAGGGCACTTCTCTACCGCGTAACGAGAAATATGGAAACCAGAGTCTTATAAATTGCCCAGCTTTACGATTAATGACTCAATTCTTATTTTCCTTTCTACTTGTGCCAACATGAAGTTTTATTTGTGATGCTGACTTATCGAATGAAGCATTAATGGTGGTGATGATGTTTAATCTCGGCTAAGAATCGCAGAGTGAAGCTACAGTTAGCGGTAAATCTGCCTTCAAACTTTGGCAACGATGCAGACCTTCAAAATTCATGAATTATCCATTGTCCTAAAGTGACCCTTGAAATTTTGCACATGTTTACAACGAAGAACATAATAATAATTAAAAAATATGTTTCCATATAATTTTACACTTTAAACATTCTTTTGGCTTTTATTACCCATTTAAAACCCTTTAAAGCTCATTAGTTTCGCAGCAAAAACAAACATTTAACATCACATAACATTTTCTTTTTGCAGCAGTTTTTTAATATTTTTTTGTTCTTTTAATCGAATTTTAAACTTTTATTCCTTCTCCGCTAGATAGATAGCAGCACTATTACAAAGTTTAACAGATGGTCTTTTATAGAAAACTAAATAAAGAAGTCACTTGAAATTTCTTAGTAGGCAGGAGTGCACCTTGCTGGCTTGGAGATATACTCGTGTCTAGTTTTTACACTTAATGAAAAAAGGGATTAATTGAAACAACTTTTGCGAGTTTTTGGTGTTTATAATGTTCACTTATTTCTTATGTTTACTTTAATTTTGACTTTTGTTTAACATTTATTTCTTATGTTTACTTTAATTTTGACTTTACTTAATCAAATCTTATGTTTGATTTCTAGAAAAAAGTGTAAAAATAAGTCTTTTTTTATTAAATGTTTTTCTGATATTTATATACAGGGTGTTTGAAGATTCGACTGACAAATTGAGAGGGGTGATAAAAAGCATCAAGACGATGAAAACTTACTATAGAACATGGGGTCGCAAACCACGTTGAGAGGGTGAAAATAGCGAATCTATAAAAATAATTATTTGACTAATTATTACAAGAGTTGTTTGAAATGGCACCACTGACGTCATTGCAAAGTCGACAATGACGTAAAAACGATTCCCGGACGGGCTCGAAGATATCAGGTATGCTTTTGATGTCAGCCACAAAGACGACAATTTTTGCTATGAAATTCTTTGGTGTGTCCACGGGCGTCGCATAAACGAGTGATTTAAAGTGGCTCCCATAAAAAAAGTCACACGGAACGCGGAAGCCATACAACTGATCCCGCGCGACCAATGCACCTTCTTAGCTTTTCGCGATTTTCACCCTCTCAACGCGGTTTGCGATCCATGTTCTAAGTTAAGTTTTCATACTCTTGATGCCCCCCCCCCCCCCCCCCTCTGAATTTGTCGGTCGAATTTTGGGACCTTGTATATAAATTATAAATTACATATAAAATGCTAAATTTTCAGAAATTTTTAGTATTTTAAAAATACTTTTTTAAATATAGTAAACTTTAAACGTTTTATTTGCTAATATTCCACAGAATAAGTACTATCAAATTAAATATATTTTATACTTAGCTGAATATTTTCCACTAAAAAAGCCTTTTGTGAAATGAATTCAGTTAATGAATGAACTAAAGTTATTTGCATTTATTTTATTTCTGCAATCTAATTTCACTCTTAAATTAGAAACGCCTGAACTAAATAATCTCTTTTCCGATAAAAATCTCCAATATTAACGAATTTCAGATATCTAAATTAGTGAGTCCTTTTTACTGCAGGGAAAATTCAGCATGATAAAATGAAAAAGCATGTAATGGTGTATCGCATACTTAGATTCACGAAAAAAAAAAAAAAAAAAAAAAAAACTGAAAATTTATTGAATGAGTTTCTAGCGTCAAAATAGATAACTAGGTACTAAAAGAACCGCAGATAAACTAAAAATTTATTTTTAACTTTTTATCTGCACTATTTTATTTTACATCTCATCAATTAAAATTATGTTCAATCAATAGGCTTTCTGAAATTTCCAATGGCTGTCACCATAATATTTTTTTTTCCTGTCTAGGAAGCAAAATCGTATCCAAAAATATCCTGTCAGTAAATGTATCCAGCAAAAGTTTTGTTTCTTCATTGTCAAATTTAAAAAAACTGAATATGAAAAATGTTGCATAAAAAGATTTAAAAATTCATTTTTTTAGACACATCTATATTATATGAAAAAAAAAGAAAAGAAAAAGAAAGAAAGAAGAGAAAATAAAAAAAAAGATTAAACCATACATCGCATAAAGAATATGAAATAGTTTCTAACATCTATTTATTTAAAGGCTATGATATATGGTATTAAGAATGAATTAACTACAAAGATACTTAAAAATAATGCATTGTTGATAATAATAATAATAATAATAGTAATAAAATAAAATAAATGTTAGCATTCCATAAGCATTTTATTTTATGTTTAATGTCGTAGTAACAATCCTACTCTTTATTACAAAACAACCGATCATGGAAATTGGCAAAAACTTATTCAGTCTTTAATTTAATATCTTTTGAAATTGTTAAGTATTTTCTGTCAAGCATGTAAAAAATATCTATTCAGTTTTTCCCTTACTTGTATGCATAAAAAAAAAAAAACAGAATTAATTTGTGTGCCACAGCAGCTAAAGTGAAGTACTTTTTAATTTCTAATCAATTAGCCAGCTCATACATACATTCACATACAGTTTAAATTATACAGATTATTTACTGAAGTCCTGCCTACTATAGACCAAAAAAAGGATATTTTGGATAAGCGTCTTCTAAAGGGGATGGGGGGGGGGAATTAAATTGAAATTGCAATTTCACATCCTAAATTTGGGAAAAATAATAAAAAATAAATATGTATGTCTTTATGTCGCCCATGACCTTCAAAGATTGTAAAAAAGGTAATAAAAGGTCAAAAAAAAAAAAAAAAAAAAAAAATTAGAAACAAACATTATTAGTTTTTCTGCTAATATCATTCACTTTCTTCCTTTTAATATTCTTATCATGTACTTTTAAAAATTTTTGTATTTCTTTACAGTTTCTACGTCACGCATAAGTTGTAAAGTTTCATGAAATTAACAACAACAAAATAATAATAATAATAATAATAATAATAATAATAAACTAAGATAGGATTTTCGAGGTAATTCAAAAGAATGGATCCAAAAATTGGTCAATTTTTGGAAAAATTGAGACCTCGAAAGGTCTTTATATTTTTAAGATAGCTTTTTTTTTTTTACAAAAATTCTGTAAAGCCTATACAATTTTTTTTTTTTTTTTTTTTTTTTTTTTTATACACTTATATTATGATACCCTATGCTTATTATTATTATTATTTTTCGTGATTATTGCTTAATTTTTTAAACTGTTATTTCAAAAAATCACATGTCTCTATAATTTTGAGACGCACTGGAAATATTATGATATAAGTAAACGTATAAGAAAATAAAGAATGTTTCTAAGGGCGGATAAAAGGGATAAATTATTCACAAATGAGAAGTTATGGTTTAAAAGTTAAGAATCATTTACTAATCTGTAACACAATTTATCCATTGAAAAATTTGCCAAATAATAATTTATATTAATTTTTAATACCTAGATGCATTGTTGTGTTTAAATCCATATAATAAGTTTTTGTCACGTTATATTAAAAATAAATAAATAAATAAATAAATAAATAACATTTACTTTTCCATTCAAAGTATTAAGTGTATCAGGTAAACCAGTGTTGGGCATAACTGATTAAAAAGTAATTGCATTACAATTAAATTACAATTATAATTATTTTACCGTCAATCAATTAACGAGTAACTGATTGCAAATAAATTGAATTATTACAAATAAATTGAATAAGTAATCCAATTTATTTGTAATCAATTACTTGTTAATTGATTGACAGTAAAATAATTATAATTGTAATTTAATTGTAATGCAATTACTTTTTAATCAATTATGCTCAACACTGAGGTAAACTAAGTAAATATTATATAAATATTAAATTTAGCAGGATTGTTTGCGTACCGGAATTTTTTCAACCACAATTTTTTAACAGTAATAATTTTGTAAATTTGATAACAATTTTCGATAATTAATTATAAGGAAAATTATGATTTACAATTACTAGTTGAAAAAATAACGTACTTAAAAATAAATAAATAAATAAACTATTAGTACAAAAATATACACTGGTCATTATGGAACACATGATATAACGCATAATATTTAGCACCTATTGGTCGATATCGTTATTTAATTTTACTGGGATGTTCAAATTAAATGTGAAGTTTAGTTGACTATCAGATGAATATTAACTTTCTCTGGATAATTTTGAACAATGCTTCACTGTAATTAAATTCTCATTGTTTTCATTCGCAACATCAAAAGTATTTACATAATATAACTGTTTCCGTTTCGAAGGAGTAGCAATAAAATTTCCTAAATGTATGAAATAAATATATTTTAAATGATTATAACTAATTAAAAGCTATTATCAGTTTGTTTGTTTGATTTTTGGTTAAGAATGAACTCACAAAGTAATATTAGTTGAAAATAATTTTAATCATGATCTAATTTCAATTGGTAGCAGTATTCTTACTGTTAAAGGAAAAGTTGTAAGAAAAAGAAAATGTATGAAAATATTTAAAAAGTTTAAACGCGAAATACATAAGCTATTTCACTTTTAATTTACGAGAAAAAAATCATGTTTTTGAAAACTAATTAGTTCCCAAATATTAAAAGAATATATATTTATATTTAGGAAACATTTTTTTTTTTCTTTCGGTGATTGTTGAAGCAGTCAGCGTTTTTTTCTTGGGAAACTAAATTAAAAGTTTAAGGCTCCAAATTGTTAATTTTTTCTACTCTCACTATTTTAAAAAATCGGGAGCTTTAACATTTTTTTTTT
Organism: Salticus scenicus; assembly: GCA_963930645.1. Classification (NCBI taxonomy): domain Eukaryota; kingdom Metazoa; phylum Arthropoda; class Arachnida; order Araneae; family Salticidae; genus Salticus; species Salticus scenicus. The sequence continues at coordinate 128,766,899 of OZ005648.1, read as the reverse complement.
TTTTTTTAACTCTTACAAATTATCGGACATTTTTCTAATTCAGAGAAATTGATTACTTTTTGCTGTTGAATAAAAAATAAGTTCTTATTAGAAGTTTTTGCTAAAAGTTTAAATAATTCGATATCAAAAGTGATAAATACCGAAATTTTTAAATAACAAATTGATCTTGGGGCATTTTTACAGAGAAGAAATTTTGTGAATATTCGAAAAACTTCCTCTATCTTTTCAATTAAGTATGTAAAACATTTTGAACAAATATTCGGACATGTATTAATAAATCACATAAATATGAATTTTCCTACTTTATAATAAGAAAAAAATATTTTAATCGACAAAGGTCGAAAGTGTTGACATAGTATTGCTAAAGAAAAAGGAATTGGGCAGAAAGCAAAAAGAGGTGAGTTACTCTGCCTATGAACTCTAAATATTCCTTGAGTGGGTGAACTGAGTGGGTGTTGATATAATGGTATGATTCGTTCAACGTTTGCAAAAATTTGTCTTTAACTTCTTCAAAGGGCATTCTACAAAAATTATCAAAGTATTTCTCTAAACTCATGTGTATGTAAAATAATAGGCCTTGAAGAGGCTATATATATATATATATATATATATATGTTATTAAGAAAAATTTTGCATGTAAAAATAAGAACTTGGATGAACAATTTTAAAGTAGAAGAATCGATGTAGCTTTAAAAATGTGTCAAATAGAATGATTAAATATGATAAAGTGACTAAAAAAAAAAAAAAAAAAAAAAAAAAATAATAATAATAAGTCTTGGGAAAAAGTATCTTCAAAAGAAAATATGATTTCTCCCATTATACACTGATACTTTAAGTTTAGAAATAAACTACTATAAGTTTAGAATCAAAATTATTATAATAAGACCTGATTTCTGCATTAACCAAAGCTGGAAATGGTATGATATTTTAAATTAATTTAAGATGGTTTAAAGGTTAGTACGTTAATGAATATAAAAAAAATACTCGAATTCAAATTTAATACTTAATTTCCACTTTTATAAATTGATTATATATTTATTATAAAACACATAAGCATATTTATAATTGCTACAAATTAAAGCCATATTCCTCTCTTAATAAAAATTTTGTAATATAAATTATTAAAATAACTCTGTATCGAATTTTTTCAAGGTAAATCATATAAAACATAAGAACTGACAAGTAACAGAATGTTTATTTACTTTTTAATTTAAAATCGAGTTTGAGAATGTTATTTACACATATATTAATTTTTTGAAAATGTCATGCTTAGCCCTTTTATGTAACACAAGCAGGACTTTGGGTTTAAAAATAAATCTTAGACTTTCAACAGAAATTAATTTTATAGTTTTTAAATCCAGAAGAATAAGTAATTAAAGATGATTAACAATGAATACGCTGCATTTAAAAATAAAAATATCGGATTTTCAACTCTTAATTAAACATTTGGGAATAGTTAAAATTTTCTCAATTTTTAATAAACTTACTATAATAGTAAGTAATGTTCTCAACTTCCTCATACTTACTTAAGAAATAAATGAGACCGCACAAAATGAGATTTATTTTGTCTTTCAGTAATACACAGGCCTTCAAGGAATCGCTGTCATAAACAAACACTAATCTTATTACATTGAACTAAATATGCTCATTCTCATAATTAAACAAACATTTGTTTTATTAGATACTTAAAACTCTGCATTCCCCTATTTTTTTATTTGTGAATTTTTTCTTATACCTTTCCCCTAAATTGGACAAGCTTTCGATTATGATATGATAATATTATTAATTAATTAAGAATAACGTCTAATATTTATTAGTTTAAACAAATAAAGTTTAGAGTCTATTTCTGTTAGAATTATCATACGAAAATAATACTATTAATCAATTAAGAATAGCGTCTAATATTTAATAGTACAAATAAATAAAGTTTAGAGTCTATTTCTGTTAAAATTATCATACAAAAATAATACTATTAATCAATTAAGAATAACGTCTAATGTATAACAGTACAATAAATAAATAAATAAATAAAATAAAATAAAGTTTAGAGTCCATTAAATAATACTATTAATAAATTATTAATATTTACTACTAATAATAACATTATAAATAATATTATTAGTAATACTAATAATTATTAATAATACTATTAATCAATTAAGAATAGCGTCTAACATTTAATAGTACAAATAAATAAAGCTTAGAGTCTATTTCTGTTAGAATTATCATACGACAATAATATTATTAATCAATTAAGAATAACGTCTAATGTTTAATAGTACAAAATAAATAAATAAAATAAAGTTTAGAGTCCATTAAATAATATTATTAATAAATTATTAATATTTACTTATAATAATATTATTAATAATAATATTATTATTATTAATACTAATAATTATTAATAATACTATTAATATTTAACAGTATAAATAAATAAAGTTTAGAGGCACGTCTACATATAAAAACAACGTATAAATTCATGAGCCCATAACAAATTTTACGTGATTAAAAATTGTGAAATTTAAATTATTCTTAAAAACATTAACTTAAATTACATAGGTTTGGAAAATATTAAATTGTTATTCAAAAAACATAACGAATAGTAAACAGTCACAGTTTTATTACATTCGAGTTATAAACTTTACCAATTCATGTGTTCAAATTTTATATATTTTCCGATAAAAGGTGTCATGATAATTAAAATAAAATGTAGGAATTCAATTTTTCGATAACGTATGTTTGTAACTCTTTCAAAAAAAAAAAAAAAAACAGTAATAATAATAATAATAATACCACAAATTTGTTACTTTTTTTTTTACTTTCTCTTACCCATATATATGGTAGAGAAAGTATTTCTGTTTGGGTCACATTTTCGAAATTGAGTTTTTGTTATATTTACACGTTTTGCGGTCCCCTGAATCCGAAAACCATATTTTTAGCGATTGGTCTGTGCGTCTGTGTGTGAGCGTGTGCGTCGGTCTGTTATCAGCATATCCCAAGAATAAATAATAACAGAAAGTCCAAAATTGGTATTCTATAAGAGTATTATATAGGGATGCTACACTTAAATTTTCGTTGAGATCAAGCAAATGGTTCATGTGCAGGGACATCCAAGAGAATTCAAATACATTATATGTCCATAGGGAAATTGCTAGTAAGTACAGTGTAACATCTATAAGCTGACTTAAATAAAACGGAAACAACAAAATTTATCATATGCATAAAAGCATGTTTTGTGTAGATTGTTGTATGAAAAACATTCATTATTCGTTTTACAGAGATATCCGAAGTATTTGGATATATTGCGGCATTGCTTGTAATTCCTTTTGTGTTAGATATTTTTCAAGTAAAACAAAATTTAAGTACACAATATTGTTTATAGTGCATATTGATTATAGACAATATACAGGGCTACCCAAAGTTAAACTAAACGTTCTTTTCTATTGAATGTCATTGATGGAAATGCTTTGCTATATTTTATTATGCCGGCGAATACTGCTCAAGAAGCAAAATAAATTTTTCATACGCATGCTGTAAACAATGTATTTTTTGAATTTTTAAATCAGTTTTTTTGTATAAAATCATATTTTGAGGTAACCTGATTACGAAAGTCGAATTTTTAGTGTTCGATCTATATGCATATTTATTATCAGTATAACTTAAAAACAAATAGCTACAGAAAATTCAAATTTCGTATTATGAAATCCGTATTGTGTTGCCACTTAAGTTTGAAAGCAAATTAATTACAGCTTTGATTTTTTTTTTAAATAATTGTATGCACTATATTCAAATGGGCGGTAACCCCCCCCCCCCCCCTCACACAGAATTACATGTCAAATAAAACTGTTCCTAAACTTATTTTAGATTATTTTAAAAGTAAATCGAACTTTATTATATTACGCTATTGTTCTCAAGAATTAATATGCAATCTATTTTTATAGTATTGAAATGCAGGATAAAAGAGTCGTGTGAGTAACACATCAGATTCCCCCCCCCCCCCTTATAACAATTTAAATTATTTATCATTCATTTGCATGATATATTTTTTCTCTATTTCCTTTTACCCATTTAAATGGTAGAGAAAGTATTATTTTAGGATCAAATTTTCCAAATCAAGATTTAGTTATAGTTACACGTTTTGAGGTCCCCTGAATCTCAAAAATATGTTTTTAGCGGTTAGTCTGTGTGTCTGGTGTCAACATATTTCAAAAACAAATAGTTATAGGAAAAACCAACTTAGTATTCTACATTTTATCATATAGAGAGGCGACACTAAACATTTTGGTGAAATCAAGCGAAGAGCTCGTATGCAGGGCCATTCGAGAGAATTCTAATAGATTACGTCTATGGGTGAGATATCTCGTAAGAACAATGTAACATCTACAGGCTTCCCTAAATAAAATGGAATGAACATACACTTTTATATGAAAAGAAAAAAAGGATGTTTTGTGTAGATTGTGGTATAGAAATCATTCATCGTTCGTTTACAAGGCTACCCAAAATATTCGGATATATTGGGGCTATACTTAGAAACTGCAATTAGTTTATTACATTTTGAATTATGCGTTTTTTATATGAGACTAAATATGAGTACATAATATGATGTGTATATAGTTAGACAATATACAGGGCTTTCCAAAATTAGGCTAAACGTTCTTTTATTTTGAAAGTAACCGATGCAAGTGCTTTGCTATATTTTACTATGTCGACGAACGCTACTGAAGAATGAAAAATAATTTCTCATGTCCATACTGAAAAGAAAGTGTTTTTTGTAGTTAGATTTTCCACCCTGATTATTTGCATAATATCACGTTTTGAGGTCCCTGAATACGAAAGTCGAATTTTTAGTGGTTGATGTATATGCATATCAGTTATCAATATAACTTAAAAACAAATAACAGCAGGAGATTCAAATTTGTTATTTTGAAGCTGGTATATCATGGTCACTCTAAAAGTTGATCAAGAGTGACACGTTTCAAAGCAAATTAATGACAGCCTTGAATTTCATTTTTTTAGACTTAAATTTATTCTAAAAAACGGGGGGTTCAGGAGGGCGATAGCCACCCTCACATAGAATTCAAATATTTACACAGAATCGTCAAATAAAACTGTCCGTAAAACTTTTCCTATTATTTTTAAACTACATTGAAGTCTATTATATTACCTTATTGGTTTTATGTCTTAGTCTAAAATCTGTCTTTATAGTATTGAAATGCAGTGTAAGAGAAAGTCGTGTGAGTAACACGCCAGATTATTTTAATAATTATAATTTATTTTCTATTATAACAAATCTACTTACGTAACACAAATAATTTATTTTCTTCATTTTATTATATTGCAGCGGTTTTACTATGTTCCAGCAGCGATAACATTAGTTTCGATCGTTAGCTTCGAGAAACTTGGGCTTTTATTATTAAGAAGGTTCTAAAAATATTTCAGTATTAATTTGTAAATCCATTTACAAGTTATTATTTTCTCTTACCCATAAGGTATAGAAAGTATTGTTTTAGGGTCAAATTTTCGAAAGCGAGTTTTTGTTATATTTACACGTTTCGAGATCCCCTAATCCGAAAACCACATTTTTAGCGGTTGGTTTGTGTGTTATCAGTATATCTCAAGGACAAATGGTAGCAGAAAGTCCAAACTTGGTATTCTAAATTTGTATCATATAGGGATGCTACACTAAGCTTTTTGTTGAGATCAAGCTAATGGTTCGTGTACAGGGACACCCAAGAGGATTCAAATACATTGCTTCTATGGGGGAAATTGCAGGTGAGTAGAGATTAACATCTTCAAACTGCACTAAACCAAATGAAACGAATATATATTTTTTGTAATAGAGATAGTCAACTGGGAATTTTTTTTTGTGTATGTAGGAGCCTCGCCTCCCCTCTTGGGGGGGGGGGGGAGTTCTCCCTCTAGGGAAGTAAATTTTCATGATGGGTATTTTGCAAAAGAGCTCGAAAATACTTTTAAAACGAATGGTTGAACCATCGGTCTGCGATAATTTAAAATAAAATTAGCGATTTTTTTTTCATTTTTAACAAAAAAAAAAAAAAAAAAAAAAAAAATTAAATCTAATATTGAGAATAAATTCAACTTTTTTTTTTGGATATTTAGTGTTATACTACTTCTCTAATATGGAAATCGTCTGTATTATCAGAAAAGATATTTTTTTTAAATAATAATTTTAATAAAAAAAAAAAAAAAAAAAACAGTATTCAAGTACATTACGTCTATGGGGGATATTGCAGATAAGTAGAGTTTAACGTCTATAGATTGCACTAAACCAAATGAAATGAATATACATATTTTCTAATTGTAAAAACATGTCTCATGTAGAATATGGTTGGGAAATCATTCACTGTTCATTTACAGGGCCACACAAAATAACTAGATTATAATGCGACAATAGCAAAAAACTGATGAAAGTGTATTTCAGGCTGTGCCGTGTGTTATTAATGTAGGATCATATTTAGGTGCATCATGTGGTCTGTACATAATCTTCAAACGATATACATGACTGTAAATATTTAAACGAAGACATTCTTTTTTATTGTTAGTGGAAGTACCTTACTATAATATTTTATCATGTCCTGGAAAGCCGCTGAGTATTTAAAATGAGTTCCTCATAAATATAAGGTAAATAATGTACGTTTTAAAGCTAAATATTCATCACTTGTTTTTGCTATATTTACACGTTTTGAGGCTTCTTGATTACCGAAGTCAAATTTTTATTATTTGATCTTTGTCTGTGTCTCATAGAGCAACTTAAAAACGAATAATTTCAGGCGATCCAAAAGTTGTATTTTCAAGTTAATATAAATTTGTTACTGGAAAAGTTTGATCAAGACTGATAAGTTTCAAGAAATGTTGCGTGTAAAAGTTGTTTGAATAATTTTAAGTGAACTTTTAACTTTAAAATGAGATTTAAAGTATATATTTAAAGTATTATATGTGTAGGTGTAGTAATGAAACGGGGGCTTCCCCTCACACAGAACTAATTATCATATAAAACTCTTCCGAAGCCTAATTTGAATTGTTTTGACATAGATTTACATATCAGTTCTTGTTATCTTACCTCTTAATCTCCAACCAATATTTATAGTATTAAATTTTAGGGTTAGAGGAAGTCGTGTGAGTGACATACCAGATTATTTTTTATATATATATATATATATAATATTATATTCAAATGTCTAAATTTCAAATGAATTTCTTTTTTTTTTGAAGACATAAAATTGCGTTCTAAAGTATAACTTACGACGGAAATTAAAACGAATACACGGATGTATTTGAATGTCTATAGAATGACTTAATTATAATTTTTATAAGATTTAGATTAAAGTTAACAAAACTGGGTCCTTTTAAAATTTTTGAATTTTAGTTTTGAATTTTAGTAATTTTTAATAAAAAATTAATGTAATTAATATTGTTACACTTTAATGCATGTTTTTGCAACCTTATTAATTTTAAGACTGTAATTTACAATAGAGCTTTATAATCTCCATTGTCTGCTCCGATATGAAATTTTCTTAAAAAACATATTAGTACATATCTAATATTTCTAACATTTTTAACAGGTGTATTATCAATATTTTCCGCGACTGCACATATTGCTGAATAAGTATATTTTAATACACTAAACAGCTAAAACTTCTTTAGACACTGAACTGCTAAAACTTATTTTCTATTACCTATCAACTTTTATTTGTATTTTTAAATAGGTTAAAAGTATGGCATGAAAACAATGTATTCTTATAAATGACGCGTCCAAAATATTTTATTAGAATTTTAACTTAATATACTATTGTCTCTGCGTATTTATGAAGTAATTTTTTAAAATGTCAATAAGTAGCAAGATGTAATTTTTCATATGATGATAATAGCTAAAAAGGGAAATTTTATTTTAGGTATTTGCGAGATTGAAGCCAAAATGTAAAAAACAATTATACCTATTAAAGAAATAAAAACTATGCTATAAATCAATTATCGAATTTTCCAAAAAGAATGAAATGTTTCGTGACAAATTTTATGATTCATCAAATATGATTAAATTATATATATACATATGTCTGCCAAAGAAATGTTAGATAAATTGAGAATATTAAAAATTAGATTGTAACTCTAGGTATGTCATGCACAAAAATAGTTTTGGGTAAAAAATGATATAAAATTTAGATTATCACTTCTTTTAGTGCATCGATATAAGATATGTAAAACGTACACTTTTCTTTAATGCCTTTTATCAATGTTAAATTTATCGAAAAAATGTAATTACTTTCTGCTTTTATATTATTCACCAAAATTTAGATGAAAATAAATTTCGTAACTGCAGGAAAGAAACAAATTTTCATAATTCAAATGGGTTGATATCAATATTTTATTGTTGATTTATTGTTGAATTTTGATTTTTCTTTAAGGTATTGAATTTCGTTTTTCTTTTAAAAGAAATTAAAAATCTCTCACTCTTTTTCTCCCTTCCCCTTCTCCTCCTTTTTTTCTTTTTCTTTTCTTTTTTTTTTTTTTTTAAATTATCTGTGTCTGGATTCTCTAATGAATAGTTTTGTGTATGTTTTGTTCATAAAAAGCACAATCTTTCTGGTATTACCATCAGTTCAATATTCATAAAATAAAATATCTAATTGTATTTTGACTAAAATTAAAAAAAAATTAATTGCGGAAAGGAATGCGATATTAAAGTAAACAGAAGACAATTTTAAAATAATGTATATTCATTTTATTTATTTTATCAATGCACACATAATTAGGTAATAATATTCTTAGCATTGAACTTTTGATCTGATGATTTTCTTTCGATCCAGTTAGATGATGCAATAAAAAATATGCTAGAAATACAAGGGTCAACATTTTCTATATTTAAACAAAAGTCCAAGCAGCATGGCAAAATTTTAAATAGTGTAACTGAAGATGGAACGCCTGACAAAATTTACCTTTCCTTATCTTCCCTGTTTCTATAGTTCATATAGTCCTGAATTAATTTTCACGATTCCTAACTATATCATTTACAGAATCATCCAGAATAGATGTAATTATTGTATATTCACTCGAGTATTATTTTATTAGTCGCATTGAACATTGAACTGCATAGAAAGTTTATGTTATTACAAATATGAGACTAATTCCTTTAGACTTTTCTATCCTAAATGGGCTTTAAAGTCCCATTAGATTAAAAAGCATGTAAAATCAAATTTACGCAAGCAATGTCAAAGATACTTCTACGAATCCCAACGCACTTTAACCTAACAACAACGTTTACTTTAACCGAAATCTGAGTATTAAATACTACATGAAAGCGTTTTTGTTCAAGAAATGGTTTTATAGCGTGCTTCAGCAGTTTTTCACAGCTATTTTTCGTGATCAATACTCTTGTGTTATTACTATTTTAAATATTACCCCAAGGGTCTATCATAAATCTCAGGAAATTATATAGAGATGAAAAAAAAAAAATATTTTTGTTTTCTTTAACCTTGATTGAATCTCCCTTGTAAATATTCATTAATTACTATATTGAGGTGATTAACTTATATTTATTGATAATATTGATACATAATATTTATCGATTATACGTTTAAAATTTACTCTTAATAAACTAAAAAAATACATTTAAAATACATTTTTCTTTTCATAATTTGGGATAGAAAGTGTAGGTGTGCTGGTGTAGGGGTTCAGATTGAATAACTGAACGTGGGTCGTAGGCCTGTGTGGATCTCTCTCCGGGAAGGAGAGGGGTCTTTTTAACCTTATAAGCGTTAAGCCCGTCTTTTTCCGGCATGCATAGTCAAAATAAAAGGCTGGTATAGCTAAATTTTAAAATATATGTTGCTTTTTTCAAGAAAATAACATTAATAAACATTAATAATGTGTAGTATACAGTATTAAATTCTCATATTTATACTGTGCATAGTATTAATTTTATGAATCATTAAACAGATATATTGAAAAATGGCTAACGCTGAAAGGGTTTTAATGGGTTTTAGTCCATATTTACAAGAGTTTTGACAGAAAAAAAAAAGAAAGAAAAAGAAAACTCCAAGCGCAACCGGGGATTGAACCCGAGACTTCCCGAATGCCAGCTGCGAGAAAGGATAAGAACAGGAAAATATTACATCATCTGTCAAAAAGGAAAAAAACCTTTTTTGGTGGAGAATTTTTTTAAATATGATTGAAAAGTTTCATTTTTTAGAACAGAATGTATTTATCATCATATAATTTTATTTTTTAAGCAAAACATATGAATTGTTAATAAGTTTTATTCGATTATTTATTATTTGACATTGTAACCTTAATGTTTTATTTTAGTCACCAAAAAGCATTAATAATTACATTTATTAAAGTTCTTTATTCTTTTTTGATGACCCATCACCATAAAATATCTTGCTTCCAGTCACATTTATGATAAATTATGATAGATTAGATGTCTCAAGAGGAAACTTCAATTTTTCTCTCCGTCAAGTATGATCAATTTATTCATTTGCCTACGCGCACTCAAGAATACAGTTTATTAAAGGGAACCACGTTTTAAAAATATCAATATATCTTCTGCTGAGTAACATAACACTTTAGAAAAAAACCTCTAAACATCATATTTATCCCAGTTTTTGTTAAATATCGAAAAAATTGCAATTGTGATGAAAGAATTCTTTTTGATAATTAATGCTTTCATTTAAGCGTTAAGGCTTTACATATTTTGTTATTCATGCTTGAGTTTAAGTACTGTTAATTAATTGTTTTAAATGATATTTGTTAATAGCTTCTATAAAATTGTTGTTAACAATAGGGCAAATGTAGTTTCTGATCTCTGAAGTCTGTAATACCGAAAAATAATAGAAATTTCTAATAATAAAAATATTTCAATTTTAATATATTGGGTGTCCTACAGAGTTTTAAATACGCTTTAATTTTTTATTTGTTAGAGATAAGTCCGCATTGTAAATCTGAAAAATATTCAAAATAAGTTCGGAAAGAAGATTATATGAAGCAAAAATTTCACCGGTTTATTTTTAAAAAGTTACAGCTTTTAAATTTTTATACGATTCTTTAGAAAAATTTGGTCTTAGAATCTTGGGGAATGATTTTAAATTCTGTCCATATAAGATATCTGATTGGCAGAAAATTTCATATATATTCAGGTTTGTGCGAATTAATACCACCTCAGCATCATTTTCTTCCCCTTTGACAAAAATATGAATTAATATATATATATATATATATATATATATATTCAGAATTTAAAATTGCATACTCATCAGACAACGTGTCTAAAGTATTGCTGAGATCCAGCCATTAATTTTTTCATTAATTTGTATCACAACTATACTTTATCTAATCGTATTTTAGATAGATATGCAATCGATACATATAAACGCGAAATACCTCTGATACATTCATTCATTCATTGATTCTTCTATCAAAACAGAGTCCAAAGTGCTGAAACCAAAAAATGTCATTTGTATAGCTGACGTAGGAGCTAACTAAGAATGGATTTAATGAAACTTAAATAGGTTCAAAAGGTGTGTCGAAGTTTTTTAACCTTTTCACCGTACCTCTGCAGGGGTTTCCAATAGAAGCTTGAAATTTAGAAAAACGTCTCCACATAGTACCCTATTTAAAATAAAAGATGAGGATCTGTGTAAATTTGGATTAACATTTAAAGGGGATGAAAGGAGGGGTGATATTTCTCTTCTAACCGTTCTTCGCACTTGGAAAATCGTAATGGTTTTCTGTAGGAGCTTGAAGTTTAGCAAAATGTCTCCTCTTAGACCCTAAATAAGGTAAGAGATTATGATCTTCCGGAATTTAACCCTTTAGGGATGAAAAGGGAGTATTGCATTTCTAACTGTTCTTCGCACGTGGAAATTCGCTGTGGCTTCCAACAGAATTTTTCAACAGATTTGAACAAAGCTTTGTCTTCATCAGAATTGAGAACATTCTCTTACCAACTGGTCAAATTAATTTGCTTTGCTTACAGTTTTCCTTTTGCAATTATTTTTCTGGTGCTAAGAACGGGTAGAACTGCTAGTGATTCATAAATGCCCGATAAAACTTTTTCATAATAATTTACTTCAAAAATGCTTTAACCCATTTGCATCATTCAAAAATGTTGGAAATTGGCCCATATCACCAAACTGTTCAGATGACCAATATTTCAGTACTCTTGTTCATGATCCAATAATTTTGTAATGTAAGTTTTTGGACCAGAGATATCAATATCATTAGCGAAATAAATATTCAATTTCTATATAAAAATTTCTTTGAAACTCGGATCGGTTTTGTCAAATTGATTAGTTTCCAGTACAATATGTCCAATAATTTTCTGCGTTGAAAGTAATCCGCAAACGTTCTTTCTAGTAAAATTTGTAATATTATTTACACCACTAACAGAATTAAATTTACGCAGCGTAAGTTGATCATATTTTTTTTCTTTTCATTCAAAATTATTTGCACTGTGATCATTATCGTCTCTGTCAGAAGATATCGCAATAATACATATACATTTTTTGGATTTGTTTATTTCTTCCCTATTATTCGAATTAAAACCTCCCACCTTTATCAAATTTAGAATTGTTTTTTCTAAGAAAAGTGTGTTTGCAATCATCACTTTAAACGACCGCGCATATATGCGTTCCGTTGATAACGGCCAGGAAATTTTAGCGCATATATGCGCTTACGATACAAATGGGTTAAAAAGGCATTACAGCAATTGCATTGATTTAAAACATATTAATATTACAAAACATAAAATATAATTACATGTTAAAGTCACTATTTTTACTATTTTTAACCAGCATTCAATAATCAAATGCACTCCATAAAAGCAGTTTAACCATTACGGGATACTCAAAGTGTGAAAATCGATGAATTTTCAAGAATCTAATTACATTTTAATATTTTATCGGGAGCATACCTGATTTAATTACCATTCACAAATTCCTGCTTTTATCGTGCAAAACTTTTCTCATAAAGGCTTAAGGAATGTGACCATCTCACATAAAAGATTTAATCAACTTTTCTACTGAAAATTGGATGCTAAGGCGATACTTTAAAATGGATTCCCACATGAGAAAAACGTCATTAAGCATAATAGTATTAGAGAGTAACCTCAAAATTGCATTCATTTTGGAAATGCGGCGAGAAAAAATTTTGTTTTATAAGTTAGAGAAATTATTCAAATTTAATGGAACATCATTTAGCAATTAAATGATCATTTTTTTTACGCAATAAATAAAATTAAAAGTTTTATTTTAAAAATCAGAAAAAAAGAATTTTCAAAGAATTATTTGACATTTTTATGCATTCTATTTTATATTTAGAAAATTTTATTATTATTTGAGAATATTTTCAATATATGTGCATAATATATCAATACATTATATATTTTAGTATATTTGGAAAAAATTCATTGTTACTTAGAAGTGCAAAATTTAATGAATACATAAGTAAATTTATGAAGCATTCCTATATAAAACAATCAATATATGTTACATTTCCGATATCTCCAGTATTACTACAGCGAATTTTAAATCTTTAAATTTTTACTGCGAAATTAAACTAAAAATTATAAAGTATTGTTTGACACAATAAAACATTTTTAATTAAAGTTTATTTATTTATTTTAATTTTAACTAAGATCTGACAATATATCTATTTTTCTAATTTTTGGAAGGTAAAATAACAGTAAAACAACTTTACAATAAGCAGAGCAATAATTCTATTTCCTTCAATAGTAGCGCTTTTACAAAACATATAAAACAGCAATTCTTGAAAAAACAATGAGCTTGTATGAGTTTTTTAGCGAAGTACTTGGTAATAAAAATTTTCCAAGTTACTTCAAATCCAGCAGGGCTGGCTCCAGCACATTTGTTGTCGTAGGCAAACCCCAAAATACTACGCGCCAAGTTAAAGAAAAATATAAAAAAAATGTAAAAGAACAATATTTTAGAAAAATAATGAGTGACAATAGTAGTATTCCAGATTTACAGGAAATAGCTTTATTGAAAAACAAAATTTATATTTTCAATTAGCTAACGACCATAAACATATAGCAGGGTTCGTACTGTCCTCGAATATCCTAGTTTTCGTTCTTTCTTTCTTTCTTTTTCTTTCCCCACTAATTTTGTGTAGCAATTTTTGTTTTTAAAAAATCCAGAAAATTTAAGAAGAAATTCACTATTCAAAAATATTTGTGGAAGTACATACCGCGATAAAATTGGTAATGAAAAATTTGACTCCAATTCACTATTTATAGATTGGATAAATTTGTCTAATTCGATTAAATAATTTTTTTTCATTTCGTAACAATATATATTATATATATTTAAAAAAACAAAACAATAAAATTAAGTTTAATTTATTTAAATAAAAATATTTAAAAATTCCTTCCCGCCATTTTTGTGTTTGTTCCTCATATATCCTCTTTTTTGGCTGTGTTCCTCTCTGATTGGTTTTGCATGGTGCTTCCTATTGGTTAATAGTGTTGCTTCTTCCCTTTTGGGTTTTGCCCTGCTTTCAGTCCTGCTTTTAATTCCAAGATAGTAAGCATGTGTTTTGCACCTGCAGAAGAAAGGCCACATCCTTTCGAAACTGGTTGTTCTTTCATTAATTTTATGGTGTGTGAAGACGTTTTTAAGTTTAAATGCTCCTGCAAGAGTGCTTGAATAAGAGTCCTGTGTAAAATAAAACTACTAATTATTATTTACGGAGTAGGTGACCAAAGTAATTATATAGCTTTCCTCACGATGAACCCCATAGCTAAATTCGAGACCAAATATTGGTCCGGAATTTACTTATGTGTTTCTCCTCTACACTCGTAAACTGAGGGGTTTTGCACTAATATAAATTGCTTCGCTAATGTTGTCATTTTTTAATTTAACTAGTGATTTAACAATTTGAACTGGTTAAATTTAGTATTGTATTAATAATTGCAGTTTCAAAAATTATTAATCCATATGAGTTGGTTTATGCAATTACTTTTGTATATTAAAACTAAGTATAATTTTCCAATATAACCCAAAATACATTTTAAAAAGTAAATAATTAAAATATACACATACTTTAGTTTAATATTAGTCTGAACATATTTAAAATTTTAAATAGTTTTAAAGTTTTAAAAGAAATCGAATAATAACATCATTCTTAAAAGTGTCAAGATAGATTTATATTAAAAAGAGATAAATAAATAAATAAATAAATAAAAAAGACTTTAATTAAATATTATCTGTTCATACATGGTAGATAAAGATAAAATGGTAGATAAAGTTTAGCTTTTGCGTCAAATTTTCGAAATTGAAACCTTGCTATAATTACACGTTTTGAGTTCCCATAATTAATCAGGTTTTTGTCGGTTAGTTTGTGTGTTTGTGTGTTTTTTAAGAGTAAATAATTAAAATAATACTTAAAATCTACACACAGTTTAGTTTAATATTAGTCTGAATATATGTAAAATTTTAAATACTTTTCAAGAAATCAAATAATAACAAACTCTTTCATTACAAATGAGTACTTTATTGAAAAAAAAGGGACCTTTTTTAATTAAATAATAGGAATTTAATTAAATAGTTTCTCTTACCCATTTAATGCTAGAGAAAGTAATGTTTTGGAGTCGGACTTTCGAAACTGAATACCTGCTATAATTACACGTTTCGAGGTGCCCCAAATCCGAAAATCAGAGTTTTACCGGCTGGTATGTGTGTCTGTCTGTATATCTGTTATCAGCATAACCCAAGATCAAATAGTAGCAGAAAGTCTAAACTCGGTATTCAAAATTTGTATGATATAGGGATGCCACACTAAACTTTTCGAAGTCGAGCAAATGACTTATGTACAGTATCGTCCAAAAGAATTTAAATACATTAAGGCTATGGGCAAAATTTCTGGTAGATAAAGTTTAACACCTTTGAACTGCATAATTTTTATAGGAATATAAAAATTATGCAGTATTGGCATATTTAGTATTGGATATGAGGCGAAAATCCTTTACCATTCATTACAAGGGCACGCAAAAAAATTCGAATACATTAGTATTATTCTTGGAAATTGCTGTAAGTGCATTTCAAGTTGCGTTGTGTGTTTTTGACTTTTACTCAAAATTAAGTAAATGTATTTTTCTTTATTGATGTAATTAACGGAAGGGCTTTACTAAATTTTACCAATTCCAGATAATTGCTTTCTCATACTCAAGGTAAACAAAGTATTAGTTTGGATTCTAAATGTCAACGCTAACTTTTGTGTAATTACGCGTTTTGAGGTCCTCTGAATACGAAAATCATGTTTTTAATGGTTGATGTATGTACACTTCTTTTATCAGCATAACTCAAAAACAAATAATTTCAGGAAATTTAAATAGAGTATTTTGAAGTTCGCATAAGGTTGCCATATAAAAATTTTGACCAAGATTTGTATGTTTCAAAGAGGGGGGAAATTGTCTTAATTTGTAATAAACATTTAAATTTTATAAAAGCCTTAAATTTTTATTAATGTATGTACTATGGTGAATCGAGGAATTAAGAATGGAGGTAACCTCCTTCTCCTCATACAGAAATATATATCTAATAAAACTCTTTCAAACTGTTTTTAAAATATGATTTTATACACTATACCTACTTGTCATCTTACCCCTTAATATAAAATCTGTCTTTATAGTACTGAAAGTTGTGTGAGTGACACGTCACATTATTCTTCTTTTAAATCTCTAATTTTCCGCCGAGTTTAGCGATTTTAGAACTGTGATCTCAAAATCACTGTTTATAGAACATTTTTAAATTTTGCCAAAAACTGTTTAAAATTTGTTTTTTATTAAACTTTTTAAACTTTAATGATAATGATAATAATAATAATAATGATAATAATAATAATAATAGCAACATGCAGATCAAACTAGGATTACGCTGCGATTTGAAATTTAGGCTACGACGAGACATCTGAAAAGTGAAGATCCTCTTTTAAGCTTATGACTAATCCCTCGCGTTTTACGAATCTAAAAGAGAGTTATTTTATCCTTTCAAAAAAACATAGGTAAATTCGGGACCAAATGTCGGTCTCGAATTTAACTATTGGATTGCTCGACTCCCCCTTTTTGGTCCCGATTTACCTACACCCATTATTTTCAGATATAAGTAAAATATACTTTTCAAACAATAATCAAAACTACTATAATAATAGTTTATAAAAATCTAATCGCAAGTTAAATCAATCTCGCTTCTTTTTAGAAAAATTGTGAATAATCTCTTGCAGATCTAATTTATTATTTCATGCATATTCAACAACCAACATTGTTATTATTATTATTATTATTATTATTTGATTTATGAAACATTCTTTCACCGATAGCATCATTTATTGACAGTGTTGGCAAAGCTCTTAGAGCAATGCTGAAGTATGGCCCAATTTTAAGAGAAGTATAAAGAATTCAGGTACACCAACTGAATCTCCTTTCTTTGTTAAATGTGAAGAAGCAAGACCTATTTTGTCAGACAGTTATAAAATGTTAGGAATCCTCTCATTAATATGCTTTTTATCTTTTTATAATGTTCCAGTAATTTATTTTTACACATGACTTTAAGTTTGTAGATATATAAAAAATCTTAAGAGTCGATATGATTAGTTATCTGTTGAATCTCAACTTCACTGCATTGATAGTAAAGGAAATTTCTTCATAGTGAATGATGGTTCCAAGATAATGTGGCGTAGTCTTTTTAAAGTGTTTTTGTAACTGTATTTCGCTGGCTAAATTCTCAACCTCAAAAATAATATTGTGAAAGATATATTCATATATATAATTTGTGTGGCAATATGCTTTAAATTATATATATATTCTTAACTTTTGAGGATTCTATGAGCCTGTTCTGCCACTATGGGGTTGAATTCAGCAAGCAATTGAATTAACTTAAGAAAAGTTACAATATTATTTTATTCAAGCTGGCTGCTTGAACCCCGGAAGGCTATATAACTTTCTCTAAACAACTTAATAACTGATATTAAACGTAAAATATTTTCATGCCAATATTTGTTTGCAGCATTAATAAGTCTGTGTACTTAAATTTACTATCTGATAGCTTTTTTTTTTTTTTTTTTTTTTTTTTTTTAAAAAAAAAAAAAAAAAAAAAGCTCTAACCATGATGTTAAATTATCTACAAAAGATTTTGAATTTTAATATGTTCTGAATACCTTAGCAACCCTTTTTCAGTTTCTATAATCCTTATTTGGATATGGATTTAATTTTGAATAAGCAAAATGTGTGCAACTAAAACAGAAAATGAAATCTTTTGACTCATCAATATTCGAGACTTGCTCTTCGCTTTAAAAATTTTATTATAATGTATTGCACTAAAAGTTCGATTTTAATTTCCATTGTCAAACAGAAATCGTAATCAAATAGAAAAGATAATAGGCTCTATTTTTATTTTTGTTTTCATTCAGAGAAGTGGTTTTGATCACATTAGTTTATTTGTATAAAAATATTTTTTACGCATAAATTTAATTCTTAGAAAAGTTTTAAATTATTTAAAAGCGATAAGTACATTGAAAATTTAATAAGCTGCAATATAATTTTACAATAATAATAATAATAATGATAATAATTAATTTTCGAATACTTCAAGACACATGCACAGAAAATATTTGTTTAAGTAACCCAAATATTCTATTCAGTATTTGATATCATCATTTATAACCAGAAACTCATATTCATATAAATTGTACTTCATTAATTCTAACTTACTTCCTTTTATTTTATTTACATTTGATTCGCATTTGTAAATACATTATTTTAAATGAAGATATAATTTAATCTAAGAAGATAAATATACCCATTTATCACAAGTCTTCATTAATTTATTTTGCATAGTCAGGTGCTAGAATACGAGTGCTGAGTAAATAATTTATTTTCGATTTTCTTCATTGTCTTTAATTAATTTTCACAAGATTAAGTGATTAAATTCAAGAAATATTAACAATACCAAAAGGGTCTAGCAGGATAAGGTAGGGTCAGCGGCCCCAGAAAGGTATTTTGAAAATAACTCGTGTGGTAACATCTGAGAGATATGAAACTACCATTGACACAAATTCAGCCTCTCATCTCGCTGCGTTCTGGAGATAATGGATCAAATAGACGCTAGAGGGGGAAATTTTTAAAATTGATTTTTATGAAAACTATTATAGCTACACTAATGAAACAAAAACTGTTCGTTAGACAAAATATTAGTCTACATTATATATTTTTTGTAGATTTTTTCTATCGTATTTACAATTAATAAAAAATGAAAATATTTTTTTTTTCATGATTTTATTCCTAGTTAACGCAGAGGTACAATCACAGAAAAAATATATAATGTAGCTTACAATGTCTAGTAATACTACCAAAAAGTGCATAAATATAAAATGGGTGCAACACTTCCAAAAAAATTTAAAACTTCTTATGACCGTCTTAGGTACTAATGACTTTACATTTGTCTTTTGATTGAACTTTTTATTACTGTATTAAAAAGCAGTAACATGTTTATTAAGAACGTGCAACTTTGTGAAAGCTCTAAATTACAGTTATTATTCACGTTAAAAAAGAAATATGCTGAATATTTAAAAATTAAGTCAAAGAAAATATTATTTATTGTAATACAAAATATATTGTTAAAGTATAATTAATCTTCATCACTGTCCTCATTAATAACTGCGTGAATCTCTTCTGATGTAAATATATCAGATAAAACTTGTGATGGACATAAGATGCGGGAAAGATATCGGGCATAAGACAAGTAATAAACAACTGCGGCTATGTGAGAACAACATCCTACTGTTCTTAGCCCATTAGGAGAGTTGCAGCAATATCGGCGTATGCTTTCGATTGTCGTTCCGTTTGGTACATATTCAATATAAACATGATAAGTTTTACGGTTCACATGCCTTGATCTAACTTCCAGTTTTAATATGCTGGGTGTGGTTTTAACAAACTGTACTGTGAGGTTGCATTCTTCGTCCATTATCTCTGCTAAATAAGACACAGCCTTTGAGAGTTGGTAGGAGTCAGTGAAAAACAAAGTTAGCTGGTCTTTATTTAACTGAGAGAAATCTAGGATTTCAGACGATTTAAGTTGCTGAAAAGCCGACTTTCGACAATTCCAATTTTTTTTAATGACTTCTTCACTAAAAGTATTTACAACACTCATTCTGCTCTCCATGTACTCAAGCAGATCATCATTTTTATCGCCTTCAGAATTTAATCTTTGGTTGTACATGTTTTGTAGAAATCCAACAATTTTACAAAGCTCTTTCAACTTCGGTATAAGTTTGTTACCCAAAGAATTGTGTAGAAGGCGATATTTTTTAACTATTGCACCATGAACTGCTTCTACAACCCATCTCAATTTTGTAACTCTTCTTGATTCGTTAGCCTCCTCCGTTGTTAGTTGTACCCTGTTTCCTTTTAAAGCAGGCATAAATACTGTATAGCCTTTACTTTGTAGGAAATCAACTTAATCGTGAAAACCATGATCTACAATAAAAATATCATTTGGTGATAGTAATGTCTGTAAATCAGTAGAGTCTTGTAAAACAAGTTTTAGTATTGAAGCATCATTTTGTGTGCCGTAGAAAGGTCCGGCAAAGTCTATAATATAACCATTTGTAGTGCAGATGGTGAAAGGTTTGCAAAGATTAATTTTTTTTCTGTCCAGAGAAAGATTTTCTTTGATAAAAATTATTTTGACTTTTTTGATATCGTACATAAGTACCATCGCAAATAATAACAAGTTGATTATCAGATAGATTTAATAACTTCTTGTCTGTAGTGGAGGTGTTAGAAATAAGATCTTGACGTCTAATAGCATCATAACTAAAATATTTTGGTAAAATATCTCTCTCAAAACATTTCATGATATCGTCAACAAATTCTGATACGTATTGTTCATATTGCAAACTCAAAACAGCAGTAATGGTCTTATTTGAATTTCCTGTCCTTAATTTGAAAAGAAAAATGATTAAGGCTTGCGTCACACTCCGAGTTTTTGTATTTCTCATTGAAGGTAGCATATGTTTGAGCTCTATAATGCTTTTCCAAGTAAAGCCTGTCAGGGATTTAAGGTGATTTTTTGATAATCCATTTTCTATTCGATCGAACGATGTTAGATTAGATGTTTGGGAAAGTACACTCTTAAAACTGTGCCTCTTATTTCAGAGGTACCTTTTCCCCGTTTGTGCCTTTGAAAGGTAAGAGGCACAAATGGTGCCTTTGAAATTAAGAGGCATATTTTTGATTTTTGTGCCTCTGAAAATTAACAGGGATATATGATTTTTGTGCCCTTGAAAATTAAAAGGCACATCTGGTGCCTTTGGAATTACGAGATACATTTTTACTTTTCGTGCCTCTGAAAAGCACTTATGAGAGGATGGTGCACATTGAGAATCGATCTTTGAAATTATTGTCTTAGATGTATGAAAATTTACATACACGTGCATTGAAATGGCTCAATGTTAAATATATTAAAAATTCTCAAATATTATTAAAATTTTAAACCTTTTTTTTTAAGTATTAAAATGCTCCATTAGACTCAGTTTCTAAATTTTCCTCTCGATTTCACAATATTATAATTTTTCAATATAATCTAAACATATTTGTGTATTAATTTATATATTGATCAGTTAATTTCTTTTAAATATTTTTGTGTTTGTTAAAAATTTACATGTAATTTCAGCATTCAAACATATATATATATATATATATATATTTCATTTAATTTAACAATCAGTGGTTAAATTCATGCAGAAATATGGTTAAAATATATTGATAAATTATAATAATGTAAAATAGAAGGGGAAATTTAAAAAGGCATTCTCATGAAACATTTTAAAAATTTTCAATAAAACAAAATGTTAATACTTTGAGAAATTTTAATATATTTAATAGTGATACATTTCAATGCGCATGTAAGCAAAATTTTCATAACTCTAAGACAGTATTTTCAAAGAATGATTTTCAATGTGTACCATCCTCTCTAGGCACAATGGGATTTTCTTATTTTAAATTCCTTTTTGTGCCTTTTATTAAAGGCATGTTTCAGTGTTTTCATGAAAATTGCACTTGTGCCTTTTTTTTTCTCATCTACTAAAAGTTTTATGCTTATTTGGACATAAAAAAATTGTATATTTCCCCAATTTATGGGGTTAAGCTTATATAAATGTTAGTTTGCATAGATCAGATACAAAAAAAAAAAAAAAAAAAAAGATATTCTTAAGAAGTGACTAAAAAATATAGTTATAGGAATGCACATGAATATGGCTCATTAACTACGCTTCTGAATTAAGCGCATTCATTCATCTGGAGGAAAAGAAAAAAACAAGATGCAGCATGAAAGCCACAACATTTGTTGCAGTTGTCATTTGTTGCTGTTTTCTATGCAAAATTTCTGTATTTTGAAAACAATTAGCCAACATTTCTTTTTCCTGATGGTGCATCAAACTTAATAATTTTCACCCAAAATAACTGTTATTTGATTTTTCCCATTTATGGCATTTGTTAAACTTTTTTTTTAAATCTTTAATGTGTTGTTGTTGTGTGTGCGTGTGCATGCACTTTACAATTATCTTGTATTCAGTTCAAATAATATTAACATATTAAATTTAAAATATATACAAATAAATAAAATTTAAGTCTAAAATCTCATAATTTCCAATTTGTTTCTTAACTTCACATATTAACATTACCTTCATGAAATTGATAATCATAAAATTAAAAATGTTTGTCAATTACTGTTAAATAAGCAATACACTTTAAAAATCCTTTACATTCTATCCCCCCCCCCCCACACACACCTGTAAACCCCTTTCTTCCTTATTTTCTTTTTGAGAAAGTAGCTTAACCTAAATTGCAGAATAATTTGTTAAATACAAAAGTAGTTAAATTTTGGAAAAATAAATAAAATAAATAATAAAGATTATTTGATTGAAAAATGTTGATGAAAATAAAACTCTTTTGAACTAATTATTTTGCTGTTTGTCAATCCATCGTTTCTGCTATTTAGAATATTTACAGGGATCACAGTGTTGCTCTATTTTTATGTGTTATTTTACTCTTTTGTCACTATTATTTCAGAACAATAATTTTAAAAAATATTATAACATTGAAACCTCAAGAATTATTTTTTCTTTTTAATAGTGGTAACAACATATTAAAATGCATATAAAAATATAGAAACATTGCGAATCAATATCTTAATTGCATTCAATATCTTATTAATAATTGCATTCAATATCTTAAATTTCAGAACTGCTAATCCCTCAAAAGAGATAAACATGAAATGTTAACATTTACATTAGATTTCATTACTATAATTATTATAACATTAATTTTAATTATGTTTAATTATCACTGATTACCTGATAAATAAATGAATAAAATTAAAATTTGTAAATTTTTGCTGCTGAGTAGTTAGAATATGTAGTAAATATAAAATACAAGCGAGTTAAATAATTATATTTTATTAACATTTACATCAACATTTTTAATATTTTAATAAAATGATTAGATAGAAATGGTGTTGAAAACTTCTTCAACAGTTACATTTTGACCAATCTAAAAAACTGACTATTGTAAAACTGCTACTAGTTCTCTGTAGAGCTTTCTTTCTTTTCTTTTTTTTCGCTATAAAAAAATACTGGGCACTGGCCTCTTCTTCCTTCTTCTTCTGAGAACATTCACCTATAAAGATTTAAAAAAAAAAAAAAAAAAAAAAAAAAAAAAAATGCTCACGATTTTATATTTATTTATGATAAATTTAAATATCTGATTAAAATAATTTAGTTAATTTTTTAAATAATATGCACGCATATGAAACAACTTAAAATGCAAAAAACTGCTATTATGCGCCCAGAAGCAGAATTTCCTGTATCTACCTGCAGCAAAACAAATTTTATCAGGAATTCCGGAATACCGGATTAAGTTTAGCATCAAGGAGAGTAAGCAATTCATAAAATATATAAAATGCACACCTACAAAGAAAATAAATTAAGAAAATGAGTGCTCCATCAGTAGCCAAGCGGTTGTGCTCAAAACTGGTAGACATGAAGTGCTGGATTTGATCACGGGTTGCCCTTGTCAACCTATCCATTTAAAGTTTTCTATAGTTTTCTCTGAAACTTGCATAAATATACAGGATAGGTCCCCTTATAAAGGCCCCAACGGAGAGCAACTCCTTAGGCTCAGGCCACTAATGTAGACAACTGGCCTTAAGCCGAACACCGGATGGTAAAAGCACACTGGAGAAATAAATGGCAATGTTTTCAGTAGTATCAACATGTAAAATCTTATTTAATAAGATAATGTAATAAAAATACACATTAAAAAAAAAAAAATAACTTCTATTTACAAAGCACAAAATTTACAATGTGTCACATCATTACAGGGAGAATAAAAATAAATTATTATATAAACCTAATAAACTTTATCTTTGAATTTAAAATTAAAATATTTTTTACCACACTTAAAGGAAAAAAAAAAAACATGTATACTTGTAGCATACAACGTACGAGCTACATTTAAATTTTAACATAAAATTCAAACGAATGAAACTATTATTTAGCAAAAGGTACTTACTTACTTTATCCTTGAGTAATTTTCTATCCACTCTTCATAATGGCTACTCTACTTCCATTCCAAGAAATTGTTTCGTACCTATTATCGTTCAAACTTCAATTCACATTCGTTTCGCACTTATTTCACATTTTCAATTTGATATTATTTCAAAACTTTGAGACTTATAGTTACAATGACTTTTCACTCGACTGATCCATATTTTTACAGAAGTTCACAGAAACAGGTGCACACACAATATCTTGTAGCAATCTTCTTCGAACGTAAACATCCGCCATCGAAAACACTGATGCATGCTGGGTTCGGTTGTTACGCATGCTCAGTTCCGTTATATGCAGCGCTTAGAAATCTGAACAGCGTTTTTAAAGGCACAAATTTGAGTTTGTGACTCTCGCCGAGATCGAAGTTCAGTCGGTGCTTTTGATTTTGTTGTGCCTTCTATATTTCTTCCAGTATCAGAGGCACTTTGACAGTGAGCCTCTTGATAGAAGGCATAATTTACTTGTGCCTTATATTTAAGAGCTACAGTTTTAAGAGTGTACATTTATAAAAGTAACTAATTCTGATTTTTTAATTTTACTTGTATTAGAAATGATGCATCAGCGGGACAAGTCATCTTCATAAATTCTATCACCAATCATATGTTCATTGCAGCAACAATCACCATCGGGTATAAAAATCATTTTCCTTGAGAAAATGTCACATCGTGTTTCAAGAGATATTACTCGTAGATTTACTTCTACTCGACATATTATACAGAACCGATGTGTTGATACTGCTTGTGGAAAAGACATTTCAATATAATCATCCTCTTCAGGACTAGTTATGCGACACACAAAATCATCATAGTTTGTATCTACAGGTTCGACTATCGTAGAATCACTGTCAGTCTCGGAAGCACTCACGGTAGGCTTTGAAGTTGAGGCTGCCTTTTTATAAAAACTTAGACGACATTTGTTGCATATTACGTCCCTTACCGAGATATTCTTATTGAAACAATCACTGTATGTTTTAGCTTCACTTTCAGTTTTGATAACTTTTACGCAAAAATCTACGGCAGTTTTTACATTTACCAGAAATATTTTGTGTACAATTACTCACTAAAACACAATAAAATAGTTTTCTTTAGAATTATTAAAAGTTGAAATACTCTGAAACAATACGCAGAAGATTATTTAAGTTGAGCTAATATACTTGTGGGGGTAGAAGAATAATATATTGCAGCCACGTTCCTTAAAACTACCAAGATACGACGCGTCCAAAATGTTGGATGTGTGCCAGCTTGTGATTTGGAAAACACCCAATAATTCGCGCTCTGTTATCATTCGTTTTCTCTGAGCCAGATGACTGTCACCCCTATTTTAACAGTGAACTCGTTGAATTAGCGCTTGCGCAGAGGCTTCCATAGGTTGAGGAATAAACAAAATGCTACAAATTATACACACGCAACTAGCTGGAAAACGACAAGTTGCGTCTTGTTCTTTAAAAACGTAGTTCCACAAAGAATTTTCAACTCTTTATGTCAAAATCAACGTCTTACATATATTTTTAATTACTAACTAATATATGTTTTAATAATAAACATGTTACCACTTTTTAATACAGTAATAAAAATTTCAGTCAAAAGACAAATGTAAAGTCATCAGTACCTAAGACGATCATAAGAAGTTTTAATTTTTTTCGGAAGTGTTGCACCCATTTTATATTTATGTACATTTTGGTAGTATTACTTGACATAGTAAGCTACATTATATATTTTTTCTGTGATTGTACCTCTGCGTGAACTAGGAATAAAATCATGAAAAAGAATATTTTCATTTTTTATTTATAGTAAATACGACAGAAAAAATCTACAAAAAATATATAATGTAGACTAACATTTTGTCTAACGAACATTTTTTGTTTCATTAGTGTAGCTGTAATAGTTTTCATAAAAATCAATTTTAAAAATTTCCCCCTCTAGCGTCTATTTGATCCATTATCTCCAGAACGCAGCGAGATGAGAGGCTGAATTTGTGTCAATGGTAGTTTTATATCTCTCAGATGTTACCACACGAGTCATTTTCAAAATATCTTTCTGGGGCCGCTGACCCTACCTTATCCTGCTAGACCCTTTCACTTCTCTTTTATTTAATAAATTAGAATATATTCGACTAATAGAAATTTATCGTCTGGTATCTTGAACAGTGCATCAGACTTTCAGAATTATTTCGCTATAATATACATAAATGGTAACCTCGAAAACTGAATTACATTCTGGATACTCATTTCTCACAAGTCTTCTCACAGGTCAATTTATGAAGCAAAGTCAAATGATAGTATGTAACTGTACACTAAGTTATTTACTTTCGATTTCGCTCACTGTTGTGATAAAATCCATTGCGTAACTCAAAACGTAATTAATTTTTTTGATTTATTTAGAATTTCAGCTTTTGAAGCAGTTTTTATTTAAATTTATTCTATAAGTTGACGCATCTAATAAATATCATAAGACTGTAGAAGATTAATCAGTTTGTAAATGCGTGACATTTAACATATTTTTTAAACTGTAGTTTTGTGAAATTGTGAGGTTTTTTACAACTGACTGATCCTCAAAAAGCATTACTTAAATAAAATACTATTGATTATATATGAACCGCTTTATTTTAAAAGGGGACTTCTGCCGTTTTTGTAATTTTACAGGAGAAGCAAAAAACTTCCTAACTTGTGGTTTAATTTATCTTAATGTACAAATTTTTGCTAGCTAATAGTACTCATTGATATACATATTTTAATGTATAAGAACCAAATTTATGCTAACTTTTCTCAAAAAAAAAAAAAAGAAAGAAAGAAATTATTTATGCAGCAGAAGTTCCCTTTTAAAATAAAGCGGTTCATATAAATATTTGACCACTTGATTAATAGTAGAAACCTTTGACGTAGATATATCCTCTACTATTTGAAAAATTTTAAGCACAAGATAAAAATCCAAGAGGAAGAATTCAGAAGTAACCAGGGAGCCATTTGGCCCCCATGGAAATTTTAGATTGTCTTTACTTATTAATTCCCAGAAAATAGTCTCCTCCTACCCTGAACGAATGATTAGCGCTTCAGCCTTCAGTTACTAGGTTCGGGGTACGAATCGCAGTTCAATCATGGATGCTCGAAATCCACTTTAAGCTGTAGGCTCCAGGCTAATTATTATAATTAACCTCTCTCCACACACACTCTCTCTCTCTCTCACACACACACACACACAAAAAAAAAAAAAAAAAAAAAAAAAAATATCATTATTGTGATTTTGCCCAGCTATACTTCTCTCCTTTTTGATTATATGAATTTTCTTTATACACGAGTATAAAGATTTATATTAGTGTTCATAATTTACACGAGAAAGTGTTAAATCATAGATAATTATATCACTTTTAGACACAGTCTAGAAACTAAAAATTGTAAATGGAGAAGCTGAATTTAAAACTTTTTGGAAACTTTTATTATTATTTTTTTTCAATTTACAACGCTTGAAGTAATCTAAATACTTTACAAGTTTATTTAAAAGTCAAGCATTCTCAAAAAAAAAAAAAAAAAAAACCTTGTCAGTGGTCGATTAATCCTTTCAGTTTATTCGCACAATTTCCTCAAAATTTTTGACCCAATAATCTCGTCGCTGCTAATAAACATAATTCAAATTTTCTTCATGTCTTTCTAAATACGGGATTATTTTATCTCAAACTAGCAGGATACGCCCGCTTCGCTGGTCACTATTTTAAAATGAATCACTATAGTTCATGAATTCTCAAAATTGCATCAATTTTTATCATGTGGAGAAAAAAAAAAAAAAAGAGAGAAAGAAAAATGTCGCACATGATCCCCACTGCCTTCGGCACGCAGACCACTGTGTGCTGCGACATTTATGCTCGACACTCTTAATGAATGACTATATTATCGTAAGGGAAAAACATATATAAAATACAAAAAAAACTTCTCCCATCAGTGGAATAATCGGTCCACGCCCCCACTTCCTGCGGCAGCGTATACGGGCGCTCACGGCGCTCATAGTCCTTCACCTACCGTTACGCCCCTCCAAATTATTTTAGACTTTAAAAATACTCGCAATCGTTCTCTCGGTCTTTTAAACCTAATAATACTAATTTCTAACATTCTATCTGAATTTCTTTCTCTTTATCCTTTCGCCCGTCCTCCTTCCTGCCCCTCGTAGTAATTCTGTACTTTCAAAAATATCCGAAATATATTAATCGGGCCTCAAAACCTAACAACACTAATTTTCAGCGGTCTAACTCTTATTTATATATTTTTGACCCTTCACCCCCCCTTCCCATCTATCCTAATAATTTTACAAATTCGAAATTATTCGCAATCAATTTGTAGGTATCAAAAACCTCCATGTACCATTTTTGTGCAACCTAACTCTATTTTTATTTTTTTCCCCTTTCTGACCCTCCTAACAACTTTACACTTTCGAAAATATCCTCAATCGACTTGCAGGCCTGTAAAACATGTCTGTACCAATTTTGAACGAACTAACTGTATTTCTATTTATTTATTTATTTATTTATTTATTTATTTTTTGCCCCATCCATAGCCTCCCTTTCCCGCCCCACCTGGGACGAATTTCTAAAATTAAAGAAATTAATTTTTATGTATATGTGAGAGCTATATTTTAGAGCAAAAATCTCACATATATCTTTTTTTCTGTTTGCGATATAAAGAATTATTTAAAAATCACGTTTTGCCCCCTCTCTCCCCCTCTTGGGAGCTGAATTTCTAAAAATCCAGAAATTAGTTTTTAGGTATTTGTATTAGCTATATATTAGAGCAAAAATTTCACGTATATCTGTTTTTTTGTTTGAGATATATATAGGAGTATGTTTAACCAGGTTTTGCGCATGTGAAATCACGTTTTGCCCACTTTCCCCCCTAGGGGACCGAATTTCTAAAATTCCAGAAATTGGTTTTTAGATATTTCTGTTAGCTATATTTTAAAGCAAAATTTTTACGGATATCTGTTTTTTTCTTTGAGATATGGAGGTTTTTGTGAAATCACATTTTGCCCCCTACTCCCCCTTGGGGGGCGAATTTCGCAAAATCGCTTCCTAGGGGTGCTTACACTATATGTTCTATAATCTGACCCAGTTTCGAGTCAGTGGTTCCAGTAGATTTTGCTGTGTGTTGATGAGTGAGTGAGTGAGTGAGTGGAAGTACTCTTTTATCTGTATAGATGAACAAAATCCCTATTTTATTTTCGTGTTTCATTTCTAAATTAACACGGGACCACTTTGGCGCTAATTGATTTAATTTACGTTTTAATTGCCGAAAAATGCACTTTTCATTATGTCTTTTATTCAAATTCTTGATTATGAATGTAACAAGAAAAAAAAAAATCTGGAGTGACATCATTCGACTTTTCGAATATTAAATAATTAACGGCTGTTTAAATAATGTAAAAAAAGTCTGAAATCAATCAGCTCAATCTAATAAGGAGTTTAACGCAATTAAATATTAATGGAAATAATTTGAGCCCATAGTTCATATTGATAAAGATTTTTTTGTTGTGTCCCTTTAGATAAAACTGTAAGTTCTAGATTCACCAAAACGTATACAGTTTATGCAACGGTGACTAAAACATATGTACCAAATTTCATCTCATTCGGACAAAGCATTTAGAAGCTATTGTGTTCACTCACACATATATATACACACGCATACATACATCACGAAAAATTGTGTAAAATCGAAGAAACCTCTAAAAGGAGAGTTCATAACACGACCGAAGTTAGAGGTGCACAACTAGACATCATGATAGTCACAAATATAAATTTGCAACATTCTACGACCGACCATTCGTTTTTGAACTATGTGAGATACATTTTGAAAATCATGATTTTAGTATTTTTTCTTACATACTATGTTCGAAAAGTAAAAATGTAGCAAGTTTTTAAATTCTTTTAAATTATAGCTTTATATTTTAATAAAATTAAATATAATTTATACGTCTCATTAATATATTAAAACCAATGTAACATTTAAAATCAGATAAAAAATACAAAAAATTTAAAACTTTAAAAATACATTTTAATTAAAAACATTAAAACATAAGACAGACGTTTCGGCTAGAACACTAGCCCTCCTCAGTGTCCTCCTCAGTTTGACATTGAGGAGGGCTAGTGTTCTAGCGGAAACGCCTGTCTTATGTTTTAATGTTTTTAATTAAAATGTATTTTTAAAGTTTTAAATTTTTGTATTTTTTATCTCATTTTAAATGTTACATTGGTTTTTATAGCTTTATATTATTTAGTCGCTATGTGGCGTGGCGAGTGTTTTTTTTTTTTTTTTTTTTTTTTTTTTTTTCAGAAGAAAAGACAAAAATTATTAGATTCACACGTAACTTACTTTTAACAAATAAATCATTTCAACTGTCAAATTATACTTGAAAGAAAAAACGAAAAAATGTATACTTTATTACGTTGCGCAATGTAACACATGATTTTCAGATTCACAGAAAAATTTTAAAGTTTCCAAAAGAAAATACTAAAACAAATTCTAACTGTCTATAAACTTAACATTTAAAATTCTTGAAAAAGCACTTAGGTATGCTATTAAACATATTCATATTTTGTATTTTACATTTTACATGTAAATATGAAATTAATTATTTTCTTTATTACTTACATATCGATTCTTATTAAGCCTCTGTAAATAAATTTTCTTTGAAATGCAAATGTAATGTAACCTTAGTAGTGAATAGCTCTCAGCAAGTACTAAATTTCTCACAAATCTTCATTAATTTAACAAGAAAAGTCAAATGCCGGTATGTAACGGTAGAGCAAATAATTCATTCCCGTTTTCGTTATATGTTGTAATGAAATTTACTGCGTAATCTTGACAGATTATAAATTATTCAGAACTGGATTTCTTTGTCGGTTTTCAAAAACCTGTAGGGAAAAAAAGTGATTTATTTTATTCATTTTTCACGAGATAAATTAGTACATGTAATATTTATTATACAGGTACTGAAGAAAAATAATAAATTTATCTATGCATTATATTTTTCGAGTAAAGTGTTTTTAAATTTTCATTCATACGGGTTATGAAAGGAAATGCAAAATTTTGTAGTTTAGACTTTTAAACAGAAATAACAGTAATAAGAATAAGAATAATTATAAAATCAGTTTTCTGCTGTAGGCATTCATTAGCATTGCATGAATAATAATAATAATATTCGAAATTACACAATTCTTTGTAGTTTTTATTAAAATATTTAATTTAACTTTTTAATTAAATTAATATTATTGCTAATGATGAGGTACATTTACTAACAACCATGAAATTGTATGTAAAGTTGTTCCTTTTCTTCAATTTTTATTATTTTTGCATTCACAAAATCATACTAAAAATATTCAGAGCTATTCTTCAAAGAAATAAAATTGATTTTTATAATGTTTAAACATATACTTTGCCAAATGATTCATATTCATGTACAAATAAAAATTACATGTTGTAATTCTGAAAGAGAAGTATGAAATGGTTAAACTAAATTAACATTGCTTGGTTTAAACAATGCAAAATGCTTTAAAACGAAAAAGTGTTTTTGGTTGACGAATGTTTTCAAAACTTATTTGCATAATATTATGTAATTGCTTTTTAAAAAAAGTTGATTTTGACTATCAAGTTTGTAAACAATAACAAAGTTGTGAAAAGAAAACATAGATACAATAAAAATAAGCGAGTGATTGCGTAAGCTGGAGAGTTCGAGACTTACAACCGTTGCCCACAGGGTCTCTGTACTGGCTTTTTGGTTACCACTGAATATACAAGGACATTCCATCTGTATAGTAATCTGCGATCAGTGACAACACATTTATGCCTTGTCCAGGATTTGAACCCGGGTCACCGTGTGGGAGTCGGGAACATTACAATTATACAACAATACGGTAAAGTAACATTTTGCGATGTGCTGACTTTCGCGAAAACCAAAGCGATACATTATGGTATACTAATTAATATTTTCTGACACTCACCAAACCTTTTCAGCAAATATCAGCTTTTTTGTGAATGATTTGTTAAAAGTCCAAAATATAAACGTTTAAAATCCTATTATTGACTTTTGCCACCTAACATGATGACAAATATGAATGGAATGTTATAAATGGGCCAGATATTAAACATGCTATGCTGCATGTCCAACAAATAAAGTACCATTAATTAAAACAAAAAATGAAATGAAAAAATTGAAACAGAAAAATAAAAGCCTCTCGTCTCATATTTTCAATCATTTAATTACTCGCGCATACTATAATTATATT
Source organism: Salticus scenicus (assembly GCA_963930645.1). NCBI lineage: Eukaryota > Metazoa > Arthropoda > Arachnida > Araneae > Salticidae > Salticus > Salticus scenicus. The sequence goes on along the minus strand of OZ005648.1, from coordinate 128,733,995 downwards.
CAATTAAAAATTCTTTAATATATATATATATTTATTTATTTATAGTGCAGAATAATTTTACTGTGTAGAATTTATTATCTAAATATAAATAAAATTTGCATCAAAAACGAAACGAATTTGTTTTATATAGTGAAATCTTCAAAGAAATATCGGTTTTAAATTTTATCAACTACTTTTTTTTTTTTCCCTCAAATGCTTTACATCTTTTCATGATATCGAAACTTTACTTTGAAGCTGAACTTCTTAGATAAAAATGAAGCATTGCATCTCAATAGAAAGAAAATTTTACACTGAAACCTTTTGATAAGAACTTTAACTTATCTTTCACTCTATGAGTTTATTTCTGACCGTAACTCCTACGCAGATTATACCCTTGGGTGCTTTACCGATACAACGATAAAAGTCATTTTACATGGAATAGCGACAAATTCAGTTCCGTTCTGTTTTAGTTAAAGAATATAAGTTTTTTTTTTTTTTTTCCCTAGATCTTTTGATGGAGTATTACAAAAATAATAAAAGATAGATTGTTTGTAAAAAAAAAAAAAAAAAAAAAAAAAAAAAAATGTTTTTGAAAAGGAGTTGAAATATAGAGGTTTTATGGAGGTATTATGTGACAGAATGTTTAATTAAAAATTAATTATATATTTCTGATTTAATAATTAATTTAGGTGATTGACCAGTAATTGACACTTTTAGAGTAATCTCTGATGTTTTTATTGTTCTAGCCATCAGAAAATATTTTTAGAAATCTTAAGTTAGTACATATGGTATGAAAGACATTCAGAACCCCATATATATTAAAATATATACATTTGATAACAATTATTATTATTATTATTATTGTGAATTTTTATTTGACACACAATGTTCCAGTAATTGACACTGCTAGTTTTTCATTTTATCAGTAATTGCTCCCCCCCCCATGTTACAGTGTTTGACACTGCTAGTTATTCATTTTACCAGTTATTAGCACCCTATGCTCCAGTGTTTGACATAAAATATTAAAATTCTTATATGCAAAATATATGATTTGGTTATTTTTCTTATTTATTATTTTTTTCGGGATAGATGTCAATTTCTGGAGCATGCCAATCACTGGAGCACCTACCCTATATTCCATTTCATTTCATTCAATTATAACATATTTCGTAATAAGTCTCGTAGAAACTTAGTGCTCTTTAGCCATCGGTTCTCAAGTACCGCATTCGAGTCTCAGTTTAGGCTGCGCGTGGGTGTTAGAAGTGATTCGGAATTCATTATGAGCCATAAGTCTTGGTCGTCTTAGCAGTCCTAGTAGCAAACTCTTTGGCCCAGGTGGACTCTATGCTCGGTTGCCGATTATGTATCTGAAGTACAAATGTTGTTCTCATAAATTTTTGCTTGAGGGCATACTATATTCATGATAAAATAAATGAATTCGGCCGATTGCTCGCTGCGACTTGCATAATGGAATATCCAACCTAGTAGGCTACCCACTGTTCAGTTAATTACATTTACCTTATTATAATTTTCTGATTCATTTTTGTAGGGTTAGTTTCAAATTTTAGTTTTTATGCAATTCCATATTATTTCCAAAGCTTTATAGTGCAAGTTTAGATGAAATATTACTTTATGTTAAGAAAATCTCAAATTCCATATAATTTAGGAGTTTTCAAATTAGAATATTTATAATATTCAATGATGTTCAAGCCAGTATCATATATGATATTTTAAAAGAAATAATTCTCACATACAGAAATTTTATTCTGTTTCACTATTGCTACTTTAAATACACATATATTATGCTAATTTCGCAATGATTGGTTAAAAACAATCCTTATAGTACACTCCTTCTCATATTTATAAGGACACTTTATGTTTTGAAATAACTAATGTAAAAATAATTGTGAACAAGATTATACTAAGTGCACTTAATATATCTAGTATTCTAAAAACAAAAACTGCTATAATTTTTTTAATATGAAACAAAATTAATAAAAAATAATGCAAAATGTGTTTTTCTCCACGTTTTTACATGTTCATAATTATAGGGACAATCAAGATTTTTTGTTTTATTTAACCTACTAGCGGATAAATTACAGTTGACATGCGAAATTGTTAACTACTGGGCTAGATTAATTCATATATAGACTTCAATTTTTCTTGGACGGACATTACTGATAATTCCTCGAAAAAAAAGAACGTTCAAGTAGTGAAGTATGATAAATGTGCTTTTTAAGTGGAAGAATAATTTCAATCCGCCGAATTTCTAATGAAATTCGAAGATCTAAAATTGCTGAAGGAAATGTGACCAAACGTTGAACTGCTGGTTCGATAGGAGAGAGATCTGATGCAAAATCAGAGTTGTTTTACAGAGATCGAAGACTCATAATTCTTCTAACTGTTCTACTCATGATGACTGCTGATGAATTTGCTGGTATTTTTTAACGAAAGGTTGCGGTCTACATTTATGCACGTTTAAAATAAATAATAATATGTTAAAATGAATAAAAAAAAACCCTGTAATAATCAATAAGCATTTAATGGGGGAAAGAACGGCTGTGTTAAAGTTGAATAAAGACATTATTAAATGGTAAAATGTTGCATTTTCGGATGAAAAACATTTTATTCTTGATTAACCAAATGGTTTTAATAGTTACTAGCACGATCTGAAGATAGCGAAAGACAGGGCAGATTTTTTAAAGGCAGATATGAATCGTGCATTTTAAAGGTAGATCTATAGTGCTCTGGGGATCTGTTTCTACTGAAGGCAGAATGAATTTAGTAATTTTTTCTATTATTATGAACATCAAGAGAATATCCGCAAATTTTAAACATGGAATTCTCAGATTTTTGTTAGATTTTTGGGGGTTATAATATTATTTCAACAAGACTTACAATTTTGCTCTACTTCTAGAGCAATAGGAAATAGTTTGAAGAAAGAAACTTCTGTATTATTGTCTTTCCCGTGGTCTAAAAGTTGAAAAAACCTTAACTTATCATATTAGAAAAGTGCATGCAAGTGGAAAGCAATTTTAAATAGTTTAAATGTATTCAGAATATCATCTATGCTGTATGAAATGGTATTGAAATTGAATATTTAAAAAAAAAATGTATATATATATATATATATATATACCAGAGAGAATGGCTGACTGTTTCACCCTAAAAAGAGACCCCATAAAATATTAATTTAAAGAATAACTGAAAAAAAAAATTATTAAGATTCGAGCTGTCCTTATAATTGTGAACACCTGAAAAATCATTTTTTTGACCGTTTTTAAAGTTTTTTAAGATATAAAAACGATAAAACTTTTTAAATATAGTCTATTAATGAAATTCAAATTAATAAAAAATATATTTATTTAAATAATAGTGTTCAGTGTTTAGTTAATATAGAAAAAAGGGTGTCCTTATAATTATGAGAACCATTTCTTTTATAGTTTTCTGGTTGGGCGTATGTGGCTGGATTTTTTTCCGCAAAATGCTACACTTATCACTTACACATATCAAGTATAATTTTCTTTGGGAAACGTAATTTAGGTATTTTTATAATACAATTTCAAAATTGTAGCTTGTGGGTCACCTTTGGCGCATGGTGTTCCAAAGATGGCCCATACATTGAAAGCATTTCTAAAATGTGATTAAGACGCTCTTTTGTTATTTTTTGGGGTTTTTTTCTTATTCATCTTATCTTTTGACACAAAAAGACTTTCAACCACTTTTTGTGCAAAATAGTATAGGATTTTTATTCTGGGATTCATTGACTTCTTTTCGGGAAATCTTTGGTATTCTCAATAATGTGGAAATTGTTGGAGAATGAATGATAATAAGTATTTTCAGATATTTAAGCAAAAAATTTTGAAAGTTACCCTTATTACATGAATTTTCGTGTTTATTTGCTAAGTTGGCCCATGTGTTCCATGGTTGCCCGACATCTGGGCCACCTTGAGAGCATGCGTATGGTCGCAATTTTCCACGAAATAAACTTTTAATCTGATAGATTTATTAAAAATGAAGCTAATGTGATTAAAGAGAAAGAAAGAAAATTTCAGAAAATATATCACAACTCAAAGTTCTAAGAAAAACACATGCAAATTAAAATACCTTCTTACCTGGAAATTAGAACGACTGCTCCTCTAAAGTAAAATCACTGCATATAATGGCGGTCGATCAAGATAATCTCTTCAAATTCAGTCACATACCCTAGAGATACATGGTTTACAATACAGTAGCACCATTTTGTGATTAAAAAATAAATTACACCTCTTTTAGGAGGGTGGACTAACTTATAGGAACACTGGCCACCTTTCACTCACCTACCTTACGACATTTTGTTTTATTTTGAAGTATTATGATGAAACGGGAGCTTCCAGTTGAGCGATGGGCACCAAACGTTGACAGCCACCAATACACGTCATACTGCAATTGAATATAATTTTTCCTGAAATTCTGTACATTCTTTCTTGATTTAGAACTGCTATAAAATTTTTGACACACATACATAGATAAACACTAAAAAAAAACAAATTGCGTGCCAAACCTCTCAAAATGTGTTAATTCGTCGAAGACTTTCATGAATGCAGTAATTTTTTCTTATAAATATACAGTACATAGGGTAAGTGCTCCAATGATTGACACTTTTAGAGCAATCTCCGATGTTTTTAATGTTCTAGTCATCAGAAAATATTTTTAGAATTCTTAAGTTAATACATATGGTATGAAAGGAATTCAGAACCATGTATATGTTAAAATATATACATTTGATAACAATTATTTTTTTAATTAATTTTTATTTGACACCCACTCAATGTTCCAGTAATTGACACTGCCAGTTTTTCATTTTATCAGTCATTGGCACTCTATGTTCCAGTGTTTGACAGTGCTAGTTATTCATTTTACCAGTTATTAGCACTCTATGCTCCAGTGTTTGACATAAAATGTTAAAATTCTTATATGTAAAATATATGATTTTATCATTTTTCTTATTTATTAATTATTTCGGGATAGATATCAATTACTGGAGTATGCCAATCACTGAAGCACCTACCCTAAATAAATATTTTTATAAAAAGTAATAAAAATGTAGAGGAATAAAATTTTCTGTATATGTTTGTGAAAATAATTATTGGAAGATAAATATAGTTATTTTATTAAAATGCGATAAAATAACAAAATTAAAAGAAGTGAACTTTTATAATTCAAAACTTCACTTTCTTCTAATGTCATGAACTACTAAAAATCAGTTATAAGCCTTGTTTGAATAAAATGTTGTATGCGTAACAAAGTATGAAGTGTAATTGATTGTTAAATTTTATTTCAATATATCATTAAAAAATAAATCAAATTAAATAATTTAACTTTTATAAAGCTCGCTTCAAATATTTCGTGCATTTTCAAGTACCCTTTCATTAATACGTAAATGTTGATTTAAACAAATTTAATTTTGTTTAATTTTAGTAAATTTAACAGTTTGAGTACATTATTATTTTGTATTATACAAATAACAAAAGCAATAAATACAAATTACATTTTCAACAAATGTTGTAAAAATACAGTTTTTATTTATGAAGACTATAAAAAGATATTTATTATAATTTTGGCTAAAGGCAAAATTAATAAAAAGGAACTCCTATAAAATTAGAATTGCTTTTAATAATTTCTTCTATTCGACATTCTATACTTATTTTTCGATTAGTGCGGATTTGTTAATGCAGTTTTCAGTTAGTGCGGTTAATTTCTTTCAGACGCTTCCTCGAATGATGCTGAAAATTTTCGATTAGTGCTCATATGATTATAGGATATATATTGTTGCGTCTTGGGGGTTCGTAAGTTGTCCGAGAATGAAAGGCGAAACTTGCAAAAATTCAGTGATTTATTCTCAGAATGTTCCAGAAAAATACAGGTCTGTAAACCAAGTATCAACTTCAATTCAACCAGTAAACACAGCTTAAACAACAGCCGTTAACAGCAAAACTACAGTACAAACTGTTTAGCAATAACACATAAAGCAAGTCTCATTCAAGGCTCAAAGCAAAGCATTTGACGAAACTGACACAGATCTGAGACTGACCGCCTTGGCTAAGAAAAACGCTCCTTTTATACTTTTCTATCGAACCCAGACTGGTCTGGAAAATTCTCGTATCTCATCAGCCAATGAGATTAGAGCTTCCATATTTGATATAGCCCTAAAAAGGATTTTCTCGCCAAGTTCGCAAGAAAAATCACTAAGGAGGGAAACAGTCACCAAATTTGGTGCCAAATCAATTACTTCCCTTATTGGAACTTTTTAATGCATTTTAAGGAAAAATTAGGCTATTTTAACGCTAAAACGACTAGAAATGTATAAAATTAGCATTTTATCAACTTACTAAGCCTCTTTGAAAGGATTTATAAAAAAATAAACACAATTATTTACAATTTTGTAACAATATATTAGATATTATATATGATTAGATATATATATATGAGTATGTGTACGTATTTAATCTACGACCAAATAAGAGGGGTGCTATAAGTTTGAAATTTGTCTGTATGTGTCTGTGACACTGTAACTACTAAACGAATGGACCTTTATCAGGGCAGTTTTATTTTTACATAATTGTTTTAATTTTATTATTATCAGTTCCCCATCATACTATAGGTATTGGGAACTTAAGTAATCGTGGAAATTTTCGACCTCGGTTTTTTGACATTTTTACACGTTTTCAGGTGTGAGGAATTCGAAAGTGACAAAATTTGTATTGTGTCTGTCTGTAGAGTGTCTGTTAGTCCGTTAGTTTGTTAGTCTGTGTACACGATATCTTACGAACAAATGATCGCAGAGAGGTCAGATCAGTTTTAAAATAATACTTTCGATACTGGCAAGAACCCTATTCATTTGCAACATTCGAATTAAAAAACTTCGTAAGTTATTAGAAATTTACGATTTTCTTAACATGGGAGAATAGGACAAAAATTCACTTAAACGTGCATTAAATGGAAACGTTTTACTTTAAAAATGTCAGACCAAATTTAAAATATCAGTTTTGATGCCGGAATGAACATCAGTAACTATAAATATGATACTTTGAAAATTTCGCAAGTTATTCGAAATTTACGAATTTCTTAACATGGCAGAATAGGGCAAAATTTCACATAAACGTCAATTTTGAGAGATATTTTCATAGTAAAGATGTCAGACTACTTTTGAAATATCATTTAGGACACTGGCATGAATATTAATGACTATGATTTTTCCAATATAAAAATTTCGTAAGTTATTGGAAATTTACGAATTTCTTAACATGGCAGAATAGAGCAAAATTTCACATAAATGTCAATTTTTTTGAGGGATATTTTCACCGTAAAGATGTCAAACCACTTTCTAAATATTATTTAGAATACTGGCATGACTATCATAGACTATGATTTTTTCAATTTAAAAAATTTGTAAGTTATTTGGAGTTTACGATTTACTTAACATGTCTGAATAAGTCAAAATTGACATAAACTTCCATTTTGAGGATCATAAATACATTAGACAATTTCAAAATTACATTTATGATATTTGTTTCAACATGATTGAATACAAATATTCTAATAAGAAAATTTCGTAAATTATTCGTAATTTACGATTTTATCAACATAGCTGAAATCAACGAAACTGTAAATTTTTCATATAAATATGAATTTTGAGGATTATTGCATTGGAAATAGTAGCATGAAAACTAAACAACGGAATTGACCCTGATAAAATAAATTAATAGATTAGAATAAGATAAATATATCGAAGTGAACGGTGCATAGCCTATTAGGCGGGGATTTCATTCTGTCACTGTAACAAGCTTTGGTCAAATTCATTTCTTTTAACATGTTAATAATATGTCTCACACTAGAAATTTATGAGAACATAAATATGATGGGGAACTGAGCAGAGTCCACCTATGCCAACTAGTTTTAATTGGAAAGTGTATTCATGCTGCATACTTCTTAGTTATGTTTAGTGAAAATCTGTTTGAGAAATTTTTTAAATTAATTAAAATGTGATATTTTCGAGCTACTTTAAACTGATATTTTGCAATCCTCGAGCTGTCTATCTGTATTATTATCATTATTATTATTATTCTTCTTTTGTTGCTATTGCATGTTCGTAAATTTAATTACATTTTTTCGTCTGTGAAAAATATTGGAAGACGATTTGGCATACGGTGTATCTGTATAAGCATGCAGTACAAATGAAGTTAACTCTTAACTGCTGAAGATGGCTCCCGCAATAATAGTCAAGGCTAACACAGCCATATTGAGTATTGAGTTTACCAAAATTTTGGCTAATGCTGTGCTATTTTATTTATTTGACAGCTTTTAGACCTATTGTTACAATGATTTTCACCTCGAATGATCCATCTTACATCAGTTCACAATAACAATACAGGATTTTTTTTATATAATTGTATTATTTAATGGCTTCTACTCTTTTGGCTACAATTTTTACCTAAAGTTCATCACTTACATCACTCTTCCTATGTGTTCGTACTAAAATAGCACAATTTTATTAAATGTACAATAATAATAATAATAAATCTGGTGTGAAATAACCACACGACTTCCATTACCCACTATTACACGCGTTATATGCACTTTTAGAAGATAATGTGATCGGAAGGCATAAAATTGACCAAAGAAAGTAGACACCTAAAAATTTTTCGGTGAGAGAAAGCTGATGCACGTGTAAACATATATAAAACCACAGCTTCATAAACTAGATTTCTATCGCGTAGCTCGAAAACTAGGCAACAGTTCAAGCGGTAGACAGCGCCACCTGGTACAAATTGCGCGACATTTATCTTCAACTGTCATCAGTAATTTCAAGAAGTGATATATGATATATATATAATCGACGTTTCTTCGATTCTATTCGTCTTTTACATATATCGAATCCCACTTAAAAAAATTTTTGGTGGCTGTTGAATAAAAAAGTCGCGCTATCTGTACGAGATGGCGCTGTCTACCGCTTGAACTGTTGCCAAGTTTCCGAGTCACGCGGAAGGCATCTAGTTTAGGAGGCTATTGTTATATGCACTTTTAGAAGATAATATGATCAGAAGACATAAAATTGACCTTCGAAAGTAGACACCTAAAATTTTTCAGGTGAGAGAAAGCTGATACACGTGTAAACACATATAAAACAGAACTTAGATATCGAGTTAAAAAATAAGAAAAGAAAAAATCGTAAGGAAATTTTTTGAAACACCAATTTTTAAGATCTAAAACTGACTTTCCTGATCAGGATGATTGTTAATTTTTTTGTAATAACCGCGTAATACATGAGAAAGGATATGTAAAATGGCTTTATGTAACAATTTTCAAGAAAATCGCTAGAGACGTTTTGAGATACCCACTTTTACAAAAACTTGGCATACTCAATTGCTGACTGGAAAACAACAATTGCATGCAAAAGAATATCTAAAAGGAGGTTAATACGGCGTGTTTAAAAAAAATCCGTACAACCGTTTTTGAAGGAACTCGCTTGCGAAACCTGAAACTCAGCTACTTATACAGGACGCCTATTAATTTTCCTGAACTAACCAACTATTTCATATGAAAAGACATCTAATAAAGTGTTCATATAGCAACTTTGAAGAAAATCACTAGAGCTGTTTTTGAGATACGGACTTAAGACCCCATTTTCGGTTTCGGATATCCCACTTCCGGTTTTCCAATTGTCACCAAAATTTGGAAAACTCATCTGTACACCAGACCTGTTTCAATTCTGAATTTTAGTAGTTCTATCTTTATTAGTTTCGGAGATATAATAGTCAGAAGATTACTCCCCCCCCCCCACACACACGCTCACCAATAGCCAAAAACCAATTTTTTGGACTCAGGAGACATTAAAGCATGTAAATCAGGTGTCATCTCGATATTGAATTTTCGGACTGAATACAATACTTTCATTACCCACGGTAGTCGAGTAATGGTAGAAATAAAAGATAAAATGAGTTATTTCTTAATACATTTGCTATACTTCACCTATAAACGGATGAAAACTACATTATAATTAAATAAAAAAAAAAAAATGAAAATGAAAAAGAAGAAAGAAAATAAAATGAGAAAAAAGAAAATATACGGAAAGTACTGACAATTTTTTTTAATCAAAATTGAAAAAATAAAAATAAAATAAAAAAATAAAATTTCAGTTTTGTAATATCTTTAAAGTTCATTCGTATTACTGAAAAATTATGGCATCTAAAACTTTATAAAAGACATAATATAGTTGCGTTTCGTAAATTTGAACTGTAGAATTTAAGTACAAAAATTATTTTTGTATTTATTCAGCTTTTTCATAACCATCACATATCCATAAAAAGTACGATAAAGTATTAAATAAATCATTTCTACGATAAGAAATAAAAAGTTTGAATACCATATCTGTAATTACGAAAGCAAGATCGTAAGCGATTTTACACGTTATCTTCAAAGACATTTAAAAAAAAAAAAAATCATCATTACTTTGATTTTTTCCCAACTGGAAAAAATATAAAAATTTTGATTAAAAAAAATAAAATACATTTGAAATCAAGTCATCCAATAATTTTTTTAAGGTACATTTTGAAAATTCTTTTTGTAAAATTTCACGGTAAAGTGATATCTAAGTATCACTTCCTTTAGGAATTACACTGTCTTTTTAGTTTTCTCCGTCAGAACGGAATTTAATTTGGTTTGACTAACAAAGCATTGAAAAAGATGAACGAAAAGAATTTTTAAACGATAGAAAATAGTTCCTACATAAATTTTGATGTCTCTTAGAATTTTCAATAAAAAGAAAAAAAAAAAAAAATGTATTTTTAAAGAAATCAATACATAACACCGTTTAAATGTACCGTAGTAATTGAAAATTGTCAATCACTGTTCTTTTTTTTTTTTTTTTTTTTTGTGTGTGTTTTAAAAGAAAATAGCATTTTCTGCCACCAAAAGAAAAGAAAAAATATGTTATCATGGGATTTTTATTTTCTCTGGTCTTCCATGGATTTTTGCGTAAGCTGGGGATTTATGTTCCGGAAGGAATTTCCAGATTCCGTAGCTTCTTTTCGAAACTTTTGCCCTAGAATGAAAGTTAAATAATAAATTACAGTTGAATTTCTGTAGCAAAAATTCAGTTGATTGGTTTCTTTTTTCAGTGGGTAAAACTATTAAATCTGTCATTATAAAATAAAGTAAAATAAAAATTTTAACTATGGGCAAAATATTTTCCAATAAAAATGTTTTTATATAAGGGGGGGATTTACTTCAATAATCAGTTTTTCCAAAGCATGTTTTAGAATTCTCAAGAAAATCATAAATTACATTTTCGATTTTTTGGGATTGCGTAAAACCTTAATGGCCTGTCATAATTCATGCTTCTTTAAGACTTTATTTTACCTACCTCGATACAAAGCATATGATTTAGAAATTATGTATGCAAATACATAAACATATATATATTATACCATAACCTCGTAAGCTAGATGCCTTCCGTGTGGCTCGGAAACTTGGTAACAGTTAAAGCGGTAGAAAGCGACACCTGGTACCCTTGCGCGACTTTTTTTTCAACTTTCACCAATAATTTTAAGAAGAGATATATGATATATATATAATCGACATTTCTTCGATTCTATTCGCCTTTTATCAAATCCCACTTTTAAAAATTTTTGGTGGCTGTTAAATAAAAAAGTCGCGCAATCTGTACCGGGTGGTGCTGTCTACCGCTTGAACTGTTGCCAAGTTTCCGAGTCACGCGGAAGGCATCTAGTTTAGGAGGCTATGATACATATATATATTTGTGTATGTGTGTATGCATATATTTATCAATATGTAAATATGTATATATTTTTAGTATCGTACGTATTTAAAAAGTTAAAAGAATTCAATTACTCATTAATTAATCTTTGAAAATAATTACTATAAAAAATTTTTAAGATTTATTTCTACCATAATAAAGTGATTCCTAGGAATAGTAATAACTTTGATATTTTTTTATTTTCATATTATTTTTAATTCTCTTTCTTTCTCCCCCTCACAATCAAGGATTTTTTAAACATCATAATGACTGGTTTTATTTAACCTTATTAATTTTAAAGTATTATAGAGAAATGTATTATTAGCATAGTTTAAGCAGGAATCGTACTCTCCGTCTTTTTTCTGGACACTCTCAAAGAAAAGAAATTTTCACCTTCTTTTCCACCACTAATTTTATGTAGAAATACTTGCGTATATTTTTATAGCAATGTATCATGATTATACATGGTATATATTATTGAATAAAAATAGTAGTAGCAATAAATTTACATTTTTTTTATTCCTGAGTGTGTACTGAAAAAAGGGCAGACATCTGAGTTTAAGTTTAAACACTGTCATTACATACGATCATACAGATCTCCTATTCTTCAACTTACTTTTCATGCGTTTATACATATTTGTCATATTTTTAGTTGATGAATGATAATACACTTCTTTACCGTGGTCAACATGTTGTTTGAAATAGAATATATTCAGTGCATGCAATGATCCACCAGTTTTCCTTAGATTCATTGAATAAAGCATGCATGACCTTGTGTTAGGAAATATATCACACCATATATAAGAAGCTCAGTTTCCAAATTAAAAATGACTGTACAAGGCAATAGCCCCTCTATAAGTTTACAACTATGTTATATTTTATATAGAAATAAATGCCTATCTATTGCTTGGCGATATATTTAATATATTATAACACCTGTACAGATTTGCCATATTAAAAAATCAGTATTGCAAATCTGCTAACATTTTAACACTTCCGCGACCGCTGACATAAATTCACATGATTTTGAAATTTGTAATTCCGCCAGTGGGCGTTTCTTTTGAAATTTGTATGTTGCTGTATTTCTTAAAAATATTCTGAATGTTCATATTTGTATATTCAAAGTACGGATAACAAAGTCTTTCACGAGAAAGAATATAATTATTATGTATATTCATATGTAATATAAATATAGATACAGTAAACCTTGTTCAGAAATAATGTAGCATGAAAAAGTAACACCCACAGGCGGAACATACTTTAAAAAAGTCGCAAAAGTGTTAATTTATCTCTGAGCCATACCCACCAACATCCTAATTAATATTCGTAGTATTGTTAGTCCCGCCCTTTTTCTCCCACCAAATAAATTTTTAGAGTAATATTCTCCAAATGCAATTGCGATTAAATAAGAAGAAAAATACACTAAAAATGTACTAGTGTGTAAAAGAAGGCGGTACTAACAATACTACGGAATATTAATTAGTATGGTGGAGGGTATGCCCTGAGCACTTTTAGTATCTGCCCTTTTTCATAACATTTTTCTTGGGGGGTACTTTTCTTCTTATTTAATCGTAGTTACATAATGGAGAAAATGCTACAACAAACTAACTATGGATACGGGAGTGGGTACTAACAGTGCTCCAGAATAAATTAAAACGTTGGAACGTTTGATATTGTAATAGTGTAAACAAAAGAAACCAAAAAAAAAAAAAAAAAATATATATATATATATATATATATATATCATCTATGTTATTATTCTCAACGTTGTTAATTAGTACGATTTCTAGCATCTAAATAAGCTTATTTTGGGGTGAATTTGTAGAAATAAAAATGCTCAATTTATGTGGGTTAAAATTTTAGGAATACAGTCATATTTTAATCATAAATTACAATAAACAACTAAATAAACAACAGGGAAAGTTTAATTCTACATGATTTTTATTTAACCTTACAATGTACAGCGTACATCAGTAACTTTTTCATTAAAGATTCCAGGACATGCATGTATATGCCTTTGTATGAATTTAAACAGCCATCTTCTGATAATCCGGATTATTGCGTCACTAATTGCGTTTTTATGGACCTTGTAGCCAGGACTGAAAGTATTCCGTCTTTTGGCGGGACTCTTCCACCAGTATTTTTTAACAATAATCTCTATTCTATTTAATGGAAAGATATTAATGCAAAAATACACTGAATTTTTCTAGATAAAAATAGTGGTGTCGAAGACACTGACCAATTTCGTCCTTTCTCACAATATACATGTATTTTTTTTAACCGACTTCAAAAAAGAAGGAAGGTTCTCAATTCAAACCGTATGTTTTTTTTTTATGTTTGTTAGCTCATAACTTCTGAACGGATGCTCCGATTTTGACACTTTTTGTTTCGTTGAAAAGATCTTGGTCTGAAATAGGTCCCACTGTAATATCTTTACAATATCTAAAGAAAATACAGGGTGCCCAAAAAAATCAGTCCCAACTCTTTTAACTGCTAAACGGCTGCAGCTATAGTGTTAAAAATGGTATATAAGTACAGCAAAGTGGCCATGCAGTACAAGGTTAAACCGCTTGCAGCGCCATCTGGTGGAAAATAGCGGAGTTAGTGTTACAATCTCGAAAACGGTTCTAGAGAAAAAAGTGAATTACAAAGTTGAAAAGTATCATCGATTTAGTACAAAAAGATAGTTTAGACATTCATGCTAGCATTCCTATCTCGGAAACGGTTCAAGACAGGGGGAAAAAGTGAATTATAAAATTGCAGGGCATCATCGATTTAGTACCAAAATATAGTTTAGACATTGATGCTAAAAATACAATGCTAAAAACGTGCATTTGTTTGTTCGCAATTTCTTACACTATGCACACTTGAGCTACATTGCACCCGTTGTAGCGTAGCTGGTGAGACATAGGTTATATAGTTCAAAATACGGTTACTTGTTACTTTTTGTTTTTTTGTAAAGATCTTGGTCTGAAATAAGTCCCATTGTAATATCTTTACAATCTAAAGAAAATAAAACTCCATCTGGGGAAAAACAGCGGAATTAGCGCTCCTATCTCAAAAGCGGTTCAAGATGGGAGAAAAGTTAATTACGAAGTTGTAGAGCATCATCGATTTACTACGAAAAAACAGTTTTTAGGCATTATTGCTAAAAATAGAACGCTTAAAACGTGCAGTTGTTTGTTCGCAATTTCCTACACTGTGCACACTTGAACTACGTTGCACACTTTGCAGCGTAGCGGATGCCACGTATACTCTGTGGTTCAAAGTACTGTTACTGTAAGCGGTGACATCGATTAGCGCAAAGTCGTTTTCAATCAACTTCAGAAAAGAAGGTGTTCTTAATTCGAGCTATGTGTTGTTGTTGGTGTTTGTAAGCTTATAACTTCGTAAGAGATGCTCTAATTAACCGACTTCATAAAGGAGGAGGTTCTCAATTCAAACCGTATGTTTTTGTTTGTTTGTTTGTTTGTTTGTTAGCTCGTAACTCCTGAACAGATAATCCGATTTTGGTACTCTTTTGTTTTATTGTAAAGGTCTTTGTCTGAAATAGGTCCCATTGCAATATATTTACGATCGAAAGAAAATGCAGGGTGCCCAAAAAATCAGTCCCGAGTGTTTTAACTGCTGAACAGCTGCAGCTATAGTCATAAAAGTGGTATGTAGGTATAGTAAAGTGGATATGTGCTGCGCGATTCAACCGCCTACAGCGCCATCTGGTGGGAAACAGTGGAGTTAGCGTTCCTATCTCGGAAACTGTTCAAGACAGGGGAAAAAGTGAATTATAAAATTGCAGAGCATCATCGATTTAGTACGAAAAGATAGTTTAGACGTTAATGCTAAAAACAGAATGCTTAAAACGTGCATTTGTTTGTTCACAATCTCCTACTTTGTGCACACTTGAACGACATTGCATATGTTGTAGCGTAGCGGGTGACATTTATGCTATGTAACATTCAGAGTATGGTTATTGTAAGCGGTCACATCAATTAACGCATAGATGTTTTAAACCGACTTCATAAAGGAAGAGGTTCTCAATACAAACCATGTTTCTCATTGTTGTTGTTGTTGTTGAAATTTGTTAGCTTATAACTTCGTAAGAGATGATTTAATTTTAATACTTTTTTTGTTGTCGTAATGTTCTTGGCCTGAAATAGGCTTCATTATGATTTCATAAAGATATAAGCAAATTACATTATACTCACAAAAGTCTGTTCTTACTTTAACTGCTGAACGCATGCAGCTACACTGGTAAAAACAGTATGTAAGTACTGATGTTGAAACTTCTGTCCGTCAGCTGCAATGCATATTTTGCTGTTTGTTTGAACTTTATGCTGCGCAATTTTCAGCGCAGCGAGTGACACCTATTCACTGTAAAGTTCAATATATATGCCTAACAGAATGTTTGGTTACGAATGCAGCGTATACGTTCTTTACATTTCTAAAGACTATTTAACTTAACGTATGTTCATTCATTAGATAGTTTTTTGCTCATATCCGATAAAGGAAAAAAAGTGACACAACTTAAAAATGCAGCATTTGTGAAAAATCAACTTAAAAATAACTTGACTACAATAAAACTGACACAACTGTCTCTCGAGTGGATAACTTTCTAGATGGAGATGTAACTTTTTTGTTCACATTGGGTACATTTCATGTATTTTTCAGTGACATAAACTATTTTTTGAGTTATGCCACTTTTCTTGGAAGTTGTGATTAAAGAAACTGCCGTCGAACGTCTTTTGATGTTCTGCTATATGAATAAGTTATCACTGAAAAGAGAAAAATGAAATCTTTTTGTAAAAAAAATAGAACCGACTCCAAAAAGCAACTACTATTCAAAAAAAGAAAAAAAAAAATTATGAAATGAAACTAAATTGCGCGTAAAAGTATAAAACAATTTCTTTCGCCAAACAACCTATAACACTACAATTAATCATAACTTTTAAAGTCGGCGCAAAATTAAATAAAAATTGAAACCTTTATTATTCAATACAAAAATCAAATCCTATTCAAAATACGCATCTCACATTGTCACCTGCAAAACGCAGCCGAAAACTATTTTGATAAAAAAAAAAAAAATAAAAAAAAAAAAAAATAAGATTTCGTAAGCAGCAAAAGTTGGCGAAGATGCTGGTATCTGACGTCCTTGGTGAAAGAAAAATCGCAAAATTATCTGGCAAACATATTTAATTTCTTTGGGATATCATGATTAATTTGATAAGGTATATTAAGAGAGTAATCAAGAATATGAAACAATACTTCGTACAAAATATATTATTAAAATATATATCTTGCGTGTATATTTTTGCAATACGTTTTGAACGCCAAATCCAAAAGCGACCAAGGATGATAGTTATCAAAGTTATACCATATTTCCAAAGGAAACTCTAACTTCGTGGAAACATAGAACCGTATTATGAAGAATGTTCACTGTTCTGTGTAGATGCTACCAATGGACCAATTGTATACAGTGATAAAATAATAAAGGAAACATGAAAAAGGATCATTCGAGACGACAGCATTTGTTTCTACCGATCTAAAAACAAACCTTTAAAAACTAATTAAATTTTATTTAATTTTGCGCCGACTTCAAAAGTTATGATTAATTGTAGTGTTATAGGTTGTTTGGCGAAGGAAATTATTTTATACTTTTACGCGCAATTTAGTTTCATTTCATACAATTTTTTTTCTTTTTTTGAACAGTAGTTGCTTTTTGGAGTCGGTTCTATTTTTTTTTTCAAAAAGATTTAATTCTACAATGTTATCGCTATATTGTAATGCAACAACAGTTTTAAAAACACGAGAAATTTATCCGTGTATCATTTGTGTAGTTCAACCCTTATTTCTGTCTTCTGGCCTTTAGATTCATTAAAATAAATAAATAAATTTTTATTTCATCTCTCACGAAGTAATGTTAAGGTTTATTCTAATTTATTTAATCAATAGTTTAACACTTCGTTTTTGATATTTTCGTTTAAAATAGAAGTGATTACGTTGCAATACAGTTTATAGGAAAAAATGTGTTAAATACTACATTGATTTGATTATGTCAGAAGAGAATTCTGACAAATGCACTATTAAATTCATGCGAAAATAATCAGGAAAAAATACATTTAATATTTCCATCTGTTGAAGATATCTCTGTTATTAAAATGACTGATATTGTCCATATTCTCAAACAACCTATTTTGTACTCAAGAAATCATGACATTTTTGACATTAAAGATATTCAGATTAAGAATTTAGGCTAATTACTTACAGTTTTAATTTGTTAATATTTGCATCTTCTTTTCACTATTAATAATTAAATGCAATTTTTTTTTTTTTTTAATCTAATAAATATGTGATTACTTTCTTGCAAAATGTTGTTTTTTATTAGAAATTGACTGTAAATGTTAAGAAACTAAATCATAAGTGCCATCATTTAAAAAGTGCTATTTGTTTAACATTATATATGCTTCTTGCACCCGTTTTTAATAGATACACTTATTGTTTAATTATAAGAAATAAATATATATCATTTGTACAAAATAATCACTCATGTATGCTTTTATTCCAAATTTTAAAATATAATGTCCCTTTCATTGACTATCATGTCTCCTCCGTTTACATGTAAAATTTTAAAACTGTAAAAACTAGTGAAAAATAAAACAAAAAACTTGAATACTGATGTAAGGATATTATTAAGCATAAATGGAAAATATTCATGCAGTTTTAAAGGTTTTTTACACACTTTTGTAAAATAATATTTTTTTTTTTTTGTACCTTTTCAGTGAGAATAACCCTTTAGACGTATTTAACTAATTCACACGCAGTTTAAAATATTGACTTGAATTACTTTTGAAGAAATTTAATATATTTGAAATTGGGATTGTTTTACTAAACTGAATATGGTGCATAAGGTGTTATAAAAAGCATACCTACAGGTAAGTTTTGCATAATAACATTAATATGCCACTAATAATAATAATAATTTTATATGTGGGAAAATGTTGTCGTTACAGTGTTGTAATCTCTGCGTCCGTTCGTCAAAGAGACGTACTTTCATTTGGAAGAGTATTTCAAATGATGTCAGTAACAAGATCATGCCACAGGAAAATTCACAAAATCAATTTTGTAACAATTACATAATTTAAATTTTTATTTTGTATAACGTCTTCTGATCTCTATAATTATATTTAGCGAAAAATCTAATATCTTGAAATCTATGAGTAAAAATTTTGTACTCTCACATGACAAACAAAAACAAAAACAAAATATTATTTTATAATTAAAACTGACAGAGTTATTTCACCTTAAAATTTAAACTGATTTTTGGAGATCGTATACAAAGTGAAAAAGGAATATTAAAAATTAATAGAAAAATAACTGAAAAATAAATAATTAACCCCTTATTACAAACCAAAAACAAGTGTAAAAATCGCAAATTTAGAAATTAAATAACTCTCTCAACTTTAATCGTAGAAATATTTTTCTTTCTTTTTCCTATATTAGTGTATCAAGATTCTTTTACTAAATATAATATTAGAAAAATATGGTGGCCATAAAAAATCTATATTTTGCACTTTCTTTTTTTTTTTTTTTTTTTTTAATCACATAATTTAACTCTTGGAATTTTCCGCTATATGGTATCGTTAAGTATTCAATACATTCTTATATTTAAAAATTCCAATATCAACACTTTGTACTCTGCATACTATAAAATAAACTTTGTAACTACATGAAAACTTCGCTTTGTATTCTTCTGAAAAGACTGCTCATTGACTTTGATTTTGTATTCATTTTTGTAAAAAAAAAAATATTTCAACATTTTTCC
This sequence comes from Salticus scenicus, assembly GCA_963930645.1. NCBI lineage: Eukaryota > Metazoa > Arthropoda > Arachnida > Araneae > Salticidae > Salticus > Salticus scenicus. The sequence goes on along the minus strand of OZ005648.1, from coordinate 128,714,400 downwards.
TTTCCTTCATAAATGGCAGTTATAACACCAGACATTCTGCAAAGAAATGTCAAAACTTAAAGTGTAATAAATTGCTGGTGGCATTTTTATTTGATAAATGTATTTACAAAATGTCATACTATTATTTTTTTAAATAAGGATTCATTGCTTATTTATTTTTCATCTATCATTTACTCTGAATTAAGGATATTAATGAAAAGAGTGAAAAATTATACATTGCTAAGTTTTCAAGTTTTCTAAATGTATCATATAAGCTTTTCTTTTATGAATTCTGCAGGAAGTATGTTCTACTTGGCAACACACCAGATGTACTTGAACCTACTAGAATGGTTTTAGTTGGTGAACTTGAAGACTGTATTGCATGCTTTGAAAATATAAAAGCATTTAAAACAACTTTAAAGATGTGATAATTTTTTTTGAGTTCGAAATTATTTGTGATCAAAAATGGACTTAAAAACGTTCATACATAATCGTTATACAATAAGCCTAAAATATTATTTTACTCAATAAGCATAGACTTTTGATTTATAATTTATTTAGTTGATTACTTTACTTTTTTAGAAAATATGTTCTGAAACGGTCTCTGGAAAAGAAAAAAAAAATAATAGTGTAACATCAAAGCAATTATTACACTGCCATAAATCACGCAGCAAAATGTATTGAAATTAAAGTGAAATTTAAAATATTTTCATATATTTTTAATTCCATCAAAAAAATCCTTCTGTAAATTTCTAAACATAATCATACTTTAAAGTGTTTCTTGTATTTTTCAAATAACTTTTAATTAATATTATCGTTTAAGTTAGTTATTTTACAAACAACTAACATTTGTTTTCTGATTATTTGTTTTTTCAACTTTGTCATCTATTTCTCTATTCGATAGTTACGTTTGATAAATTATATTTCTACTTTTAAAATTGAATATACTGATTTTTTTAACAAATACAATGAATTACATTCTTCTTGATTTTTAAAAGCTAAAAGAAAAGATATGGTAAAGGAATTTTCGAAAGTAATTTATTTAAACTAGAAGTTTGTCACAAGAAAAATAAGTTTAAATTCTGAATGAGTTATAATGGGTATTACAAAATTTCATATGAGTAAATCTCCTTTCTTTTTAAGAAGAGAAGTTCTATTTTTATCTGTTTTGTAATTTCTAATCACTCAGCATACCAGCCAACATCCTAATTATGAATCGGAAGATTTTTAGTACACGCCCTTTTTTCCACACCACTTGATTTTTACAGTAATTATCTCCTAATGTAGTTCCTCTTAAATAAGTATAAAATTACTCTAAAAAAAAAAAAAAAAAAAAATTACTGCAGTGGAAAAAAGCGGGTATCTTCTGGTTATTAATGAAATGGTTGGCAGGTATGATACAGGGTGGTCCATATAAAACCGTTCCTGTGAAATACAGAGCGTGGTCAGCATAATACAAATATAGTGCGTTTAATGAGGACCACGCTTTGCTTTTATTATGCGGGGCCGATTTTATATGGATTACCCTGTATTAATATATATTATATACCCTATATAAATATTCCAAGGAAATTTCAAAATACTTATAAACAAACTCAAGTATAAAAAAAAAAAAAAAAAAAAAAAAAAAAAGAACTGCCACCTGTCAACTAATGTATTAAAAAATAGTTAAGTTAAAGACATCGTTAGAAGTTGTGACTTATCTGCTATATTACGTCAACGTCTCATTGTTTTGAGACAATCTTTCTGACAACTATTTCGTAATGAAATTTTGCAGAAATAGAGTATAAACATTCTACATTAGAATTTTTTGTATTAACTTTTAAATCTGTATTTTTTTTTTCTGGTATATTTATAATTAAACGTTTTAACGAGTCTAAAAAAATATGTTTAGGTAAATAATTTCATTTTTTATCACAAGAATATTCTCAAAAGCACTAATCGATTTTAAATGCATATTTGGAATTTGCACTATGTGCAGTCGGCAGCAAAATCATTGAAGCATTAGCAATAATTCCTACTTAAAAGATAGGCACCTAATACTGTTTTGTTAAGTAAATATTTCTCGAGTCATGATCTTAGTCTTATATTGTTTATAAAAAAGTAAGTTGATGATAAAAAATAGCGTGTGTGTTTCAATACTTTTGCTGACGACTGTATATGAGTACCATTTGATAAATTTCACACATAATCTTTTTAACAGTGCAGGCCTCAAAAGAAATGTAACTAGTATGATGTGGCCACCACATGACTTTCTTCTATATAATTTTACACAAAATTTATTCCGTACAAATTATTTATTAAATTATCAAATTATTTTCCATTATAAATGCAGACGATTTTTATCTGACAGTATTATGTTATCAGTAAATGCTGAAAGATGTCAATTTTTTCCAAATCAGAAGAAATGTTTTTTTTTTTTTTTTTTTTTTTTTCGTTAAAAGATAAAAAAAAAAAAATCGATAACTTTGTTTTAAATTATCACAGATCTATAGTTCAACCATTCGTTTTAAAGGGATTGACGAGATCTTTCGGAAGATACCCATGTTAATAATTTACTCCCCCGATGAGGTACTCCCCCCCCCCAGGGGGTGAAACAATGCTCCCACATGCACAAAATTTTTTCCTAGTTAACTGATACTATTATCAATAATTCATATTAATTTTGCAATCACACGATTAAAATAACTCTCATAATGTACATTTATACGAAATTTTGTCCTATTCGGCCATGTTAAAAATTTAGAAAAAAACGCGATCACAGCACCACCTGTTGAGCAATTATTCCACAAATCTAATCAGCACCAGTTTATGTCAGGGTCCAACTAACTACAAAGTTAGGTTAAGTTTCGTTCATTGGTTCGTGAGATACAGCGTCCACAAAGTTTGTGATACACACACACAGACAGACATTTTCTGAAAACAGTCAAATCCTGTTCAGGACTTCCCAAAATGTGTAAATCCATCGGAAACTAGATTTAAAAAAATTTCACGAATCCAATACTTTCTCTCTCTATATATACATATAGAATAAAGAAATAATGGGTATTACCGCAATTTTACTGATGTGAAAAGTAAATTTTATCGTAGCACATTTATTTTTATATCTCAATAAATTCGCTCAAAAAAAAAATCACCGAATTGGGCTCTGTAACTATACTCTGTACGTTTTTTAGCATTTTCTATACCTTATGACATGCAGTTTACTTTAAATATTAATATCGTCTAACTTCCAATGCAATAAAATTTACATTATACTTATACATTATAATTTACATTGTTAATTACCTAAGAAAAATGTCTAATTCTCAAAAGTCTATAATCAACTGCAGATAATATTCTTTAGAAAATCCTTATTTTGGAAATAAATTGTGCGACAGTGACAGCTCATTATATTTGTAAATAACTGTTTTCAGCGTAGTTTAATTATTTCGCAGCTTACTAATGAAATGCATTTCAAATACACTTGCCTGCATATTGAAATGTGTACTGTCTCTCTCAGTTTCGAAATTAAATTTTTCATTGATTGGATAAGAGATGACTAGCAGATAGCACAAGTGTGATTATTAATTTAGAGCCGGTTTTGCAACATACTATAAATATAGTGAAAGCTCTGTGATTACATTTAAGAAATCTTATTCTTTTATATATTTAGTATATTTAGTAAGTAGATTTAACAAAAATTTCTTTTTGTTTACTTTGTGAGGGATGATTAGTTCATATATAAGAACTGAAAACTATATGAAACAAGGGCAAAATCCAAACAAATAAAAGAGAAATAAAATAACAAATGAAGATTAATCCAAAGTAATTAAGAAAATAGGAGAATAATTTTTGGTAATAAAATAAAAATAATCTAAAATAATTACACTCCTTTATACATATACATAAATCTTCTCTTAAACACTTTTATCACCTTACTTGGTCATATCATTGTGATAGTAGGGGGGAAGAATTCGGATTCATAATAACTAAGAAAAAGTTTCAATTGAAGATTATTACGTTTGTTAAATTAAAAAAATAACATTGTAAAAAATATTTCTTGAAATTAAATTTATAGTTCCTCTTTGAAATTCAGAGATGAAGCGAATCCCTCGTGGATATATTTAGGAAAACAACTCCTTCACTTTGTCCATTTTATATGAAATACTTTTTTTTAATTTAAACATAACAAGAAGTCAAGTAGTAGATAACTTTAAGCAGATATTCATACACAAATTTATATTCTTTATAAACTTCAATAGCTTAGCTTAGCATGTCATAGAGAACTGAATCCAGAATTTTTTTTTTTTTTTTTTTTTTTTTTAATAAAAAATCATGTAACATCAGTTTTTACACACACATAAAAAAAAAAAAGCCTTTTAATATTTTAATTTAAAAAATGTATTTATAAAATGTAGTATTAAAATTTTTTGCAACTTTTAACGTTATATTTAAAACTACATGTATATTTTTTAATATTTACTCTTATAGTAAGTTTAAAGCTTTGAAGGGTAATGAGATATATAATATATCTCATTACCACTCTATACTATTATATTCCACTTCATTTTGATTACCAATTCCATAAACTCACTCAGAAAATTTTTAATAAAATCTGAGGGGAAAAACTCCTTTTATTTCTTCTCTTCTAATACTGTTCGTGAATTCTGGTGACTTTTCATTTTAAATGATCAAAATCACCTTGACCCTCAAAGAGTTAAATTAACGAACTTTAGTAAAAAATCTGCTTCATATTGTTTATGTATAATGCATATGCATAGCTTTCAACATTTTTTTTTTTTTTTTTTCTGATTTATTCCCTAACAGTGGTAGTACCGCCCTCCCCCCCCCCTTTTTTTTTCACACTACATTCACAGTAGAGTAATTTGTCTCCAAATATAATTACGGTTAAATATAAAGATAATTTATCATTGCCAAAAGTGGTGTAAAAAAGGGGGTGGCTACTAACATCGTTACGGAATAAATTAAAATAAATTGGCAACTATGCGTATATGTTAAAGTGTATTTTACGAATTATAATACTATTTTAAATATAAATGTACCATTATTTTCACAATCTTTGTAAGGTTTCAACTCCTATTAAATAAGAAAAAGCTTTATTTATTTTCAAAATTTCACTTTAAGGAAACACCACATTTAGCTTGAAATAAAAATTACTTTATCTTTTTTTTTTTTCCAACTCTTAGAAAAATAAATGCCTTTTGCATAAAGATAATATAAAAGTAATTTTCATTCAAATGGTGGTTTTCGCTAAAAGCAAATTACTATTTTCAGATCTTGAAAATTCTTATAATGAAAGATAATTTTTACCCTTAATCAAATGTCATTTTCCGTGCCAAATGGATGCTTTCCAGATGAAGTATCGTTGCCAAGATATCAATAAAGAAAATAATAAAAACTTTGGTGTTTATAAACAAAAGAAAATGTAATTAATACCGGAACGTTCTGATGTCAAATTTTATATTGTTTGTTCACGTTGATAGCATTTTGGTCTAATAAAGTGTTATAATGGAAAGGAAAATTAAATTTCAATTGATAAGAGAAAATAAGAAGAAGTAAAATATTTTAAAACATCTAATCAATTTTGTAAATTTTGTATATGAGTAGATAATATATATATATATATATATTGAATGAATTTATCAATAGGAAATATGCCATTGAATAATAATCACTGTAGAACAATGCATTTAAAATTAGCATTGAATGAAGATAAATGAAAACTTTCTGAACTAATACCATAGATTGCAAAAACGCATAACAATTGTTTCGGATTGAAATAATTAATTACGCACAGTCATTACTTAAAAAAAGTAGATATGATTGCAGCATGAAAGCAGAAACACGGATTCATAGGTACTTTAAATGCAAAAGCATGGATCAGTGCTGTCGTACTTCACTCATGTTTATTTGTTTTCACCTAATAAAGATTCGTTATTAATTATTTTTAAAAGAAATAATCGTTGAATGTTTTTGTAATTTATGAAGTTATCTTATAAACTTTTTATCCATTATCAATAATAACTGTATTCACGTACTCAAGTACAGTACTTTTAATTTATTAAATTTTTTTAAATTAGTATAGTTAATATTATATAGCAATGTAATAAAAAGATTATTATACAAACATACACATAGTATGTATACTTCTATATATATACATACAGAAATATATATATATGTATATTCAAGTGGTATCCACATATGATACAGATTTAGAATACTGAGTTTAGACTTCCTGTTTAAATTTTTTTAGAGTTATGCTCATAACAGCCTCATATACAGACCCACTCAAAGAGACGAATTCGACCAACAATCAAACTAACCGCAAAATTTATGATTTTCGATTTCAGGGGATCTTAAAATGTGTAAATGTAGTAAAGAGTCGATTTCGAAAATCTTAAGCGAAAACAATACTTTAAGAATTAAAAAAAAAAAAGGGGGGGGGGGGTAATGTATTGGAACAAATAAATAAATACTTTTCTCAAATTTGTATTTTATTTAATAACATCAGCTGGCTCAGTCCAAGAACCAATGAATTAGGATCTCATTCAACATAAGAAAAGAAAAGTGCTCTAATGAGCAAGAAACTAAATAGACGTTTTTACCGCCAAATCTATTTGCCATTACCCACTAAAACCTAAGTCAGATATTTCCACAGAGGAAAAGTGAAGGAAGAAAAAAAGTTTACATTATGAAAAAATTCAGTATTTGAATAAAACTTATAAATTGTGGTCATTACGAAACTTTCTTCTTTACACAACAGCGCTACCTAGGTGTTAAAGGATTTACATGAACAATTGTAACCAATAAATGCTTAGATTTAGCCATATAGAAATTCGCAGGACGTGAACAATAACAACTTCATCTGTCAGCCAATATAAATCCAAATTACAACAGCACTATCTTTGAAAATGACCATCATACATATCACGTTTTGGGCAGTTATAAGATATAAAAGTTGAGTTATTGTTTTCCTGTTCACGAGGAAATTGTACCATAGCAACACCAACTGTCAGCCGTTTTGCACCCAATTTGAATCAGAATAAAGTTTCATAAGGTTCTTTATACTCGTTAAGTTTTGTGTAATTATACACAATAGAAGATGAAATATGCCTTTTCACAAATAGCAGAAATAGTAACTGCGGCTCCTGTTGGTCGATGCACATCTAAATTGAATCAGCACAAAGTTTCATAATGGCACTCTCAGACATCAAGTTTTGTGACGTAATACCCAATAGAAGCTGAGGTATTGCCTTCCTGTAAATGGGAGAAATCACAGCAGCAGCGCCTCCTGTTGGATAATATGCACCAGATACTGATAGTGATTAATTTATATCAAAGTGAAACTAAATATAAGTTTATGAAATTCTTTGCATTATTTTACCATAGCAGCACCAACTGTCAGCTGTTTTGCACCCAAATTGAATCAGAATAAAGTTTCATAAGGTTCTTCATACTCATCACGTTTTGTGTAATTATACACAATAGAAGCTGAAGTATATCTTTTCACAAATAGGAGAAATAGTGGCTGTTGGCCGATGCACATCTAAATTGAATCAGCACAAAGTTTCATAATAGCACTTTCATACATCAAGTTTTGTGACGTAATACACAATAGAAGCTGAGGTATTGCCTTCCTGTAAACGGGAGAAATCACAGCATGGCAGCGCCTCCTGTTGGATAATATGCACCAAATGGTGATAATGATTAATTTATATCAAAGTGAAACTAAATACAAGTTATACATTTTTTGTTTTATTTTTTAAACTAGATCTGTCACAAAATGTTAATCCATCGAGGTCAGAAGTCGAAAAATTTTACGAATCCAATAATTTCTTTTATAAATGTAGAAGAAAGTTTTTTTTAAATTAATACCAAGACATAATGGTAGATTATTTATATTTAGATTCTTTTAACTATTGCGGCAATTTAAAACGAAAAGTGGAACAATTTCACTGCTGAATAAAATGCGATATTTTATGAATTCATGAATCTTTAGTTATACTCAATTTTGAACATCTGGTTTCATTCATTTTAAAACACCAGCCTAGTACTTTACCAAAATTTATTCCGCACACACCAAATAAAATATTTCAGTAGGACTTCCAGTTTATTTAAAATATTAATTTTATGCATTATGTAACACTCCACTCTTGAAATGTCGGTTGATTAACCTTTATTTTCAATTCTCCAAGCAAATCCGTCACTTGAAATTCTAATTAATAAAGCCGCTAGTTATCAAGAAGTTTGCTCTTAATTGAAAAATCGATGATCAATTCCAAATACCTTTAACAACATGCTAAAGATCTACCTCCCCCCCCCCCCCCATACACATACACACTACACACCAAATTTTTATGGGGGGGGGGATAATATTATTTATTTATTTATTTCACATTTTTTCCCATTAAAATTAATAAAAGGACAATTTTTATTTTTATGAAATATTTGCCGTAAAAAGATGCATGTTACTGTATTATTAAAAATAAGTATCCTACCACTTTTATAACGTAACTAATTTTTTACGTAAATAATTTTAGCGTTGCATAATTTTTTGCCTATTAATTATTTATAAATATTTTAACTATTTTCTATTAAGGGTAGATTAGAAATGATTAGACAAAGAAAGGTATATGTGATTTGGCCCCATCAACCGCATTAAAAACATATTTTCCCACTTTATTATTTATTATGTTTAAACAGATGCCATTGCATTTTAGTAATGCCAGCAAGTTTTGCCAGTTTTGCTAGTAACTATATTTAAATGAATTTTAAAAAAAATATTTTCTGTATTTATAAATAAAAACTATAAAATTTCCCATTAAAATTGCTGAAAAACACCTGCCTCTGGTTATATTTTGAAGCCCAACCACTTCAGGCAATTGGCACTGCTGTTAAAAAGATGTATTCGGATATCTTTTCAACAGACTTTGATACATTTATCACATTTATCTTGTACTTGCTTTAGGTTTACAATTGATGTATTTGGTGAACTGATAATATTTGGGTTATTTCTCATCTTTTGACCTTCAGTGTTTCAGGCATTCGTGAGAAGATAGCCGGACATATATACAATCGGATTTTATTCTTATAATTTAATTGAATAGTATTAATGTTTGAATTAGTCATCTCCTGCATATTTTTGTAACAATATTGCATACCAATTGATTTATTATTTACGCATTTATTAAAATAGAAGGCGATGAAAAATATTCTTCTCTGGTTGATAGGTTGTTTTCTACGTTATTTTTATAAAAACGTGTCTAAGTACATAATTAAGTACCTAGTTATCTAAATACCTAGTTACTTGATTTAAATATTTAAGAAAGGAGGGATAGGATACAACTGATGTCCGAATCACATAAATAAGCTAAGATGCAAATAACATAAGTATGTAATAGTGCATACAGAAAAGATAAAAAAGTAAATAACATCATGTCACTGAATATTCGATTTAGCGTTTCATTTAAATGAATAAAAGTTGGATGACGAACACAGAAAAGATTAAACGTCATAATAAGCCAAAGTGGTTTACTCAAATTGTCTTTGTTACAGGCCTCATATCCTCTGCGCATGGAGATTGCTGGATATTGTGAAAAATCACAGGTGTGTCTCAGATTTCCGAAGAAATTACTCTCATGTAACACGGTTCTCGATTCTGTAAACTGGAGAGTTATACAACAGAGATTTCACACCCAGAAAAAATAATCATTGCAGTAGTCAAAGGAGATACTCTCAACGGATCTTCAGTTAGAAAAGTTGCTCTAAGATTGCGAACTTCCTCTTTCGATAGAAGAGCAAGACCCTGGCCTCAAAACAATACATCTAGAAATCCGTTCAAAATAGGGTTTGATTTTTTGAAATTCTTTTACTTTTCAAAAAATAAGAAATAACTATCTAATTTCTGGTATCTAATTTCTGATATCTGATATCTGATATCTTAATTAGAATTATTTCAAATTCAATGCGTACAGTTTAAACTAGTATGTTGTGCCCACCACAAGATTTTCTTCTATAAATTCCTATACAAATTCACTCAGTAACAATATTTAAAAAAAAAGTAAAAAAAAATCGATAACTTTCTTTTAAATTATCACAGATTCATAGTTCAACCATTCGTTTTAAAGGTACTGACGAGACCTTTCGAAAGATACCCATCTTGAAAATTTACCCCCCCCCCGGGGTACTTCTCCCCCAGGGGACAAGCGATGCCCCCACATGCACAAAATCTTTTTCCTAGTTAACTGCTACCATTATCAATAATTCATATTAATTTTACAATCGCAAGTTTAAAATAACTCTCATTATGTACATTTATACGAAATTTTGTCCTATACTGCCATGTTAAAAGTTTAGAAAAAATGCGATCACAGCGCCACCAGTTTAACGATTGATCCCCAAATCTAATGAGCAGCAGTTTACGTCAGGGTCTAACTAAATATCAAGTTTGGTTAAATTTCGTTCATAAAAAAGAAAGAAAAAATTACGATTTTTTTTTTTTTTTTTTTTCGTTAAAAGTTAAAAAAATCGATAATTTTGTTTAAAATTATCACAGATCTATAATTCAACCATTCGTTTTAAAGGTATTGACGAGACCTTTCGGAAGATACCCATATTGAAAATTCCCTCCCCCGGGGGTAGGTAATTCCCACCAGGGGGGGGGGGGGAACCGATGCCCCCACATACACATTTTTTTTTCCTAGTTAACTACTACTATTATCAATGATTCATATTAATTTTACAATCACAAGTTTATAAAAACTCAAATTATGCACATTTATATGAAATTTTGTCCTATATTGCCATGTTAAAAGTTTACAAAAAATACGATCATAGCGCCACCTGTTGAGTGGTTGATCCCCAAATCTAATCAGCACCAGAGTATGTCAGGTTGCAATTAAATACCAAGTTTGGTTAAATTTCATTCATTGGTTCTTGAGATACAGTGAACACAAAATTCGTGATACACACACATACACACAGACAGACAGACATTTTCTAAAAACTATCAGGACATCCCAAAACTTGTAAATCCATCAAAAAACGGAGGTCGAAAATTTTCACGAATCCAATACTTCCTCTTATATTACATATAGAAGAATGTAAAAATAGCGTCCAAAAAACTACCAGGGAATGAATATGGCAAACACGACATGACTGAGTTTCTCAAACAATCTGCGTAATGGGGTTTAGATAGTCAAATTTAAACATCATAATTTATAAGGTACAAAAATATGGATATTTATTATTATTATTATTATTATTTATACATATATAAATGCCCACACTTTTGGACCTCGTGCATCGAATCGAAAGGTTTCATTTAAACATTGGGAGAAACAGAAATCACAACTTTTATAAGAAGCAATGATTAGAACTTAAATAATGAAAATTCAGTATAATAATTAAAAAAAAAAAAAAAAAAAAAATATTACGACTTTAAAATCCGATTTTTTTTTTTTTTTTTTTTTTTGTATGTTTTCAGCACTCGATATGACATTATTCGCTAGAGTGAAAACACTTCGAGCAAATAAATAAGTAGGTAAAACAAACAAATAACTATAGAGCAAGGACAACAACAATATAAAAATAAAAATAAATAAAACGAAAAAAATACTATTTATAAAATTGAAAGTTAGTCAGACTGGAAGGCCTGTAGTTATTCTCTCTTCTAGCCTGTAGCCCTACAATATCTTTCATAAAGACTTACAGTGACTGCTAGACCTGCTCCAGGATGTTTAGCATATTACTTGATCACTTTCGCACAGAATATATTTTGGAGAAGAGAACATTCTGAATCTGTTCAAATAACCACCAAGACAGTCAGGACCGATTTCAAGACTGAACGCAGAAACTACTTGCCGTCTTTGATATTCTGTTATCTCTCCAAAAGTTTCTCTACAAGTTTTATCCTTGGTTTGTTCAATAACATTATTTTGATAGCACTTATTCAAAGTATATTTAATTCTTCTTATTATTGAACTGATAAAAAATCTTCAATAAATTCGAAAACACTACAATGTTTAAAAATTATTTAAAGACAAGAATTTCTTGTAAGAAGCTAACTAATGTAACTCCAGCATCTATAATCATCAGTAAGTTTTATGAATTTATTCATTTGGATAACAACATAGTGATTCTCCACAACGACAATAAAACAGAAAAAAAGAAGTTTTCTTTATCTTTCAAAATAAATGAATGAAACAAATTCGAGAAAAGAAATCTCTAACTCAAAAATTCTTAATTTATCACGGAAACAAAAAGTATATCTTTTCTAAATTAGTCAAGAAGAATCATGAGGTGAATACAAATAATTTTGTCTTTTTCCTGAGTATCTAAATCACAATATTCATTCCGGCTATGCACTTTAATGCCGGATATCTCTGATCATTCAGTCTGAATAGATAATACCTCATTTGAAATTCGAGTGTTCTGAATCCTTGAGGCCACAAAGCACGAGGAGGTGATTTTGAAATGAAATCACTCAAGGAAAACTTTTCGGCAAAGTTGCATTTTTCTCTTTTGATGATAATTTATAGTTACATATAAGCATGAAATTGAAACAATTTCTCAAAAAGCTCATATTTACTTTTATATTTTGTTTTAGTCTTAGTGTTACTGAAGTACTTAAAAAAATACTTCCTCTAATTTTTTAGCGTCACGAATACATACATATATATTGGATTCTACAGTAGATTCTATAAGATAAGATAGTATATAAATATTGTGGGTAATAGTTACTCTAAAATAATGGTTTTATCTTTTTAATTTTAAATTCATTTAACTTATAAATACATATACGCGTTAAACAAATATTTAAATGAAAAGTGCATTATAGAATATGGGATATACGCAGTAGATTCTATAAAATAAGATAGTATATAAATATTGTGGGTAATAGTTACTCTAAAATAATGGTTTTATCTTTTTAATTTTAAATGCATTTAACTTATAAATACATATACGCGTTAAACAAATATTTAAATGAAAAGTGTATTATAGAATATGGGATATACACAGTAGATTCTATAAAATAAGATAGTATATAAATATTGTGGGTAATAGTTACTCTAAAATAATGGTTTTATCTTTTTAATTTTAAATGCATTTAACTTATACATAAACGCGTTAAACAAATATTTAAATGAAAAGTGTATTATAGAATATGGGATATACACAATTAATTCATTTTTAAAAAGATTATTTTTGCTTCATTAATTTTATCAATTAATTAATTTTAATTTGCTTTTAAAAAGAAGCATCTTTCTTTTTTCCTTTTTCTTTCTTTTTTGTGTTGGTGTTGTTTGTTTTTCAAATTAAACAACATGTTAAATTGATTAATTAAATGGAAATTCTTTCTTACTTAATTATCCCTTTTTTAAATAAAACTAAATTCCTAATTAAAATACGGTTTATATCATATTTTTATTAAATTACCTTTCTTTTCAACTTATTAGATTTAATCACTTAATTTTGAAATAAAGGTTAAATTGTTCCTGATATATAATGTGTTTCTTATGAAATTAAAATAACTTGTTTTTTTTTTAAATCGAAATTCAGCTAATAAAGTTGTTTATATTTTTTAATTGTTGCATTATGACAACATTATTTTAACACATATTGTTCTACCAATACTTTATAACGTTTCTTAACATATACAAGACCAAATTATTTCATTGCTTTCTAAGGTATGGTAATTCTTTTATTAGTTTTTCCTCACGTAAAGCAAAATCTTCAAAGGAAATGACACAGTCCATAAAAGTATTGGATCAATGTGATTTGCAAATAAAAAGATGTATAGCTATTCATCTGAAAGTAGAATATTTGAAATTCAAATTTTCTTCCACCTGATGTTTCAGATTTCAAGTTGTCTATCCATGTGTTTCCTATCCTAATACAGTTTAAAATAAGATTGTGTATTTTTTTTTTTTTCCTTCACGCTTGGTATTTTAGTTTTTAATTTTAATGTTTTCGTGAAGTTTTAAAAATTGGATATCTAAAATAACTTTTTACATGCATACGTTTAAAGCGAGAGAAAATTTATCCTGAAGACTTAAAATATATATATATATATTGTTTTCAATTGTATTTGACTGATGTCAGTCTATTTGTGTGTGCATGTGAAAAAAATGGTGTGACACCTCTAGATCAAGAACTAATACGCATAATTTACCAAAACTTTATATTTCGTTGCAACTTGACATAAATTTGTGTCTATAAACTTTTACTGCATATCGATCAACAGGTGACATTGCTCTAAGCTGTAGTTTCTTCCCTTAATAGGTGGACTATATGTTAGCTTATAGCATATAAGTACACAAAACACGATACGTGAGATGGTTAGTATAAAAAAGTACTTTAATTAAAATTGGGTGCACATATGCCGATAGGTGACGCTTTTGTGTTGGATTTTTTTTTTTTCCATTTATGGGAAAACTATATTAATTTTATATGCAAGGTTGTTTTTATAAAAAACAATATTGATTGGATTTCGATATTTGGTCCTGCTAAGCATCCTTTTTCAGATTTCACGTAATTTTTTAACCAATTATTATATTAAAAGGAACAGAAGAAAGTTTGGTAATGGCTACAACATACTAGTTTTTATAACAATTTATAAATCTTTATTTTTTCTACATTTTAAATGTTTAATTTAATCAATTTTAGCCTCAAAATTTTTATGAAGATATTTGAAAAGTTAGAAAACTTTTTCATAATGGTATTTAACGAGATTTTGTATTCTTATAAACATAAAATAGATAATCGTAATAAAAAAGTATGTACTCTTTTTTTTTTAATGCAATTTTTTTCGCAGAATTTTAAGTTAAAAATTTTAATCTAAAATTATGTTAAGTTTTATGACAAACATTTGACATCAACCAGCGTGCATTTTATGATTGAAAAGTGTTTGATTATAAAACAAATTTGAATAATATTTGTTTTACTGATTATTTGCAAAAGAATCTTAGTTTATATAGTCAATATTACTCATGTTTTTTTTAAATAAAAATTTGCTATTATGATACACTTTTTTAGTAATAAGTTTTTCTAACAAGTTCTTTCTTTTTTTTTTTTTCTTTTCATGATGCTGCGAAAACAGAAAACGAAAGTGTTCGAAGTGCTTTCGGAAGAGGTAAGTTATTTACATTTTTAATAATAATAATAATAATAATAATAATAATAATAAACGCATATACTTTTTTTAACATTTTGCAACATTATATATAACCATTTTTGTCACTGACTTCCATAAATTACGCATGTTTAAATAATAATAATAATAATAATAATAATAAAGTTACATATGTATATATATATTTTTAAATATAATACTTAATGTTTTCGAGAATGCTGTATCTAGAAATGAACTTCATTTCTGCCCACCAAATACGGTTTATTTTCAAAATAATAGTGGTTTATGATTAAAAAAAAAAAAAAAAAAAAAAACTTTATTACATTAAACTAAGCATATTCTTTCTCATAATTCAAAAAACAATTCTTTCATGACATGTTTAACATTTTGCGTTCACTATTTCTTCCTGTGATACTTTTTCTTTTTCTTCTTCTTTTTGATACCACTCCGAACGCGCTTTCGCTTTCACACCTTCACTGCCCCTGCCTCTCCATATCCCTCCTATTTTCCATTTTGTATTATTTTTTAGATTCACTCTTATAAAGACTGTTTTAAAATAGGAAATAATTATTGAATATGGCTTTCATAATCAACAATAGGGTACCAGATTTTATGTTTTCTCGCAAAATTCAACTAAAATTATGAGATTACACACACACACAAAAAAAAAAAAGACGTGGGGGATTTTTTTTAATATATTTTTCGGTTTAAGTGAATAAAAATCTATAAGAAACATTTAAAACATCTTATGCAATTTTTTTTTGTTGTAAATATGTGTTATTAGAGGGTTTTCTTTTTCTTTTATTCTGAAAGACTTATTCCTCTGAAAGACTTTTGAAAGACTTATTCCTCATATCGTCTCCGAAAGGCGAAGTCAATATTATTCTATGGGAATTTTGCCGCTTCATAACTCATTAACTAATGCATATTTTTAAATTTCGTTTTTACATTAAAAAAAATTAACAATTGGTAAACTATTTATCGCTTTCTAAAATTTGATTATTTTAATTTTTAAGATTTCATTTTTAAGCTCAAAAATGCAAAATTTCACATTGGGAAAATTCGTATTTCGCAACCTCAACATAAAATATTAAAAATATCAACTTTTTGAAAGCGATGAATTGTTTAATAGTTGGGAATTTTTTGAATGTGGAAACGGAATTAAAAAATATGTATTAGTTAATAAGTTATAATGGGGCAAAAATCTCCATAGAATAATATTGCCTGATAAGTAGAGAGTCTTCTTCTCGATTATCCCTTTTCAGCATTTGATTCCAAAATTACTCATTACTTAATGTACGTTTTTAAATTTCATTCTCGCATTCAGAAAATCCACAATTCTTTAATTTGATTTTTGATTTCTAAAAAAAAAAAGAAATAATAATAATAACAATAAATAAATAAATAAATAAATAAATAAATAAAAATAAATAAATAAATAAATAAAATAAAATAAAATAAAATAAAATAAAATAAAAATATAACATATATAATATTTATTTATTTATTTATTTTTATTTTACTTTTTTAAACTTAAAATAGTCTTGAAGAAATTTTAGTATACTTTACATTTTTATATATTAACGCGCATTTATGCAAAATTTCTTAATTTTAAGTGAGTAAAATGCAAAAGAGCTTAAAAAGTTATAAACCTTTTTTTATAAACTGAAGTTTTAGAAATATAATTAATAGCATAAATTTGCATTAAAATATAACAACCTTAAAATTTCCAGAAAAAATATTTAAATATAATAAAATAAAATTCGAAATGTGAAGCATTTTGAAATAATCCCAACTAATTTTTAATTATTTTCCTCGATATTACAGAATCAAAGTTTAATAATATATTCTAAATATATTTGAATATTATATAAAGAATTCATTTAAAAAAATATTTTTTGTGTTTAAATATTAAAAGTTTTTATTAAATTGCGTCATACAAATATAAACATATTTTTTCAAATATTATAACGTATCAATGAATGCATAATATAATATACAAATTCGTTTAGAGTATATTGTTAAACTATAATAATGTAAAATTAAGAAGGGGGGGATAAATAAATTTTGAATTTAATTATTTTAAGGTAGTTTTTTATATATTCTAATATTGTTATTTTTCAAACCTTATGTATTCAAATTTTCGTAATGTTAAGACTGTAATTTACAAAGATATATATATAACGTCCAACTTTAAGACTATCATTTAAGCTTTAACTATTTTGAAGATTCGCTGAAGTTTTAGCTAAAACTAAACGATGCTATTTATTATTGACGCATAAAAAGTACTTTGATGCGCAGTTGGAATGAGGCATAAATTAAAAACGCATTTATATTTATAAGTAAGAATAAGTTCAGGAATTGATATGCAATTTGTTTAATTTTGCATGAATATTTGTAGAATTATGAACTTAAGCCCTATATTTTGCAAGACAATAATTAAATTTCGATGACAACTCGCTTTTAATCTAAAAAGGGGAATCAGAATTTTTTGTTCTAAGTTCTTCTTCGTCTTCTTTTTTTTTTTTTTTTTTTTTTTAAGTCGCTCAATTTGCATGCTCAAATTTAATAAGCCAAAACCGCAGCTTAGAATGACACGGGGAAAATAAAACCAAACCACGAATGTTAAAATAGAGAAAAAGAGAGAGGAAGGGAGACAAGGAAGAAAATTTAAGTAATTAAATTTAATATATGTGTAATTAATAGTGACCAACTAGAAATGGTTGATTTCAGCCTTTAATAAATCAATCATGTAATTATTAGCTTCTTCTTTTAGTGCCCAATTTCCCATTTCTACTTTTCAAGTACTAGATTGTCTCGATTTTAATTATGAAACGAGATTAAAAGTGGGATTTTTTTTTTTTAACATATTTGCTCCCCCCCCCCCCCCCAATTTCTAAACTCTGTTTCTAACTCTTTAAGTACTAGATTATCTCAATTTAAATTATGGAGGGAGATTATTTCTTTGAAAACGTATTTTACTTTATTATTATTATTATTATTATTATTTCAGTATTACAAGAAATTTCTTTGTTATTATACACAACTGTTTGTCATTTTCACAATTAATAAAGTTTAATCACAAATTCCTAAATATATTTTCTCATGCGTGTACAAAAATACTTTGTCTAAAAGATGAAAAATAATCAGTTTTATGCACTGCACTATTTCAAAGGCAGCAAAACATACTTGAAAATATATATTCCTTTTATATATTTTCTAAAAAAATATTTGCTGGCTTATAACAAATGTTTATATAATAAATTAAATGTCTTATAACTTGAATATTTTTAATTCGTTTATATCAAGCGTATCACCAAAATCTCTTTCTTAAAAATGATTGTAACTTTACATAAAATAAAAAAAAACATATTAAACATATTTACAATAACTTGAACGGTAGAATATTGCCTTTGCTAAATTGAGCAGAAAAGTACTTTTCCGTCTCAAAAATTTTATTTTATTTGTTGGCTTCTAAAGTAAGTTTATAAAGAAACACGCTATGGTTTTCGCATGCTAATATTTTCTGATTTTCGAGAGTTGATTTATGCTGGTTAATTTTCTCAGCTATTTACTCAATGATTTAAATCAGTTTATTTAATAGGCTATAAAGTTTTAAGATAAATTGATCAATTTATAAAAATAAGCATAATTCCGAATAATAAATTACGTGGCAGATGAACTTCATATTTTTCATTAGAATTTATTAACTTCATATATATGTATTTTCTAGACAAAAAAATGATCTGTGAAATTTTGACACTTCAATTCCAAAAAATTTTTTAAGCTTAAATAATTTAATATAATTTAATGTGCTACACATTTAATCCATAACCCCAAATTTGTCTCATTGAGTTTCATGTAAAACATAAAAATAAATAATTTAAATTAAAAAAATAAAATAAAAATAGTAAGTATGATATATTCTTTTAATGACCTCCCATTTAAAAATCCTTTCAACCTTTACCGTTTATCACTTAATTTCTTTGGAAAGTTCTAAACTATTAGAAAATCGTTATTAGACACATAGCTGATCGTAAATATGTAAAAAAAAAATAAAGAAATGAAAGAAAGAAAGAAAGAAAGAAAAGAAAGAAAAGAAAAAGAAAAAAGTACCGTTTTTAATTTTCGAGAAATGCTTTGTTTGAAACATACATAAATTAAGCGTATTAAATTCAAATAATATTTAATTTTATACATAAAATCTTTGTAAGAAACATTATAACCTAAGAAAACTCGCAAAAGCTATTTCAAGTAAAAAATAAATAAATAAATAAATAAAAAATTAGACAATGCATCATGAAACCAGTAAGGCGCACTGGCGCTCAAGTGACTCATATACATTTAGCTTTCTCTGAAAAATAATTTGTTAAAATTTGGAGTGTTGGTGCTCTCTACCTATCAGAGATGTAAAAAAAAATCATGCTGTATATAAAAAAATAATCTGGTGTGTCACTTACACGACTTTCTCTTACCCTGAAACTTAATACTACGAATATAAGTTGGAGATTAAAAGGTAAGATAACGTGAACTGATATTGTAAACCTATGTTAAAACCATTCAAATTAGACTTCGGAAGAGTTTTATATGACAAATAGTTCTGTGTGAGGGGGGCTACCACCCTCCTCGATCCCCTGTTTCATTACTTCGCATACATTTATATACAATTTAAAGCTGTTGTTAAAATTAAAAGTTCACATAAAATTATTCAGACAACTTTCAAAAATTATTTGTTTTTAATTACTCTAAAAGACACAGACAAAGATCAAATGTTAAAAATTTGACTTCGGTAATCAAGAAGCCTCAAAACGTATAAATATACAAAAAACAAGCTATGAATATTTAGCTTTAAAACATATATTATTTACCATATCTCTATGAGGAATTCATGTCAGTTCCTGAGCAACTTTCCATGACATGATAAAATATTATAGTAAAGCACTCCCAATAACAATAATAATAATAAAAAAGTTATCGCTTAAACATTTACAGCCATGTATATCTTTTGATGATTATGTACAGACCAAATGGGGCACCTAAATACCGAGTTAGCAAGAAATAAGTTGCCCACTTCAGAGGGCTCTAGAATCCGTCCTGTTGGTCCAAATGATATAAAATTTTAGCTACAGATAATTCAAATGTTGCACTTGACATTTATTAAATAAAAAAAAATTAGTTCAAAATCCCGCCGGTAGGTGGCGCTGTAATATACATAGCCATATTTAATATGATTTAAAAATATGCGTGAAAAATAAAGTAACATTAACAAAACTGCTCAATATGATACCCTTCATGTTCAACAATGTGCTGTAATCGCATAATCATATTTTCAACAGCTGACCGGAGTAATTCTGCCAAAATATCTAAAACATGGCGCCGAATGCTGTCCTTCAGATCAGGCAGAGTTGGTGGCCTTTGACACTACCGTCGAAATACTACCGAGAATGTTATTTCGACGGTGGTGCCTTTGACGGTAGATATTGTCCAAAGATTAATGCTAATATGCATGCGCTGAATCACAAATGCTGTTTCTGATTTTGAATATATGCAAATAAGTACCATTTGTGTTATAGCGCCATCTATCGACGGAATTTTGTATTATTATTATGTTTTTAATTTAATAAATGCCAAGCGCATCATTTGAATTATCTGTAGTTAAAATTTTACCTCATTTGGACCATAGGACGAATCCTAGAGCCCTCTGAAGTGGGCAACTTATTTCTTGCTAACCCTGTATAATCCTATAGTGATAACACACGGCGCAACCTGAAATACACTTCCATAAATTTTCAGCTATTATTGCACTATAATCTAGTCCTTTTGTGTAACCCTGTAATTGAACAGTGAATGATTTCTTGACCATATTCTACATGAGGCATGTTTTTATTTATATAAAAAATATATATTCATTTCATTTGTTTTAGTGCCGTCTATAGCTGTTAAACTCGACTTGCCTGCAATTTCCCCCCATAAACGTAATGTATTTGAATTCTCTTGAGAATCCCTGTACACGAACCATTTGCGTCATCTCAACGAAAAACTTATTGTAGCATCCTATATGATACACATTTAGAATACCAAGTTTGGACTTTCTGCTACCATTTGTTCTTGAGATATGCTAATAACAGACAGACACGCACAGACACATACACAGACAGACACACAGACAAACCGCTAAAAACATGATTTTCGGATTCATGGGACCTCAAAACGTGTAAATATAACAAAAACTCGCTTTCGAAAATTTGACCCAAAAACAATACTTTCTCAACCTTATGAGTAATGGAAAGTAAAAAGGGTTAAATGATGTCAAGTATTTGGTTTCGCTACGGTAACAATGAATATTAAAGGATTAACACTGTGGTTGGAAAATTAAATATCGTTTTTTGACTGTAGAATTAAAAAATTATGTTGTTTCTTTGTCACAAATTTTCAATCTATTTTAAGATAATAATCATCTACACAAAACTTTATGTCAATAAGGTAGTAAGAAGTGCGTTACAATTCAGAAACTTGTTTTGAACTTTTGGAGTTGGGGCCCCAGGGCCCGCTTTACCATTAGGCGAACCTAGGCGGTCGCTTAGGACCGCCGAATAAGGAGGGCCGCCAAAAAAATTGGAACACTGCTCAAAAGTTAAAAAAAAAATGGTTGTAAGAAAAGCGAAAATCATAAACCAATTTTTGATTTTTTTTTTTTTCTTTTAAGGGATATGTGTATATTCAATTTTAAATTAAAAGTAAGTAAGTTAACTTTGTATAAAAACACCTTAACCCTTTCAGGGGCAAGGAAATTTTGCTCATTTAAAATAAACTACCACCAGAATTTGCGAACAAGTCAAAAAGAGAAGAAATAAAGGAAGATTTTTCTTTATGGTATTAAAGTAAAACTTTGTAAACAATTCCAAGATGAGTTTTCGCAGTCGTGATTTAAAATTAGGTGCACTGGTTAAGGTACTAAAATGTTGATTTTTAATAAATATGCTTTGATTTGTATTGCGATAATGAATGAAAACTAGATCTTTTTCAAATTAGATGAAAAAAAAATGTAATTTCAACCTGAACAATTTGGTTTTAGACCTAAATATTCCACCACCCATCAGAATAACAGAATTCATTCACGATATAGTTTTGTGAAATCTGGGAAATTCAAAGCCCTTTTTCTTGACATTACAACGCCTTTGACAGTTTCGCATGGCGGCCTCATTTTTAAGCTCATCTAGCTTAAAATTACTATCCCTTATTTCAAATTCATCCATAATCAACTAAAGAATAGAACTAAGAGTAAGGAAATTGAAAAAAATATTCTTAATTTTATAAGTATCTAAATAAAAAATTTCTAACAGTTATATACATTTGCGAAAAAAATAACTTAATAAACAAGTCAGAAAACAGTTCAGATTTCAGAAAGTCTTAAGAATTTAAAATATGCAAAATATATAAATTAAGATTAAAAAATAATTAAGAGTAAATTTAAATTACATAAGGGAGATCTTTTCTAGCCTATGGTGTCTTAGAAAATGTTTCATTCGATAACTTAGTCTTTTCTGCAGAAGGCTTTACCTTCATACGAAAAATAAAACGCTACCTCGATTCGTATTCTCGGCCTACCAAAACCGAAAGCTGGTAGATGGTAAGTACCAGTTTGGATCCCCCGTCGCGCTCATTGATCTAACCATTTGGAGCTTTCTGTGGTTTTCTTCGAAACTTGCATAAATACGAGCTAGGACCCCTTAGAAAAACCCCAATGGAGGGAATTCCACTTATCGGACTCGGACTCGAACCCTAGCGTAGTCAATTGGCATTAAACCCTATTAATCAATTCGTATCACCAAATCTAAATAAGAATACCTAATTATGTCATGCGTTTATAAATAAAAGGGCTTTGTAATTGTATTTGAAAAATGAAAGTGATTAGTTTTCAATTAATAAAAGCCAATACAAAATTTCATCTGATAAATCTATCCACAAAGAAATGAATTAATAAAAATTTTATTTCACATATACATTAAGGAAAGGGTTCAAGCAAAAGTGAAGGGGGAAGCTTTTTTTAACATTTTTCAATAAAGTTTTAAAATGTTGACGACTTCGGTTTGTTGGCACGGCCGTAGCTAATGTTCTCTATTTAAAATGGTAGAAACAGGACAACTGGCTTGTGTACAGAGATATCTAAAAGAATGACAGTTAATTGCTTTCTATGTGATGTATTTTTATAAGTCACATTTAAAAAACTATGTACTGTGAAAATCGCATTAAAATTTTGATTTATTATTCATATGGTATGTTTAACATATGTTATGTTAATCTATACAATATGGTATGTTTAACATTAAAATTTACAGGATCACACTAAAATATTTAAATACATCATGAGAGCTACAATTGGGAATTGCAATTTCGCTTGTGTTAACACTTTTCAACAATTTTTTTTCAATGTTTTGGAATGATTATAAATTCAGTTAGTTTGTCTTTTTTTTTTTTTTTTTTTTTTTTTGTGTGTGTGTGAAACAACAAAGTACATAAAAGGTTAAACGAGACGACAAGTACATACAGTTAAAAAGTATTAATAGTCTATGCAAACCGAATGATTTTTCGTTTTTGTTTAAAAAATGAAACGAATTCTTGTTATCACCTGATTTAATATTCAATTGAAAATTATCATTTATTATGGAAGGATTAGAATTATAATAAAAACAAGAACTAATTTAAAAAAATAGATGTATAAGTATCGATGTACAGTAGTTCCATTCTCTACATCAATACGTGTGATGCCATGTAGAGAATGGAGATTCGTATAAACAGAAATTTTAAGGTATTTTCCCAATCGAACGTTTAGCTCAGCCAGGTAGAAAAACTAAAGGTTTGATTCAACCTGTTTATTTTTTCTTATTTATAATTATGCCTGGTCCAACTCCATTTTTACAAAAAAAAAAAAAAAAAATGCAAATGTTGTTTAAATTTATATTAACTTATAATATTAAAATAAGTTGAATCTTAATGTAGTAGCTTTTTCTTTTGTAAGGGAGGGGAGGAGGTAGGGATAACAGTGAGAAAATTTATCTGGGGTCACATGAAATCTATAAACTGCCCTGGCGTAACATCTATTAGAGGGGGCCGCCAAAAATCTATTGCTTAGTTCCGCCAAAATTGTAAAGCGGCCCCTGTGGGGCCCTAAATCAGTTACTGTTTGATCAGCAACAAAAATGGTAGCTTTCTATACTTTTGTTAACCGGTGCCCTCAATATTTGTTCCGATTCTGTTTTACTATCAAGGAAACATTCAAAAGGTCTTCAAAAAATATTGGAAAAAAATATATATATATGTGATTCTGCTCTTCATAAAACACCAGAAAGTGAAAAAATTATCGGTTGAAATGAATTAAGCGACCACAAAATATTACCAAAATTAAGCCTTTTTGGAGATTTAGCGCTGTTAGGCGATAAGTTCGCTAGCGCCGAGTTTGCCGTGTACGAACCGTGTTTTGCTTCTCCGCCAAGTACTCAAAATCAATCGCCTATCAGTGTGAAATCGCCAAATATGCTTAATTTTTATAATTTTTTGTGGTCGCTGTAATTCATTTCAGCCGATAATTTTTTCACTTTCTGGTGTTTTAGGAAAAGGAGAATCGCATATTTTTTTTTTTTTTTCAATATTTTTTGAAGACGACACCTTTTAAATGTTTCCTTGTAAGTTCTTAAATCAGATATCTGAAAGCAATTGCAAATTAACAGAGGTTATAACCCTTCCATTAGAGTCCTGCATTGGGTCGGGTTCCGGTGCATTTTTTTTCTCTTGCGGGTCAGGGTGACTGTTTTAGTTTTCGTGCGGGTCGGTTTCGGGTTCGGGTCGGGTTTAGTTTTCAACGAATCGGGTCGACGTGAAAAATCTTTCAAAAAATATTATCTTAATAAAGCAGAAATTTGTTTGCTCTGTATACCCAAGATGGATATACGCTTACCCAAATTATCATAGTACATTGAAGCATCCAAAATCCGGTAGCACCCGTAAAACCGCCACTAATGACTTTTCTGTTTTTTTTTTTTTTTTTTTTTTTTCTTTTTAAGCCACCACCTGTAAATTGTAGTAGTACTCAAACTGATATTCGCAGAATGCTTGCAAATTTTTATGGATCGTTAGTAAACTTTAAGGATTTTCATTTAATTTTATTGATTTACGGACTAGCGTGAATCTTTTGCAGATTGACCAGGATGATGGAAAAAAATTCCGAAAAAGAACAACGAGATTTTTTTCTCGCAATGGTAAATCCAAAAGTTATTAATAAAAGGTATCGTTCCTATTCCTGTTACAGAAAGTCAAAATAAACACGACCATCCGAAATCTCGGTCAACATGTTTTTAGCGGGACTAGAAAAATATGATTTTATCAGCGATAATCAACTAATGAACGCGTATATGTTAATCAGTCAAGCACAAACTGAAAAACAAGAAAGAAAAATCATGCAGTACGCATTGATTAGTAACACTTTCCAACTGTACGCAATTGTATCGAATAACTTTTAATATTCTTTGCCTACTTTATCACACAACAGACAGAACAACTGAAAAACATGCAGATAGACTAATTGATTTTAAAATTACTCTTAGGCATTTTGGAAAGTGTTAAAAACGCTTAACGCAAAAGAAAACTCAGCCGTCAGATTATAATTACAGCTTTTAATCTCTCTGAATATTTTAGTGTAGCCCTGTAAATCTGAAAGTTAATCATATCATGTTCTATACACAACATCATTTTAGAATATTAATAATGCATGTCAATGTTTCTATGATTTTTATAGCAGAAAGATTTGTAAATATAACTTTTAAAAAATTCTGTCCTAAAACGTAACACATTTTTTTTTTTTTTTTTTTTTTTTTTTTTGTTATTGTCCCTGTAAACAAACTAGTTGTACAGAACCAATTAAAGGCATTTTAAATAGGGAACATTCCATAGGGAACTTGGGTGTATCATTTTTTAAAAAATCTCAAAATATTCACGGATGATAGGAGCCGGAGACAAACAGATAGAAAGGTAGACAATCGGACAGACAGATGCACAAATTGAAATCATATTCCCACTAAAATTATTAGAAAGTTTTAAAACGCTCATGTAATCAAAAGTGCAATTCCAGCAAATTTTTATTTATAGCTCTTAATGTAACTGATTATTTTTTTGTGGCCCTGTAAATCTAATGCTAACCATACTATATTACATAGAAGGTACTCTTTTGTGCATACGAATAATATATTTCAATTGCATTAAGCTTTGTGGAGAATAAAATTATTAAAATTTGGTTTATAAAAATAACTTTCATGCAACACAATGCTTTGGAATAATTTCAAGTGCCCCTGTACACAAACCAGTTAGAAATGTACTCTACTTTATATAGGAAACATCCGATAGGGAATTGAATAACATGTTAAAATTTCATTGAAGTTTCTATACATTAAAGGTATTAAAATATGGTTTATAGAAACTCCTCCCATAGAACGCAATGCTTTCGAATACTTTTGGGTGTCCCTTTACACAAACCAGAATAGGTATTCACTCCATTTTCAATAGGGAACATCCGATAGTCAACTTGAATAAAATATATCGGTTTAAAGAAATTCCATGAATATTTACGGAAATTAGAGCGCAGTAAAACAGACAGAGAGACAGACAGACGAAAAGAAGAACAGTCAGACAGATACAGAGATTGAAATTAAATTCACACTAAAAAAATTATAGAAAGTTTTAAAAACGCGTAAAGTAAACGAGAGTACAATTCTAGCAATTTTTTATTAATAGCTCTTAATATAACTGAATATTTTTGTGTCACCCTGTAAATCTAATGATATCCATGCTATATTCTATGCAAAGCATTCTTTTGAGCATTTAAATGACATATTTCAATTTCCGAAAACTTCGTAGAAAGTAAAGATATTAAAATTTGATTTATAGAAATAACTCTCATAGAACGCAATGCTTTGGAATACTTTTAAGTGTCCCTGTACATATATCAGTAGTGGTATTTCCTCCATTTTATACAGGAAACATCCAATAGGGAATCTGAATAACATATTTCAATTTAATTGAGATATGTCTACAGTAAAGGTAAGAAAATATGGTTTATAGAAATACCTCTCATAGGACATAATGCTTTGAAATACTTTCGGGTGTACCTGTACACAAACCAGTAGAGGTACAAACTCCATTTTCAATAGGGAACATCAGATCGTAATCTTGAATAACAAATATCAGTTTCAAGAATTTCCATAAATATTTACGGGAGTTAGAGCTCGGACAGACAGACATGCAGACAGACAGACGGACAGGCAGATAGACAAAACTGAAATCATATTCGCACTTAAAAAATCTTAGAAAGTGTTAAAAATGCTTAACGTAAACGAAAGTACAATTCTAGCAATTGTTTATTAATAGCTCTTAATGTAACTGGATATTTTTGTGCCAGCCTGTAAATCTAATGCTAATCATGCTATATTCTGTGCAAAGCATTCTTTTCTGCATATGAATAACATACTTCAATTTCCAAAAACTTCGTGGAAAGTAAAGTTATTAAAATTTGATTTATAGAAATATCTCTTATAGAACGCAATGCTTTGGAATAATTTTGAGTATCCCTGTACATAAACCGATGGTGGTAATTCCTCCATTTTAAACAGGAAACATCCAATAGTAAACTTGAATAACATATTTCAATTTCATTCAGATATGTCTACACTAAAGGTATGAAAATATGGTTTATAGAAATACCTCTCATAGAACACAATGCTTTGAAATACTTTCGGGTGTCCCTGTACACAAACTAGTAGAGGCATAAACTCCATTTATAATAGAGAACGTCCGATAGTGAACTTGAATAACATATATCAGTTTGAAGAAATTCCATAAATATTTACGGGAGTTAGAGCGCGGACAGGCAGACGGATAGACAGAGAGACAGACAGACAAACCGAAGTCATAAATACTTTTCAACCTTGTTGGAAAGTGTTAAAAATATTAGAAAGTGTTAAAAACGGTTAACGTAAACGAAAGTAGATATCTAGCAATTTTTTTATTAATAGCTCTTAATTTATCTGGATATTTTTGTGCCACCCTGTAAATATAATGCTAAACATGCTATATTGTATGCAAAGCATTTTTTTGTGCATATAAATAACATATTTCAATTTCTTAAAATTTGTGGAAACTAAAGTTATTAAAATTTGATTTATAGAAATATCTCTCATAGAACGCAATGCTTTGGAATACTTTTGAGTGTCCTGGTGTATAACCCGATGGTGGTATTCCCTCCATTTTATACAGGAAACATCCAATAGTGTACTTGAATAACATATTTCAATTTCATTAAGATATGTCTGCAGTGAAGGTATTAAAATATGATTTATAGAAATACCTCTCATAGAACACAATGCTTTGAAATACTTTCGGGTATCCCTGTACACAAACCAGTAGAGGTACAAACTCCATTTTCAATAGGGAACGTGCGATAGTGAACTTGAATAACGTATTTCAATTTCATTAAGATATGTCTAGAGTAAAGCTATGAAAATATGGTTTATAGAAATACCTCTCATGGAACACAATGCTTTGAAATACTTTCGGGTGTCCCTGTACACAAACCAGTAGAGGTACAAACTCCATTTTTAATAAGGAACGTTCGATAGTGAACTTGAATAACATATTTCAATTTCATTAAGATATGTCTAGAGTAAAGGTATGAAAATATGGTTTATAGAAATACCTGTCATAGAACACAATGCTTTGAAATACTTTCGGGTATCCCTGTACACAAACCAGTAGAGGTACAAACTCCATTTTCAATAGGGAACGTCCGATAATGAACTTGAATAACATATTTCAATTTCACTAAGATATGTCTCGAGTAAAGGTATGAAAATATGGTTTATAGAAATACCTCTCATAGAACACAATGCTTTGAAATATTTTCGGGTGTCCCTGTACACAAACCAGTAGAGGTATAAACTCCATTTTCAATAGGGACCGTCCGATAGTGAACTTGAATAACATATATCAGTTTCAAGAAATTCCATAAATATTTAGTAGAGTTAGAGCGCGGACAGACAGACAGACAGACAGACAGACAGACGGACAGACAGGCAGACAGACAGACAAACCGAAGTCATAAACACTTTTCAACCTTGTTGGAAAGTGTTAACAAAAAAGAATGAAACAAATGAAATTGACTGACATATTTAATAGAATGTAGCATTGTGAAATTCCTGATCTTATTTGTTATCAAGCCAATTTTAATATCTGTTGTTGTTATTATTATTATTATTATTATTTGTACAAAATTAAACGATCTATATTACTGTTTTATAATTTATTATTATTATTATTTATTTCAAACGTTATTTTAATTATTTTCGTTTTCAATAAGGGTTTGCATACATTTTTAAAACTAATTTTTTTTAATATTTCTTTTGATGGTGATTTCTTTAGATCTGACTGATATATGATTTCGATATACATTTTCGGAACACCTATAATCCGGAAAAATTTGTAATCCGGCATTGTCTATTTCCCGGATTGTATATGTATATTGTTCATTTATTATTATCATTTTTTTTTTTAACTTAATGTCCATTAATTCTTTTTTTTTAGAAAACAATCAAAAGATTTCTCTATTACATGAACGAATTCCTTTGAGTAAATGAAATAAAAAACAAACAAATAAAAATCTGACTAACCCAGATAAAATCAGAAATAAAACTAAAACTCTAAAAAATAAATCAAATTAAACTTTTTTATTTTCCTTCACTTTTACTTTTTTTTTTTAATTCTTTTTCCGAGTCGTTTTTAAATATATATTTTTTTTTTCTTTTACAGTATTTAATTAATTACTCAAAGAATTTAAAGAACATAAAATAAAAAATTATTTAAACTTTTTTTTTCTTTTAACTCATATTGATTATTCGTATTTTTTTATTTTCTTTTTTTTACGATTGAGTACATTAAAAATTATTTTAAAGAAATAAAATAATCTGGTGTGTCACTCACACCACTTTCTCTTGCTCTGAAATATAATATTATAAGTACAGATTGGAGATTAAGGGGTAAAATAGCAAGTATTGTTATATAAACCTATGCAAGAAACAATTCCAATTAGGCTTTGAAAAACTATATTTGACAAATATTTCTATGTGTCTGTGGAGGGGAGGGGTGGGGCTACCGCCGTCTCTCTCAACCCCCCCCCCCCCACACACCCGTTTGATTATTGTACATATATTTATATAGAATTCAAATCTGTTATTAAATTTAAAAATTCATTCCAAACTGTCATACAACTTTCACATACACCATTCCTGAAACTTACCAATCTTGATTAAACTTTTCAAGTAACAAACTTATATTAACTTCAAAATGATGCATTTGAAATGAGTGAAATTATTATTATTATTATTATTATTATTATTATTTTGTGTGTGTGTGTGTGTGTGTGTGTGTTTGTTTCTCTGAGAAGAGACAGAGACAGAGATCAGACGTTAAAAACTTGACTTCGTTATTCAGGAAACCTCAAAACGTGAAAATGTACAAACGATGACTAACCCTAATAAAATCAATCCAGAAATCAAGGTAAGATAAATGTATCTAATAGGAATTAAGAGTGGGTTAATAGTAATAGGTGCATTTCAGCTTGCGACCACTCTGAGTGATCGGTTAAGTTCTTTTTTTTTTCTTTTTTTTTTCAGCATGAATATAGTAAGTCTTATACTAGAAAGTTATCAGGAGTCGCAACAGTCCTATATTTTTGCGTGTGTTTTATTATTTTATTATAGATTATCACTATTTTAAAATGAAAATTTTTGTTAAGAATATAATTGTAATAAAAATTACTGTTTGCAAAGAGCGGTAACAAAATATTAAATCGCATAAAAAATGCAGGACTGCTGCAACTTTTCTTTATGCGAATAAATATATGGTGAGGAACTGAGCAGAGTCGGCAACTAGTTTCTTATTTTCACTCAATGTATAAGTAATTATTAACCAAATTTATTTGGAAATTACACAATACATATAAAGAGATATATTTTACTAATAATCAAATTTTGAATAATAATAAGAAGAAGAATCGGAATATTTTTATTGAAAAAGTGTTGATATTTCTGCAAAAGAAAATAATTTAACTTTATTAACACTCTTTATTATTATTATTATTATTCTAATGTTCTTAATAGCATAAAAAATATTTCCTAAATAAATATTTAAGCTATAGGTGTAAAAAATACACTACTAAGAAAAAAAAAAGAAAAAAAAAAAAAAATGGAAATAGTGATCGATAATCTTTCAAATCTTCCTAAAACCTTCAATAAACGGATAAAAAAAATATCTTTGATAAATGTGTCACAAATCCAACTACTATTTATAAATTGTATTTATCTATCAAAATACTATTAACCTTTTCTCGATCAGATAAATTCTTCAAAAACAGAAACTGTGTATATTGATTATTTTTTTTAACAATTTATATGATAGTTATATGTACAGATTTTATTATTATTATTATTATTGCTATTGTTGCTAAATAAGACTGTGGGTAAAAAAAAAAAAAAAAAAAAAAAAGAAAAGAAAAGAAAGAAAGAAAGAAAAAAGAAAAGAGAGAAAAAAAAAGAAAAATTTCAATTTTTCCTCGCACATGACTTTCACTTGTAAATGAAAATGTATTTTCTAATAATCATATTCATCATAATTTTAAGTTCGTTTTCGTTATTTTATAAGTAACAATTTAATAAAAATAACCTAAATGCATTTTTAACTTTTTAAACGAGTCATTTGGCATCCACATAGTTGCCAATATTTTAATTTATTCCAGAGCATTTTTAGCCCCGCCTTTATTTTACACCACTTAAATTTTAGAATATTTTTCTCCACTGTATAACTATGATAAAATAAGAAAACTCTATTCTTTAAGAAAAAGTGGTAATCTTTAAGAAGTGGTACTCTTTAAGAAAAAGTGGTAAAAAGTGGTAAAAGTGGTGGTTAAGAAAAAGTGGGGCGGGGCTAAAAATACTCCGAAATAAATTAAAATGTTGGCAACTGTGCAATCACGCACATGCATTTAAAAACTTCCGTCTCTTCCCCACAGTCAGCTAACTGCCATGCTTAAAAATAATTTACAGATTTTGCACACTTTGAGAGTGGATTGCATATAAGTACTAACAGTAGCACACAAGTTTTATTAAAAACACAAACAAAATTCTATAATTCATTTAAAATATCAATATGATATTTACACTAAGGGGAAAAATATATATATATACCGCCTCTATCTAAAACGAATGAGTAGTCATTTTCCGAATCTTTAAACTAAAAATATACATTTCCGAGCTAAGAATTTAACGTAAACAAATAAACTGAATAGTCGAAATGATCGAGAATTTCTAGTCTAATACTTTTCTAGATGGTGAAACGATACATTATATAATGAATCCTTTGTATTGCGAGAAGTTTTCGCTTTGATTTCTAGAAGTGATTCATGAACTAAAGTTACAGTTATTGAAACTCTTCTTTTGTGTTCACATTTATTTGCAGAGATTTTTAAATAAGTTTGACCGCGATAACATAGAAAAATGCTCTAGAATTTTAATAGGGTGTCTGGAATAGGCTAGCAAAGAGAACTAAAATTTATAAGGATGACATAAAACTAGAGCCATATACTAGAGCTTTTTACTAGAGCCATAATTTATTTCCTTGATATCAGTTGCAGATTTTTTTTTTTTTTTCAATGTAGATTTATTACCAACAATCCTGTTATTATTATTTTTTCTTAGAATTACAAATAGAAAAACAACTTAATTTATAAAAGTTTAATTAACACTTTTAATATGATTGTAACTTTTTGAATTTCTAACTTCAAAAATTACACATATATTTTGAGCAGCCTATTATAAAGTATTTTGAGCAGACTTTTATTTTATTTTATTTTATTTTATTTTATATTTTGTACCTGTTCTATATTTATAGCAGGAAATACTGGTTCATAAAAAATGTTTACTTCCAGTTTTCGAGAGATTTACACGTTTTTTGAGATGTCTTGAACAAGATTTGGCGTATTTTAGAAAATGTATATGTATGACCAAACGTTTATAGCAGCTCTAGATCATGAACTACGCTACTAAATCGCAGAATTTCATTAAATATTATTTTGAGTAGCACATTGACTTAAATTGTTGCCTATCAACTTTTTCTGCATTTCGTCCAAAAATTCGCATTGCTGTGCTGAGTTTTCCTCCATCTACAGGAATAATGTCTAACTGCACAAAACTTGATATATAAGCAAGCCTTTATTAAAAAATAAGCTGATTCACTTTTGGTGCATATCGATCGACAGTTGGTGCTGCTATGCTATAAATTATTCTGTGTATGGGAAGGCTTTTTTTATAGCTTTTATAGAGTATAAATGTACCAAACTTGACATGTTAGATAGAAATTATCAAAAAGAATGCTGAGTTACTATATGTGTATACTGACCAGGTGGCACTGCTATTACACTAACCGTCATGTTTTTTCTATACGATTATATCTCAACTTATGAAAAAAGGCAATCTTAATGGCAACTTCTATTAATTAAATAAACACCAAATTGTACATGGAAAATTTTTAAACTGAGAGGCAGTGTTTATTAAATTTTTGTGCGTGATAATTATTAGGTGATGCTATTTAAATAGTATGATAAATAAGTTTTTTTTACGATAGTCACAGCTTATTAGTTAAATTCTTAGCTAGAACATAGTCATTGTATATATTCATGCAACTTTCGACTTTTCTTATGAATACCTTTTATTTTGCGCCTATTAAAAATGAACGTAATCACTTCTTATCCCAAGCCGATTTACATATTCACATCGGTTCATGTTAACTACTCTTAACGTTGCATTTGGGAGATATGATTTGAATCAGTTATGTCCAGTGTTGCCAGATGGTGGAAAGTGAATTTCCCCAAACAGTTCTCAATTTTCCCCCAAATCAAAGGTTTTTTCCAAAAAAATCCCCAACTCAATTTTACTAAAAATGTAATTTTTTTGGAAAAAGTTAAAAAAATATTAAAAAATTTTAGTTCACATTTTTCCCCAAACGAAGCTCTTTATAGAAAAAAATCCCCATTTACCAAAATAGTTTTTTTGGTAACACTTAGTTTTTGGAAAATTTTACATTTGTGTAATTTTGTGAGTCTATTGTCAATTCGTCTAACTTCCTGATTTTCTTCTCTTCGTCTCTAATCATTTGTATTTAACCCATAAGTATATAAAAACAACAGTTTTTGTTGATTTTAAAATGAATGAAAAACAAGGTATACACAGGCAGCTTAAAGAGCTAGCATCAAACTTGATATTTCACCCCTGCAAATTTAATTCAAGCTAGCCTAAGACAAAACATCGAAGTACAACTTTTGATTATTCAATCGAAGCAGCTATCAATACGTATCAAGCATTCACTATGCTTGTTACAGGACACACCAACCAAATAAATCCTGAAATCAGCGCTTACAAGTGGGAAAAAAATAGGATGAATCTTATAATCAGAATGAAGAAGTTGTTTTTCCATTTCTGAAATAGCATCCAGAATTGACTATTTTCTTTTGTTTTTATTGGAGTTTAGAGGAAAAAATCACATTTTACTAATTTTAAAGAAAATCCCCATATATTTCCCCAAACTTTTTTTTCCCCAAACTGTTCCCCACAAATTCTCTGTCCCCAAATATTTCCCCTGAAGCTTCAAAACTCCCCAAAATGGGGAGAAATCCCCAAGTCTGGCAACACTGGATGCCAGATGGTCGAAAATTATTTCCCCAAACAGGTCTTGAAATTTCCCCAAATTAGGATTTTTTTCCGAAAAAATCCCTAACTTGATTTCTGCTAAAAAAGGAAAATAAAATTTTTTTTTAAAAAAAAAAGTATATATATATATCAAGCAGATTTAAGTGGATTTAAGCTCAGATTTTTCCCCAAATGAAAGCAATTTTTGAAAAAAATACCCAAATAACAATAAAGCTATTGAAAATCCCTGATCGTAGGGATAAATCATTACGTTGCCAAAAGAACTCCCCAGATTTGTCCCCAAAAATTTTAGAATTCCCCAAAAAAGTCCCCACAAACATTTGGTCCCCAAAATTGTCTCCAGACGCCTCAAAAATCCCCAGAATGGGGACAAAATCCCCAATCTGGAATTACTAATTTAAATTATCTTTGTTTCTTTCTCCTTCCTTTTTCCATCTGCGCTTAAAAACAATGCAGAGCGGATGACTTACCTTACCTCTACATTCTTTGTTCAAACATATTTCCTTTTCGAAGTCATTGTGATTTTGTTTGAAACTTTTGTACTTAATTATTCGTAATGAGTCATTAAAATACTATTTGCGTCGGACTAAAAATAATGTCTGATGTTATAGGGCTTTAAAAGTCTTGCGGAAAGCGCTCGGACTGTTATTTCTATTACCTAATTATAAAATAAAACGATTAGAGAGAAATAAACTTGTATATGTGAGTGGTTTATCATATAATTTATTACATTTATCATCTAAAAACACAGAATTATTAGTTATTATTTTATTATAATTATTTACTAGATTGTTTTATCATAAAGCCCTTAATGATTGATTGTGTGAAGTTTTTAAATTCTTATTATTTGTTATTATGTATTTATAGTGAATATCATGTACTTGATATAGTGCATATTATATACTTATTATTTCCACTAATCAAACAAATATTGAAATATATTATAAAAATTTTAAAGGATAGAGACTCAATATAGCATTCTATTACAGTGGCACTTTAACGAGATTTGGTAAATGCCTAAATTTTAAACAGACAGTCCACTTATAAAGGATTTTTGTTAGAATTATTTTCTCTTAAGGAATTTACAGCAAAATGTGCAATTAGGAAAAAAATACTTTATTACCTGTGTTTTATTTTATGACACATAGATTTAAATAACTTTTTGAATCATTCTAATATCACACGTGGACACATTTCAGAAAAATTAAGGAACACCTTTTCTCAAAGGAATCATAAAAACCTCCTTACACAAAAAATAAGCGTTATGTTGCTGTATAAATCCTTACGATATTTCACTTAAGATTGCACGTAAGTCAGATACCCTCCCCCCCCATGTTAACCTATGGGGTTTTTCTTGTTTCTTACTATAAAAATATCTCATTCCCAAATAAAGTTTTTCGGATTCTATTTTTATTTACTCCCCCCCCCCCCCTTAATTCCACACTTTCAATTGGTTGCCTTTTAGCTTGAGCAATTTCTTGAAAAAATAAAAATAATAATGATAAATAAATAAATAAATAATAAATTTAAATATTTTACACTGAGAAAAAAATATATACCACCTTCATCTAGAATGAATAAGTGGTCATTTTCTAAATCCCTTAACTAGAAATATAAATTTCCGAGCTATGCGCATAAGGCACGCCAATAAACTGAATAGACGAAATGATCGCAAATTTCTAGTCTACACATTTCTAGATGGTGAAACAATATTCTGAATATTCTGAATCTTTTGTATTGCGAGAAATTCTGCTTGATTTTCTAAAATTGGGTCGTAAACCAAAATTATAGCTGCTGAAACCAGTCTCTTATATTCTCATTTATTTGTAGAGATTTTTAAATAACTTTGCCCTCGAGAATATAGGCAAACGCTCTAGAATTCTGATAGGGGTTTATAGAACTCGCTTTCAAAGGGGACTAGAATTTATAAATATGACATGGAACTATTTTTTCTAGAGCCACAATTTAGATTCTAGATGCCAGTTACAGAATTTTTTTCAGTGTATTTCCTTAAGTAAACTTATAACTCTAGTTTTCAACCTGTAAAAGAATTTAATAAAGAAGCATCACAAAACTGGCGTTGTAAAAATTATTACTTACAAACTTTGAATAAACACCATAAAATGCAATAAACTCGCAACAATTGTTTCGGGTCGAAAAAACACACGACCCTTCATCAGGCGAACAAAGTAAGCACTCGTGCTTACTTTGTTCGCCTGATGAAGGGTCGTGTGTTTTTTCGACCCGAAACAATTGTTGCGAGTTTATTGCATTTTATGGTGTTTATTCAAAGTTTGTAAGTAATACTGTAAAAGAATATTTATTTATTTATTAAATTGCTCACTAAGCTAAAAGGCGACATGTTCAAAGAGTAATATTCAAAAGCAGAATTCGAGAAACTTCATTTTTGAATGAGATATTCTTATAATACAAACCAAAAAAAAAAAAATATTCGAGTGAATTTCACTGATGTGCAGTTTTAAGTTACAGACATCGCTGGGAACGTCGAACAGGAACCTCTCTTCTATATATAATAAATATTTCATAACGATATTTCGCGAAATTATTTTGAGACAACTTTTCTGACAACTTTTAATCACTAAAAGAAATATTTATTTATTTATTTATTTTTAAATCTTACTTATCTGAAAGGTGACATGTTCAAAGGATAATATTCAGGAAACAGAATTCGAAAATTTTTATTTTTGAATGAGATATACTTATAAAACGAAGCAACAAAAATTATGTTATACAGGAATGGAAAATCTGACTGATGTTCAGACTTGACATGAAATAATGTTTGTCATTTCGGTGACTATGCAATTTTAAGAATGTATCGATATGTAAAATTGAGAACATAAGGTAAAGACACCAATGTTCGCCACCCTCACAAAAGACGAGTTAAAATAAGCGTTTAATAACGTCTATGAATACGCCCACGCTAGATTCTCTAAAACTAGTGAATCTATCTCGAGCGGATTTAAATTCATAGATGTTGGTTAAATGTTACTTTAACATGTCTTTTGTGAGGGTGGCGAACACTGGTGAAAATTTTAGAGGTGGTGAACATTAGTGTCTACTTTATTCATCTTCAAGTTAAAATTGTTAATACGATACAACCAAGTATAAAGTTTTGGGAAATTCTATGCATGTTTTAATACGATACAACCAAATATAAAAATTCATAGAATTATATGCATTTTTTTTAATACAACCAAATATAAAGATTCGTACAATTCTATGCGTTTTTTAAATACGATACAGCCAAATATAAAGATACGGAAAATTCTACCCTGTTTTTAATACGATAACAACACATATAAAGATTCGTCGAATTCTATGTATTTATTTTTAATAAGATATAATGCCTATTACTTGACGCTTATTACTTTATACTTATTACTTAATACAATGTTTGTAAAATTTTGATAACCCACAGAATAAAGGCATATTTTTAAAATATGGTTAAATATTATTTTGGACATAAGGTCCGTTGAAAAAAAAAAAAAAAAAAAAAAAAAAAAACTTGGACAAAAATCCGTTGAAAACCGTAAGTCAAAAATTTTCACGAATTGAATATTTTCTTTTTATGTGTGTAAAAGAAAGAAAGAAAAGAATGAGAATATTAAACAATGATTATTATGTTAGTAGATATATTTAAGGTGTATATATTTGAATATCTCCTTTTCCGTAATTTGTGCTATCTTTAAAAACGCTACATCTTTTTTTTTTAGTTTTTTTATTTCCAACAAGTTTGTACTTTTATACTTCGAATTTTAATCATTAAATAATATATTCTTAAGGAATTGCATAATGGTTATTAGGAAGAAATTAACAAGATATTTTGGGATTAAGTTAAATTCTTTTTCTATTTTTTTCCTTTTTTTTTTTAATTTTTTTTTAGTCAAATTAGGATTCATTATAATGTGACTTATGGCTCAAAATAGATTTCGATTCACCTAGAGGTCCATAAGCGGCCGAGAATTTCTGTCCTTGAGGTGCCGGATTTGATCACAGGTCGCACTCGTCGGTCTAGCTGTTCTGAGTTTTCCGTGATTTTCTCCGAATACCGGTTAGGATCCATTAAAAAGACCCCACGGACAGCAATCCTCCTCAGGCCCATGACCCTAGTGTAGTCGGCCTTATTCCTAACATCAACACACCAACACGGAATCATCAAGAATACCTATGACTGATTCAGGATTGGAACTCCGCATCTTATATGTGAAAACCATCATGCTGCATATTAGGCCGTTAGATGGACGAAGATATTTCAGAAATTATTTAAAGAAATGAAAAAGAATTTTATAAATTGCTATGAATTATTGATTATGATTTTAA
Source organism: Salticus scenicus (assembly GCA_963930645.1). Lineage (NCBI taxonomy): Eukaryota > Metazoa > Arthropoda > Arachnida > Araneae > Salticidae > Salticus > Salticus scenicus. The sequence goes on along the minus strand of OZ005648.1, from coordinate 128,675,142 downwards.
CAGAAAATATACGAGTTAATAAAGTGAGAGAATATCATTTAAAATTAAAGTTTTAAAAATTAAATTGACTATTAAAAAATATTTGTTAATAAAAAAAAAAATTACTTGTTAATTGAAACCTTTAACCCATTTAATTATTTTTAGCATAATATATGCACTCTATTAGAAAAAAAAAAAACTTAATTCTGTAAATCTGAATTACAAGGCTGCTTTTAAAATTAGAATTTTATTGATACCATAATAGTTTTTTAATGTCTTTTATCGACACAAAAACCTCTGACTCGAACCATTCCGAATATGCCCATTTTATAAAAGAAAAGATTAATCACAATTTATTTTTAGAAGCTAGATCAATAAAGGAGGTCACTAATTAAGTGGATTAAAAAAGACGTCTAGAAAGAATCGTATTTTGTTGCGTGTAACATATATTATTTCTTATGACAGATTAGCTGAACTAGATCATGGAGTACAGCACACAAACATTTTATATATATAAACAAATGAGCTTAGTCGCTTCTTTTTTTCCCCTTTCTGTGTGATTAATGCATGTGAAATGTTTAAGAAATAAAAACTCAGATACAAATTGAGCATAAAATTTATTAGAAAATCTTGCATAAATAAAATTTGCTTTTTAGAGTTGATTATATAGTTTTTAGTGTTTTGCATTAACTTCCTTATAAATATTTAATGGTTTTACCTTTAATGGTTTCTTTTTTTTTTCCAGCGTAGTTTCTCTTTATTTATTTACTATTTTAAAGAACAATGTATTTTGTAGTTGAATTATTGTACAGAAATTAAAAATGTTTCTGAGACGGCATTAAAAATAAATAAATAAATAAATAAACAAATAAATAAAATAATTTACAGAAAAATTTTCATAAATGTAAAAAACGACAAGATGTGTTCAAGTTATAGTTATGCACTGAGATTCTAAAGATTGTCTTAGGACAAATGTGAATTTAAGTTTCTATTTTTGTAAACGTTTTTAGAATTCGATATATATTCATTTGTCATAAATGCTTTTCAACATCATCGGGAAAAGCAGAAAACCCATAACACAACAAAAATGCACCTCCGGCAATTTCCCGTAAGAAAATCCGAATATTTATGTGTGGCTCTGAAAATAATTAACTGACGTCAACCACGTACTTTTCTATATATATTTATTCTAGTTACCCTATATTCGATAAAAAAGAATATTTTCTCTTAATTATTGGGAGCTTTCTAGTAATTATATAAACACTACAGAAAAACATAAATATAATCTTATACTAATAATACACAGCACAACCTGAAATATATTTCCAACAGTTTTCAAGTATTGGCCTACTATATTCTTTTCTAGTTCTTTTCTGTAGTCCTGTAAACGAACAGGGAATGATTTATATACCATATTCTATATGGAACCAACTTTTACGCGTATAAGAAATATATACTCATTTCATTTGGTTTAGTGCACACTATAAATATGAAAGCTTACTTACCTGCAATTCCCGCATAGACGTAATGTATTTGAATTTTCATGGGTGTCCCTGTACACGAACCATTTGCTTGATCTTAACGAAAATTTTAGTGTAGCACCCCTATATGATTCAAATTTCGGTTGCCGAGTTAAAACTTCCTGCTATTATTTGTTCTTGAATTATTTGTTCTTGAGATATGCTGATAACAGATACACACGCACTCACAGACCAACCGCAAAAAAGTTTTTGGATTCAGGAAATCTTAAAACTTGTAAATATAACAAAAACTCAGTTTCGAAAATTTGACTCAAAAACAAGACATTCTTTACCATATATATGGGTAAGAGAAAGTAATTATTACTTTCACTATGAACTCTCGAATTCAGTCGAATGACAATAATTCATGAAATTTTAAAATTTTACACTTTTTCCGTTTGCGACTATTTTTGTAATTGAAATATAAATAATCTGGTGTGTCACTCACACTACTTTCTCTTACCCTGAAATTTAATACTATAAATACAGGTTGCAGATTAAAAGGTAAGATAACGTGCATTGTTATGTAAACCTATGTTAAACAATTCAAATTAGGCTTAGGAAGAGTTTTATGTGATAATTACTTCTGTGTGAGGGGGGGCTGCCGCCCCCCGTTTCATTAATGTACTAAAAACAAGCGATGACTATTTCGCTTAAAACATACATTATTTACCATATCTCTATGAGGAATTTATTTCAATTCCCGAACAGCTTTCCTGAAAATGGTAAAATATTATTAGTAAAGCACATCCACTAACTACAAATAACCAGTGTGTTGTGGCCACAACACGACTTTCATCTATATTTTCCTATACAAATTCACTAAGTAAAACTAATTTATTAAAATTATTATTTAAAAAAATTATCTTCCATGATAATGCACACGGTTTCCATATTAAAGAAGTAGTATAACACTAAATATATATTTAAAAAAAAGTTGAAATTATTCTCAATATTACGTTAAAATATATACACTGCTCAAAACAATTAGGGGAGCACATGGTTTTAACAAAATTACGCGAACATGTACACCGGTAAGTAACATAAAATGAATCACCCATAATTTAAAGCCTAGTAGGAAACAGAAGAAGACGACTTCGTATGCAAATCAAAGTTCATGACGTCAAAAACCAGAAAAAGGAGATAAGGGCAGAAATCGGGATGTTGCAGAAACGTCTGTTTTACTGTCGTAACTGTGAAATTCGATTGCGCACAAATTTTTTTTGGAGACAAGCTGACTTGAGGATGTCTCAACAACGGGATTTACCGGAATCCATGGCATGGCGTGTTATAGGTAGACTTGAAGCCGGGCAAACACAACGTAGTGTCGCGGACGCTGTTGGAGTCGCCAGAAGTGTTGTCGCAAGGCTGTGGAATCGATTCCAAGAAACGGGAAATGTTAGACGTCGACCAGGGCAAGGTCGGCCACGCACAACTACAGCAACTGATGACCGGTATATACGATTAACAGTCCGTCGAAACCGAACAGACAATGCTACGCAGCTGCAAAGACAGCTGCTCTTGGCAACAGGACGAAGGGTGTCCACCCAAACAATACGTAATCGGCTTCACGAGGGAGGGCTCTATGCTCGTAGGCCAATGATCTGCATTCCGTTGACCCCCCGCCACCGTGCGGACCGAAGAAGATGGGCTGCTGAACATCGAGATTGGGATCAACATGCCTGGAGCCAAGTGTTATTTACAGACGAGTCCCGATTCAGTCTGGAGTGCGACACCCGACGTGTTCTGGTATGGAGGGACAGGGGCACTCGAAATAACCCCGCATTCATTCGTGAAAGGTCACAATACAGACGAGCTGGTTGGATGGTATGGGGTGGAATCAGCATAGGCGGACGTACGGACCTGCATATCATTCGAAATGGCACTTTGACGGCCCGGAGGTATGCAGACGAGATAGTGCGACCTCATGTCATCCCTTACGCTGCAGCCATTGGAAATTCCTTTGTTTTACAGCATGATAATGCCCGACCGCATGTAGCTCGTCTGGTGGAGAACATGCTTGAAGCTGAAACAATACAGCGTATGGATTGGCCAGCGTGCTCTCCTGACCTAAATCCAATCGAGCATGTTTGGGACATGCTCGGACGACGCATTGCTGCCCGACCAAGGCCGCCTTTTACTGTCCAAGAATTGGAGATTGCACTTCTTGAGGAGTGGAACAGTATTCCCCAAAGACTAATCGATAACCTCATCGCATCCATGCCAAACAGGTGTGCAACAGTCTTAGCTGTTCGAGGAGACCACACACCCTATTAAAAACGTATGCATCATGTCTAAACAGTACATTTTTTATTGTTTCCATGTAACAGAATTGTTGCCCTTAATCATCATTTCATGTTTTTTTCCTTATTTTCGAAGAATTAAAGCTTAATTCCATATTTTTTTACGTCTTTTTTCTGTGTTGCGCATTAATACACGTGTACTATCCATTGTATGCCAATACATGGGTGTCTCGCTCGGTTTTCTTCACTTTTTTGTTTGCTCCTCTAATTGTTTTGAGCAGTGTATATATATATATATTATGAAAAAAATTGATAAATTTATTTTTAATTATCACAGATGGTTCAACCATTCGTTTTAAAGGTATTGGCAAGCTCTTTTGAAAGATACCCATCCTGAAAATTTACTCCCCTCGAGGGGGGACTTCCCCCCAGAGGGGGGAGGAGAGGCTCCTACATACACAAAATTGTTTTCCCAGTTGCCTATCTCTTATACACAAAATATATATTCGTTTCATTTGGTTTAGTGCAGTCTATAGATGTTAAACTCTACTTACCTGTAATTTCCTCCATAGACGTAATGTATTTGAATGCTTTTGAGTGTCCCTGTACACGAACTATTTGCTTCATCTCAACGAAAAGCTTCGTGTAGCATCCCTATATGATACACATTTAGAATACCGAGTTTGGAATTTCTGCTACTATTTGTTCTTGAGATATGCTGATAACAGACACACACACAGACAGACCATTCGCTAAAAACCGATTTTCGTATTCAGGGGACCTCAGAACATGTAAATATAACAAAAACTCAAGTTCGAAAATTTGACCCTAAAACAATACTTTCTCGACCCTATGGGTAAAAGAAAGTAGAAATTACATGCATAAACAATGTTTTCTTACTACAAGAAATGTATGGTAAAAAAATTGTAAATTTAAAATGGAATGCCCATGGAAAACCTTAAAACTGGGCAGTATTTTCTATTATTTTCCCCATAAAACACACTATGTGCATAAAAATGATAGATTTCATGATTTAAGAAGCGATAAAATGTAAAACAAAGATAATTAATTTTTTGTTTAATTAATTTTAACGTCTATTGTCTCTTTAAATTGTCTAGCATTTAAAAGTTAGAATTTCCTACTGCAGTAGCTTTCCATTGTTATATGGCAAATGCACAGTCGGTAACAAAAGTATCCGAACACTAGCAAAAATTTCTGTGTAAAAAAAGTTCTTAGACTGACTAAGACATCATTCGACAAGGATCTATTTAACAAAACAGTATTAACTCTACAATTTTATATAAGATTTTTTGCTAGTGTTCGTATACCTTTGTTACCGTTCGTATACCTTTGTTCTATGCTACGATTTTCTTCATTTATCAGCCTATCTCTGGTGTTGGTGTATAAATGCACTAAACGAACAGTAGAGGTAGTGGTAATTAGATTAAGACCAATTGATTGCACTTGCCACCCCCTACCCCCCCCCCCCTCACACACACACACTGACATCAAACTGGATATGTGATTTAATCATGTGCGATAACACTTGTATATACTTGTAATCTTAAAATTTCCAGATTTAACATCATCAGTTCGCAATATTTCTTATTTATTTTTCTTATTATCTTTTTTAATTATTAGGGGGCTCTGCCCCCTGCTCGCTCCACTCACGAACCCCCGATGGAAGCTTCGCTTTCCCCAGAATCGCTTCAGTTATTAACACCTATGGAGCTTTGCCTGCCTATTCACTGTTTTGCCTTTCACTAAATCGGAATATTAATAGCGCATAATACCGCAAGACAAAAGCAGAAAAGTTTTATAGAAATCCCCATATTCAATGTCAAATTCAGATACATAATATTTAATATCACGTTTTTATTTATTTTTTATTTTTATTTTTATTATTGTTATTTAATGAAAGATGCTAAAAATCAGTACATTTTACAGAATAGAAAAAAATTCGTAACATCTACACCATTTTGCGTTACAGATTTATTATATGACCCCTTTTAAATTTTTGTGACAATTTGGCGATGATTTTTTTTTTTTGTATAATTGCTTATTTAAAAAAATCTAGTACACATTTTGACATAGATTTGATATTTGTCATCCTTGACGATTTTTGTGTTTGGCGTTCAAAAACGTTATACGAAAATATACATGCCAAATGTATATTTTCGCAATATAGATCATACAAAATATTATTTCATATTATTGATTGCTCTCTTAATATACATTATTAAAATAACCATGTGTTTTGAAAGGAATTTAATATGTTCGCCAGATAACTTGGCGATCAATTTTTTTTATCGCCATGGAGGATGGATATCAAATCTGTTCCCCTATTTTTTCTAATACCTATGCTTTTTACTATTGAATTTTTAGTTAATTTAGGGGCGTATATAATACATTGTATATATACTTCCAATGTACAGTTAGGTATTAATTTTACACATTTGAAAATATCTGAAAAGTTTATTATTATAATTATTTTAATATGGAAAAATGATTAATTTTTAACTTTCTCCTACCTAATTCTTAAAATAACGGAAGATAAAATGTACACGATTCTCTATGATTGTTTTAGGTGATGATTTTCTTTTCTTTCCATAAATTTAAAATACTTCGGATATATTTCATGCCAAAATCTATTCGAAGAATTTTATTTTATTTTATTTATTTATTTATTTTTTTTTTTAAATAAAAAAAAAAATAAATACACTTTAAAGACAAAAAGAAATGCAGTCAATTATACAGATACGATTTTATTTCATTAATCACACACACACACACACACAAAAATAACTTATAAAAAAATCTATGAACAACATAAAATATTGCCAGTAAGAAATTATTTTTCTAAAAGTAGAAAAAAAAATATTTTCAAGCAACAAATTACAACCCTACATTCTTTTTTTAACTGAAAATAACTTTATTTTATTTATTTATTATATTTACACCATGGATCATATTTTAATTTTCCCGTAGAAAATGACATAATGACAGAAAAACAGCCTCATAAAATAAACTTTTTTCAAGGTGGAAAATAGATTACCTTTATAAAACCGACTTTTTAATTAATAACTTCCTTAATTAAAATGATAGAAATTTCTAATTACGTGAAATGTCTTCCTTAAAATATACGGCTGTCAAAAAAAAAAAAAAAAAAAAAAAAAAAAAAAAAAGATTGACGCCAATGACAGTAACTTTTTTTTAATATATACAGAGAAGCGATATTTTTTATTTATTTATTTATTTATTATTTATTTATTTTTCCCCTAAAATAAGATTATTAATCAGAAAAAAATTATATTTATTTTCAATAGCTGATATATTTTATTTTAACGAAATGGTACATGTAAATTTCTATCCTTCTCATTTTGTTAAAAGAAGAAAAATCCGAAAGTCTACCTTTAATAATTAATTATATAGACTCAGTTTTGGATGACTCTGAATGAAGAAAGATTTGAAATTACATTTACGACAGCAGCCTTTCAAGTTTTTAAATTTCAGTAATAAATTATTTTCAATTAATGAAGGCCAGGGAAACATTTACGAATACTCATATGTTTTTGGAACGATATCTGCATTAATAAAATCAAACTTTTGTATATAAATTTCTCATTATCAAAAAATTTAGCGATATCTTCATGTTTCACACATCGTGAAAGCCGGAAAAGGACTTCAGAAAAATTTCTGTGTGTGTGTGTTCTTGTGTCTATATGTCTAAGGCTATCTTTGTCCGGGTATCATGTGAGAACGGCTGGACGGAATTCAACCACACTTGGCATGAATTTAGGTTCTTAACCAACATAAAATTATATGTACCAACTTCTGCGAAATTCCCCTCCGTTCACCACAGGGAGGGCGGAAGGCAAAAACACGTTTGTAAGCATAACTCGGCTCCAAATTACTTCAGAGTGAAGAAATTGCGCATGACGAGACTAGACTTGAGTACAAATAAAACATCTGCAATTTAGGAATTTTCGATTTTTAAGGGGAGAGAGGGGGAAAATCGATTTTTGTCCGGAAATTCTGGATTTTTGAGTAAACTATGCCAAAAATGAACAAAGATGTTGAAAACAGCCATGGGTCATCTTTAAGATATTTCCAAACCACCACCCCCCCCTTTTTTTTTTTTTTTTGTGATTTTTGATTTTGGGGGCGACGCGTATTGTAACGGGATTTTGCGAAATCCCCCCCCCCTTTTTCCCTTGCGATCGGGGACAATAAACACGTTTCCAAGAGTAACCTTATACCGTCCAAATTATCTAAGTAAGATTAATTTTTAAGTATTGGTTGGTTATGCGTACACAACGCGCACTATAAAGGGACTTTGTGAAATTTCCCCTTCCATTATGAAATTTCCCTTCAGCCCTTTAAAGGCAGAGGTAAACACGAATTCAAGAGTAACTCTGCTCTTAATTACCACAGAAAAGCGATTTTTTTATGTATACTTACATTACAAAGAGATTTTGCGAAATCACTTTCAACGCCCCCAAAACACGTTTTAAAGCTTAAATCTGTTCCAAATTATCTTAGAAATGTGATTTTTGATGTGTGGGTCGGTTACGCGTATTGAACAAGTACTACAAAGAGAGATTTTACGACCCCCCTCCCCTTAGCATCACTTAAGAGGGTGGGGGCAAATACACTTTTCAAGCATAACTCTGCTCCAAATTATCTCAAGAAGGCGATTTTTTTAGGTGTAGGTTGGTTATATTTATGCAACACGCACGCAAAAGGGATTTTGAGAAATTACCCACCCACACACCCTTAAGGCGGGCGGGGCAAAAAAAAAAAAAAAAAAAAACAGTTTTAAACTTATATATGCTTCGTATTACTTTAGAATTGTGAATTTTAGTGTATGGGTGTTGATCAAGTGTACGCAATATACACTTTGGTGGGATTTCGCGAAACTTCTAACTTACCTGCGGGGGAGGGGGGGGGTTAAAAAGCGGGTAATTCGTTGCCAATGGCAGTGGGAATCCGGACTCCTCATGTTGCGAGCGGGAAAACAACTAAAGAATGCAGCAGGAACTTAGGTTTAGACTGATTTCAGTGACATTTTTTTTTCTTGTGTGTGTGTGAGAGAGAGAGAGAGAGATTTTATTAATAATGATATGGAATTTCGAGAATTCATTTAAATATAGTGACCAGTGATGCGGGCAAAACCAGTTAGTAACTACTAAAAGCAAAAAATAAATTAAAATAAGCGACTTTTTTTTAAAGCATAATTTTCAAAAGTGCGATTTTAACTATTTAAAGACAATAACAAATTCAAAATCTAAATTAGTCCTCATTTTTTTTCTTTTTGACTTACTTTGATTTAACGTTTTTCGCATATAACGTTATTTTACTTTGGTCGCTTGATATACTTTAAACAAGAATATTACTGTATATCCCAAAGATTGATAAAATAAAGTTTTGATTTAACATTCCTTTCAAGTATTTTAATACTTTTTATACATTCATTTTTTACAGTTTTAAACTTCTAAGTATAATATCACATGTCAAAGCCTTAATTATATTATCTTCCTTGCTTCTACTTTATTTTTATACAGTCTTGTGGCATTCTTAAGAGAATTTTATCACTAACAATTTATATTTATTTTAAATTCTATCAAGTGCACGAAATTCCAGGTAATGAAAAAATAGTTAATTACCTTGTATACTGTTTGTTACAGACTTGTAATTAGTAAAAGCTATTTGAATTCAGCTTTCTCATTGCCAACAACAAATTAAAGCTTTTAATACAAAATAAATGATTCCCTTGTGGCACGAAGTGCCCCGAGTTAATTAAAGAATTTAATTTATTCTTAGTTGCTCGACTGGAACGTAATTTAGAATGGTAATTTCAAGATTATCAAGATTGTAGAAATAAAAATATGTTCGGGGATTCTTTAATAGTTATTACCTTTTGGCAACATCTAAATTTAATAAAATGTTATCGTGAAAATGATTTCATTTTTGAATTTAGTCTGAAATAATTATAAAAATTCATTTGTCACATAACGAATTAAAAATTATATATAACAGCTTTCTTTTCATTCATAAGAGGACATTTTGCGCTTTAGAATTGCATATTTAATTTGCTTTAAATAATATCTTGATAATATTTATTTTTTTTTTTTATTGTTAAAATAAATTTTTGCATGACAATTAATAGTTATTGATTTTGTTTATTCCTATTCATCAAAAAAGGATTCAACAATAATCTATAAGACTCCGTTTATATTTGAAGAACAAGAACATTTCACATTTTACGATAGGTCCCAGGCTCGTGTCCTGGTGTGGAAAGTTTTCGCTCTTGCTTAGCAAAAAATATTTAAAACGCTTTTTCTTAATAACCCTCCCATTCATTACTTTTAAACAAGAGAAAATATGTAAAAGGTTTTCGAGAGAAAAGCACACTACAATTCAATAGAATATGAAAAAAATTATAAAATTTAATTGGATTGAAAAATTAATGAAATTTAATTTAAAGTCTTTTTCAAAGCATTCATAAAAAACATTTTAATATTATTTTTTATGTATTACAGAAATAGTATAAGTTTATAAAAATGACAATTGTGTATGTATGTGTAGAATACGACTAAAATTTCCCAAGCGTTTCATTTTACGGAAAGTGCATGAAATTCTACGAAATTTTACATTCAGCTGAAGGTCAATTTAAGTTTGTGTTGATCAGAATCAAATTTTGATACATTTTGCTCAACAGGTGGCGTTTGTATGCTGCAAAATGTAACTAATTCGACCTTTTCGCTGAAAAAATGTACATTCGTATGTGAATGGTATAAATTGTCATTTAGATAAACTGTAGTAAAATCAATTCCCTTTAGACGGCACTGCGTCGCCAGTGAAAGAAAAAAGAACCTATATTTTGTTAAAAGAATCTGGCAACAGCCAATAAGTTTAGTTTTTAGATTTTTGGATGCTTCGGCTGTGTTCGAAGTCAGAATTTTCGATCTCTCACTAAGAGAGTTAATTAGATTTGGGAATTATGTTCCATTAAGTATTCCTTTTTGTAAATAATGTATTTAATTTGTAAATAGAATTTTTATTTTATTATAATCATTAAACCATCAGAAAAAGCATGCATCGTTCTATTTTATTCATTCTCTTGTTTCAAAGCAATCCGGCATATTAATTTTGATTCTTTATGTTCTTAAAATGATAATACCACTGAACCGCATAATTTATTTTACATTTTTGGTGCATCAGTGCCGGCAAGAGAATGTTGTTTTTGAAAGTAACGACGCTTGTGTTAAATTCGATTATTAAAATTAATATTTATGCCTTCATGATATTGGATTAGCTCTTAGAGCGAAGACGGCTCAAGGTAAGAAATTTTATGAAAATTTACAATGGAGTTGAAGAAGCATAAAGTTAATAGAAAAATTCTGCGAACAAGTGGGACAAAGATAGCGAACAGTATAGAATTAAATTTAAAAGAAGAACATTTAAATGTTGAAAACTTAGAAGAAGTTCTTAATCAACTAACTATAAAAAATGGGCTTCTACAGGAAGCCGATAGGGAAATAGGAAAACTAATTCCTTTAACAGAATATGAAAATGAAAAAAACGTATGTTATGAATATCAGGATAAAATCGCGACCGCTATTTTTAGAGCAAAAAAGAAAATAAAAGTAAATTCAGTCGAAAATAGTGGTGTAAATTCAAATGTTTCAAGTACATTACAGAATAGAAGTACACCGTTAAGTGAGAATAACAAATTTGTTAAATTACCGAAATTAATTATTTAAAAATTTGGCGGTGAATTGTCCCAATTTATGAGTTTTTGGAATACCTTTTAAGTTACAATTCATGACAATGAAGCTTTGTCAAAGGTAGAGAAATTTAACTATTTAAAAAGTTATTTAACTTCGACAGCTTTAAATTCCATACACGGGTTAGAGATTTCAGAACAAAATTATGACAAAGCCGTAGAAATTCTTAAACAAAGATTCGGACAACGCGATATGATAATTAACCACCACATGAACAATTTGTTAAATTTAGCACCCGTTTATAAATCCACAGATATTTTTAGATTAAAAAAATTGCATGAAGAAATCGAGATAAATATTAGATCATTATCCTCGTTAGAAGTTGATGAGAATAATTATAGTGCTATGTTAATCGCAGTAATTCTAAAGACACTACCGTCCGATTTAAATTTAGAATTCAATAGAAAACACGCATCTAATTTACATGGAATTAAAATTCAAGAACTATTAGATTTCATACAAACGGAAATAATTTCGCGGGCAAGAACATTATCTACAAAAAATAAAACAAACGAACAAATAAAAAGTAAGAAATTGAGTAATCGAGACGGCAGCAGATTATCGTCTGCGCATGAATTAATCACTACGGTAGAAAATAAACAGATGAGATGCATTTTTTGTAAAAAGAATCACGCGTCAGAAAATTGTTTCGCATTCGATATTGAAAAGACGAAGAATATTTTGAAATCTCAGGACCGTTGCTTTTTGTATTTGGAACAAAAGCACCGTATCGCAGAATGCCATAGCGACATTAAATGCAGATTATGTGGTTATAAACATTATACAACACTCTTTTACAAATCTAAACATAAACCTCAGGAAAAAATAAATGTTTCTTCTGGTTCAGAATCCAAACAGGAAATAGTTTCTACTGTTTCTTCTATGAATCAGGAAAATAAAATTTTGTTACAAACTTGTTCCGTAAATATTAAAAATAAAACGAAAGAGAAAACGATCCATTTGCTTCTTGATTCAGCTTCTAGTAGAACATTTTTATGTCGTTCTATTGCTAATGAACTAAATTTAAAAGTGATTAGAAATGAAAAATTGAAAGTATACACATTTGGAAGTAAAACACCGATAGAAAAAACCTATGACATAGTTAAATTAAAGCTCGTGAATAAAAATAAACCTGATCATAATATTCAAATTGAAGCGTTAGTTAAGGATGAAATTTCTGGATCGTTCATTCACACTCCCCTGAATTGGAAAAAATGACGAAAAATGATAATTTTCAGAATTTAGAATTAGCTGATATACCTAATATTAAAGAAAGCATTACGCTTTTGATAGGAGTCGATTATTATTATGATATTGTGTTAGGTAATATTAGGCGCATTAATAAAAATTTAGTAGCAGTAAAAACTGTGTTCGGTTGGGTTTTACAGGGAATTAAAAGCGATTCTCTTGAATCATTAACCATGAGTATCATAGTAGAAGAAAATTTGTTGTCAAAACAAATAGAAAATTTTTGGAATTCGGAAAATTCGGGTCTTATTAATCCGAAAGAAAAATTTGACCTTTCCGAAAATAAAATTATGAAAAATTTTGAATCGGAAATTAAGTATGAAAATAAACGATATAAAGTTAAATTCCCTTGGAAAATTAGTAAATCACAATTACGAAATAATTTTGAAATCGCTGAAAATAGATTTTCGAGACTTAAGTACAAATTTTGTAGAAACCCAAATTTATTTTTTGAGTACAACAATGTTTTGCAGGATTATTTGAGACAGGGGATTATAGAACCCGTTACGGATTTGGAGGAAAATTCTACAACCTTTTATTTACCACATAGAGCGGTAATAAAAACAGATCGTACAACAAGTAAATTACGAATCGTGTTTGATGCGTCTTCACATGATCACAATAATCTTTCTCTTAATAATTGTCTACATATTGGACCTAATCTTTATGAAGATATTTTTGACATTTTTTCTAGATTTAGATTTCATCCCGTACCTTTTACTGCGGACATGAAACAAGCTTTTTTACAAATTTTGATAGACGAGGAAGATAGAGATGTAACATGATTTTTGTTTACAGAAAGTCCTCACGAAGGCACCTCTCCCCTAAAGATTTTTAGATTCACTAGAGTTTTGTTTGGACTTAATTGTAATCCTTTCTTATTAGCTGCGACGATAAAACATCATTTGAAAAATTTTAGCGACATACATAGGGTAGGGACACTGTTAGTTTTTTAAATGAAAACATTTATGTAGATGACATAATAGGAAGCCACCCATCAGTAGAGAAGGCTTTAACTACAAGTCTAGACTCACTTAGTATCTTTAAAGACGCGAGTATGCAACTTCACAAATTTCATACAAATTCGACACCATTACATGAATTTTGGGTACAAAAAAATGTTGTTAGCAAGGATTCTAAAATATTTGAAGAAAATGATCCCCCTAATAAAGTTTTGGGTTTAGGGTGGAATAACTTGAAAGACACTCTCTATTTTGATTGTAGGGATTTAATAAACCTCGTTTCTAAACAGATAAATACTAAAAGGTTTGTTTTACAAGTACTAAACAAAATTTATGACCCTATCGGTTTCCTAGGACCCTACACTTTAAGAGTTAAATGCCTTATGCAGATGATCTGGAAGACTGGTCTTGATTGGGATGATACATTACCTGAAGATTTGAAAAAAATATGGAAAGACTGGTGTAATGAAGTAACTCATCTTTCTAAATTTTCTGTGCCGAGGTATTATTTTTCTGATTTTCAAGAATTTAGCATCGGTGATTTGCAACTACATGTTTTCTCAGATGCTAGTATCAAAGCATTTGGCACTGTTGCCTATTTTAGAATTAAAGAAATCTCGAATGAAAAATGCAAAACGATATTCGTTGCTTCCAAAAATAGAGTAGTATACTTTAAATATTGTTTACCTTTGTATTTAATATTAGATAATAGTTGATTAAAAAAAAAATGATTATGTGATTTAGTACTAATTGAATACTTAGAAATTTGAACAATTTATGATTATCAGAAGTTGTTCGGATTTGAGATTTATTTTTGATTTAATGAGATTTTGATTTGTGAACTCTGTAAGAGTTCACGGCGGGGAGTTGTGTAGTAAAATCAATTCCCTTTAGACGGCGCTGCGTCACCAGTGAAAGAAAAAAGAACCTATATTTTGTTAAAAGAATCTGACAACAGCCAATAAGTTTAGTTTTTAGATTTTTGGATGCTTCGGCTGTGTTCGAAGTCAGAATTTTCGATCTCTCACTAAGAGAGTTAATTAGATTTGGGAATTATGTTCCATTAAGTATTCCTTTTTGTAAATAATGTATTTAATTTGTAAATAGAATTTTATTTTATTATAATCATTAAACCATCAGAAAAAGTATGCATCGTTCTATTTTATTCATTCTCTTGTTTCAAAGCAATCCGGCATATTAATTTTGATTCTTTATGTTCTTAAAATGTTATTACCACTGAACCGCATAATTATTTTACAAAACTTTGGAGATTAAATCAATAAATCTATGCATTTGATAAAAAGGCCAACAAAAAATTTAACATGGTATAAATTATATTAGAGATTAGTTATGTAATAGTCAGAGCCTGATTAAGGGGGAAGCACACATTATCTCCGCTCTCACCGGAATATTTTTACAATTATTTTTTACTTCATGTCATAGAAATTCCATGCTTTCACCAGGAAATATTTTTTATAAAAAATAAACGGTGTAAAACAATCCAATTTACTCACCGTTATTAGACACCAGAATTCTTTTAAAATAATTTTTAATGAGAAATTTCTGTTTATTATAGGAGGAAAGTATTTGTTAAAAAATAACGGTGTAAGTATAAATAATGTGTGCTTCCCCTTTAATCAGGCTCTGGTAATAGTCTCGTGTATTTAAATGTTCCATTTTTTTTTTCTTTTTGTGCTATTGAAATTTCTTTTGTTCGATATTTAAAATTATTTTACCAGTCACAATATAAGCGTTAACATTTGGTCAAATTTTTAGAGAAACTTATTGTAAAAGTATCTATAATTTTTACTTTCTCTCATGATGTAAAAAGCATTATTTTTTTTATCAAATTTTCGAAATTGAGTTTTTATTAGATTTACACGTTTTGAAGTAAAAGTGAATTCAAAGTCAGATTTTTAGCTGTTGGTCTTTATGTGTGCGTGTGGGTCTGTGTATGGAAATCTTTAACTGCGTAATTTGAAAACAAATATCTACAGGAAGTCGAAACTCATTATTCAACATAACATGGTCATGAAATGGGGATGTTATACGAAATTCCTCATTAACATCGGACAAATGATTCGTGTGCAAGAACATTCTAAATTATTCAAATTCATTACTGCTATTTTTTGCAGGATGAAGATTTATGATTAGGCTGTAAATTACGACGAGAAGCCATTCTCCCATTTTTGTGCACAAATTTTAATGAAAAACGAAATAACATTCACAGCTAACATAGACATATTGCACAAACAGTTACATTTTAAAAACAGATCTGTTTTAGGGTGAGCACAGGTATAGGGAATTAAAGAGATCATTGATAGGTTGATACAGTTTACACGTACATTTGTATTTGTGTGACGTCACTTATCAAAAGAACAATAGACCAATGTTTAAAAATACAATGATGTAGAAACACCACAATTCTCCCCAAACACCCACTTAGTTTCTTGAACCGCACCTAATAGGAGATTTTCTAGTGGATCTTCTTAAAACCAATAGGGATAAAGACATAGGGTATGTGCTCCAGTGATTGGCATGTTCCAGTAATTTACATCTATCCCTAAATAATTAATAAATAAGAAAAATAAGAAAATCATATATTTTACACATAAGAATTTTAACATTTTATGTCAAACACTGGAGCATAGGGTGCTAATAACTGGTAAAATGAATAACTACCAGTGTCAAACACTGGAACATAGGGGACTAATTACTGATAAAATGAAAAACTTGCAGTGTCAATTACTGGAACATTGAGTGGGTGTCAAATAAAAATTCATAAAAAGAAAAATTGTTATCAAATGTATATATTTTAACATATATGTGGTTCTGGATGTCTCTCACACCATATGTACTAACTTAAGATTTCTAAAAATATTTTCTGATGACTAGAACATTAAACACATCAGAGACTGCTCTACAAGTGTCAATCACTTGTGCACTTACCCTATTAGAGTTTTTTAAATTTGAATGTTCAGGCTTTAGTTCATAATCAGGAGTACACTTAGGATTTTTATCACTAGGATCGGTCTCATCAATTTCTTTAGGCTTTTTAGTCATCGTAGATCTTATGTCGTTTGGTTCCGACTCTGGTGTAGCAGTAGTCTTTTTCCCAGACGTGGTTTTTCCATCCTGTTGGGGATGCAGATTCCTTCATCTGGAACCATAGGATTGTTTGTATCGAACATCATGTTTTCCTGACTTTCCCTAGGACTTGTAGCTTCTTCCAATTGTACTATGGGGTCAATTTATGTCATTTGATTTATTTGTCTTTTACATACCTGTGGACCAACTTGAATTTTATAATGCATTTTGCCTTCTCTAGCAATTATTGTGCCTATTTTCCATTTTTTTCCTGGTGTATAGTTTTATACAGCAACTTTTGGATTTACTTCTCTTACTTGTTTAGTGTTAAGGGCATTTTTATGTTGCTTATTTTCAATGTAATTCTTTACATTTCTTACGAGTAAATCTAATTTTGATCTGATATTTCTTTTGAGAAATATTTTTTTCATTTTAAATAGCCAAAATAAATAATTTGTATGAATAAATTTTGAAACATATATATATGAAGGGGAATGTCTCCTGTTATTGACGTTCTTCGGTTATAGGCACCCCACCATATCTTTTAACTAAAACCAAATATGGTGGATTTGAGTACTGTCAAACTTGTGTTGTGACAGTACGCAATATTTGTGCTAATACCGAAGTGAATAGACTCATTTGCTTAAAAAGTGCAAGCATTAAAAATAACTGAAAAAAGCAACAGAAAAGTAATTTGTGAATATTTTTAGAATGCGATAAATCAAAGTGAATAGATTAAAAAATGTAAATGTAATACATATTTATAAAGTATATTCAATATATTTTGTGATGCGATATCAAATTAAGCCAAAATGTTGACTGAAAATAGTTTTTTTTTTTTTTTTTTTTTTTTTTTTTGTCATTATAAAAAGAATTGTCATTCTCGGTTGCGGGCATCCATGTTTCTTTGATTTAAATCGCGTGTTTCACTTACAAATTGGCAAATATTGTCGTTTATAACAACATTACGTATTTTAGTAGTGTTTTATATATTTTTAGATATTTCTAGCCATGGCAACTCCAAAAAAGTGAACCGGTACAAAAGAAATGGATTTTAAGTCGCTGGTTAAAGTAATGTAGGACTGTTTAATAGATAAGAAATCCATAAAATTGACTGCCCGAGAATTTGGACTTCCTCGCAGCTTCTGTGTCCCTCCAGAAGAAGCCTAGAAAAAGTAAGGGAACTTCTCCTGTCAAACTGACAACCAAGCGCACTAAAAATAGGAGCATCTATAATCAGATGATGATGCCGACTTTTGCATTATTTGTCTGGAGCACCTGCTACCATTCCGAACAAGAGCAAATGCAATCCAATGCAACGAGTACGATCGTCCGGTGCATTTGGAATGTGCCAATATACATGAAAATTATTTTATTGCAAGCATTGCACGTCTAAATTGAAGGATGAAGAAGATGACGAATAAAATTGGAAAAATGCCATTTTCTGTTGTTATTTTGGCCACTGAATCCTTACAAAATAAATAAATTTTATTATTTTCTGTATTTATGGTGATTTTCTTATTATTTTTCCATTTTTAGCGGATTTTTTAAGTGTGCCCACAACCAGATACAAATTTTTTTTTGGCTAAAAATTATCTCTTCACAAAATTGGTCATAACATTTTTCTGACTGACGGAATCGATACAATTGCTTTATCAAACGTTAGCTAAGGGTTCTAGCTTTCTATTGGTATTCATATGTTTGCATAATATTTACTCTATCAAAAGTTATAAGCCAAAATCAAAACTGTGCCCACAATTGGAGACATTCCCTCATATATATATATATAAGGTTATATTTGTCAAATTTTCATATATACTGTACGTAGTACTATTAATATTATGAACCATCAATTAGATATATTGAAAAACTACTAACGCTTAAAGTGCTAATTTATGTAAGATGTATGTCTACATGAAAGGGCAAATTTCTTTTAGATTGACTGATCAGATGGTTAAAAAAAAAAAAAAAATAGATTATTTATTTATTTATTTTAGTCACATTAACAGGTAAGTTAAATGTCACAAAATTTCAGCTTTGTTGTTGCTGTCCTATTTATTTTATTAGTAATTTTTAAAATTTTGCTTGATCAGTATCATAGCTTGTTTAACGATTGTATTATCATACTTTAAATTTGCTGATTTTTGAGCTCAAATCAGCAAAATAAATTTTAGTTATGTCACATAAAATAATTTGAAATCATTCATTCTTTTATAAATGAAAACAATCTCAATTAAGGAATTAAAATATTTTTCAATGTATTAGCAAATCGTTATCTTTAATATTTAGCCTTAGAAATTCATTATCAATGAAATATACCTTAATACGGTACATAGTTCAAACAATAATAAATGTAAAAACAAAGATTTTGACCAGTACTAAAAGTTTTTATCCAAAGAAAACATTGATGTTTTAAAGAAAAAAACCAATGAGTAAAATATATCATTGACGTCATGTTTAATTTATTGCATCACAAAGTTATATTTAGAATTTCAGAGTAAGCCGAAGTAACAAATAAAACACAATTTTGAAGATCATTTCATTTTTTTTTTTTACCTCTGTTGTTCCGTTTGATCTATTTTGAGTATTCAGATCTAAACGTAAATTTTCTTTTTCTATTATTCTTTTCCTACTTTACCAATCGACTAACTTAAATTTCAATGAAACAATATAATTAACAATAACTTTAAATTAAGCTTTCAAAACTTACATAAGCGACTAGAAATTTATGTTCATAGTATTAATTGTGCGTAATTAAGAAACCATTGTAGGCAAGGAGCATAAATTGTAAAAAATCCCAACATTTGTTTCAAATTGAAATAATAGCACGATCCTTCACTAGACGACAAAAGTAGGTACGAATGCAGCATGTAAACGACAGCGTCATGCTGCACTAGTGCCCATTTTTTTTCGTTTGATGAAATATCATGCTGTTTTTTCGACCTAAAACAATTACTGCGAGCTTTTTTCAATTTATAATATTTGTTTATAAATGTTTTATTCATTATCTTTCAGCATCAATCTTATGCATTTCATTGCAGTTTGCTGCTTCAATTATTTGCGTGTATATATATATATATATATATATGATAAAACTAAACACATTAAAGGTTTTTAATTAAAAAAAAATCTTTTATTATACAAATGAATGCATAAAAAGTGCATTAAAATAAAATTATGGAAATTTACTTTTGCCCGAATAGCTGGTAAAAACAAAAATGATTTTAAAAGAAAAAATTAACAAGAAAGAAAAATCATGCAGAACGCATTGATTAGTAACACTTTCCAACTGCACGTAATTGTTGTATCGAATAACTTTTAATATTCTATGCCTACGTTATCACACAACAGACAGAAGGACTGAAATATATACAGATTGACTAATTGATTTTAAAATTACTCTTAGGCATTTTGGAAAGTGTTAAAAAGGCTTAACGAAAAAGAAAATGCAGCTATTAGATTATAATTACAGATTTTGATCTCTCTGAATATTTTAGAGTAGCCCTGTAAATCAGAAAGTTAATCATATCATATTCTATACAAAATATTATTTTAGAATATTAACAATACATTTCAATATTTTATGATTTTTACAGCAGAAAGATTTTTAAATATAACTTTCTAAAAATTCTGTCCTAAAACGTAATGCATTGGCTTTTTTTTTTTTTTTTTTTTTTTTTTTTTTTTTTTTTGTTGTTGTTGTTGTCCCATGTAAGCAAACTAGTTATACAGAACCAATTAATGTCATTTTAAATGGGGAACATTCTATAGGGAAAATATTTATAAAAATAACACCCATAGAACACAATGCTTTCGAATGCTTTTGGGTGTCCCTGTACACAAACCAGAAGAGATATTCACTCCATTTTCAATTTCGAACATCCGATAGTGAACTTCAATAAAATATATCAGTTTCGAGAAATTCCATAAATATTTACAGGAGTTAGAGTGCGGGCAGACAGACAGACAGACAGATGGACAGATACACAAACTGAAATCATATTCACACTTAAATATGTTAGAAAGTGTTAAAAATGCTTAACGTAAACGAAAGTACAATTCTAGCAATTTTTTATTAATAGCTCTTAATATAACTGGATATTTTTGCGGCACCCTCCAAATTTAATACTTATCATGCTATATTATATGCAAAGCATTCTTTTGTGATATAAATAACATATTTTAATTTTCTAAAACTTTGTGGAAAGTAAAGTTATTAAAATTTGATTTATAGAAATATCTCTCATAGAACACAATGCTTTGGAATAATTTTGAGTGTCCCTGTACATACACCGATGGTGGTATTTCCTCCATTTTATACAGGAAACATCCAATAGTGAACTTAAATAACATATTTCAATTTTATTCAGATATGTCAACAGTAAAAGTATGAAAATATGATTTATAGAAATACCTCTCGTACAACACAATGCTTTGAAATACTTTCGAGTGTCCCTGTACACAAACCAGTAGAGGTATAAACTCTATTTTCAATAGGGAACGTCCGATAGTGAACTTGAATAACATATATCAGTTTCAAGAAATTCTATAAATATTTACGGGAGTTAGAGCGCGGACACACAGACGGACAGACAGACAGGCAGACAGACAAACCGAAGTCATAAACAGTTTTCAACCTTATTGGAAAGTGTTAAAAATGTTAGAAAGTTTTAAAAATGCTTAACATAAACGAAATAACAATTCTAGCAATTTTTTATTAATAGCTCTTAATGTAACTGGATAATTTTGTGCCACCCTGTAAATGTAATGCTTATGCTATATTCTATGCAAAGCATTCTTTTGTGCATATAAATAACATATTTTAATTTTCTAAAACTTTGTGGAAAGTAAAGTTATTAAAATTTGATTTATAGAAATATCTCTCATAGAACACAATGCTTTGAATAATTTTGAGTGTCCCTGTACATAAACCGATGGTGGTATTTCCTCCATTTTATACAGAAAACATCCAATAGTGAACTTGAATAACATATTTCAATTTCATTCAGATATGTCAACAGTAAAAGTATGAAAATATGGTTTATAGAAATACCTCTCGTAGAACACAATGCTTTGAAATACTTTCGAGTGTCCCTGTACACAAAGCAGTAGAGGTATAAACTCTATTTTTAATAGGGAACGTCCGATAGTGAACTTGAATAACATATATCAGTTTCAAGAAATTCCATAAATATTTACGGGAGTTAGAGCGCGGACAGACAGACGGACAGACAGACAGGCAGACAGACAAACCGAAGTCATAAACAGTTTTCAACCTTATTGGAAAGTGTTAAAAATTTTAGAAAGTGTTAAAAATGCTTAACATGAACGAAATAACAATTCTAGCAATTTTTTATTAATGTAACTGGATATTTTTGTGCCACCCTGTGAATCTAATGCTAATCATGCTATATTCTGTACAAAGCATTCTTTTGTGCATATAAATAACATATTTCAATTTCCAAAAACTTCGTTGAAAGTTAAGTTATTAAAATTTGATTTATAGAAATATCTCTCCTAGAACGCAATGCTTTGGAATACTTTTGAGTGTCCCTGTACATAAACCGATGGTGGTATTGCCTCCATTTTATACAGAAAACATCCAATAGTGAACTTGAATAACATATTTCAATTTCATTCAGATATGTCTACAGTGATGGTATGAAGATATGGTTTATAGAAATACCTCTCATAGAACACAATGCCTTGAAATACTTTCGGGTGTCCCTGTACACAAACCAGTAGAGGTATAAACTCCATTTTCAATAGGGAACGTCCGATAGTGAACCTGAATAACATATTTCAATTTCATTAAGATATGTCTACAATAAAGGTATGAAAATATGGTTTATAGAAATACCTCTCATAGAACACAATGCTTTGAAATACTTTCGGGTGTCCCTGTACACAAACCAGTAGAAGTATAAACTCCATTTTCAATAGGGAACGTCCGATAGTTAACTTGAATAACATATATCAGTTTCAAGAATTTCCATAAATATTTACGGGAGTTAGAGCACGGACAGACAGACAGACAAACCGAAGTCATAAACACTTTTCAACCTTGTTGGAAAGTGTTAAAAAGAAAATTTAAAAAATATTCAGAATGTATTTAGATTATTTCATAGTATATTTATCAATAACTTCACTTTAATAATACAAATAACAAATGTCAAATTTTCTATTAAACATTTTTCAATTTTTTGTTCAACTTAAAATGAAAGTCCATAACTCATCGTGTTGTTCTCTAAAAAATTGAAATTCTTACAGCAATTTTTAGCATAAAAATTTAATCCTAAAATCAAACATTTTGGCTTTTGTAAAATATCCACCAGTATTTCGTGTACATTCGCATTTACAATAGGACTGTAAATGAGGATTACGTAACTTACATTCATCAAGTTTACAGAATCATTCGCTTCATTTGAATAGCTCTTCCAATTTCTGCTAAATAAATTACAATTAGAAATTAAACTTTTCAAAAGTTCAACATACTTAATAACAGTTCTAAATTTATCATTAAAAAGACGGGAAAACGTTATTTTTTAACAATGGCGTTAAAATTTATGTGATTTGAAATTTTACTTCGAAATTTCATTATCGGAAGCAATGGATTGGTTTGTTAAATCAATTAGTTCGTTATTAAAATAAACCTCAAAAATGTCGCAACAAAATTTTTCATTTATATTGCTCTATTACTGAATATCTGGGCTTGATATGTAAATATATGTTTTCACAGCTTTGTTATTTCCTATTTTTAAGTATATTTTTATTTAGTATCATTTTCTTACATATTGGGTGTAGTAATAAATTTTAAAGCGTGTTTAAAAGAAATGTATACTTAATTGAGAACTGAGGAAATTAACTTTATTCACCAAAATATTCTCCACATTTTCCACCATCAGTCAGGCAGTTTAATCATGCCAACAGTATGTAATGATTCGTCATCTGACGCGATGAAGTTGTCAACCCATTTATATACTTTGTCCGCTGTCCATATGTGTACAAAATACATTGCATTGTGCATCGATCAAAACTAATAATAACCCTAAAGGGCATTGACACGGCTATTCACCAAATATTCCAAAACATCCTAGCAATATATTACTAACGTGTTATTGGCCGGTTTCGCAACATGAGATCTGGTGTTATCTTGGGGCAATTTTACGACGTGCAAACAATCGCCAGTAAAGGGACGTTTTCGACCGACTTACTGATCCAATCACAGCAACTGTTGTTTATAGAGATCAGCAGTTGCATTAACTCTGGTCTCAAATACATCGCAATGCACCACACACTTCATACCCAACCAGATGCAGAGGAGAACTTTTTTTTAGTAAATGACTCGTTTGGTCGTCGATGTTGTTGTTTTGCCAGGTTTCACCTAATGCTTTTTTATTTCAGATTGTAGTAACATATCTATTTTAAATCTACCGTCACGATTTTCTACAAGAAATATTTTCAGTGTTGCTTGTTGAAAATATTTATGCACTTCAAGAAACCCTCAAAGCTGTTCCTCTTGCTCAATGCATGTGGAATC
This sequence comes from Salticus scenicus, assembly GCA_963930645.1. Taxonomy (NCBI): domain Eukaryota; kingdom Metazoa; phylum Arthropoda; class Arachnida; order Araneae; family Salticidae; genus Salticus; species Salticus scenicus. The sequence goes on along the minus strand of OZ005648.1, from coordinate 128,650,773 downwards.
CTACTTCCCGTCTTCTGAATCTTACCCATTCCGTGTAAATTAATGGAAATTGTACTTGAGATACTCCTAACTGTTCGGCAGGTGATTCTTGAGTTTTATATGCATCCTCATCGAGCAAATCTTGCGAATTCTCATGTCTAACCTTCAATGGCACGCCGCTACGTTCTCGATCGGTAACATCGAAATCACCATTTTTAAAACATCGAAATCAAAATTCACATATACCTTAAGATATGATTTATATCCCGAGAGCAGAAATGATTCATTGGCATGCATTTTTATCCCTTTTCTCTTCGTGAAATTCGTAACGAATAAAATACTTATCATATGACATCTTTCATTTTTTAAATTTCAATTTTACTATCACTTTTAGTTCAATTTTTTCGTTGATTTGACAATTATAAACTAGTTCCTTTCACATCACACAAACGCGGAGCATTGACTGGTATGGTATTTCGCAGTAGACGTCTCACAAAAGTCGCTTTAAAACATATCACTACACCTAATATATAAATGTGTAATAACGATATGAATTATTCTATTTTCGAACTAATAATTTATCACTTACAAACAATATTATTCAAAATTTAACTTAAAAATTTCCATGGATATGGTAGAACTTCACTTCACTCTGAAATTTTTGAGATACGGCTTAATGGTACGTGTTAAATTTACCAAATGTAGGAGTGTTCAAAATAGTCCCTCCAACACCAATGCACTTTTGTGGGCAAATTTTTCAAAGATTAAATGCTTCAGGTCATCCCTTTCTTAAAATCGTTGAAAAATACACCTGTATAGCCTCACCACTTTCATATCTTTAGAATTAAATTGACGACCAAGTAATTTTTTCATTAAATTAAAAAATAGTCGTAATTCACACATAGCAAGATGAAGGGAATAGCGATCTATCATTTTAATGGTTTTTCTTTAAGAAATTCGATTTTGAACCTTGCTATAAGAGAAATTGCATTACCCTGGTGAAGCGTGAGTTCTCGTATATTCCCGAGAAGAATTTCTAGAAGAAACTTAGTGATGTACCAGTTACCTATACTGTTTTCGGACCCACCTTCTTGATGACTTTGATCAGTCCTGTACTTTTGAAGAGAACAGCATATTTAACTTTCTTCATCTATCGTTGTATTTTTAAAATTGTTGATATGGGGTCATAAGAACCACTCCTACTCTGTTTTCTTGCCATGTTGGAATATAAAAAAAAACAGTATGTACGTTTCATCAACAGTTAAGATTTTAGAAAAAAAGCAGTTCATTAAGTAATTTTATTTATTTATTTATTTATTATTGTATTTTATTTTTACTGATTTTGACAAAGATTGCTTTTTGGGGTTCTTTTAATTATGGGGGTCCCAACGTCAAACTAATTTTTTCATACGCAGTTTTAAATGAATAATTTCATTTATAGCTGCGAAACCAACGCCAAGTTTTTTTTGTTTCATTTAATAACTGCAGCAATTATAATCGATTGACATTTTTCGTATGAGCGACATATTTTCAGTGACTATAGCTGACAAAGATCTTCCTGTGAGTTTTTCATCCTAAAGAGAACTTCAACTTCTGCGAAATTCTGTAAACCATCTGAATACAGTGGCACAAGGTGGATCTTTATTTCTTTATGCTAATTGTAGTCGTTCGAGCCATTCTTTTTCAATTCCTACCATTAGTTCACACTCTTCCTATATCTTGTACAAATCTTGCAATCGGTTTTTCTCTAACTTCCTGACTAGCTAGAAATTTGAAACTTTCAGGATTGCTCAGAACACAGTGACAACTTCGAAGTCCGATTTTCGAGTTTTTGATTAGTTTTCTTACAATTAATTAAAAATATGAAAATAATAACATCCTAATAGCGTTATAGTAGCCATTAAAATATTAGCTATAATTTAATTGTTGCCAAAAACATTTACGAGTTCATTTTCTTTCGACATAAAAATAAATACATTTAACTAAACGTGAACATTAAAAAATTATGAAAAGTTACAAAAATTGACGTCATTATCATTTTAAAAATTTTATGCACATTGATAAGAGCTTTATGATTCATCAGAAAATTTAAAACATCGTATATAAAAAGTTTTATTTTATCTTATAATTAATTTTACTTCATTTTGCACGCACTCTTTTCATTTCCTAATTCAAAATTATAAAAAAAAAAACTTTTTCGATAGTGTTTGTAAGTAAGAATTGACTTAAAAAATTTTCTTTTTATATTACTTGTTTATTTAATACAACTTCAAAATCATAGAAAATCATAACGCGATAATGTGATTGGGTCAATTTTATATTTCTTTCTTTTAAATACTTTTTTATGAGAATTAGTTTACAATTATTATAGTTTGCTGCCTCAAAACAATACAAATGTACATATTTAACGAAGAACTATTTTTATAACTTATCGTCTGCCTCTGTCTCAAAAATTTCAGAATTATCCTCGTATATAGTATGTTCTATAACTTTGAAATCACACCAATAATTACTATACATTCCTTCATTGTGATATACACAAGAAGATATAAAATTCTGTTTGAAATATTTAAACAATTATTCTGAAATTGATAATATACACTACATTTCCATAAATGGCTGGACATTTCGATTTTAGACATGTTTTCAAATATTTCAAAACGTACTAAAAGAATAATCTTGAAACTTTAGGAGTGTAAAGAGCATGTCATAGCTCATATATTTTATTTTAAAATAACTATATTTAATATTAGATCCTCCTCGGTAGTGCAAATTATTGCGCTTTCTTAATTATTAGCATCTCTTATAAAATTATATATATATAATTTTTAATATAGAGCGCTTGTATAATATTATATTTATATTAAATAATATTGACAATGAATAGGTAAGATTTCACTTACCTGGATAAGACAAACAGCACTGGTACAGCATGCGTCCAATTAATTATTTAATCCATTTGAATGCCATAATCTTGATTCACCAACAGGCTGAAAAATAAACTTATGAACATGTTAAACTATTATTTAATTGTGTAAATTATGATGAATGATTTTGTAATTCTTCTTTTTCTTTTGTAACTTTAATATCCTGGATTAGATACAGATCTTTTATAATAAAAGGGTAATATAAAATATATAAGAGCGTTTTCAAACGCCCTGCTTAGTTGCTGCTACATATTCACAGAAAGACAACATTACATATACATCGGAGATTGAAATCGAGCAGAAGAGAGTTTCATAAAGTGATGACTGGACAGTTTCACTTCCTCCTTTAACTGGGAGTGCCGCGTATTTTTCTCTCTACGTTTGCATTGAAATTTACTCGGAATAACTGATAGTCTTTAAGACAATTCTTGATTAAAATGAAAATTATCGGTCACACAAATGTCAATTTAATGTAGTTTTGTGACACCCCTACTTGACCGGTATTTTCAATGTTCTCCTAAATTTAGTTTGTTTCTTAAAGTTTTAAAAGCCGGCCCTGGTAGGGGTTTAGTAAAGATGTCGGCAATCATTTCGTTGCTGGGGATATATTGTAGTCTGATGGTTCCTTCTTCATACAAATGTTTGATTAGATGAAATTTAACATCCACGTGTTTAGTCCGCGCTTGATATTTGTCAGATTCAATTAATTTAATCGCTGATTGGTTATCTTCATAAATTGTGATTGGTTTTATTTGATTTAGATCTAAGTCGTTTAAAAGTCTAATGATCCACATGCTTTCCTGAGCAGCGCATCCTGCTGCTATATATTCCGCTTCTGCGGTGGATTGGCTGACGCATTTTTGTTTTTTTGAGTACCAATAGATGGGATTATTCCCAATAAAGAATACGTTTCCTGTAATGGACTTTCTGTCCTGGGGGTCATTCGCATAGTCTGCGTCCGCATATGCGGTTAGTATAGCAGGATTCTCGTTGTCATATTTTAATTTTAAATTAATTGTAGTTTTTAGGTACTTGATGACTTTCTTGGTACTTTCCCAGTCACACACTCTAGGTCTTTCGTTGTGACGAGATAAAAGGTTGACGGCAGCACTGATATCAGGTCTGCTGACAGTGGCTATATATAGAAGTGCCCCTACTGCCTTTCTATAATCAGTATTGTCAGTTAAATAATTTTCATTTTTATAATCCTTTAAGTAATTTGTATCTATGGGAGTATTAGTGGGTTTCGCATTTTCTAAATTAAATTTATTTACTAATTGTTTAATCTTGTTTGACTGATCTATTAGCAAAGTATTGCTGTCTGGTCGTGTTATATTTATTCCCAGATAATTAGTAACGCTCCCAAGGTTGGTAATACTATATTCACGCCTAAGTTCTTCTATTATTTTGTTTATATCATGTTTGGTTCCAGCAATTAATATATCGTCTACATACACTAGTATGTAGACGGTTTTGTTATTTGTGTTTCTTTTGTAAAGGCATTTGTCAGTGGAACTTTGTGTGAAATTCAACTTTGTTAATGTTTCGTTTATTTTTGAATTCCAAGCCCTGGCTGACTGTTTCAGCCCGTAGATGGCTTTGTGTAATTTACAAACTTTATGTTCTTCACCGGGATTTATGAATCCCTCCGGTTGTTGCATGTAAATTGTTTCTTCGAGCTCACCGTGTAAAAACGCGGTTTTTACATCCAAGTGGTTTAATTCTAAGTTTTTATATAGGGCCATTACAAGAAAAGATCTAATTGTCGTATGAGACGCCACCGGGGCGAACGTCTCGTCATAATCTACCCCATACTTTTGGCTAAAGCCTTTGGCGACAAGCCTGGCTTTATATTTTTGGATTTCACCCTTATCATTATATTTCGCCTTGAATGCCCATTTTGAGCCTACTATGTGTGTGTTAGGGGGAGGGTCTACCAATTCCCATGTATTATTTTCGTTTAAAGAAGCAATTTCATCTTTGGCTGCTTTTAGCCAATTTTCCCTTTCTATGGAATTTTGTATCTGCAATATTTCATTGAAGGTTTTGGGTTCGTTTACGTTCATAGTATTTGTCATTAAAGCAAATCTGTCAGGTGGAACACCTTTGTTAGCTCTTTCCGACCTTCTCGGAATTGTTCGATCTGTTATGTCACGATTAACATCCTCAGTTTGGTCCGAATTTTGATTTATTTCATTTAGTATCACCGGGAAGTTATTTTTATGATCGTTTGTTTCGCTAGAATTCCCTTCATTTGTATTATTGTTTGTCTCTAACAGTTCATTATCGATAGACTCAAAATTATTATCCTTTGTTTTTGTTTCAACGAACTTTACGGTTCTACATATCCTAACATTATTATCTATAAATACTCTATAACCTTTACTTCTAAGGTCATAACCAACAAGTATTCCTTCCTTTGCCGTGTTGTCTAGCTTCCCTCTTGTGTTTTTGTGAGTATACACATATGCCTTACAACCAAATGATTTTATATGCGAGAGATTTGGTTTATTTCCATTCCATTTTTCATATGGTGTTTTATCGCATGCACTCGTTGGCAATCTATTCTGCAGATAATTAGCGGTCATAAGGGCTTCACCCCAAAATTTATTTGGCAAGCTGCTTTGTCTTAACAAACATCTGGTCATTTCAACCAATGTTCTATTTTTTCTCTCCGCCACGCCATTTTGAGGAGAACAATGCGGTACTGTTAATTGGTGTTCGATTCCTTCATTCGCGAGAAAGTTTTCAAATTCATTGCTTGTATACTCTCCGCCGTTATCGGTACGCAATATTTTTATTTTCCTGCCGAACTTGTTTAAAGTCAACGCATAATATTGTTTAAATTTATCAAACACCTCACTTTTATTTCGCAATAAGTATGTAAATGTGAAACGACTGTAGTCATCTATAAACGTTAAAAAATAATTTTTCCCTCCTATTGTGGAAGTTTGAAAGGGTCCGCAAACATCTGAAACAACTAGATCTAATGGTTTTTCTGCCCTAAAAGTTGCCTTTTTCGGATATGTGTCATCCTCCAATTTTGAAATGATACAGATTTCGCATTCTGTGTTGTGTTTACATTTATTTAGCTCTATTCCGGTTGCCATATTTTTGTCGACGAGTTCTTTTATTTGTTGTAGATTTTTATGCCCTAATCTTTCATGCCACAATTTAGTACAATTCCTGTTTTCGCAAGCTTCTACAATATTTACACTTTCGGAAAATTTTTCGCTCGTTTGTAGTTCATATAAATTATCTGTCAAGTTCGCCTCTATATAAGTTTTATTCCCGAATTTGATTTTACATTCATGATTTTTAAATATGGCAACACAACCATTCTCTGTTGCTTTCTTTACCGATATTAGATTTGTGGCTATATTGGGTATGTATAAAACCTCTTTTAAAGTAACATTGTTTATTTCCTTATCCGAGTTAATTACTTTAAGATTTACGTCGCCGCAACCCTGTGAGACTACGGAGTGCCCGTTCGCTAGCATAACACTAACCTTTTCGTTGTCTTTCAGATTTGTAAATTGGTTTATGTCGTTGCAGATATGCCTGCTACTCCCACTGTCGACTATCCATGAGTTATGCTCAGTTTTATCAATGATAAATGTAAGATTCTTTAATTTATTCTCAGTTTCCCTTATGAGTTGTGTTTTGTTTTTGTTTTTGTACTTGCTGGGATTGTTACCGCTGTTATGAAAATTATTATAATTCCTTTGGTTATGATTTGGTCTGGCGTTTAAATGCCAGCATTCGTTACGGGTGTGTGAATTCTTTCCGCAAAAATTGCAATGTTTACTTGGTGGTGTTTTACGCTTAATTTGAGTTTTATACGCGTTTTCACCTTTTGTTTGGTGATTTTCTGTCCTTTTAATATATTCGTCAAACAATTTGCTTTTAATGTACTCTGGTGTAAGTTCATCGTCATTTCTGGCTTCGATAGCCGTTATCAGGGTATCATAACTAGGAGGTAGCGAGCACAACATCAACGCTGATAAGTGCTGCTCATTTATTTCTTCTCCTATCGCTAACAATTTGTCCCTTAACTTATAAATACTAGTTATGTGTTCTATCAGATTTCCCCCTTCAGTTAGTTTGGTGGAATATAATTTTCTGAGTAAGAATAATTTGCTACTCAGATTAGCCCTCTCATGTATATTTTTAAGTGCATCCCATGTCTCCCTGGCTGTGGACAAATGCTTAACATATACTATTTGTGTATCTTCTATAGCTAAATTAATTATGGCACGCGCCTTTCGATCTTTAGATCGCCATTCATCAGTTAATGGGTTTGGGGGCGCTTCTATAATAACCTGGAAGATATCCTCCTTCGTGAGGAGCATCTCTATCTTGAACTTCCAGTTATCATAATTACTGGAGTTCAATTTCTCAACTAATGTTATTTCTTTTGCGGGAGCTGCCATTTTTGTTTATTTATTATTTTTATTTATATTTTTTTTTTATCAAAACATATTTTTATATATCACGTATATTTATTCTTTGAAAAGTTCAAATAATATTTGGAGAGAGAGTATTTACTGAGTGTTTATCAATGTCTATCAGTTATAAAAATTTTATGTTTAGTTATGAACACATACCAGTTGATTTCAGTATATAATAATTTCACACACACTTATACTATTTGTATATATATATAATATGCTTAATATTGAATTTCTTCAAACACATATGTTAATTATATTTTATAATTTCTTTCTTTTTAAGTCCCAGTGCTGTAATTTTATTTTGCGCTCTTTTATTTAAGAGACCTCTTTAATTAAGAGAATCAGTCTCTTAATCTATTTTAAAATAACTATATTTAATATTAGATCCTCCTCGGTAGTGCAAATTATTGCGCTTTCTTAATTATTAGCATCTCTTATAAAATTATATATATATAATTTTTAATATAGAGCGCTTGTATAATATTATATTTATATTAAATAATATTGACAATGAATAGGTAAGATTTCACTTACCTGGATAAGACAAACAGCACTGGTACAGCATGCGTCCAATTAATTATTTAATCCATTTGAATGCCATAATCTTGATTCACCAACAGGCTGAAAAATAAACTTATGAACATGTTAAACTATTATTTAATTGTGTAAATTATGATGAATGATTTTGTAATTCTTCTTTTTCTTTTGTAACTTTAATATCCTGGATTAGATACAGATCTTTTATAATAAAAGGGTAATATAAAATATATAAGAGCGTTTTCAAACGCCCTGCTTAGTTGCTGCTACATATTCACAGAAAGACAACATTACATATACATCGGAGATTGAAATCGAGCAGAAGAGAGTTTCATAAAGTGATGACTGGACAGTTTCACTTCCTCCTTTAACTGGGAGTGCCGCGTATTTTTCTCTCTACGTTTGCATTGAAATTTACTCGGAATAACTGATAGTCTTTAAGACAATTCTTGATTAAAATGAAAATTATCGGTCACACAAATGTCAATTTAATGTAGTTTTGTGACATATTTCAGTAAAATTTTTTCTCGGAAAGCGAAAAGAAGAACAGAAAAAATCAAAGAAAATACAAAGTGTATGGGGTCACCCTGTAAAAAATAACCCTTTAATTACATGTTAGTGATGTCATATGATTATGTTGCTACTTTTAATTATCTGTATGCATTTTTATGAAACTGGCACGTATATTCATGGAGATATAAGTCTTTTCCTTTTAAATTGGTGATTTTTTTCGTACGTTTTTTCTTTATACCACCATGGTTTTCGAATCAATGCAATGTCATTTTTTTAATGTTGACACTGCAATAGAAACAACCTGCTGCACAATTAGAATATAAAAATATTAAATATCTAATAAAATTTGAGTACTTTTACTAAATAACTTTTAACTGCGGATGTACTAACTTTAACTGATTTTTTTTTTTTTGCATAATTTATTAGCCAAATGTATTGAGCTACATATGTAAATCATACAACTTTATACAATGCTTATGTACAGCTATTTGAAATGCAAAAAATTGTACTTGATAGAAAGAACTCAATTTCAGTCGCTCTAAAAAAAACCAGATAAAATTTATCTATATTTATTTTCAGTTAATCGAAATTATTTTGTCATCAATGATCCAATACCAGTATCAATTCCTACTTATGCAAATATAAAGCCTTTATGCGTTATCTTTCTGATAACCGTCTGAGAGAGGCATACTATTGTAACAATCGCAGCTATCGTAGATTACAAGTCGGATCGTACACTCTGCAGCAAAAGTATCGGAGCACCAGCAATAATCCCTGTCTAAAAAAGTACATTTAATACTGCTTTTTTAAATAAATCCTTGTCGAATCATGTTCTTAGGCAGACTAAGAACATTAATCAACAAGGATTTATTTAACAAAGCAGTATTAAATGTACTTTTTTAAGACGGGGATTAGTGCTGGTGCTCGGATACTTTTGCTGCAGAGTGTACGATCCCACTTGTGATCTACGATAGCTGCGATTGCTACAATAGTATGCCTCCCTGAATCTTTTTAGTAAGACTTTCATAGAGCTTTCGGATTGCACCAGAAAATCCTTCCCATTCAGCATGCAGTGCGGAAAAAAGTTCTGTTTTAGTGTTTGGGCATTGTGGTCGCGCTCTCAAACGGCATTCTGTCGCATCCTAACGACGTTTAGTGGTATTGATATCAGTTCTTTGTACTGGCCATTCCAGCTCTCCAACCCCTTCACATCAAACCATTCTGTAATACAGTGCGCTTTATGGACTCTCACATTAACATGTTGGAACATAAACGACCTATCACTAAACTGTTTCCCAAGAGTAGGAAGGGCATAATTGTCCTGAATTTCTTCATAGGCTTTAACATTGAGTGTTCCTTTTAATAAAATTAATGGAATAAGTCAAAATCAAGAAAGGCAAGACCACACCCTGATTCCGCCACCTCCAAATTTCATATTTCGAATAAAACATTTCGGTAAGTAGCACTCAGCGGACATTCTTCAAGTGCAGACGCGTCCGTCAGAATGTCAGAACATGTACGGCGATTTATCTTTCTACATGATGCTTTTCCATTGCTCTTATATCGAGTGTCATTGGGCTGTAGACCATTCTAATCGTCAGCGGACTTGTTATCAATAGCTTTCGGGTTCGAACTCGGAAATAGAATTTCAAATGAAACAACTGTCGTCGGCTTGTGCGATTCGAACTGTGTGGCTACGACGCCTACAATTTTTGTCTGTTTAATTTTACAAACATCACTTGTTTGACTTTCCTGCTCAGTATTACGGGTTTACAACTCCTTCTCGCTTCCATTAAATATTATATCACTAACTGTACACCGTAGAATCTAGAAAAGGAAATTTCTAGAACGAAATGATGGAAACATTGTGCTCTAATGATAATTTCTCTTCAGTTTCGTTCAACTCTTATCTCACACTTACATTGACTGTTTGGGATCGTATGACGAACAATCGTTTTCTTTTTATTCACTTATGAGCTGACTTCGTAACGTCAGTACGATCCCATTTTCATTTCAGAGGTTATCCGGTCAATTATAATGTTTGTTAATTGAAAATAAATATGGATAAAACGCGATAAAGCTTTGTTGGTTCATAAGAGGGACTAAAATTTATTCTATCAAGTACAGCATTTGAATTTCAAGGATATTTATTTGAAATTTTTACATAAGTATCTTCATACGTTTGGCTAATAAATTACACAAAAAAAAATCTAGTTAGTGCATGATCGTTTGAAATTAAAAGTTATTTAGTAAAAATATTCATATTTTATCTGGTAGTTAATATTTTATCACAAATTTAAGGAAAAAAACTTATATCTTCATTAATATCAGTCTCATAAGTAAATACAGATAATTAAAAGGAGCATCATATTCATATGACTCCGCTACAACGCAATTCAAGCACTACTGTTTTCAGGGTAATGCCAAATATTTTGCAATTTCTTTAACTTTTTACTAATCCCGTTATTCCTTTTAAGAGTAAACCCTTCACTGAAATACGTGAGATACATATTCTTTACATTCTTAAATGTTTATATATGTTCTTTACCTACATATATGTTCTTTACATTACTAAAGTTTCAATATTTTTCTTCATGTACTTTTTGAGTATTTGACAAAACATCTAAAATCGAACGTGTCCAGTCATTTATGGAAAATTAGTGCGTTTGAATTTGTTAATATGTATTTGTAACATTTTCCAAAGAATATATTTCAAATATCCTTTTACGATACGATGCCTCTTTTTTGCCTAAAAAATATCCGGCTTAATAAAAGTTTCAAATTTCTTAACGTTTCGAAAGATAGTTAAAAAAAAAATTCCAGTTCAAGACATTTCAAAACGTGGAAATTCATTAAAAATTCGAAATAGAAACTTTTTATGAATTCACATTTTCCTAAAAGTGAAAAAAAAAAAAAAAAAAAAAAAGAAAAGAAAGGAAGAAAGAGAGAGAGAGAGAGAGAGAGAAAGGAAGAAAGAAAGAAATTATAAGATTGGATGACATAAAAATCTCTAAGTTCACATAGAACATCTAGCTTAAACTCAGGAATAAATGTTCTCTTTTTAATATTATTGGCGAGCTATATCATGGATGAAATTGAAGAAAATGTATTTCTTCTAGCAATATTGTTCTGCATTTCTGAGATAGTAAAAAAAAAAAAAAAAGAAAGAAAGAAATAAAGAAATCCTCACATGACATTTTAATTTAATGTTCAATTTTAAATAAGTGGTTTACCTGAAAAATATTCGATTAAATCATAAAGAAATAAATTATTTAGGAGTAAAATAAATACATCCGTATTTGATGAAGCTGAAAAATTCTTAAATTGAAGCATTCCGCAGAAATTGTTACTAAGTAGGTAAAAGAAAGTCTAATAGATGTTTTTCAAAGTATAAGTTCCTAAAAGGTTTAAAATACAAGGTTTTTAAAGAGAAAGCAATACTTCTAAAATGTTATTTATATTTTTATAAATAGCTATCGCTAATATATATATATATATTATAAGAATTCTAGGTAAAAACAATTTAAAGGTATTTATTTCTTCTGTTCAAATTGATAATAGAATTTATTGAATGGGAAAAATGAATTATCATTTAGTTTTTTATAAAATTACTTTTTACTAAAATAAACTAGTGCTTTTATCCCTGGTAATTAAAAATTTAAATAAATAGTACATTAGAATAATATAGTGTCGTAATATGTTACCATCTAAAAATTCTGTCGAAGAATTCAACTTAAATTTATTTGAATAAACATGAAAGACACATAGAAATGAAAACATATCTGTTATTCACAGACCGATTTAAGTTTTCATTTTTATTTCTTTTCTAATAATTATTTTATATATATATATATATATATATATATATATATATATATATATAATGTGATTTGTTCTAATTTTCGGCTGTAAAGGAAGGGAATTGCAGCCAAAAGTATTAGATAAGCAAATTGCTCTCTGTCAGAAATAGTAAACATAAAAACACAAAACAGCTTGATTTTATATCTATATGCCATCCAAAGTCTTCAGAAACGTTGAAATATATATACATATAAATAAATAAATAAATAAAAGTACTTTTATATACTTTTTGTCAAGCATCTTGATAATGAAGCTGCAGAGTCGTCTAATTTATGAAAAGGAAATGAAAATTTCTTATATAGAGAAAATATACAGGATGATCCAAAAGTCCTTCGCACATTTTAAAATTTTAATGAAAAATTAAAAAAGTGGCGCACAAGAGGGCGTTTTAAATTACAATACTTCTTACTACGAAATGGTTGGCTTACATAAATTAATTCCAATTATTTCCCTTAGGTGGCGCAACTTGTCTATTTATACAACGTTTCTGGCAGTCTTTTTATGCGACTATGTGAAGTACAAAGTTCATACTTTCCCTGTGGTTGACATTAAAGTATTTTAGACGCGAACACTGTTTCACAAACAATGCTTGTGAACTCGTGGATTGAATTAGATTGGAATTTAGATGTGGTTTAAGCTATAAAAGCACACATATATTAAAATATTTCAGTTAATTTCTCAAAATAGATACTTTTTAATTGCTTTCTTTGTGTTTATATATATATATGTGTGTGTGTGTGTGTGTGTATATATATATATATATATATGTGTGTGTGTGTGCGTGTGTGTGTGTGTGTGTGTACTGCTCCCCTTATAAGCAAAATTTGGAATTACTTATTTTATTTCTTAAGCAAAACTTTTCATCGCATAAAGTATTGTAGTACAAGCCACATTCTCATATGTCAATTACTTGACTTTATATTAAAGTTTAAAATGTGTAAGATATTTTTAACTCATCCTGAGTTTTTTATTGATGTAGGATTCCTTGTGTATATACAAATATAGATATTTAGACCAACAGAACTTCCATCAAAATTAAGGAGCGTTTTATCACACATTAACGGCCCTCTTCACTTACCGCCGCCGGAAGCCGAAGCTAATGTTTTCCTATGGGAAATTTTTCTTTACAAATAACTTATTAACTAATACATATTTTTAAATTCTGTTTTTACATACTGAAAATTCCCAGATGTTAAACTGACGCACCTTTTTTAAAAAATTATTTTTTTAATTTTTAATATTTTATTTTGAAGCTGCAAAATACCAATTTTCAATATGCGAAATTTTTCCATTTTGCAATTTTAAAATAAAATATAAAATAACAAAATAATAATTTTTTAAAAAAGATGCGTCAATTTAACATCTGGGAATTTTCAGAATGTGAAAACAGAATTTAAAAATATGTATTAGTTAATAAGTTATTTGTAAAGAAAAATTTCCCATAGAAAAACATTAGCTTCGGCTTCCGGCGGCGTTGAGTGAAGAGGGCCCTTAAGTCAAGATGATTAAAATTTTTGATTAATCTGAAGCGGTGTTATCTCACGAACATTATATTATGTGGACTAAGCAATAAGTGCTTGTTTTTGGTCTTTGGTTTAACGATAAAGTACTTGTGTACAGTTCGGTTGTACCACAGTTCGGTGCCGACTACTCCCTGGATGCAAATATGAGTGCACAAGCACATCATCCCTATTCGGAAGTTTGAGAATAACAAGTATTCCCTGAGTAGGATATCTAATATTTTATCATTTTTCAAAGTGCACTAACTGGAGAATGAGAACATGTCCAGTCACTTTGGAGAAGTGAAGTATGTCAAAAATAAGCACCTATTGTATCATTTTTGAGAAGAGGGTATATTTTATTAAACAATACACGTTCTTCAAATGCAAGCCATTTTGATTCGGAGATATTCTGAGTACATAGTATGCATGGTAAGTTCTTGAAAATTACAATTTTTGTCTGAGTAATAAGAACTCGGGTTTAACTGTAAGAAAAGCTTTAGTGAAAATTTGTTTTTAAATATCATTTCGAGACAAAATCAATATGTTCAGTCTAATTTTTATAGTTGTTTACATTGTTTACTTATATCAAAATTTATGTAGATGCTTGAAGATAAAATTTTATTGTTTATACAGTACTAAGATCGAAGTTGGGTATTTCGAAAACATATTTCTAGTAATTTCTTTCAGTGTCAATATACTGGGTGTCTCAAAAATATCCGTACAATTTCAAAACATTACTAAAAATGAAAAGAATTCTCTTACAAAATGTATTTTAGTTTAGAATAAGGCAACTCAAAAAAGTCTTTATTTTATTTATTTTATTTATTTTTATTTATTTATTTATTTATTTATTTTTGCCGTTTGTTTTTGGTCATAGATTGCTTTGTACGTCCCATAAAGATAGACTGTGGACACTGACCCGCCATGTTTGTTCAGTCTATTATATACGATACCATTACGCTCTGCAAATTTCTTGAAAAAGATAAATAAAACTGTTTTCCCAAAATTTTAATTAAAAGAGAAGTGTCAGACTTTAGTAAAATTACATTGTCTTCCACAGCGATTGAGCGATCTTTCAATGAATGTCAATTTTTGTTCAATGTTCAGGTTTTCTCCATAAAGGTTTTCATCTATTGAAAATATCGTCTTTCGAGTGGAAATCGCAATGATACGTTCACCGGACTTTGATTTCTCCAATTACGTGAAGGATATTGTGAACAGATAAAAAGTTCACCATATTGCGGAATTGAAATAATGAATCTAAGCCTCTATAGAAGCTGTTGATCCCGTTGTGCTACAACATATATGTTTCCTAATAAATTAGATTATCGTCTAGATTTTATTTGTTCCTGTAAGGGTCTCATTTGGAATAGTAATATAGAACAGAAAAAAATAAATGACAATAAATACAGACTTTTTAAATTATTTTGTCTTTATCTGTAAAAAAATTTTTTGTAAACCTTTTCATTCAAAACTAGTATGTTGTGGCCACCACAAGACTTTCTTCTATATTTTCCTATACATATTGAATCAGTAACAATATTAAAAAAAAAAAAAAAAATACGATTTTTTTTTCTAAGTTTTTTTTTTTTTTTTTTTTTTTTTGTAAAAATTAATACATATTCAATCACTAACAATATTTAAAAAAAAAAAAAAAAAAAAAAAACGAATTTTTTTCTAAGTTTTTTTTTTTTTTTTTGGTTAAAAGTAAAAAAAAAATCGATAACTTTGTTTTAAATTATCACAAATTTATAGTTCAACCATTCGTTTTAAAGGTATTGACGAGATCTTCCGAATGATACCCATCTTCAAAATTTACCCCCCACGGGGGGTACTTCCCCCTCAGGGGGGAAGCAATGCCCCCCCCCATGCACAACATTTTTTTCCTAGTTACGTACTACTATTATCAATAATTCATATTAATTTTACAATCACAAGTGTAAAATAACTCTTATTATGCACATTTATACGAATTTTTGTCCTATTCTGCCATGTTAAAAATTTAGATAAAATGCTATCACAGCGCCTCCTGTTGAGCTATTGATCCCCAAATATAATCAGCACAGGTTTATGTCGGGGACCAACTAAATACCAAGTTTGGTAAAATTTCGTTAAAAAAAAAAAATAATAAGATTTTTTTTCTAAGTTTTTTTTTTTGTTGTTAAGAGTAAAAAAAATCGATAACTTTGTTTTAAATTATCACAGATTTATAGTTCAACCATTCGTTTTAAAGGTATTGACGAGACCTTTCGAAAGATACCCATCTTGAAAATTTACTCCCCTCGAGGGGGGGGGTGGCGAGGCTCCTACGCATACAAAAATTTTTTCCCAGTTGACTATCACTATTATAAATAATTCTTGTGAATTTCATATTGATTACTAAAAAATAATTCTCTTTATGCACATTTATACAAAATTTTGTCCTATATCACCATGTTAAAAATTTAGAAAAAGGGGGATGGCAACGCAACCTGTAAGACAATTTTTACCAAAAGTTGATAGGCACTAATTTATGTCAAGGTGCAACTACATACCAATTTGTATGAAATTCTGTGAAGTAGTTCTTGAGATACAGTTGCCACAAAATTTTGTCACACACACACACACAGACAGACAGACAGACAGACAGACATTTTCTAAAAATGGTCAAATCGTGTTCTACAGCTCTCAAAACGTGTAAATTCATCAAAAACCGGAGGTCGAAAATTTTTACGAATCCAATACTTTCTCTATATTACATATAGAAGAAAGTAATAATAATAATAATAATAATAAGTGTTTGAAATTGTACAGATCTTTCTGAGTAAAATCTAAAATCACTGCTCTAGAGTTTAGACAGTAGCTATTCCTATGTTTAGATAATTGAAATAAATTTATTTTTTTATTAATATTCATATTTATGAAATTAAATCCTTTTAAATTTCAAAGTTTCCGATTGGAAATCACAGTATATACACCTATGCCTTTCCGCATCTATTTTGTTATACTTAATCAGGTTTGTTGCTTTAATTATATATATTCAAAAGTTAGACTCATATAAATAACTTGCGAATATATCTTGTAAACAGCTAGATACTGTTTTTGGGGGATTACTAAGTTCTTTAATTTGTGCCTTAGCGACCATATGAGTAATTTCATAAAAATATCTTCATAAATTTTATGTGAAAAGATTACAAATGAATATAAATACAAAGTTTTATTATCCTTCCAAAAAAATTATTTGATTTCAAATATCACAATTTCGTTATTTAAAGAAAATTCGAAATATATTCTTTAAATTCAAGATAGTTAAAAAAAAAGTATAGTGGAAAACAACACTTTGGTCAAAGTTTTTCTAATTACGCAGTCTATAACTCATTAACTTTTTTCTTTTCAAAACATAATATTTTACATAAAATGATCATTAAAAACACATTATCTCAAAACAACCTGTTCATTCATGCATATATTATATATCCAATATGCCTAGGTAAGCATTTTTAAAAGAAGTAGACAAAAAAGAAGTTAGTTTCTTTACAGAATTTTATAGCATAGCTTTTGGAAAGAAAAAAAAAAAAAAAAAAAAAGTTATTAACAAAATGAAGAAAGGAAATTTCTATGCAATTGAAGGTAAAGTAATGTATTAATTTATAGTCATGATTTTTTCATATCACTATTTTTTTAATTTTACTTAAATAAAAATTTAAATAAAATTTATGATTAAATAGTAAATTGAATATAAAATGCAAAACGGAAATTAAATGAATAACGTACAGTGTAATATATAATCTAACATTAAATACTGCAATCTTATGTGTTCATTCTAAGTCATCCGATTGAGAACATGATTTTTCTTCGTTAATACTTGTGATTAGTTATCATTGTATATTATACAAGGTGAAACACTTTTAGAATTTATTTTAAAGTTGGTTAAATGACACAGATTAATATATTTTACATTCCAATGTATCTCAAATAATAAGTTTTACTTAAGCAAATGAAACGTTAAATGAAAAGTTTAGGATGTATGGCGATATGCATATGAGAAAAGAAAGAAAGAGAGAGATAATAAAAAAAAAGAATCCAAAAGTGAATGTGTAATCTAGCTCAAAGAAGTACGAAACAATACTACTCCATAGGTGCCAAGTTTCCGTTTCTTTCAACGGAGACTTCATACTGGAAAGTTTTTATAAATGTTTTCAGTTTATTTAATTTTATTTATTCGTCGAAAATATATGTGTCATATTCCTTTCTAAAAATTCTGGTGATAAATCTGATTTAAAAATTAGAAATGTTGGCTTATGCTATTACATGGCCTTTTTTTTTTTTTTTTTTTTTTTGCATGAGAGAGATACATGTATCGGAATACATATTGGGCAAAATAAAGGCTCTATAAATTATTGTAGAAAACTGCTCTTTGGTCTATAGATGTTGTATTTTAAGTTGACTAATAAAATTTGATAAGATGCTTTGGGAGATATAGAAATGGTGTTTGTGTAAGTATTTTCTAGATCCAAATAAAACTGGAATAAAAATGATTAAAAATTATACTTTTGAAAGTCCATTTTCTTTATAAAATTTAAACATTTTACTCAAATGATGTCAAAATTATGTTTATTCCATTTTATTTCTTGCACCAATAATTTGAGATTTATTATGATCAGAAATATTCAAAAATCCAAGAACAAATTTGATTGTAAAATAATATTGTAGTTCGCACAAAATAATTGGTACTATAGTCTCGATTTCTCAAAACATATGGGAGACTGGGGTACAATGGACTACTCCCTATAATTGTATTTATTTATTTATTTATTATGGTACGTATTTTCGTATATAGATCGCAGCAGGGCAATAATGAAAATTAGCTAGTAACTTCATGCCTAACTGACAATTTAGTCATTTTATTCGTGAAATTTAGTTTACGGTAGCCAAACGTAAATATTTTGAGTTAAACATTTTTTCTTTTCATCATTCAAGAATTATGATCTGGAATAGACTATTTAGCACAATAAAGGGCTAAAGTAATTTATTATTATATTTAATCTCATTAAAATATTTTTTAAAGGGATTTGTTACTTTTTTTTTTTACATTTGCTGTCAGAGGTCCACACGGGGTACAATGGAACACTAAGAACCGGTCTGTGTCATAATAAACTAATTTACGAAATCTACATTTTTGAAGTGTTAGCTATAAGTTATACTTAAAAATTTCATAGTTAATCTTAATTAGATCGATTATGTCTTCAAAGATGAATAAGAAAGCAATTTACTTTGAGGTTTCTTCTTATTTATTTTTAATAACCATTGAGTTACTTTTGTATTCTTATATTTTTACAAATATCATACAGCTACAACAAACTGAGTTAAATAATGCAATTAAAAATAATAATACATATAAATTTGACGAAAAGAACGGTTTTACATTTTGTTGGTTTAATCACAGAAATAAAAGATAATGAATCTGTTTTTGCGAGATTCATGCAACGAAAACCTAATCAAGATCTGTACATATTTTTTTTCCTGAGAGTGTTGATATATCTCTTGTAAATTTTCAAGCTATTGTAATGATGAGTCTTTCAGACCCTGTAACTTCACAAGAAAACATCAGATTTTCAGTGACACAAAAATCGTTTGGTGTATCATTTTCTAATTTTAATGTTCATTAATTTACATTATTTGTATGAATGGAAGACATAAATAAACAAATATTATATATTCTATGTTTTATAAAAGTAAAAAACGCACTACATTAGTATACCTTTTAAATTTGACCTGTGGTCCATAGTACCCCGTGTCATGGACCATTGTACCCCGGGGTCGGGGTACAATGGACCATTTTGTCAGTTGATATTAAAAAATTTATATTAAAAAAAAGTAAACGTAATAATTGCTTTTGATTGAGTGCAATATAAAACCCTATATATAGGTAATATGCACACATATTTTCAATAGCCAAAAATCATTACTTCGTGAGTAAACACTTAAAATTTAACAAAATTGCTCTATTGTACCCCGGTCTCCCCTATATATATGTATATATATATATATATATATATATATATATATATATATATATATATATATATATAAATAAATATATATATATTATTTGAACACTGAAGATGAATCCTTCAAATTTGGAGCATTTTCTACTTCTAATTCAAATTAATTTGTTATGCTCCACTTCTATTTTAAATTTGTTAGATTCTTCTTAAAAATTAATGGTATCTTAAAGATTTTTTTTTTTTCCGAAGGATAATTTCATTTTTTATTGGCTTGTGTAAGTGTGTTTAATAAGTAATAATAGCGTGGACTTACTTATTCATTTTCAATTTACTAATAAAGGCTTTATTTATTTAAGTTTTTGAATGTAATTGGTATTAATAACGTATCTCTTGTAAACTAGATTTTATCCTGTTTTAGAATTCTATATAATATATTTTTTGAATGTAATTGGCAATAATATTGTATCGCATGTATGCTAAATTTTATGATAATTTACTCTTCTAAACATGAATGTGAACTAATGAATGAGAACTTCACATGAATGTGAACTAATAAAGGTTTCAGAAAACTATTACATACTTTGAAATCTTTAATTTAAAAAAAAAAAAAAAAAAAAGAAGAAGAAGAATTGTTGCCACTCGACGTTATACAAATAAACCAAATCCTGTGTCACATACAATAAACTTTTATATGTATATAGATTTTTGTTTGCTCCTGGAACCTGCCCCTGATGGGATACGCGCCTGGAAACAGCACTTGTATATAGTATTGCCATTGATTATGAAGTTATGTGCAAGATTTTATGTCCATCGGACTACCAAAAATAGATGAAAAGTGAATTACAAGATTCCCTTACATACATTAATAGTTACATCATATCAAGTTAATAAAAGCGTGTTAATAAAAGTAGTTGTTTCTATGTAAAATCTTTCAACGAAACTTAGTCAGGTTATAAAAAAAAAAAAAACTTAGTCAGTATAAACTTAGTCAGTTTCTGCAATTCTTGCTTGTTTTCGTGTTAAAATAACTTATTTTTCCTTAAAAACCCGTTAAAATGCTACATTAAGGCAGATAATGGCTTTGGCGCCAAATTTGGCAACTTTTTTGGTGACCTTGGCGAGAAAATCCTTATTATCGATATACCAAATATCTAAGCTCTAACCTGATTGGTTGGGAAGTTTAGGGAACATTTCCAATTTTTCTACTCGGGTATTTAAGGAATCGAATCGCGCCAAGCAGGGGAGTTTCACCAGGGCATTGGTTGCTGCATAAAGTAAAAGTAAGACGACTTCTTTGACTAAAGCCTTTTCTGTGTGTTAATGCTATGCTACAGTTTATGCTGTGAATTTGATGTTGTTTGCTGTTGTTAAAGCTGTGTTTACTCGTGAAACTTAAGTTGATACTTGATTTATAAACCTGTAATCTTCTTGGATTTTCTGAAAATAAATTTTGAACTTCTGCAAGATTCGCCTTTCATCAGAGACAACTCACGAACTCCAAGTACGCAACAATATATATATTTACTGATGCTTATACAGTAGTTTCAAGTAGTGTATGCAGGGAAAATCAAGGAAAACACTGGAAATTAAGCTGTTCGATAAATCTCGTCAAATTTCAGACTGTAAGCTCGGAATAGAAATTTTGCTTTTACAAAGAGTCAAAAAGTATGCTAAGTAAGAAAGGACGAGCTAGGAATCAAAAGGTTTTTGAATTCTCACCAATTATCAGATTAAAAATTCGATACATTTGGGAACCCTCGTCAATAATCAGAATAGAAATTTTGATTACACGAAAAATGAGAAAATGTACCCATGGAAAAACAAAGAGACGCTGGGAAAATCGAATTTATTTTCAATGTTGTATGGCGGGGCAAAAAGACAACATTCCCTAACCCTCCTGGACCTTCGGGTTCCACAACATTATGTATTACCAATAAGCCCAAAGCAAACAATTGTTTGTCTGTTAGTCAATTGTTGCTGTAATGAGATGCTCTGATGTTATCTTCAATTGATCAGTCTTAATCATTAAGTACTAATTTATCCATGAAAGTCTTCCAAGCACCTAAAATTAACAAAAACAGTCTCTTTATAGTATTTAACTGCCCTTTACCATTAAAGATAGCAAAATGTGTAACAAAAATTATTACCTAGCTTAATCTTAGATTTTTCTTTCTCTTTTTTTTTTTTTTTTAGTTCCCCATCATACTATAGGTATGGGGAACTTAGGTAATCGTGAAAATTTTCGACCTCGGCTTTTTGACTTTTCTACACGTTTTCAGGTGTGAGGAATCCGAAAATGACAAAATTTCTATGGTGTCTGTCTGTAGGGTGTCTGTTAGTGTGTTAGTGGGTTAGTGTGTTAGTCTGTTAGTGGGTCAGTCCGTTAGTTTGTTAGTCTGTGTACACGATATCTCAAGAACAAATTGTCGCAGAGAGGTCAGATCAGTTTTAAAATATTACTTTCGACACTGGCAAGAACCCTATTCATTTGCAACATTCGAATTTAAAAACTTCGTAAGTTATTAGAAATTTACGATTTTCTTAACATGGGAGAATAGGACAAAAATTCACTTAAACGTGCATTAAATGAAAACCTTTTACTGTAAAAATGTCAGACCAGTTTTAAAATATCAGTTTTGATGCCGGAATGAACATCAGTAACTATAAATATGCTACTTTGAAAATTTCGCAAGTTAATGGAAATTTACGAATTTCTTAACATGGCACTATAGGGCAAATTTTCACATAAACGTCAATTTTTAGAGATATTTTCATCGTAAAGATGTCAGACTACTTTTGAAATATTATTTAGGACACTGGTATGAATATTAATGACTATGAATTTTTCAATATAAAGATTTCGTAAGTTATTGGAAATTTACGAATTTCTAAACATGTCAGAATAGAGCAAAATTTCACATAAACGTCAATCTTGAGGGATATTTTCAGCGTAAAGATGTCAAACCACTTTCGAAATATTATTTAGGATACTGGCATAAATATCATAGACTATGATTTTTCCAATTAAAAAAAATTCATAAGTTATTTGGAATTTACGATTTACTTAACATGTCAAAATAAGGCAAAATTGATCATAAACTTCCATTTTGAGGATGTAAATACATTAGACAACTTCAAAATTAAGTTTATGATATTTGTTTGAACATGATTGAATACAAATATTCTACTAGGAAATTTTCGTAAATTATTCGTAATTTACGATTTTATCAACATAGTGAAATTGTAAATGTTTCATATAAATATGAATTTTGAGGTTTATTGCATTGGAAATAGTAGCATGAAAACTTAACAACAGAATTGATCCTGATAAAATAAATTAATAAATTAGAATGAGATAATTATATCCAAGTGAACAGTGGATAGCCTATTAGGCGGGGATTTCATTCTGTCACTGTATCAAGCTTTGGTCAAATTCATTTCTTTTAACATGATTATAATATGTCTCGCACTAGAAATTTCTGAGAACATAAATATGATGGGGAACTGAGCAGAGTCCACCTATGCCAACTAGTTTTTTTTCTTTTCTTTTTTTTTTTTTTTTTTTTTTAAGTATTTTATTTTTATAACAAAAAAGTCTATATTAATCTAAATGAATTTATATACTTGATTTTTACTGATTTTAAAATTTGTTAGACTTTTCATTCTAACTATGCCTTACTTTTTAATTGTAATTATAGAGCCTGAAATCTGCAATTATTGCAATCGGAATATTTAAAATTAATCTTTTTGAACCACTTACTTAATATTAGTTTATATATGTATTTCTTAAATTGCAAATTCTGGACATTCCTTTTATAAAAACATTTAACATATTACAAAAATATCCTTTTTTAATTAAAATATTTTACTTATATAAAAGCTTCAACAATATTTTTTTTTATATAAAATAACGAATTAAATGTAAAACGAAACAAGAAGATAAATGGGACAAAGTATAATCGTTCAAAACTAAATCAATTTTACTATAGTTTGAAATAATAATTAAAAAACATATACCATATTCGACATCAATTTCTTACGCCAGATATTCTTGAATTAACCTTAATTAAAAAACTGATTCACTGTATTCACGGTTTTAAAAGCTTGATTAAATGTTTTTTTTTTTTTTTTTTCCATTCACTCACTCACTGACTAATCAACACACAGTAAAATCTACTGGAGCCACTGACTCGAAACGTCACAAAAACCTTCATATCTCAAAGAAAAATAATCTGGTGTGTCACTCACACTACTTTATCTTACCCTGAAATTTAATACTATAAATACAGATTGGAGATTAAGAGGTAAGATAACGAGTACTGTTATATAAAGCTATGTTAAACAGTTAAGAGGAACAAAAAAATAAAAATAGAGTTAGATCGCTCAAAATTGGTACAGGGAGGTTTTTGATACCTACAAATCGATAGCAAATATTTCTGAATTCGTAAAATTATTAGGATAGACAGGAAGGGGGGGGGTAAAGGGGCAAAAATATATAAAAAAGAGTTAGAGCGATGAAAATTAGTGTTGTTAGGTTTTGAGGCCCAATAAATCGATTGCAGAATTTTTCGGAAGTACAGAATTATTACAAGGGGCGGGAAGGGGAGAGGGGCGCAGGGGTAAAAATAAAGAAATTCAGATAGAATGTTGGAAATTAGTATTATTAGATTAAAAAAGCCCAAGAGAACGATTGCAAGTATTTTTTAAAGTCTAAAATAATAAGGAGGGGCGGAAACGGTAGGTGAAGGAACATGCTTGCCTGTATAATCTGCCGCAGGCAGTCTCGGACCGGATTATTCCACTGATGGGAGAATTTTTTTTTTATATTTATGTTTTCCCCTTATGGTAATATAGTGATTCATTAAGAGTGTCGAACATCAATGCAGCGCGCAGCGCACAATGGCCTTCGCTGCCGAAGGCAGTGGGGACCCGGTGGCGTATCTCCGAACTGTTGGCGCACGCAGAACAAATTCACAATTTTTCGCCAGAGAATGCGATTTTCGCCAAATCTGGAAGTGCAAAGAGAAACTTCACGCCGCTTAACCTGTATAAATAAACATCCGGCGTTTTTCTTTCTTTCTTTTTTTGTTATTAATTTTTTTTCTTCTGATTATTAATGTAGGATTTAAATCGCAAAACGAAACATATCTTGAAATTGAGAAATAGTTATCCGAATAGAGAAGTAGATAATAATAATGGTAATATATTAGCATTGAGATCCGATTTCATGTATAAGGCCAAAAAGTTTGTAAAAATTGTTCAAACAAATTACAAATTCTTAGTAAAATGCATGAAAAATGTTCATAAGTCCAAATCAGTAGTACGCCATTTTACATTTCAACTAGTTTTATTGTCATTTTGTATTTAAATTTTTAAAATGTATGACTTTATAAAATATCTCTCTTACGATGCAGTGCTTGAATTTTCATAAATTATCACCTTATATTTATCTATTATGTATTTTTAAAGAGCATCTTAATCATAATAAAATAGATATTTCGTGTTAAATTTTATGGTTGAAATTCATAAAACTTTCTAAGTATAATTTCCTCCTCGGACATGTCCATTTCTCATTCTTTACCCGCCCACCCCCAACCCCAACATACAAAGTTATAAAATAAAACGTTAAACATTTTATTAATGCTATTCTATTTGTTTTTCAGTAATCATAAACAATCTAACTTAAT
Organism: Salticus scenicus; assembly: GCA_963930645.1. NCBI lineage: Eukaryota > Metazoa > Arthropoda > Arachnida > Araneae > Salticidae > Salticus > Salticus scenicus. Next base: position 128,625,326 of record OZ005648.1, on the reverse strand, counting down.
ATGTTATACAAATCAAAGTAATAATGATGCGCATAACCATTTTCATCCTATATTTATTGTTACTAATTTCTATTGAGAGCGAAATGTATTCATATTAAAAGGAATGAGTATGATAGAACACTCAACACAGTCGCAGACTGAAATGCCGCACCTCATAGGCTACCCTCTATCCGATTCGATAAATTTGATTTATCGTAATTAAATGACTAATTTTATTAGGATTGTTTTCGTACATTAATTTCCAACACAACTGATCCCCATATTGCAAGTTCGTGGGAAGTATTGGCCTAATTTGTCAAATGAAGGAAACACAATATTTAATTACTAAAGTTTCAAATTAAAATGTTCATATTTAATGAAGTGTATTAAAAAATATATTTTAAAATATTAGTCTGACATGTTTACGACAAAATATTGGCATAATGGACGTTTAAACGAAATTTTGCTCTATTTTGCCATGTTAAAAAGAAAACGTAAATTTTGAATAACATGTGAAGTTTACAACTTACATTGTTCCAAAGCAATATTGTCCTTATCAATGACATAAGTGATATTTAAAAACTGATGCATCCATTTTACAAACTCAATATCTGTAATACACACAGACAAGTCACATAAACCAACCACTAAAAACATAATTTTTGGATTCAGGAAACCTCAAAACATATAAATGTAACAAAACTTCAATTTCGAAAACGTGATCCGAAAACAATACTTTCGCGACCTTTTACGGATAAGATAAAGTAAATTAGAATAAGAGAATAATTTTAAATTAATTAAACTTTAATTGCATTTACTACATTGATTTTTATTTATAAAAAGAAATGCTTTTATTTAATTTGGGGTAGACCTGTATATTTACTATATATTTTACAAACACAATATAGTGTACTAATTTAGCACAGAATTTAAAACACATAGCACGACATGAAATGACCTTTCAGCAATTCCATTGTATGAATATATCTGAATTCTTTTGTGGGGTTCTGTGTAAACTTCTAATAAAGGATATACATTCTACATTGTATACGAAACATTCTTTCATGCACATAAAATAAATGTTCAATTTTTTTTTTTTTTTTTCATCCAAAAATATTAAATTCTATTTACCAGAAAATTCACACATAGACTTAATGAATTTGAATTCTTTTCTTAGTCACTGCACACGAATTACTTAATATTTCATCCGAGTCCCAATATCTATTCTTGAGGTATGGTGATAACAAACACACAGACACACACATTCAGGCAACCGCTAAAAACCTAATTTTTTGTTTCATGATATTTAAGCAAATGTAGCAAAAACTCAATTTCGAAAATCTGAATCAAAAATAAAACTTTTCTTACAATATATGGGTAAAATAAACTAAATAATGATGCGTAATAATGATAATCTGGTGTGTCACTCACACGACTTTCTTTTTCACCCTGCATTTCATGCACATTAAAGCTTAAGATCAATAGCGTAAGAATGTAAAGTTTAATGTACTTTTCAAATAATCTAAAATAGGTTTAGAAACAATTTTATTTGACGAAGAGAAAGTAAATAATAATAATAATAAAAATAATAATAAAACAGAATAAAATAAAACAAAATAAATGTATTTCAAGGATAATTTTAAAAGCTTTAAAATCATAATATTACAAATATACTTCTTCATTAATCTTGATAAAATAAATTTAAAGGGTTTTCTAATAAATTTTGGCATTAAATTATATTATCTAAAAATAACGATACAAAGACTCCATTGACACATTTTTAACAATTATGATTCAGGGAGCCTCAAAACGTGTATATATAACAAAAATTCAATTTCGAAAATTTGACCCCAAAACAATACTTTTTCTACCATATATGTTAGTAAGAGAAAGTAAAATAAATAAATAAATAAATAAATGTATTTCAAGAACAATTTTAAAAGCTTTAAAATTAGAATATTACAATTTTATTTCTTCATTAATCTTGCTAAATTAAATTTAAAGGGTGGAGGATTTCTAAGAAATTTTTGCATTAAATATATTATTTAAGAATTACGATACTAAAACTCCACTGACACATTTTTAATAGTTTATTCTCTTGGGAAAAAAAAAAAAAAAAAAAAAAAAAAAAGATTGCTCGAATCCTTAACGAATCATGAATGAAGTGGAAAGAAGGGTTGCTTTGCGACAGAGAGGGTTTTGGCGCGAGCTACAAAAATTCGCCAGGTTGACCTGTATGCGCCAACATTTCGGAGATACGCGACCCGGTGCGACATCTTTTTCAATAAGATTTTTTTTTTCTCTTCTCTCTTTTTTTTGGCATGAAAAAAAATTAATGCAATTTTGAGAATTCATTAACTATAGTGATTCCTTTAAAAATAGTGACCAGCGAAGCAGACGTAGCCTGATAGTTTTATATATATATATATATATATATATATATATATATATATATATATATATATATGAATGAGTTAAATCCAAAATATTTTCGCTGAAAAGAAATTTTTTTATATCATAATTTTTCTTTTCAGGGCGGAAGAAAGTGACTAATAAATTTTATATTAAATAAAATCTTTTTGTAAAAAAATAGAACCGACTCCAAAAAGCAACTACTATTCAAAAAAAAAAAAAAAAAAAAAAAAAAAAAAAAATTGAATGAAATGAAACTAAATTGCGCCTAAAAGTATAAAATAATTTCCTTCGCCAAACAACCTATAACACTACAATTAATCATAACTTTTGAAGTCGGCGCAAAATTAAATAAAATTTAATTAGTTTTTAAAGGTTTGTTTTTAGATCGTAGCAACAAATGCTGTTGTCTCGAATGATCCATTTTCATGTTTCCTTTATTATTTTATCACTGTATACAATTGGTCCATTAGTAGCATTTACATAGAACAGTGAACATTCTTCACAATGCGGTTTCTACGAAGTTAGTGTTTCCTTTGAAATTTGGTATAACTTTAATAACTATCATCCTTGATGGCTTTTGGATTTAGCGATCAAAACGTAAGGCAAAAATATACACGCAAGATGTATATTTTCATAATATATGTTGTACGATGTGTGTTTCATATTCTTGATTACTCTCTTGATAGACCTTATCAAATTAATCATGATATCCCAAAGAAATTAAATGTGTTTGCCAGATAATTTTGCGATTTTTCTTTCACCAAGGACGTCAGATACCAGCATCTTCGCCAACTTTTGCTGCTTACGAAATCTTATTTGTTTTCTTGAATCAAAATAGTTTTCGGCAGTGTTTTGCAGGTGACAATGTGAGATGTGTATTTTGAATAGGATTTGATATTTGTATTGAATAAAAGTATCAATTTTTATTTAATTTTGCGCCGACTTCAAAAGTTATGATTAATTGTAGTGTTATAGGTTGTTTGGCGAAGGAAATTATTTTATACTTTTAGGCGCAATTTAGTTTCATTTCATTCAATTTTTTTTTTTTTTTTTTTTTTTTTTTTTTTTGAATAGTAGTTGCTTTTTGGAGTCGGTTCTATTTTTTTACAAAAAGATTTTATTTTTCTCTTTTCAGTGAAAACTTATTCATATAGCAGAACATCAAAAGACGTTCGACGGCAGATTCACAAATCACAACTTCCACGAAAAGTGGCATAACTCAAAAAATGGTTTATGTCACTGAAAAATACATGAAATGCACCCAATGTGAACAAAACAGTTACATCTCCATCTAGAAAGTTATCCACTCGAGAGACAGTTGTGGCAGTTTTATTCTAGTCAAGTTATTTTTAAGTTGATTTTTCTCAAATGTTGCATTTTTAAGTTGTGTCACTTTTCTTGCCTTTATTGGATATGAGGAAAAAACTATCTATTGAATGAACATACGTTAAGTTAAAAAGTCTTTAGAAATGCAAAGAACGGATACGCTGTATTCGTAACCAAAAATTCTGTTAGGCATATATATTGAATTTTATAGTGAATACGTGTTACCCGCTACGCTGGAATTTGCGCAGCGTAAAGTTCAAACAAAGAGCAAAATATGCATTGCAGCTGACGGACAGAAGTTTCAAGATCGATACTTACATACTGCTTTTACCAGTGTAGCTGCATGCTTTCAGCAGTTAAAGTGAGAACAGACTTTTGTGAGTATCCCGTAATTTGTTTATATCTTAATGAAATCATAATGAAGCCGATTTCAGGCCAAGATCATTACGACAACAAAAAAAGTATTAAAATTAAATCATTTCCTACGAAGTTATAAGCTAACAAATTTCAACAACAATGAGAAACATGGTTTGTATTGAGAACCTCTTCCTTTATGAAGTCGGTTTAAAACGTCTATGCGTTAATCGATGTGACCGCTTATAATAACCATACTTTGAATTTTACATAGCATAAATGTCACCCGCTACGCTACAACATATGCAATGTCGTTCAAGTGTGCACAAAATAGGAGATTGTGAACAAACAAATGCACGTTTTAAGCGTTCTGTTTTTAGCATTAACGTCTAAACTATCTTTTCGTACTAAATCGATGATACTCTGCAATTTTATAATTCACTTTTTTCCCCTGTCTTGAACTGTTTCCGAGATAGGAACGCTAACTCCACTGTTTCCCACCAGGTAACGCTGTAGGTGGTTGAATCACGCAGCACATATCCACTTTACTATACCTACATACCACTTTTATGACTATAGCTGTAGCTGTTCAGCAGTTAAAAGAGTCGGGACTGACTTTTTTGGGCACCCTGTATTTTTTTTTAAGAACACCCTCTTTTCTGAAGTTGGTTGAAAACGACTTTGCGCTAATCGATGTGACCGCTTACAGTAACAGTACTTTGAACTAGAGAGCCTTTATATTGTCTAATTAATTGTATTGCCTTGATAATGTCTAAAAACTGTCTTTTCGTAGTAAATCGATGATGCTCTACAACTTCGTAATTAACTTTTCTCCCATCTTGAGCCGTTTTTGAGATAGGAGCGCTGATTCAGCTGTTTTTCGCCAGATGGCGTTTTATTTTCTTTAGATTGGAAAGATATTACAATGGGACCTACTTCAGACCAAGATCTTTACAACAAACCAAAAAATATCAAGTAACCGTATTTTGAACTATATAACGTATGTCTCACCATCTACGCTACAATGCGTGCAATGTAGCTCAAGTATGCATAGTGTAAGAAATTGCGAACAAACAAATGCACGTTTTAGCATTGTATTTTTAGCATCGATGTCTAAACTGTCTTTTCGTACTAAATCGATGATGCCCTGCAATTTTATAATTCACTTTTTCCCCCTGTCTTGAACCGTTTCCGAGATAGGAACGCTAGCATGAATGTCTAAACTATCTTTTTGTACTAAATCGATGACACTTTTCAACTTTGTAACTCACTTTTTTCCCTAGAACCGATTTCTAGATAGTAACACTAACTCCGCTATTTTCCACCAGGTGGTGCTGCAAACGGTTTAACCTTGTACTGCATGGCCACATTGCTATATTTACATACCATTTTTAACACTATAGCTGCAGCCGTTTAACAGTTAAAAGAGTTGGGACTGATTTTTTTGGGCACCCTGTATTTTCTTTAGATTGTAAAGATATTACAATGGGACCTATTGCAGACCAAGACCTTTTCAACAAAACAAAAAGTATCAAAATCGGAGCATCCGTTCAGAAGTTATGAGCTAACAAACATAAAAAAAACATACGGTTTGAATTGAGAACCTTCCTTCTTTTTTGAAGTCGGTTAAAAAAATTATATACATGTTTTAATTTTATATCATTCGTTTCTTTTATTCAACTAGCCATCTACAGCAATTAGCTGGTTTGTGACATCTTGAAAATTCAGACCGTAACGAACTCCCAATCGATGACGCCTGTATTTTTCTTTAAACAATTCTGTAAGTGGAAAACTCTACCAGACTGTTTGCGCCTCTTGAAAAGCGTAACTACATTAAACTTTCTCCCACAGGTACTTTTCGTGCAGCCTTCACTTTTGCAAGCTCCACCATACTATTCGTGTTCCGTGAAAAATCTGAAAGGGCAAAATGCCGATTTTAATCGCCCTCAATACATTGTATTGCATTAATTGCCCGGTTCACTAACTGCATAATGTTGAAAATAAAGTTCAACGTTTCCCTTGAAAAATATTGCCAGTTTAGGCTAACTTACCTGAAACCAATTTTTTTTTTAGAAGCTTGGTTCTACGTCTCAACTTTTTATAGTACTTACTACTAAAACGACACTAATAAAATGGGGAATTCATCGATTGCACCAAATTTCTAAAATATTCGTTAAAGCTAAATTAACCTAAACAGGCACATTTTTGTGAAAAGTTCAACTTGTTTTTAATGTATTTTTAATACTGTTTTTCTTCAGTCGCTTATGGGGACTTGGCACCTTTCACTTTGTACCATCGAAGCTTTCATATAAAATATTATATTTCTATTTAATATCTATAAATTGAACTATATTACGTTTGTTCAATAAAACTAGTTGGTATAGATGGACTCATGGATGGAACATAAATATGAGTTCCCCATCATATTTATGTTCTCATAAATTTCTCGTGTAGGACATTCTCTTACCATGTTTATCATGTTAAGAAAAATGAATTTGACCAACCGTTTGACACAGTGACAGAATAAATCTCCGCCTAATAGGCTATCCATAGTTCACTTCGATATATTTATCTTATTCTAATCTATTAATTTATTTTATTAGGGGTGTGGGATTTCATTCTGTCACTGTGCCAAGCGTTTGGTCAAATTCATTTTTCTTAGCATGATTATAAAAGTCTCGCACTAGAAAATTATGAGAACATATATATGATGGAGAACTGAGAAGAGTCAACCTATGCCAACTAGTTTTTTAGGGTTAATTTCGTAGTTTAGTTTTCATGCTACTATTTCCAATGCAACAATTCACAAAATGCATATTTATATGGAAAATTTTCAGTTTTGTTATGTTGATAAAATCTTAAATTAAGAATAACTTACGAAATTTTCCTATTAGAATATTTGTAGTCAATCACGTTCATACAAGTATCATAAATGTTACTTTGAAATTGTCTGACATATTTATTATCCTCAAAATGGACGTTTATGCTCAATTTTGCCCTATTCTGCAATTTTAAGTAAATCGTAAATTCTAAATAACATACAAATTTTTTTAATTGGAAAATTCATACTCTATGGTATTCATGTCAGTATCCTGAATAATATTTCAAAAGTAATCTGACATCTTTACGACGAAAATATCCCTCAAGATTGACGTTTGTATGAAATTTTGCTCTATTCTGTCATGTTAAGAAATTCGTAAATATCTAGTTACTTACGAAATTTTTATATAGGAAAATTCATAGTCAATGATGTTCACGTTAGTATCCTAAATTATATTTCAAAAGTAGTCTAACATCTTTATGATGGAAATATCCCTCAAAATTGACGCTTATGGTAAAAGTGATATCGTGTTTTAATGTCTGTAAATATTATAAGTTGAAAATTTTTTATCCAAAGCGCAAGTATTAAAACATTTTTGTTATTGTATATAATAAATGGACCTATCTGTATTAATAAAATCAGAATTTTGTCTGTAAATTTGTCAGAATCACAAAATTTTGTGATATCTTCACGTTTCACACACCATGAAAGCCGAAAATGACTTCAGAAAATTTTGTCTGTGTGTGTGTGTGTGTGTGTCCTCGTGTCTGTATGTCGCTATTTTTGTCCGGGTATCATTCGAGAACGGCTTGACGGAATTCACCTGCACATGGCAGGAATTTAGATCTTTACCCAACTTAAAAATATATCTATCAACTTTTCCAGAAATTCCCCCCTTTCTCCCCTGGGGGGGGCAAAAGACAAAAACGCATTTGTCCGGGTATCACTTGAGAATGGACAGACGGAATTCAACTGCGCTTGACAGGAATTTAGGTCTTTACCCAACTTAAAATTATATTTATCAACTTTTCCAGAAATTCCCCCCCGTTCCCCCCTTGGGAGCAAAAGACAAAAACACGTTTGTCCGGGAATCACTTGAGAAAGGACAGACGGAATTCAACGACGCTTGGCAGGAATTTAGGTCTTTACCCAACTTAAAATTATATCTATAAACTTTTCTGAAATTCCTCCCCCCGTCCCCGGGCAAAATACAAAAACACGTTTGTAAGCATAACTCGGCTCCTAATTACTTCACAAGAAAGAAATTCCACATGGGGAAACTAGACATAAGTACAAATAAAACATTATCTGTGATTTAGGAATTTTCGATTTTAAGGGAAGGAAGGGAAAAAATCGATTTTTGGCGGGAAATTTCGAAAATTCCTGATTTGGGTAGAACTCTACTAAAATGGAACAAAGATGTTGAAAAAAGGCTATGCGACTTTCTTAAGATATTTCCTAAAAACATTTTTTTTTTTTTTTTTTTTTTTTGTGGTTTGTGTTTTTTTTTTGGGGGGGGGGGGGGGGTACGAGGGGGCAAAATCGGGACACCCCTTTCAGCGCTAAATTTGTCCTGAGAAATCTATGGGAGCTGCAATCACGAATTTTGGCGCTTGGATAATTGTTTATATGCATCCGACACCTAAAGTAACGGGATTTATCAAAATTACCCCCTTTTCCCACCTTGGGGGGGGGACAGAAGGCAAAAAAACTTTGTAAGCATAACTCGGCTGAAAATTACTTCACAGTGAAGAAATTTCACATGGGCAGATTAGATATGAATACAAATAATACAATATCTGCTATTAAGGAAATTTCGATTTTTAAGGAGAGGCAGGGGGAAAATCGATTTTGGGGGGGAAATTTCGCAAATTCCGGATTTTTGAGTAGAACTCTACCAAAAATGGTACAAAGATATTGAAAAAAGCTATGCAACTTCCTTCGGATATTTCCAAAAAGACTTTTTGATTTTTTGTGATCTGCCATTTTTTTTTTTTTTTTTTTTTTTTTTTTTTTTTTGGGGGGGGGGGGGGGGGTATTACAAAGGGCAAATTCGAGACACCCTTTTAGCGCTAAATTTGTCCTGGGAATTTTATGAGAGCTGCAGTCACGAAGTTTGGTGCTTGGATTGTTTACATGCATCCGCCACCTAAAGAAACGGGATTTATCGATATACCCCTTCCCCCCAGGGGGACAGGAAGCAAAAACACTTTATAAGCATAACTCGGCCCTAAACTACTTCACGGTGAAGAAATTGCACATGATGAGACTAGACTTGAGTATATAAATAAAGCATTATGTACAATTTTGGAATCCTTGATTCTTAAAGGAGAGAGGGGAAAAACCATTTTTTTTCGAGGGGAAATTTCAGAAATTTCGGATTTTTTAGTAGAGCTCTACTAAAGATGTTACAAAGGTATTGAAAATAGCCATGTGTCTTCTTTAGAATATTTTCAAAAACACATTTTCATTTTTTTTGCGATTTTCGATTTTTTTTCTTTTTTTTCTTTTCTTTTTTTTTTTTTTTTTTTTTTTTTTTTTTGGGGGGGGGGGGGGAGTTGCAAATTCAAGCCCCCCCTTTTGGCGCTAAATTTGTCTTGGGAAATCTGTGGGATCTGCGGTCTCGAAATTTGGTGCTCAAATTGTTTATATGTATCCGACACTTATTGTAACGAGATTTTACGAAATTCTACCCCTTACTCCCTTTGGGGTCGGGGGGGAGGGGCAATAAGCACGTTATTCTGTTTGAATTCGCCTTACATTATCTTAGAATGATGAATTTTGGTGTGTGGATGTTGATTAGGTGTACGTATTATATACTTTGTTGAGATTTCGCAAAACTTCTACCTTAGCCGCTGGGGAAAGAAAAGTAAAAAACAGGTAAGTTGCTGCCGAAGGCAGTGTGGACCCGGAATCATCACGTTGCGAGCGGGAAAAAAACTCTACGGAATACAGAGGAAACTTTAACTTAGGTTATTAATAATGATATGAAATTTTGACAACTCATTTAAGTATAGTGCTCAGCGAAGTGGGCAAAGCCTGCTAGTAAACTATAAAATAAATGCTTTTTAGCAAAGTAGCTACTCAAGTACTAAATAATAAATATGAAAGATAAATATAAATAATAAATATAATAATAAATTTTGTAATCAAAATGAACGTATTTTTTTAGTCTAAATATTACATAAAAAAACACAAAATGAGTTTTTGTTTTTGTAAATAAGTCATGTGAAAATTAACGGGTTAATTTTCCAAAGTATATTTATAAGTATAAGTGATGATACCACATTTTGCTCAGGTGAAAAAGAAGTATATTAATATTTAATTTTTTAAAATATGTATATTTGTTCAGTTTCTCCTCTAGTATGATGGAAGTGATGATATTAGGCTTTTTACTTATACATCTGGAAATAAATTATCAATTTTCACTCATTCAATGAATAAAAAGTCTATGTTCACAAATTTATATAATAAAAATTTAATAGTTAAGACCTCTTGGCAAAAGTCTTCCGGTTTAAATGTCTTAGATCCAACCAAATCGTATTTGTATTTGATTCTTAAAATTTTCAAATGATTTCTTCTTGTATAACATATTGATTTTAATTTTGATTTAAGAAAATGATTTTATGTTTTTGTTATCTTAGCATTAGGAACACAGTCATGTACGAGTATACATTTTTTTTTTTTTTTTCCATTGGGAATAAATATTTTTATGCATACATATAAATACATATAAATACATGTATACTTTTCTATTTCTTTGCTGAAAATTGAATTCTGTGTCAGAATTTAATAGTACAGTATTGCCTCCGAAAAAGGGACACCCAACGGACCTGATAATAAATGCCCCTTAAATAGAAGCGTCCCTACTTCAGAGATATAAATATTAGTAGACATGGTGCATAAGTCAAACTGTCTTTAAGAAATTCAAATTAAATAGAAATACATGTAACGTTAAACTTTAAAGACTCAGAATACAGTGTAACACAGAACTCATTTTACATTCAGTTTTTAAAAGTTTCCTTAATAATAAATAAATCCTTCTTTTTAACAAGTAATTAAAATTGTGAAAAAAGGAAAAACGCTTTTTGAACTTACAAAATTTTATTTTAAATAATCCGTAACATGAGTTTGTTTATAAGCTTGTGTATTATAACAAGCATATTTTTCCCAATTGATTATTAAACCCACTTATCATTTTAAAACCTTCATAATCACGATTATTACCATGATTTGTTTTAGTTTAGAAGTATATTTTAAGGCATCTTTATAGCTTTTGACATCACTGTTCTTGTGATCCTTTAAGCATTTTTCCCTAATGCTTTCATGATCTATAGGTGACACCGAAGCTCTGATGTCCTCATTTGTCTCATCAGTTCACAAATTTTCATCAATGGCGGGTATCCTTTTATTTTAACATTTAGTCAACTTATTTTCACAAGTTCAGACAATTCTTTTTCTTTAATTCTTGCATCAAACGTAGTTAAAACCGGTGTGTTCAAAACCTGTTTTTTAAAAAACAGATCTTAACACATTTGAGATACAAATTTAACAACCATAGTGATCCATTGGATTTCGTTCAAAACATTGACAGATGTTGAAACTTTATCACTGTTTTCAGATGTAGTTTATGAAATTACATGCCATGGAATTTCCGTTGTAAAATTGCGTATAATGCCTTGACTGTTTCTTCTGTATTGTTCCTTTTTCTATGATCTATTCTTCAAAATAGAAGACATAATAAATTTCACTATTTTACGTTTTCTTTATCCAAAACCTTTTTTCGCTTGTTCGAAAATTGTTGCTAAAGTCGCAAAACATTTATTTTGGAATTTTTGGATGTCTCTTAATTATAATGTCCCTTAGCCAAAGGTACCCCTACATTAAGGTTCAAAGGGACTGGAACCAGAGAAATTGTCCGTTAAATACAGATGTCCCTTCTTCGGAGGTGTCCCATACAGGAGGTTTCATTGTAACTTGCTACCACTTATATCGAAATTTCATTTGTTTTGCTTGAATTACGTGGATTAACTGCGGAAGAATTGGTATATAATAAAAGCTCTATTTTTATTTTTTATTTTTTCCCTCTTAAAATTTATTTTATCGATGTTCATCTTTAACTTGTTTCTATTTATTTTATTTAATGTAGCTTAATGCAAATGCATCAAAAAATTAATGTAAACTCATTAATTTTTTAACAAGATAATGTTGAACGATTAAACACTATTTTTTCCATATGTATAATGTTTATGTATAAACTAATATTTTATTTAAAAGCTGACTTTCAATAAACATGCATTAAGTTGCTTACTTTAAATGATCGTTAGTTGATTAATGCAAAATTCTATTCGAATATACAATTGTCACGTTTCAAATATATTTTTTCAGCATACCAGAAAAAATTTAATACTTTTAAATATGTGGCAAACATTCGAAGAAAAAGCAATCCTTTTCCAGACTTGTCAAATATATTTTTGCAGTAAGGGAATAGTGAATGATCCATGAAGTATTGAAAGAACGTGGAAATGTCAAGAAAATTGTTTACTTTCTAAGTGAAGCATTTTATGCTTTAGGAATTTTAAAATGCACGTTTAGAAAAATTCACATAAAGTTAGAATTATTATAAGTTATTTTTATTTAAATAGATATTGACTATAAAATTAAAAAATAAAATAGCAGTAGATAAATTAAATTTTTAAAAACTTTTTTCAGTTTTAAAGCACTCTAATTCGACGATTTTTTGTTCAATTAAAAATTATTACTTTTTTAAACTTTGTTATATGAAAACGGATTGTTTTAAACAAATGCGAAAAAAATAAGTAAATACACACACATATATTATTATTATTATTATTATTATTATACTATTAGCGGAACTTTGAAAAAGTATTTAAAATATTTATGATATTATACGTTCATAACAGTTGAAATAAGTTTTATTTTGTTTTATTATGAAAATAAATATGATTATATTTTACATTTATAGTACCAAAAAACATGGGAATAAAATGTAATGGGTTTTACCTTTTAATCGGCAAATATGTGATGATGACAATAACAGTAAACTTCTGTTTTATTACATCTGCCATATTATGTATTACTGTTACAATGTAACCCAGCTTCTGGGACAACGTAAATTAAAGTAATAAAAAAAATTCCGCAAACCATATTTAACTGACGATATATTAATTCTTCGAAAGGTCGTTTTGGTAAACTGCAAGCACCTCATGCATTTTTGTTTTCTCTCTAAACGCACAAGGGTAATTTCATTGAAAATACCCATTTAAATTCCATTTTTAAATCAAATAGGGAAGAACCAAACTAACTGAATATTTTTATTGAAAGTAACGCACAGAATTTTATCTAATTCTCATCGTTTTAATTAGAGATTCAAAGAACATTTATATGAGATGTTTGCAACGTTCCAACACTACCCTTTAAAGCATTCAAATACCATTAGATAAAAAAGAATATATAATCGGATATATGAAAGGACTGTCAAAATTACTTATGAGGATCAAATGAAATATTTCACTTTAATCTCACAACGTGAAACTGGACGTTCCATGCAGAGCCTGATTACCGAAAAGGCTTGGGAAGCACAAGCTTCTTCTCTAAAATTTAAGAGGGGTGCCCAGAATGACTAAAAACAGAATCTTGAATTTTCAGTTTTAGATTTTCACACTGAAGTTGAATTTTCTTCTGAGAAAGTTCGCTTAAAGCTTGATAAAATACACACTACTTCAGAAAAATTATGTTATTTAACCACAAAAATCTGAATGTTCTCAATCAATAAGGTGTTAATTGTGTGGGTAAAAATCTCCCAGACATATGAATGCAAAAAAACTTTAAACACACACTAATTTTTGGTCTATAGTATTTTTATATGACAATATATAGCAAGAAAACAAGATTTCTCGAAATGAAAGGGGGCCCCGAAAAGATACTGAACTTGACGTTGACTATATTCGACGTTGTGGACTAAACAATTAGCACATAAACGCGTTATGAGTAGAGGATCATGAAGATCAAAGAAAAAGTTTCATAGTCTATATTCTGTGGAGAGTTCTGATCAGCCACAGACTAATTGTCTTTCGATGACATGCTGTATTAGTCAAGCTGTTTTACTAACATAGCGACAACAACTGTTAGCGCTGTCGATGTGCTTGAAAACTTTGTGGTACCACAATTGCAGCAACTTTGTAATTTTTTGTTGTGAGGATATATGAAAAGCGTTGCTTATTAAGAACACTTTTCTAACATTTCCAGTTTAACAAATAGGACAAGTATAAAATTTAGACGATTAAAGGTCTATATGCTGTGAGCTTCCGTTGAAAACGTCGTATACCATATACCGTAACCGAAACGTCAGAATGGTAATGGTATTGAGCTGAATTTGCAGGCAACAATTAACGCTGTTTGATACAAAAAAAAAAAAAAAAAAGAAAAAAAAAGAAAAAAAAAAAAGAAAAAAAAGAAACTGGTTAATTATTGTTTTAATTGTCAATTACGCATTTATTTACTACACGTATTACGCTTGTAATGCAAAAGTTCACCCTAACATCAATTTTTGTAACTTTCTTTTCTTTAGAAATCAAAACCACGTACTCTGTTGTGCATGTACGCAAATTTTTATTTTAGTTGACACATTACTCAAAAAGCTATAAGTGTAGTGCTCTGAACACCTCACGTTATTTTATGTCCATCTTATTTATAAATATATATTTCTCTGTATATCTTTTATTTAAAAAAAAGAACTTTCAGATGCTTCAAAATTTGATAATTGCATTAAATATACAATTAAAATTATTCAGAACTTAATTCAAATATGTTTTTTTTTTCTGATGTGCAAATTTTATGGTCATGCATAAAGAATATATATATATATATATTATTGTCGTCAGTGCTTTTTTTTTTTATGTGTTAATTCTCACCGATATTACTTGATATTCTCAAATAGTACACCAAAAGAAAAAAAAATCAGATAAATACTATTTTAAAGATAAAATAACACATCAAAGGAAAAAGTAATTAATACTAAATCTGTATTCAGTGACGACTCTAAATTAAGATAAACACAAATCAACATGCTCTAAAAAAAATTAAAAGGAAATCCGCCATAAATCATGTAATATAGGTTGAAAACTTCTTTTGTTTTCTCTCTTTCTTTTTCTATTTTATTGGAATAAATATAAATATTCCGTTAAATAAATTAAAAGTATTTTTATATTTCTTTATTCTAACATAATTTAATACATCCGAAGTAAATACAATTTCATTTTTAAATTCTCAAAATATTGATTTAGGCAAAGAAATAAAGCTGAAAATTTTATTCTCTTACTAACATTCATAAAAATAAATCTTTTGCTTCTTTCAATAAATACTAAATACTTTACGACCTTCGTAAAGGTAAATGCTGGATTTTTATAGCTAGTAAACAATAAGAAAGTATGTTTGATGTTTATTCAATTGATTTCCCGAACAAAATCTTTATACATACTAAAGAAATTGGATTTTTGTAAAAGTTTATTGATTCCAGATTTCTTTTAATTCATCTGAGTAAATATTCTTTATTTTTTGCATAGTTTATGCAGTTATTTTGAACGTATTAGTAAATAAATAAATATCCAGAGAACTATAAAATCGGCATATTGATATATTTGAACATGTAAGGAATATAATGATATCTGAAAACAAAATCTTAAAAATAGTTTTAAAGAGTACGTATTAAATATAGAGGAGAGTGGGGTTGAATAGGACGGAGGATGAATGGGACAATAGCTAGATTTTTATGTTTTACAAGCACCGGAAACTTGACATTTTTTCTGATATATGGCAGTACTGAGGTCATTCATCAACTGTAGTTTCAGAACTGTGCTATCCATAGATGTGCAGAAAAAAAATTCAAGTGGCTTTTTGAACTGCCAAAGTAAGTTTTTACTGATTCAATTAGGTAGTACTTAAGACATTAAGCATTTGCTTAAAGTTAATATAACTCTTACATGGTGAAAATGCATAATTTTTTATTGTGTTTATGATATTCGAGAAAAATATTGGCAATTGTTCATTAAGTCTATTTCGTGTTTTATATGATCATGTTGTGGTTGAGATGAATGGGACATTCCCCACTATGTGCTAATTTAAAATTGTACACATGGATTCTATTAAAACAAATTTTAAATATATTTGAATATTTTTATAACCTGTAGTTCAGTAGTTATAACATGAAATTATAAAAATAGCATGGATTTAGCGAAAAATAGATTGAAATTAATTGTTCCGACTTTTATTTATTATAATTATGATTAAAAAATTATAAGTTACAATATTCAATGCAACTTAAATCAATAATTAAAAAAATAAATAAATAAACTAATAATAATTTGATCAAAATCACAATTTCAGTGAAGCTAATTAAATAAATCCTGGTGATTATTAATGTAATACAGAATAGAATGCTGATTTTTCCCGATCAGTCGGATACAAAAATTTATCTGGATATTTTGTACTTATTATAATGATTTATTTCTTTCTAGTGTCTTATTTCTTTATTTATTTTTAGATTAGATCGTATTAGATTAAATTACCAAAGCCTAGAGCACTAGGAACTGTACGAACCAAAAGACTTTTGCCTTTTGATGTTAATTTGAGTCAATAAATCAGTGTATATTAATTTCAGTAAATTCATAGCGTGTAATAAAATCACATAAACCAATTTAACTTAAAAAATTTATTTATTTTCCATTTTGTTTTCTTCTCTTTGTTAACTCTGTACCTGCCCCATTCGTCTCCATAGGTGAGGATGAATGGGACAATGCACATGCATGTAAAAAAAAAAAATTATTATTAATTAAAAATGATAACTTTTTATTAAAGTTAGTATGTTTGTATATAACTGATTACTGAGGTGTACTTTTGAGCAATGTTACAAAATTCTGAATTACATATGGGGAACGTTATCAGTAAAAGCATGAAAAATGTCCCATTCATCCCCACTCTCTCTTATCTTAATCAATCAATCAAACAATAAACAGTCCGTTTTCATAATTATACATTTCAGTATTGTTGTATATTTGTTCATAAAACGTTCCTTCCAGTCTTATAATTGATCAGTTTTTAATAATTTTTTATTTATTTTTTTAAATTCAACTTAAAATTTCATCCATTTTTTCTTTAAATCTTTTAAAAATATGTTCTATCGATTACTAATTATAATGGATTTCTTTAATAATATTATTTTATTTGAAAACATTTATTTTTTGTACTTGCTCATGAACAAAGTAAACATGGAATACCTGCTTATTTGCGTTCCCGTCATTCTTAATCACTCGCAAAAACATTTAGAGGTTTATGAAGTATATTTTTGAAGTAAACAGTAGTACTGAAAATAATTTTATGTACATTGGAAAAACAATTTGTATACTTTAAAATGTAGACTTCCGTGTATTTTCAATCTCTTAGAAAATGTTTAAGTTCATATTTGATTTTCAGAATAGGTAAATAAATTATATCACTTTGTATCTACATTAAATTTAAATTGTCTTGCGGTTTAAAAGACTTATTTTATAGTACATATAAAAATTGATTTAACTAATTCAAATACATTCAATCATATGAAATCGTATGTTATTGTAATAAGTGTAAAAAAACCATACTTTTTAAAGCTCATTACCGTAGAAAAAATATATTGGGAATCAATTAATGACACATTTCCCTTATTATATACATATTTTGTTTTCTTATCACGTATCTGTATATGGGTAGTTATTTTTCTTCTCCACAGTAAAAAAATACCGGTAAAAAGTTTAAAAAAATATTCTGTAACAGTCCTACTGAACATTTAGAAATTTAGTTTAAAATTACATCTCAATCTATCAAAAGAAACTTTTTCCCCCCTATAACTAAATAAAATCTATAAACATTCAAATAGGTTTCTTCTAGGGGTTATATATTGTTTCTGTTTTGCATACCGGGAATTGGTATGAAATCGGGATTGAGAAGGGATAAATAACAGAACAAATTGTCCTTTTGTGGCTGAGAGATAACATTGTCGTCTAGAACGTGGTAATTAATCTCTTCTTCAATCCTATGTAATCTAACTGGAAAGTTTCATTTATTGCGAGATTTTTAACCGACTTCAAAAAAGAAGGAAGGTTCTCAATTCAAACCGTATGTTTTTTTTATGTTTGTTAGCTCATAACTTCTGAACGGATGCTCCGATTTTGATACTTTTTGTTTTGTTGAAAAGGTCTTGGTCTGAAATAGGTCCCATTGTAATATCTTTACGATCGAAAGAAAATACAGGGTGCCCAAAAATCAGTCCCAACTCTTTTAACTGCTAAACAGCTGCAGCTGTAGTGATAAAAGTGGTATGTAAGTATAGCAAAGTGGCCATGCAGTACAAGGTTTAACCGCTTGCAGCGCCACCTGGTGGAAAATAGCGGAGTTAGTTTTCCTATCTCGCAAACGGTTCTAAAGAAAAAAGTGAATTAAAGTTGAAAAGTATCATCGATTTAGTACAAAAAGATAGTTTAGATATTCATGCTAGCTTTCCTATCTCGGAAACGGTTCAAGACAGGGGGGAAAACTTAATTATAAAATTGCAGAGCATCATCGATTTAGTACGAAAAGATAGTTTAGAGATTAATGCTAAAAACAGAACGTTTAAAACGTGCATTTGTTTGTTCACAATTTCCTATTTTGTGCACACTTGAACGACATTGCATATGTTGTAGCGTAGCGGGTGACATTTATGCGATGTAAAATTCAAAGTATGGTTATTGTAAGCGGTCACATCGATTAACGCATAGACGTTTTAAACCGACTTCATAAAGGAAGAGGTTCTCAATACAAACCATGTTTATCATTGTTGCTGTTGTTGAAATTTGTTAGCTTTTAACTTCGTAAGAGATGATTTAATTTTAACACTTTTTTAATTTCCGAACACTATAGTGAGGAAAGTATTGTAATCATGTCAAAAATCCGAATTCGAGATTTTGATGTTTCTATACGTTTCGAGGTCCCCTGAGTCCGTTTTCACTATTTTTACGATGATGTATGTATGTGTGTGTGTATGTGTGTGTGTGTGTATGTGTGTGTGTATGTCTGTGAGTGAACACGCTAGCGTCTAAACGCTTTGTTCGAATAAGCTGAAGGTTGGTACGTATATTGTAAGTCACCGTAGTACGAACCCTATAGATTTTGGGGAATCTAGCACTTATAGTTTTTTTACAGGGACACAAAGAAAAATTCTTTATCATTATGGTCTATGGGACCAAAATCTTAAAAGTGCGATAGTATCTAAACGCCTTCTTTAATTGAGCAAACAATTTATACACATATTATAGGTCACAGTTGCACAAACTGTGTGGAGTTTGGAGAATCTGGCACTTATAGTTTTTTTACAGGGCACAAAGAAAAATTCTTTATCATTATGGCCTATGGGACCAAATTTTAAAAAGTGTGATAATGTCAAAATGCCTTGTTAAACTGAGAAAATAATTTTTACACATATTATAGGTAATAGTTGCATGAACTGCATAGAGTTTGGTGAATCTAGATCTTATACTTTTTTTACAGGGACACAAAGAAAAATTCTTTATCATTACGGCCTATGGGACCAAATTTTAAAAAGTGCGATATCGTCTAAACGCCTTATTCAATTGAAAAAAAAATTACACACATTATATAGGTCAATAGTTTCACGATCTATATAGGTTTTGGTGAATCTAGCACTTCTAGCTTATTTACAGGGACACAACAAATAATTATGTATCATTATGGCGTATGGGGTGAAAGTTTTTAAAGTACGATAGCATCTAAATGCCTAATCCGTTTGTGTGGAAAATTTACATACGTGTTATAGGTCACCATCACAGAAATTGTATGGATTTTGGTGATTCTACGGGGACACAATTAAAAATTGTTCATCATTAAGACCTATAGACTTAAATTATTTAAAGTGCGACAACGACTAAACTCCATATTCAAATTAACTGAAAATTTATATACATGTTATACTTCACCGTCACACGAACTTTATGAACTTTAGAGAATCTAGCACTTATGGTTCTTTTTACAGGGACAAAATGCAAATTTCTTTATAATTGTGGCATATGGGTTCAAACTTTGGTGAATCTAGCATTTGTAGGTTTTTACAGGGACACAATGAATTATTCTTTATCATTCTGATCTACGTGTTTGGTAATATAGTGTTAAATTAAACATCGTGTACTATATAAAAAAAAATACCCAATCAACCTATTATAATTTTCTTTTTTGTTTATTTAACAACTCCTCTTACTTTACTTTATCTACAAAATCGTTAATTACTCAATGTTCGGAAAGTCGAGTGGAGTCACTCCAGATTTTTTTTAACCGACTTCCAAAAAGAAGGAAGGTTCTCAATTCAAACCGTATGTTTTTTTTTTTTGTTTGTTTGTTTGTTAGCTCATAACTTATGAATGGATGCTCCGATTTTGACACTTTTTGTTTTGTTGAAAAGGTCTTGGTCTGAAATAGGTCCCATTGCAATATCTTTACGATCTAAAGAAAATACAGGGTGCCCAAAAAAGTCAGTCCCAACTCTTTTAACTGCTAAATGGCTGCAGCTATAGTGATAAAAATGGTATGTAAGTATAGCAAAGTGGCCATGCAGTTCAAGGTTAAACCGCTTACAGCGCCACCTGGTGGAAAACAGCGGAGTTAGTGTTACTATTTCGAAAACGGTTCTAGAGACAAAAGTGAATTACAAAGTTGAAAAGTATCATCGATTTAGTACAAAAAGATAGTTTAGACATTCATGCTAGCGTTCCTATCTCGGAAACGGCTCAAGACAGGGGGAAAAAGTGAATTATAAAAATTGCAGGGCATCATCGATTTAGTGCGAAACGGTGGTTTAGACATTGATGATAAAAATACAATGCTAAAAACGTGCATTTGTTTGTTCGCAATTTCTTACACTATGCACACTTGAGCTACATTCCACACGTTGTAGCGTAGCTGGTGAGACATACGTTATATAGTTCAAAATACGGTTACTTAGTACTTTTTGTTTTGTTGTAAAGATCTTGGTCTGAAGTAGGTCCCATTGTAATATTTTTACAATCTAAAGAAAATAAAACGCCATCTGGTGAAAAACAGCGGAATCAGCGCTCATATCTCAAAAACGGTTCAAGATGGGAGAAAAGTTAATTACGAAGTTGTAGAGCATCATCGATTTACTACGAAAAGACAGTTTTTAGACATTATTGCTAAAAATAGAACGCTTAAAAAGTGCAGTTGTTTGTTCCCAATTTCCTACACAGTGCACACTTAAACTATGTTGCACACTTTGCAGCGCAGCGGATGACACGTATACTCTGTGGTTCAAAGTACTGTTACTGTAAGCGGTCACATCGATTAGCGCAAAGTCTTTTTCAACCAACTTCAGAAAAGAGGGTGTTCTTAATTCGAGCTATGTGTTGTTGTTGGTGTTTGTAAGCTTATAACTTCGTAAGAGATGCTCTAATTAACCGACTTCAAAAAGGAGGAGGTTCTCAATTCAAACCGTATGTTTTTTTGTTTTTATTTTTGTTTGTTAGCTCATAACTTCTGAACAGATAATCCGATTTTGGTACTTTTTGTTTTATTGTAAAGGTCTTGGTCTGAAATAGGTCCCACTGCAATATCTTTACGATCGAAAGAAAATACAGGGTGCCCAAAAATCAGTCCCAACTCTTTTAACTGCTAAACAGCTGCAGCTGTAGTGATAAAAGTGGTATGTAAGTATAGCAAAGTGGCCATGCAGTACAAGGTTTAACCGCTTGCAGCGCCACCTGGTGGAAAATAGCGGAGTTAGTTTTCCTATCTCGCAAACGGTTCTAAAGAAAAAAGTGAATTAAAGTTGAAAAGTATCATCGATTTAGTACAAAAAGATAGTTTAGATATTCATGCTAGCTTTCCTATCTCGGAAACGGTTCAAGACAGGGGGGAAAACTTAATTATAAAATTGCAGAGCATCATCGATTTAGTACGAAAAGATAGTTTAGAGATTAATGCTAAAAACAGAACGTTTAAAACGTGCATTTGTTTGTTCACAATTTCCTATTTTGTGCACACTTGAACGACATTGCATATGTTGTAGCGTAGCGGGTGACATTTATGCGATGTAAAATTCAAAGTATGGTTATTGTAAGCGGTCACATCGATTAACGCATAGACGTTTTAAACCGACTTCATAAAGGAAGAGGTTCTCAATACAAACCATGTTTATCATTGTTGCTGTTGTTGAAATTTGTTAGCTTTTAACTTCGTAAGAGATGATTTAATTTTAACACTTTTTTAATTTCCGAACACTATAGTGAGGAAAGTATTGTAATCATGTCAAAAATCCGAATTCGAGATTTTGATGTTTCTATACGTTTCGAGGTCCCCTGAGTCCGTTTTCACTATTTTTACGATGATGTATGTATGTGTGTGTGTATGTGTGTGTGTGTGTATGTGTGTGTGTATGTCTGTGAGTGAACACGCTAGCGTCTAAACGCTTTGTTCGAATAAGCTGAAGGTTGGTACGTATATTGTAAGTCACCGTAGTACGAACCCTATAGATTTTGGGGAATCTAGCACTTATAGTTTTTTTACAGGGACACAAAGAAAAATTCTTTATCATTATGGTCTATGGGACCAAAATCTTAAAAGTGCGATAGTATCTAAACGCCTTCTTTAATTGAGCAAACAATTTATACACATATTATAGGTCACAGTTGCACAAACTGTGTGGAGTTTGGAGAATCTGGCACTTATAGTTTTTTTACAGGGCACAAAGAAAAATTCTTTATCATTATGGCCTATGGGACCAAATTTTAAAAAGTGTGATAATGTCAAAATGCCTTGTTAAACTGAGAAAATAATTTTTACACATATTATAGGTAATAGTTGCATGAACTGCATAGAGTTTGGTGAATCTAGATCTTATACTTTTTTTACAGGGACACAAAGAAAAATTCTTTATCATTACGGCCTATGGGACCAAATTTTAAAAAGTGCGATATCGTCTAAACGCCTTATTCAATTGAAAAAAAAATTACACACATTATATAGGTCAATAGTTTCACGATCTATATAGGTTTTGGTGAATCTAGCACTTCTAGCTTATTTACAGGGACACAACAAATAATTATGTATCATTATGGCGTATGGGGTGAAAGTTTTTAAAGTACGATAGCATCTAAATGCCTAATCCGTTTGTGTGGAAAATTTACATACGTGTTATAGGTCACCATCACAGAAATTGTATGGATTTTGGTGATTCTACGGGGACACAATTAAAAATTGTTCATCATTAAGACCTATAGACTTAAATTATTTAAAGTGCGACAACGACTAAACTCCATATTCAAATTAACTGAAAATTTATATACATGTTATACTTCACCGTCACACGAACTTTATGAACTTTAGAGAATCTAGCACTTATGGTTCTTTTTACAGGGACAAAATGCAAATTTCTTTATAATTGTGGCATATGGGTTCAAACTTTGGTGAATCTAGCATTTGTAGGTTTTTACAGGGACACAATGAATTATTCTTTATCATTCTGATCTACGTGTTTGGTAATATAGTGTTAAATTAAACATCGTGTACTATATAAAAAAAAATACCCAATCAACCTATTATAATTTTCTTTTTTGTTTATTTAACAACTCCTCTTACTTTACTTTATCTACAAAATCGTTAATTACTCAATGTTCGGAAAGTCGAGTGGAGTCACTCCAGATTTTTTTTAACCGACTTCCAAAAAGAAGGAAGGTTCTCAATTCAAACCGTATGTTTTTTTTTTTTTGTTTGTTTGTTTGTTAGCTCATAACTTATGAATGGATGCTCCGATTTTGACACTTTTTGTTTTGTTGAAAAGGTCTTGGTCTGAAATAGGTCCCATTGCAATATCTTTACGATCTAAAGAAAATACAGGGTGCCCAAAAAAGTCAGTCCCAACTCTTTTAACTGCTAAATGGCTGCAGCTATAGTGATAAAAATGGTATGTAAGTATAGCAAAGTGGCCATGCAGTTCAAGGTTAAACCGCTTACAGCGCCACCTGGTGGAAAACAGCGGAGTTAGTGTTACTATTTCGAAAACGGTTCTAGAGACAAAAGTGAATTACAAAGTTGAAAAGTATCATCGATTTAGTACAAAAAGATAGTTTAGACATTCATGCTAGCGTTCCTATCTCGGAAACGGCTCAAGACAGGGGGAAAAAGTGAATTATAAAAATTGCAGGGCATCATCGATTTAGTGCGAAACGGTGGTTTAGACATTGATGATAAAAATACAATGCTAAAAACGTGCATTTGTTTGTTCGCAATTTCTTACACTATGCACACTTGAGCTACATTCCACACGTTGTAGCGTAGCTGGTGAGACATACGTTATATAGTTCAAAATACGGTTACTTAGTACTTTTTGTTTTGTTGTAAAGATCTTGGTCTGAAGTAGGTCCCATTGTAATATTTTTACAATCTAAAGAAAATAAAACGCCATCTGGTGAAAAACAGCGGAATCAGCGCTCATATCTCAAAAACGGTTCAAGATGGGAGAAAAGTTAATTACGAAGTTGTAGAGCATCATCGATTTACTACGAAAAGACAGTTTTTAGACATTATTGCTAAAAATAGAACGCTTAAAAAGTGCAGTTGTTTGTTCCCAATTTCCTACACAGTGCACACTTAAACTATGTTGCACACTTTGCAGCGCAGCGGATGACACGTATACTCTGTGGTTCAAAGTACTGTTACTGTAAGCGGTCACATCGATTAGCGCAAAGTCTTTTTCAACCAACTTCAGAAAAGAGGGTGTTCTTAATTCGAGCTATGTGTTGTTGTTGGTGTTTGTAAGCTTATAACTTCGTAAGAGATGCTCTAATTAACCGACTTCAAAAAGGAGGAGGTTCTCAATTCAAACCGTATGTTTTTTTGTTTTTATTTTTGTTTGTTAGCTCATAACTTCTGAACAGATAATCCGATTTTGGTACTTTTTGTTTTATTGTAAAGGTCTTGGTCTGAAATAGGTCCCACTGCAATATCTTTACGATCAAAAGAAAATACAGGGTGCCCAAAAAAGTCAGTCTTGACCCTTTTAAAGGCTGAACAGCTGCAGCTATAGTCATAAAAGTGGTATGTAGGTATAGTAAAGTGGATATGTGCTGCGCGATTCAACCGCCTACAGCGCCACCTGGTGGGAAACAGTGGAGTTAGCGTTCCTATCTCGGAAACAGTTTATGACAAAAGAAAAAAGTGAATTATAAATTTGCAGAGCTTCATCGATTTAGTTCAAAAAGGTAGTTTAGACGTTAATACGCTGCGCAATTTTCAGCGCAGTGAGTGACACGTATTTTCTGTAAAGTTCAATATATATGCCTAACAGAATTTTGGTTACGAATACAGCGTATCCATTCTTTACATTTCTAAAGACTTTTTAACTTAACGTATGTTCATTCAATAGATAATATTTTGCTCATATCCGATAAAGGCAAGCAAAGTGACACAACTTAAAAATGTAGAATTTGAGAAAAATCAATTTAAAAATAACTTGACTAAAATAAAACTGGCACAACTGTCTCTCGAGTGGGTAACTTTCTACATGGAGATGTAACATTTTTGTTCACATTGGGTGCATTTCATGTATTTTTCAGTGACATAAACCATTGTTTGAGTTATGTCACTTTTCTTGGAAGTTGTGATTTGTGAAACTGCCGTCGAACGTCTTTTGATGTTCTGCTATATGAATAAGTTTTCACTGAAAAGAGAAAAATAAAAACTTTTTGTAAATAAAATCTTTTTGTAAAAAAAATAGAACCGACTTCAAGAAATGGGAATGAAATGAAATAGTAAATTGCGCCTAAAAGTATAAAATAATTTCCTTCGCCAAACAACCTATAACACTACAATTAATCATAACTTTTGAAGTCGGCGCAAAATTAAATAAAATTTAATTAATTTTTAAAGGTCTGTTTTTAGATCGGTAGCAACAAATGCTGTTGTCTCGAATGATCCATTTTCATGTTTCCTTTATTATTTTATCACTGTATACAATTGGTTTATTAGTAGCATCTACACAGAACAGTGAACGTTCCTTACAAGGCGGTATTTATGTTTCTACGAAGTTAGAGTTTCCTTTGCAAATTTGGTATAACTTTGATAACTATCATACTTGGTGGCTTTTGGATTTGGCGATCAAAACATGCACGCAAGATGTATATTTTCATAATATATATTGTACGATGTATTGTTTCATATTCTTGATTACTCTCTTAATATACCTTATCAAACTAATCATGATATCCTAAAGAAATTAAATATGTTTGCCAGAACATTTTGCGATTTTTCTTTCACCAAGGACGTCGGATACCAGGATCTTCGCCAACTTTTGCTGCTTACGAAATCTTATTTGTTTTCTTGAATCAAAGTTGTTTTCTGCTGCGTTTTGCAGGTGACAATGTGAGATGTGTATATTGAATAGGATTTGATTTTTGTATTGAATAAAGTTATCAATTTTTATTTAATTTTGCGCCGACTTCAAAAGTTATGATTAATTGTAGTGTTATAGGTTGTTTGGCGAAGGAAATTATTTTATACTTTTAGGCGCAATTTACTATTTCATTTCATTCCCATTTCTTGAAGTCGGTTCTATTTTTTTTACAAAAAGATTTTATTTTTCTCTTTTCAGTGAAAATTTATTCATATAGCAGAACATCAGAAGACGTTCGGCGGCAGCTTCACAAATCACAACTTCCAAGAAAAGTGACATAACTCAAAAAATGGTTTATGTCACTGAAAAATACATGAAATGCACCCAATGTGAACAAAAAAGTTACATCTCCATCTAGAAAGTTATCCACTCGAGAGACAGTTGTGCCAGTTTTATACTAGTCAAGTTATTTTTAGGTTGATTTTTCTCAAATGCTGCATTTTTAAGTTGTATCACTTTTCTTGCCTTTATCGGATATGAGCAAAAAACTATCTGTTGAATGAACATACGTTAAGTTAAAAAGTCTTTAGAAATGTAAAGGACGGTTACGCTGTATTAGTGACCAAAAATTCTGTTAGGCATATATATTGAACTTTACACTGAATACGTGTCACCCGCTGTGCTGGAAATTGCGCAGCCTAAAGTTCAAACAAAGAGCAAAATATGCATTGCAGCTGACGGACAGAAGTTTCAACATCGATACTTACATACTACTTTTACCAGTGTAACTGCATGCGCTCAGCAGCTAGAGTGAGAACAGACTTTTGTGAGTATCCTGTAATTTGTTTATATCTTAATGAAATCATAATGAAACCTATTTTAGGCTAAGATCAATACAACAAAAAAGTATTAAAATTAAATCATCTCTTTCGAAGTTAAAAGCTAACAATTTCAACAACAACAACAATCAGAAACATGGTTTGTTTTGTGAACCTCTTCCTTTATGAAGTCGGTTTAAAACGTCTATGCGTTAATCGATGTGACCGCTTACAATGACCATACTTTGAATTTTACATAGCATAAATGTCACCCGCTACGCTACAACATATACCCATACGCTACAACAAATGTCGTTTAAGTGTGCACAAAATAGGAAATTGTGAACAAACAAATGCACGTTTTAAGCGTTCTGTTTTTAGCATAAATGTCTAAACTATCTTTTCGTAATAAATCAATGATGGTCTGCAATTTTATAATTCACTTTTTTCCCTTGTCTTGAACCGTTTCCGAGATAGGAACGGTAACTCCACTGTTTTCCACCAGCATGTGACCGCTTACAGTAACAGTACTTTGAACCACAGAGTATACGTGCCATCCGCTACGCTGCAAAGTGTGCAACGTAGTTCAAGTGTGCACAATGTAGGAAATTGCGAACAGACAACTGTATGTTTTAAGCGTTCTATTTTTAGCAATAATGTCTAAATTCTGTCTTTTTGTAGTAAATCGATGATGCTCTACAACTTTGTAATTAACTTTTCTCCCATCTTGAACCGTTTTTGAGATATGAGCGCTAATTCCGCTGTTTTTCACCAGATGGCGTTTTACTTTCTTTAGATTGCAAAAATATTACAATGGGATCTACATCAGACCAAGATCTTTACAACAAAACAAAAAGTATCAAGTAACCGTATTTTGAACTATATAGCGTATGTCTCACCAGCTACGCTACAACGTGTGCGATGTAGCTCAAGTGTGCATATTGTAAGAAATTGCGAACAAACAAATGCACGTTTTTAGCATTATATTTTTAGCATCAATGTCTAAACTATCTTTTCCTACTAAATCGATGATGCTCTGCAATTTTATAATTCACTTTTCCCCCCTGTCTTGAACCGTTTCCGAAATAGGAAAGCTAGCATGAATGTCTAAACTATCTTTTTGTACTAAATCGATGCTACTTTTCAACTTTATAATTCACTTTTTCCTTTAGAACCGTTTTCGAGATAGGAAAACTAACTCCGCTGTTTTACACCAGGTGGCGCAGCGGTTAAACCTTGTGCTGCATGGACCACTTTGCTATACTTACATACCATTTTTATCACTATAGCTGCAGCCGTTTAGCAGTTAAAAGAGTTGGGACTGATTTTTTTGGGCACCCTGTATTTTCTTTCGATCGTTAAGATATTGCAATGGGACCTATTGCAGACCAAGACCTTTTCAACAAAACAAATATTATCAAAATCGGAGCATCCGTTCAGAAGTTATGAGCTAACAAACATAAAAAAAACATACGGTTTGAATTGAGAACCTTCCTTCTTTTTTTGAAGTCGGTTAAAAAATAGAACCGACTCTAAAAAGCAACTACTATTAAAAAAAAAAAAAAAAAAAAAAAAAAATTATGAAATTAAATTAAATTGCGCCTAAAAGTATAAAATAATTTCCTTCGCCAAACAACCTATAACACTACAATTAATCATAACTTTTGAAGTTGGCGCAAAATTAAATAAAAATTTATACCTTTATTCAATACAAAAATCAAATCATATTCAAAATACACATCTCACATTGTCACCTGCAAAATGCAGCCGACAAAAGCCACCAAGGATGATAGTTATCAAAGTTATACCAAATTTGCAAAGGTAACTCTAACTTCGTAGAAACATAAATACCACATTGT
Organism: Salticus scenicus; assembly: GCA_963930645.1. NCBI lineage: Eukaryota > Metazoa > Arthropoda > Arachnida > Araneae > Salticidae > Salticus > Salticus scenicus. The sequence continues at coordinate 128,596,310 of OZ005648.1, read as the reverse complement.
GAAGATTGTTCACTGTTCTGTGTAGATGCTAACAATGGACCAATTGTATACAGTGATAAAATAATAAAGGAAACATGAAAATGGATCATTCGAGACGACAGCATTTGTTGCTACCGATCTAAAAACAAACCTTTAAACACTAATTAAATTTTATTTAATTTTGCGCCGACTTCAAAAGTTATGATTAATTGTAGTGTTATAGGTTGTTTGGCAAAGGAAATTAATTTATACTTTTAGGCGCAATTTAATTTAATTTCATTTTTTTTTTTTTTTTTTTTTTTTTTTTTTGAATAGTAGTTGCTTTTTGGTGTCGGTTCTATTTTTTTACAAAAAGTTTTTAAATTTTTTACAAATCGCGAGATTTTTTACTGCAGAAAAAATCAATTATGTACGAATATTCCCCGTATTTTTCTATTACAGAAACTTTTTGCCAATATATTGTTTGGTTAACATACGGATATTTTTTTGGCTAAAATATTTAATGCCTAAGATTTTCTGTAAATGTAACTCTTCTATATTTTTTTACCTAAATTGTGGAGAAACAAAAAAGAACAAGTGAAATCAAATGACTATTAAAACGCGTCTTGACTAATTGACAATTATCTTGAGAAGGATAAATCTTCTAGCTGATTCTAATTGAAACAGTCGCTGTATTATATGTTTAGTCTGTTCTAATTTATCATGTGTGTTTTTCTTATATGAAGCTTTAGTGAAATTATATCTTATTTGACGATTTAAGTTTGACAAATCTTTAAATTGTATATTTGCACAGATACTTAGCGTTCCAATTGCTGATGAAAATTATTTTAATCTGTTCCTCCCAGTAATCATGTGCGTTTTTCTTCTCTGAAGCTTTAGCGAAATCATATCTTATTTAATGATTTGAGTTGGGCAGGTCTTTAAATTATATATTTGTACAGAATTGCTGCTGAAAATTATTTTAATCTGTTCTTCCCAGTATTATTATTCTTAATAGTAATAGATGGCAGAAAAGATTTCAAACAAAAGTGATACTCAAGCAATCTACTTGTGTGTCATTCAAACAGCAGTGATAATTACTTTTATGTCCATACTTCATTTGATAATATGATGCTTTAAATTTTCTATCATATTAGTAAGATTTTTTTTTATTACTGTGCATTTTAAAGCATATTAAAACAATATTTTACTTATGAGTAAACTAATTCCCTGCTTTTTTTTTTTTATTCTTTTATCTATAGGGGTTGGTTTTTACATTGGTGAGCCATGTGAGAGTGTTTGCAACAATATTTTATTTGAAGTTTATTGCAACAGGACGTCTGGGCGGTGTGAATGCCACGACCACTACCCAGTAAACATAGAGAACAGAATCTGCGTCAAAGGTTAGTTGCATTCATTATTTTGTTTGAAATTTTATGCTTTACTTCATACGGTAATTCTTTGTGTCTCAAATTACACACATATATTTATATGTGTATGCGTAGTCTCAATAAAATTTATTATAAGGAAAATTATATTAAGTTTTGTTATTAAAATTGTTTCTTTAAATACAAAAAAAAAAAAAAAAAAAAAAAAAAAGAAAAAAAAGAAAGAAAGAAAGAAAAGAAAGAAAGAAAAAAAGAAAGAGAGGAAAAGGAAAAAAGAAAATCTAAAAATTCATTATGCCATCCAAATCACATAATATCGAAAAGTTTTGTATATGAATGTATATTTTTTTATTACTTATTTCAAAATATTCTCATGCATACATTTCGTGTGTAGATATTTCCGACTATCTTTAAGTTTTTAAAGGATCTTATATTATTAATTTTTTTTTCTTTTAATTCCTTTGAGATATTTAAAAGTGAAAAGTTTGTAAATATTTAGACCTTTTTAAGGTGAAAAGGGATCATGAAAATTACCAAAATTGATGCAAATTAAAAATATCTATAGGTAGTAATTATTATAGTATGTACTAAGCTATGCAATACTTTTAAAATAATATCACTCTACATAGCTTCTCAAACATTATTTAAATTTCTTTTTACAAAATTTTAAACTTTATTATTATTATTATTATTATTATTATTATTATTATTATTGAGGGAGTTCCCAATTTCGGAAATAACACTGCTCGTCATAAAAATTTCCTCTGACACCATTTCAGCCTATTCTTATGTAAAATGACCTCCTGAATCCAAATAAGACGCCCATTTTGCCCTATCCCCCACCGTTTTTTAGGAATGGCCCCCTATTTTTATCATTTTTCAGTGATTTTATGGCTATAAATTTGATTTTTAGGATTATTTTAACCGTTGAATATCTTCTGAGGGGCTACAGAGTTGGAAAATTCTAAAATATGGACATTTTTGACAAGGGAAAAAATTTGGGAAGATCTTCCACTGAAATTATGAAATACATATCTTATATCTTTTTAATCTATTATTAATGTTATTATTTTTTTTTTTTTACTTTATATATATTTTTTTTTTGTTTTTAGGTGTTAAATTAATTATTTTTTATTCTTGATATCAAATTCATGGTCATAAAATTATTGAACAGGGAAAGAAATTGAGGGAGAGGGTATTGTATCTAGAAAAAGGTGGGTGAGTGGGCAAAATGAGAGTCATATTCAGATTCAGGAGGTCATTTTACATAAGAATCAGCAAAAATGGTATCAGAGCTTGATTTTTTTTTTTTTTTTTTTTTTTTTTTTCAAGGCAGTGTGATTAGTTAGCTCCATAGTAGTTTGTTTCCATAATCTTCTTAAAAATTTGTGTGAATGTTAATCAGTGTATTTGTCACAAAAATGGACGTTCATTTTGAAATCAAGGCAGTATTACATTTATTAAGAACTCTTAAATTCAGTCGCATGAAAAAAATTCATGAAGATTTCAAGTTTTAACATTTTTTTTTTTTTTTTTTTTTTTTTTTTTTTTTGTAACTGAGGCTGTAATTGTGATGTAAAAAATTCAGTGCTAAGATGTGTTGTTCAGATACATACAAAAAAAAAACACATAGTAAAAATGTTGTATCTTTAAATTATCTTAGTATGGAGAATTTTAAAAATTTGCATTATTTTGTATTATGTTCCCATAAAAGTGGCCTTTTCATCTATTTTTTTTAATCACTTAAAACACGCTATATGCATAAAAATGATAAATTTCATGTCCGTAATTTATTTTAACAATAGAATGTAAAACAAAAATAATTACTTTCAACATTTTTTTTTCCTCTTAAAGTTTTTAAAAATTATATTTAGTCTCAGTAAAAATATTTTTTTCTTTAACTATTTGTTCTTTTTTCCTGCCAATACAAAGATTGCAAAAGTTCTCTTGCATAACAGCTAAATGAGAAAAACTAAGTGGTTGTATTTGGATTTCAGCTTACAGTATAATCTTTTGTCTTCAGACAAATGCAAAATACATCGAAAGCGTCTTAAACAAAGCAAACTTTTGTAAACTATCCTCTGATTTCCTCGAATTTCTGATTATGGTTTGTGCAGTAATTGTACTGTTCGTACATGTTTAAAAAAATAGTATTTTTGTCTGGGAGTAAAGTTTGTAGATTAGAAAATGAAACTTCAGTTTATTCAAACAAATGTTAATGAGTAAAATAATATGAGTAAATATTTTAAATAAAATCTTTTTGTAAAAAAATAGAACCGACTCCAAAAAGGAACTACTATTCAAACAACTAAAAATGAAAGAAAATTGGCAGAAAATGGAACTGTAAATTGCGCCTAAAAGTATAAAATAATTTCCTTCGCCAAACAACCTACAACACTACAATTAATCATAACTTTTGAAGTCGGCGCAAAATTAAATAAAATTTAATTAGTTTTTAAAAGTTTGTCTTTATATCAGTAGCAAGAAATGCTGTTGTCTGAAATGATCCATTTTCATGTTTCCTTTATTATTTTATCACCGTATACTATTGGTCCATTAGTAGCATCTACATAGAACAGTGAACATTCTTCACAATGCGGTATTTATGTTTCTATGAAGTTAGAGTTTCCTTTGCAAATTTGGTACAACTACGATAACTATCATCCTTGATGGCTTTTGGATTTGGCGATCAAAACGTAAGGCAAAAATATACACGCAAGATGTATATTTTCATAATATATATTGTACGATGTGTTGTTTCATATTCTTGATTACTCTGTTGATATAACTTATCAAAATAATCATGATATCCCAAAGAAATTAAATATGTTTGCCAGATAATTTTGCGATTTGTTTTTTCACCAAGAACGTCAGATACCAGCATCTTCGCCAACTTTTGCTGCTTACGAAATCTTATTTGTTTTCTTGAATCAAAGTAGTTTTCGGCTGCGTTTTGCAGGTAACAATGTGAGATGTGTATTTTGAATAGGATTTGATTTTTGTATTGAATAAAGGTATCAATTTTTATTTAATTTTGCGCCGACTTCAAATGTTATGATTAATTGTAGTGTTATAGGTTGTTTGGCGAAGGAAATTATTTTATACTTTTAGGCGCAATTAACAGTTCCATTTTCTGCCAATTTTCTTTCATTTTTAGTTGTTTGAATAGTAGTTCCTATTTGGAGTCGGTTCTATTTTTTTACAAAATTAGATTTTATTTTTCTCTTTTCAGTGAAAACTTATTCATATATGAAACCGCATCAGAAGACGTTCTGATGCGGTTTCATATAGTTCAGTATAGTTCAGTATTCATATGGTTTTGAATCATATGAATATCATCAGTGTTCATATAGTTCATCTAGTTCATATAATGAACTAGATGAACAGTGTTCATATAGTTCATATAATCATCACAGTGAACTAGTGAACATAACATAGTGAACATTCATCACAGTGTTCATATAGTTCATATAATCATCAGTGTTTCATATAGTTCAGTAGTTTCATTCGTATTTTCATACGAACCGCATCAGAAGACGTTCGACGGAAGTTTCACAACTTCCAAGAAAAGTGACATTACTCAAAAAATGGTTTATTTCACTGAAAAATACATGAAATGCACCCAAAGTGAACAAAAAAGTTACATCTCTATCTAGAAAGTTATCCACTCGAGAGACAGTTGTGCCAGTTTTATTCTAGTCAAGTTATTTTTAAGTTGTCTTTTCTCAAATGCTACAGTTTTAATTTGTGTCATTTTTCTTGCCTTTATCGGATATGAGCAAAAAACTATCTATTGGACGAACATACGTTAAATAAAAAAGTCTTTAGAAATGTAAAGAACGGATACGCTGTATTCGTAACCGAAAATTCTGTTAGGCATATATATTGAACTTTACCGTGAATACGTGTCACCCGCTGCGCTGGAAATTGCGCAGCGTAAAGTTCAAACAAAGAGCAAAATATGCATTGCAGCTGACGGACAGAAGTTTCAACATCGATACTTACATACTGCTTTTACCAGTGTAGCTGATTGCGTTCAGCAGTTAGAGTGAAAACAAACTTTTGTGAGTATCCTGTAATTTGTTTATATCTTAATGAAATCATAATGAAACGTATTACAGGCAAAGATCATTACGATAACAAAAAAAGTATTAAAATTAAATCATCTCTTACGAAGTTATAAGCTGACAAGTTTCAACAACAACAACGAGAAACATGGTTTGTATTGAGAACCTTTTCCTTTATGAAGTCGGTTTAAAACGTCTATGCGTTAATCGATGTGACCGCTTACAATAACCATACTTTGAATTTTACATAGCATAAATGTCACCCGCTACGCTACAACATATGCAATGTCCTTCAATTGTGAACAAAATAGGAAATTGTGAACAAACAAATGCACGTTTTAAGCGTTTTGTTTTTAGCATTAATGTCTAAACTATCTTTGCGTACTACATCGATGATGCTCTGCAAATTTATAATTCACTTTTTTCCCCTGTCTTGAAAAGTTTCCGAGATAGGATCGCTAACTCCACTCTTTTTCACCAAGTGGCGCTTTAGGCGGTTGAATCGCGTAGCACATGTCAACTTTACTATACCTATATACCACTTTTATGTCTATAGCTGCAGCTGTTCAGCAGTTAAAAGAATCGGGACTGACTTTTTTTGGGCACCCTGTATTTTCTTTTGATCGTAAAGATCTTACAACGGGACCTATTTCAGACCAAGACTTTTACAATAAAACAAAAAGTATCAAAATCGGATCATCCGTTCAGAAGTTATGAGCTAATAAACAAAAACAAAAAAACATACGCTTTGAGTTTAGAACCTCCTCCTTTTTGAAGTCGGATAATTAGAGCATCTCTTACGAAGTTATAAGCTTACAAACACCAACAACAACACATAGCTCGAATTAAGAACACCCTCCTTTCTGAAGTTGTTGAAAACGACTTTGCGCTAATCGATGTGACCGCTTGCAGTAACAGTACTTTGAACCACAGAGTATACGTGTTATCCGCTACGCTGCACAGTGTGCAACGTAGTTCAAGTGTACACAGTGTAGGAAATTGCGAACCAACAACTGAACATTTTAAGCGTTCTATTTTTAGCAATAATGTCTAAAAACTGTCTTTTCGTAGTAAATCGATGATACTCTACAACTTCGTAATTAACTTTTCTCCCATCTTGAACCGTTTTTGAGATAGGAGCGCTAATTTCGCTGTTTTTCACCAGATGGCGCTTTATTTTCTTTAGATTGTAAAGATGTTATAATGGGATCTACTTCAGACCAAAATCTCTACAACAAAACAAAAAGTATCAAGTAACCGTATTTTGAGCCGAATCGGGAGAGCCATCCCTTCCGTGGAGGATCAAAATTGCGATGGCATTTCTCCGGACCACCTCTAGAGGTGAGTCCCAGACCGTCGCTAATTGCCCATCTGCGCAGCACTAGTGCGACGTAAAACTCAACCAACCAACCGTATTTTGAACTATATAGCGTATGTCTCACCAGCTACGCTACAACGTGAGCAATGTAGCTGAAGTGTGTATAGTGTAAGAAATTGCGAACAAAAAAATGCACGTTTTTAGCATTGTATTTTTAGCATCAATGTCAAAACTATCTTTTCGTACTAAATCGATGATGCTCTGCAATTTTATTATTCACTTTTTTCCCCTGTCTTGAACCGTTTCCGAGATAGGAACGTTAGTGTGAATGTCTAAACTAACTTTTTGTGCTAAATCGGCGATATTCTTCAGCTTTGTAATTCACTTTTTCTTTAGAACCGTTTTCGAGATAGGAACACTAACTCCGCTGTTTTCCACCAGGTGGCGCTGCAAGCGTTTTAACCTTGTACTGCCTGGCCACTTTGCTATACTTATATACCATTTTTATCACTATAGCTGCAGCCGTTTAGCAGTTAAAAGAGTTGGGACTGATTTTTTTGGGCACCCTGTATTTTCTTTAGATCGTAAAGATATTACAATGGGACCTATTTCAGACCAAGACCTTCTCAACAAAACAAAAAGTATCAAAATCGGAGCATCCGTTCAGAAGTTATGAGCTAACAAACATAAAAAAAATATACGGTTTGAATTGAGAACCTTTCTTCTTTTTTGAAGTCGGTTAAAAATAATTATTGATTCATTTGAATATTTCTATTAACCGGTTTTTCAAAATATTGGTAAATTTCGCAGCAAAATTCTTAAAGTAATTTATGCATATTTTTATTTATTTTTTCAATATACCAAAAAAAAAAAATATGTGTCTAACAAATGTGTGTGTAACAAATAGGTTCGTAACAAATAAGTGTGAAATAAAATGATATTGGTACGTAACAATCAAAGTGTTGTAATAATTTTTTTCCAATTATTTAATTAAATATTAAAAGTTTATTTTCAATTTGATTGTTTAAAATACAGACTAATAGTTTTTCATAACACCAAATGTTGTTGGTTTCAATAAACTATTGTTTAGTAGACAATATTCAAACACTTACTTACAACAAGTTTCTCTTAAGTCATATACAATAATAATGATGAGGATAGAAAAATCTAGGCATTCATCAGAAAGAGGAAATATTTTTATTATAAAAACACCCTTAAGATCATAAGAAAACCTATAATTGTATTTCTTTCATTTGAAACATTTAATTAACATTTCAAAATGTGAACTTCAGTTTTCCCATTTCCATTTCATAATATTAGTATTGAGATTTCTGAAAGATAAATAATTAGATGATAGAATCAAAATCAAGCATGTATTCTAACTTTTAAATAAATATTTTTAACATTTTTATTGGAAATATACTTTATTGGGTAAAAATTATACATCAATAAAACATTTTTTCATAATTAAGAATGATCGTCTTCATTTCTCTGTTATAAAATACCCTAATTAGCCCAAAGTCAAAAGGAAAACATGCCCGATATATCATTAAAAATGGCTTATTTCGATTTGGTCGTTCATGCATTGAATAAACTGTATACGCTTATTGAAGTTAATAACAACTTTTATTAAATGTGACCAGTAAATATATTCCTTTAAATAATTTTAGAATTAATTATATATACATACATTTATTTATTTTTAAAACAAATCTCTCTAGTTCATTCAGTTTGAGTTTGTCTGTATTCATGAATTATTCCAATTTTATTTTATTGAAAATTCCTTTAACGCCTGTTCAAAAATTTTAACGTTATGCTTTATCCATTAATAATGAACTTATTTTATGGTTATGCTTGAAAAACAAAAAGACGAATAGAAATACAGTTTTATAAAACAAGTTTTGATTTTGAAGGCTTTAACTTGAATTCGACGTAATAGTTTGTTAAATACGTTCATTATTCAAATAGGCATCGTGTGGTTTCTCTGTGGCTAAATTACGATTCGGGTTGTGTTTGAATGGTTATTACGTTACATTAAACATACGGAATGGGCTATCGTCGTCAGTGGTTTGGAATCTCTTTCCATGGGTATTCCGGAGACATGACATCGCAAATTTATTTCTTCGCTGTGAGGATGGCTTACTCGCTTTAGTAACTCTAAGAGACATTAATTTTAAGGAACATGGCGGACATTTCGCTTATGATGTTGATTTTATGCATGCCACCTACGTACAAAGAGGCCTTTGGTCGCCTCGAATGTGGAACTCGCAATCCTACGGTCGCAAACTCGACGCTTTGCCATTTGGACACTGCAGCGCCTTTACAATCCATAAAAGTGATTATTACTTGAATAGTCAACCAAGTAAGAAACTGCTCAGTTTTATTTAAGCATTGCAATGTTGCGCTTACATAATATTTGTGTCGTCTAGTTGCAAAATCGGCCAACTCCTTAAAATTGAAATATGCATTTTTTCAAATTTTTAATTTCATAGTAAACGTTTCTACCATCTGGAAACTAGAAACCATGCCAAAGCCGATCCATCTATGTGTTATTTGCGTTTGGAAACCACAATGTGTTGAAAACGCTATCAAATCCTAAGACTTATGAGTTTCAAAACTGGTCATCTCCATATCCCCCAGATTACGATTCAACTCCACCCGACTACGGCAGCACACTTTCCGATTAGGTAAGTGTTATCATGTTTGCTCTCGCCTGTGATTGTTTTTTCATGGTGCACACAAAGTTTCTATAATAATTAAATTTCGTGTTTTCTTCGACTATGGAGAAGATTGTATAAGAAGTATGTTCTAGTCAATCCAGGAACAAGAAAAGTGACCTTACGATGTAGAAAAGAAATAAAACCAAAGTTTAAAGATAATGTACTATCACTTTGTAATAAATTAATATTAATTCGCAACATAATGAAATCATAGTTAGCATATTATGATTCATTTAATAACATACCTATGATAATTCAGCAGGTTATAGCGACGTGTTTATGTAAGTTTGTTTAAAACTTGAATGATTTCCCCCTCTATTAAAGAATAGATCGTGGATTATTAAATTGGAACCATTTGGGATACATTTTCAAATTTTTCTAGATATATTTTTTGTTATGGATATCAATTTTTTTTTTATCATATTTATATATATATTTTAACAGATAGCATGTGCACTCACTGGCCACTGAATTAGAAACCTTTAAATTAATATTTTATTGGACATTCTTTTACACGTTGGACCTCCTTTTGCATGAATAACAGCCAGTATTCGTGTGGGCAGCGATTCTACAAGCTTCTGGGTTACATTTATATCCAGAGTTTACCATATATTGGCTACACAGACTTTAAGATCCTGTAAATTGAATAGAAAAGGAGATATTGACGGATACTCCTTTCCAACATGTCCTAAACATTTTCTATAGAATTAAGGTCCAATATTTCAGGCATCTAGGGAAACTGCAAGAAGTCAGATTGATATTCACTGAACCAGTCTCGAACGATTCTGCCACGATGTATGGTTGCATTATAGAGCACAAGGTATCCGTTAACTTCGGAGCAAAATTGTAAAATTGAGGGATGCATTTAATCTCTCAATATATTCAAGTGCTGCACGGCTTTTTGATTATCCTCAAGTAACACCAGGGGACCACTTCCATAAAAGCAGAACATTCCCCAAAGGTTTGTAACAAGTTTTGCATACCTTCGCTGCCAGCGAGCATTTGTAGTAACACTTACAGATTTCTAATTCATTGGCAAGTGTGTGTAATTACTTACTAGAAGAAAATATATTCGCTTTCTTATATATTCATAAGGAAACTAATATTTAAAAAACTTAAATTAACTTAAACTAATATTTAACTAAAATTCATTAAATATACACATTCATCATAATTTTGACAGCATTTTATTCCGAAGAACAAGTAACAATTTAAATAGTATTTAATTTCAAAGTAAAGTTTCAAAATGAATAACTTGTAGCAACTGTGAACAAAGCATAGACTTTTTACAGAAATTTATAACTTAACGTAAGATTGCCAAAGTTTGACTATTGTAATGAAGTAACCAATTTTGGGATTTTATCCAGAAGAACAGGCAAAGCAACATTTAAATATATTTCTTCTCCGAGAAACTTGTGGCCTTGGATGACGAAATTCAATAAATTTTTTATTTGTATATTTGACTAATGCCATCCAGTTTTTCACAGCAGAAAGCGAAGATTCAGAAAGATTTTCCATTATGTAAGGAGTATACGCATTTGCAAGCCAGAATGTTCCAGGCAAAGATGGATTTTTGTGAGGCCACCATGCACCTCTAATCATCTGAACTTTAGTATCTATCCAAAAGTGCACATCTCCTAATACGACAGGATTGTCAGTACGGAGCTTCAAGTTTTCTTTGATTTTTTTGCAAATTCAATGCATAATTCCATCAACCTATAAAGGTTTTCAGCCTCAGCTTTCTCTGTTTCCAATATAATTTCTTTAGTGATTTCTTTTTTCTTTTTAGAATCAATGAGATAGGAAAATATATTTCTCAAATATTCCATAATTAAATATCAAGAAATAAACTAAAGTCAAATACTTCTTTATTTAAAATCAAATCACTTTTTTAAAGCAAGAACTATAGCAGATTATTAAACGTTTTTAAGAGAGCTTTTATAACGATACTTATATTGAACAGTTTCGTCAGAAATCAAGAAAGAAAAAGCATTATTATGTATTACTAATTATTTCCAACAATGAATTTATTGTAACAATGTAATTTTAAGAAAAAAAGCTTTTAATTGAACTATTTTTAATTGTTTCAGCAACAATAGGCACATTATAAAATATTCTATAATATTTAAAAATAGATATGATTAATTCCTTTCTGCATAATCTTCCAAATGAGATCTAAACCGTAAATGAACTTAAAATGACTACCTTGAAATTTTTTACATATTCAGCCATAAAAGAACAAAGATATTTTGAAAAAAAAAAAAAAAAAAAAAGACCTTACCCCACCTTATGTATATATATATATATATATATATATATATATATATATACTGTCGAATCTCTTAAGAGGGCTAAAAAATTTGTTAATGTTATCAGTAGTTCATGCTATCAGTAACTAATTTTCATATAACTAAACTAATCTTCAAATTTACGGGGATTGTAGAAACAGTTCATGTTAAAAGTAATTCACTTTAACAGTGTTCACGTTAACGAATTTCGACTGTACATATTATATATATATATATATATATATATATATATAATTACTTCTAAATTTAGTATAGTAATTTCAAAAATAGTGATATATAGTGGAGAGCAGGATTTCAATAGTGATAAAAAGATGAATTTTTAATTATTCAGAACAGTACCAGATACACATATAAAACTCACAACAGATTTGCTGCTACTCTTTACATTCGAATCTTTAGAACAACCACTATTTTATTATATATATATATTTTTTTTTATATTTAAGTATTAGAAACTTTTTCCCACGAAAGTGTTTTATATAATTTTTTTAAATGCAAATCCCTGAGTATAAGTAAAATATTCTGAAAACTTCGCAATATTTGAATTTCCTGCGAAAGTGCTATGGGCTCTTACAAGGATAATAGTAAAGATCGCCAAGGTAATTAGCGAACATGTTTAATTCCTTTCAAGAGTCATGGTTATTTTAATAACGTATATTAAGAGAGCAATCAATAACATGAAGCAATATTTCGTACAACATATATTACGAAAATATACATCCAGCATGTGCATATGTATTACGTTTTTGATCGCACAATTTAAAAGAATAAATAATCCGAATCATGAGGAATTCTATTTTAGATATCAAATTTCGAAGCCTAAATTCAGTCACATTTTTAAAAACTTTATATAATACAAATAGAAATATTGTAAATATCACCAAATTAAAAGCTTATCTTTAATGAATAAAGGAAATATTTTAATGAAAAACGTTGTTTCGTTATCAAAAATAAATAAATAAATAAATAAATAAAAATAGCATATAAAAACAAAATTGACAAACAACATAAGAAATTCCCAGTAAGAAATTTAATTTTCTAAAAGTAGAAACAAAAGTATCTGCAGACGATTAATTACAACAATAAATTCGGTTTTTTTCATCGAAAATATCTAAGATATCACTTTATATTTATCTGCAGATGATAAATTTTTATGGTTTCAATAGCAGGATTGCCATTTATATTATTTTTAATCTCGATGCGTTTTCGAAAAACAGACTGATAGGGTGCGATTTTCGTAGAATGTTTTAATGAATCATAACCTAAGATCATTGTAAAACTAAACATTTTTCAAGAAATGTTCTTCTGGAGAAAATCTTTTCAACGAACTAACAAAAGGACCTTTCCCAATCGGAAATTTATTTATTTATTTATTTAATTTACCAAACTAGGTTACCTTCAAATTGAATGATCATATGTTTTACAGATTCAGAAATTCTTATGTGTTTCTGCGATATCGATATCATTCAAATGAATTTAATAATTTGCTTTTGATGAGTGTTTGTAACCATTTTTCAATAAATTGTCTTGAGTAATTATAGGGTTAAAAATAAAATTATTTTTAACAATATAATTAGAAAAAAAGCAGTGAAATCTTAAAGATGATCTAGACGCTATTAGAAAAATAAGAAAAATTTTCCCATTTTCGAGTTCAACCATTTTCATTTAAATCTTTTTGTCAAATTTTACTGTCATACGAATAAATTTTTTCGATAACTTCTAACTAAATTTAGTAAATTCAACATAATTTTTTTTCCAATATAAACTAATTGAATTGCATTTAATTTTCACTGATTTTGATATTTTCTATTTTGTTGATCATAGAAATTTTATCTTTAGTTCGAATTCAATAGATTGAATCAAAAAGGAAAATAATCGATATCAAAGCTTTTTATAGAACCTTAAACCTTCATAAATCGTTTTGAATTTTTTTTTCTTTAATTATAATCGTATACATATATATTTAATCGTATAATTTTAAATCTCCTTGACACCATTTGTGATAATTAATTTTAAAACAGTGCAAACTGTAATGGAAAAAAAAAAAAAAAATGATTAATTGATATAGATGAAGAAACCACGTTCAACAACATTCACTTAGTTTTTATTATTATTATAAACAAAAGTTTGCCGCTTTAGTGATTTCGAAACAAACATTCTTCCATTCGATTAAATGTTTAATCAATAGTAAAATATCTTGTCCTCACTTTTATTGGCAGAAGTATTTATCTTTTATTTTTTAAACAGTTTTGTTTGAATAAATATTATTTTTATTTGATTACTTAATAGAAATAGTTTGTTTTAAAAAAATAATAATAAAGAAAAGAAATCTTTAAATTAGAAACACAAATCTAGTTTTTGTGAGTAAATTATTTATTTTATTACTATGAAGCAAATTATTTCTTCTCGTTCTTATTAATAGTTGCTTTTTTAACTTCTGTGATAAATTCCTTGTCTTAAATTGTATTTAAATTTTTAAAAAGATTTTTTTAAACATTTATGTTTATCTAATTCATTTCAAACCTAGCATACATAAGCTTTATAATAAAGCAATGCTTTATAGATTTGCAGCATATAATGGTAATCGTTTCTGATAATCTGGATTTATTTTTATATCTAGTTCCTAATTTTCTAATTCAGGCCTCGCAGCGTTCCTAAAAATTTACACTCATTTTATTATATTGTCACCACTACATCAAATCAATACGTTTTTACATAATATTTTCTAGATGTTTCAGCATTAAAACATTCGAGAAAAATTTTTCAGTGACGAAAGTGGTGACAGTATAATAAAATGGTAGTAAAATTTTAGGAATGCTGCGAGGCCTGCTAATTTCTTATTTATCCTGGCATTTATTTTCTTTATATTGTATTTTAACGCTAGTAAAGATAAAATTTACCATGATTTTCTTTAAAAAATTAATAATTGCATATTTTAGTAAGTTACATTAAGATATGCATACCATAAATGCATTTCAATTAAAACAACAAACTAAATTTTATGAATGGACTAACAAACTTATGTGAAGTTTTGATATTCAATCCCTTTTTTTTTTTAAATTTTATAAAACATTGATGTCAATTGATGGACAAATCTCCATTCCATCAATTTACCATAAAAAGGTACGTTTATATAAATTTAACACATACACGTTAATTTGATTTCTTAAAACAATATTGTCTAAATTTGTGAAGTAAGACTGAATGATATTTCACTGCATCAGATACATATAAATCGTTTTACCTTTGAATCACCTTTCTTCATCTAAACTTCTATAAACTAGCATTTTTGTAACATTCAGAAATAATATTTTGGATACTTTATCATAGGTATCAAATATATCTTGAAAAACATCGTTGCCAATGTGATGTATCATTCAAATTATTGATGCATCATTCCAACCATGAACCAAATTGCAAAATCATCAGCTTTACCTCATAATTTCTTAATTGAAGATCAACTTATGTAATCAGATTGCGTGTTAAAAGTAGCAAGAACTCACAAAACACAGTTTTTTTTTTCTTTTTGACAATCTAATAATAATTTCTTATATTTACATTTACATTAAATAACACATGAGAGCTTTGCTTCTTTTTGAGCCATATCATGAAATTATCCAGGTGCAGCAAAATAACTCTATTCCAATTGTGACCGCTTCACTTGTGTTACAATGGTTAAACCTAATTTTACGCACTCTGAAACTTAACTAAACTTTTACGAGAAACTCTCTTTCAAAGATTCATTTCCAAATTAATTACCTTCAGAAACGAATCTGGAATAATATCGATATTAATTCCCCCCATTTGCTTATTATTTTTTTTACATTCACTAGACTGGAAAGATGGTTAAAATAAACGCTGAGTATAGCTCTCTTTAATTACATTTATTTATATTCGGTTAGTGCAATTTGTCATTACTTAAATAACACCAATTTTGATGCCATTTCTCAGATCCTTAAAATAATTTAAATATTTTTACTTCTAAATAACATTATTTTGCAATTTACCAGTGTTATAATTTATAAAATACTACTGCATTTCATAAATATAATTAAAAAACAACAGCTATATTTTAAAAATAGTATCTAAATTATATATTTACCGTTATATTCCAACAGAATTAAAAAAAAAAAAAAATGGAATATTTTGATGTACATGTTAAAATATAATAAGCAGCGACAATTTTTTTTTCTACTTCATTTGTTTTCTTGTTAAAAGAGAATCACCATGTTAAACTTAACTAGAAAATTATGTAAACCAGAATATTATGAAACACAAAAGATAATAATAGTAAGTGTTTTGTTTAATACAACAAATACATAAGTCAAAAAATATTACAGATGGGAATTCATTTAGAGAGTAGACTGGCTGTTCGCTTTAAGTGCTAGTGCAGTAAAACATTTGAAATCAAAAAGAAATTCGTTTTATGAAAAATTTCGTCTTGTGAAGCTTTTTGCCCTTTTAAAAAATTGTATGTATTGCCGGGTAATACCAGTTTTTTTATGTATTGGTTTAACCGTAAGGGTTATGATTAACTTCTATGAGAAATTTTCTTAACGCCAAAACAGGTTCGGTATTTTCCAGATGAATGTCAAAATTAATAATGAATTATTGTTTGAAACTAAACGTGTTAAGTGTAATGGAATTGGAGTAAATCATCTGTCGCTAAGGATTAAAGCTAATTAATCATCAAGGATTTGTGTCATAGAGAATCAGTGTTAAATTATTTATCCATAACTAGCGACCGAGATAATTTTAAAGATATTCGGTTAAGATAGTTTCCAATGACATGTGAACTTCTTCAATTTTGGTTGAAAATATGTTTAGATAGAGGTAGAGATAAGTAATTTATACAATATTAGATTTTAATGAGAATAATATGTACAAACGGAAAATATAATGTATGTACTTAAACAAATTTAGCGCTCATTATCATTAATAAATAATACTGTTGTGTACTTATAATTTCATGTCTAATTGATAAGAAAATATATAATTACAAAAAAAATTGTATTTTCTAATTTAATTTAATTTATTATTTATTTATATTTTGTTATCCTATTTTATTGTTCTAGAAAACTTTTATTTATTTACTATATAACATTTATTCATTATACACTATCTACCAATATGTATTTGGACACTTTCGAATTTAAAGGCGTTTTGTCAAATATCTAAAACAATTCTTTAGGAATTATCTTGAAACTTTGAGAGTAAAAAGAACATGTTATACCTCACATATTTCAGCAAACATTTTGTCCAGAAGCGGAAAAGAGAACTAGTAAAAAATTAAAAAAATATCAAAGAGTTATGGATAACCCTGTAAAAAGTAATGATTGAAATGCGTTTTTGTTCTAGCATTTGATTATGAGGATTCTTCTAATTATCCGTATAAAATTGTATGAGGCTACCACATATATATTCATGAAGATATAACGGTTTCTTAAAAAAATTGAACAAAAAAAATAATAATAATAACAAGACTTTTTTAATTTAACACGTATTAGGTCCAGTGAAAAGCCAGTTTTAGGAAACTTGACATTAGACATAGCATACAGATATCGAAATGCAAAAATGTTAAATATCTTACGAAATATGAGCATTTGTACAAAATCATGTTTTACTACGCATGCACAAGCTTTATAAAAAATTCATTTGCATAATATAATAGCCAAAAGTATTGAGCAGTTTATATGAAATCCTCAAACAAATATCATGTAAATTCAAAAGTTTATGAGAGATAGAATCAACAGAATTTCAGTTCTTCCTAAAAAAAGGGGGGAAATGATAAGGGGGTTTATCAATATTTATTTACAATCAGCGAACACTGCACAACCATTGGCCATTGTTTCAATCAAAATAAAGATGTGAGTAAAACTCCTTATAGTTTAGCTTTTATTCTGAGAGGAACTAAAATTCTTTTTATTCTAATTCTCGTAACGTTTTGAATTTACACGATATTTCTTTGGGGTTTTCTTATAAGTATCTCAATAGTTTTGGCTATTAAATTATGCAAATGAAATTTACAAAAAACTTGTGCATGCGTAAATAAAAAATATTTAGTAAAAGTTCTCATATTTCGTAAGATATTTAACGTCTTTGCATTCTGATTGCACTATGCTGAGTCTAATGTAGGGGAGACCGGGGTACAATGGACCAATTTTGGAAATTTTAAGTGTTTATTCACAAAGTAATGATTTCTCGCTTTTGAAAATATGTGTGCATATTACCTATATATTGGGTTTTATGTTGCACTCAATCAAAAGCAATAATTACGTTTACTTTGTTTTATATAAATTTTTTAATAGCATCTGACAAAATGGACCATTGTACCCCGACCCCAGGGTACAATGGTCCATGACACGGGGTACTATGGACCACAGGTCAAATTAAAAAAGTATACTAATGTAGTGCGTTTTTTACTAGTATAAAATTTAGAATATATTATATTTGTTTATTTATGTCTTTGATTCATACGAATAATGTAAAATAATGAACAATAAAATTAGGAAATGATACACCAAACGATTTTTGTGTCACTGAAAGTTTGCTGTTTTCTTGTGAAGTTTTAGGGTCCGGAAGACTCACCATTGCAATAGCTTGAAAATTTACAAGAGATATATCAGCACTCTCAAGAAAAAAAAAAATTACAGATCTTGATTAGATTTTCGTTGCATGAATCTCGCAAAAACAGATTCATTATTTTTTATTTCTGTGATTAAACCAACAAAATGTAAAACCGTTCTTTTCGTCAAATTTATTTGTATTATTATTTTTAATTGCATTATTTAACTCAGATTGTTGTAGCTGTGTGATATTTGTAAAAATATAAGAATACAAAAGTAACTGAATGATTATTAAAAATAAATAAGAAGAAATCTCAAAGTAAATTGCTTTCTTATTCATCTTTAAAGATATAATAGATCTAATTAAGGTTAACTATGAAAATTTTAAGTATATTTTATAGCTAAAGACTTCAAAAATGTAGATTTCGTAAATCAGATTATTATTATGACTGAGAACTGGGGTAAATGAACCATGATCCATTGAACCCTGTTCTTAGTTGTCCATTGTACCCCGTGTGGACCTCTGACAGCAAATGTTAAAAAAAATAAAAAAATAAAGAAAGAAAGAAAATCCCTTCAAAAAATATTTTAATGAGATTAAATATAATAATAGATGACCTTAGCTCTTTATTGTGCTAAATAACCTCTTCCAGATCATAATTCTTGAATGATGAAAAGAAAAAATAATTAACTCAAAATATTTACTTTTGGGTACCGTAAACCAAATTTCACGAATGAAATGTCTAAATTGTCAGTTAGACATGAAGTTGCTGGCTAAGTTTCATCACTGCATTGCTGCGATCCATGTACCAAAATACGAACCATAAAAAATAAATAAATGGATACAATAATAGGGAGTGGTCCATTGTACACCATTCTCCCCTATATGCCAGTTTCCTAGAAATGTTTTTCTATTGGGCTTAATACCCTACGTATTATAATTTAAAAAGTGTTTTTTTTTTTTTTTTCAATTTGAAGAAATCTTATAATCACGTACTACAGCCAACACGCATTACAAGCGTTACTTTTTACAAGGTGATCGAAAATGTTTTGATTTTTTTTTTTTTTTTTTTTTCAATTTGTTACTAACCCTCTTTTTTTCTTAAGGACAAAACTTTTGCTGAAATATATGAGGTATAATACGATCTTTATAATTCTAAAGTTTCAAGTTAATTTCTAAAGAATTTTTCTAGATCTCTGACAAAACGTCTAAATTCAAAAGTGTCCAAATATTTATTGTTAAATAGTGTAGGAAAACGTTGTTTTGAAAAATCACGTTTTCAATATAGGATGACACGAGTTATTTCTTCCATTTAAATAAAACCAAATAAAACACTGCTGGTGTTAAGATCAGACATAAAAATCTGAAAATTTGAAAATTTAAAAAGGCTGTTCCAGAACACATATCTCAGAGTAGTTTATACATCAGTGGTTTGAAATTAAAAGAATATTTGAAAGGTTTCATTGTATTTCTTTAAAATGCCACTGCGCCATGCAACTCAGTCATATGATTCAGATATTGTGAATATAGAGTATAAAATATAGTCTATGTAATACATTCAGAATTTTTTTTTCTCTCGAAATATTTCGAATTTTCTGAATAAAAATAGTTTAGATATTTAAAATCCTTTTTCGTCGAAACTCTAGAATTTTCCCCAGAAAGTTTCACTGTTCCCCATCTCCCGCGCAATATTATTATTATTATTATTATTATTATAAATAGATATAGTTAGATAGATAGACAGATATCAGAGAAAAATTGCTAAATTTAACTCAGGTCATACCCATGAATTGCAGCTACTGTCATTGAAGAAGCATGGAAAATACACAGGGATGGATTATATTCATTAACAATAAAAAGGGAGGAGCTTATTATATTATTAGTGCGAAATAATTACATAGATAAATAAAATTTATGAATATTTTGCATATAATTTCAGTTGTGGTGAACACTGTATGAGTGAAACTTATTTGCATATACTTTATCAAATTTAATTAATTTTAAAAGTCAAATATAACATTTCAAATAGTCGTGATTTTATCAATAGAAACGAAATTCATATTTGACTGGATGTCTGAAGCAATTCAATTTTATGGTTGTGTTGTCCAATGAAAATGGTATCCATAATGGTAGCTGTAATTTCCAACTCGAGAATTACATGGTATATATTTAATTAAATGTTTTCTTCAAAATCGAATTTTTCTATCAGCTGTATTTAAAAAAATATTAATTATGCCTTAATGATATTTCAAATATACTAACGCTATCTCTATGACATGCCTTTAATTTCAAAACTATAAGTTACAAAATGATTAATTTAAAAATCATAGCAATAACCAAAATTATTTTATTTTCCAGAATAGACAATGATTTTCCTTCTCTAATAAACATTTGTAATATTTTTAATATTGAAAAAGTTACATAAAATTAAAATAAGTTACATAAAATTTTTGTTTTGAACGTTTAAGGTTAAAATATGTTAATTTGTAAATTACCTTTTTTTTCTGAATAAATATTTCTTTAACAAGTAATCAGTTTTAAATTCTATGAACGATTTTCAATATAACAATATATACTTAATTTCAAATAGTTGATACTTAAATGAGTATTTCCTCTTCAAACCTATAACATATTTCTTTTGTTATAAGTCATGGTAAAATTACGTTAAATTAAATTCAGTTTGAAATATTTCTCTTATTATTAACACAATATCCAATGATAATTAATAATGTATGCGGCATAATATACATTATTATTATTATTTTACAATTTATAACATAACACAATCTGTTATCTTATATAAATAATATTAATTTTCATTGGTAACTAGTTGGTATTTTTAACTTTTTATAAACATTACTGTTTATAAATAATTAATTTCAAAGTTCCAAAATTTTAAATTATCCAGTTTTACAAAAATCTATTTTGAAATACATTACTAATTCATACTAATCTATATCGATTTATAGATTAAAAATAAATAAATAAAATAAAATAAAAGACAAGTTCCAGAAGCTTTTCAACTAAATCAATAAAAAAATTTCATGTCTAAAATCATAATGTATTTTCTAGCATTTTTTAGAAATATCCCTTATCTCTTTTTCCCAAACATCATTCTTCTGCATTAAATTCTGCATTAATCCAAAAAAAAAAAAGCTTTTTATTAGTTTCTAAATCTTCGATAAGAATATTAAAGTTGAAGTTTCGGGACATAAAAACAACATTTTGAAAACTATATTTTAATAGAAAGTATATTTGATTTTATTTTTCCCTTAAAAAAATTCTTCGAAGTTTAGAAAACATGTAAATGAATTTGTTTAAAAAAAAGTCAGCTGTAAACTAAAAGCCACTAGTGAAAAATCTATCAGTATTTGGGTTTAGAAATATTCTAACAGATAATATTCTAATTCATAATAGGTCTAACAGATACGCAGGAGGAAACAAAAATCATTAGAGACTAAGAACAGGATTCGACAAGGATTTATTTAACAAAACTGTATTAAGTATACTTTTTTTATATAGGAATTTTTGCTAGTGCTCGGATACTTTTACTGCCAACTGTATATAGCTGTTTAATCTCTCCTATTATTAGGGCTAATTAAATTTATTTAATGAGTTACTAAGGTACGAGTAGCCTTTTCCTCCCAATTTTAGAAGTAATAAATTTTTAGTTTGCTTTTAATAGAGTCTCTTCTTGAATTACAATTACTCACAGCAGCTCTATGACAGGAAAGGAAGTCAGGGTAGAGGATTTATCCTCACATATTTCCTAGTCCTCTACATGAGGATTTATATTTATACGTATCTCAGAGCAATGGTACTATATACAATACATTACTGAACATAATACAGAATGTTATGCATTATTTTAGCTTGTATATCGTTTTATTTTTCGAATTTTTATTATTTACTATGTATCTTTAATAAAATTTTTAAATGATTCGTAATACATAGATATTTCTTATAACGAACGCCATGATTTCATGAAGAAGTGTTACTTTAACCTGTCGTTCAAATTCATTAACTATTACAGCAGTCTCTCTCTCTCTCTCTCTCTCTCTCTCTCTCTCTTTTTTTTTTTTTTTTTTTTTTTTTTTTTAAGATAGATTTAGAATCTTGAAACCTACAAGTTTTAAAATGCAGAAATACATATTTAATAATCTGGTGTCATACTATTTTCTCTTGCCCTATATTTCTATAAAAAACATATTATTACAGTTAAATGTGTAAGATAAGACACACTGTCTTCGAACATTTTTTGTACATTACATCTTGAGAAGGAGAGATACTGTAGCTACGTTCATAAAATATTTGGGGTTGTTATTAAATTAAAAATATGTTTCAAATTATTCACAGAATTTTCTTCAAGACGGTTCTTTGAAACTTTTTGACTAATTGTGGGTAGCTCTGTATACAGATTATAAAATGTATTCGCACCACATAGTTATCATACATTAATATTCATTCCTTAATACACATTATAATTATAATGTATAAATATTAATGCATAATTTCATGGTTATTAAGTATACATAATATTAATGTATACTTAAAGTAAGGAAAAGCATAACACAGTTTGAAATACATCTCTAGCAATTTACAAATATAGCTCTAATATCTCTACCAGCACGTCTTTTCCCAAGAATATCTTTAAGATATCATCAGGATAAAAAGACATCCCAGAAACATCCTGAAGAGGTACGTGTGCTGTTAGAGATATCCGATTTTTTACATGTGACCCTCTAAACGAGTGATGAAAAGTTTTGACAGCATATTCTATAGAAGCACACTTTTGAGATTATTAAAAATCCGTACTAAACATAATTTCGTTGTGTTTAATACAGACTAAATGTATTAAAATGTATGAACGGAAAATTTCGTTCTGAGATTTAATGCATTTTAACTTTTTTGTTTGTCCTGTACACGAATTATTTATCCTATGTGAAGGAAACGTTTCATCATGTAATATCCGCTTATGATACAGATTTAGAATACTGAGTTTGGAACTGTTGCTAATACGTGCTTTAGAGTTAAACTGACATAGACACGCATACATACAGAGAGAGGGATCCAAAATACGCATAACAACTGTTAAAAAACTGATTTTCGAATTCAGGGGTCCTCAACCCTTGTAATTATAGAAAAAGTTCGTTTTATAAAATTTACCCCAAACACATTATCTACCAAATATGGGTAAGTGAATTAAAAATAACAATAATGATAATAATTTTTTGGCCATTAATTCCACGTGGCCGAGCTAGAAGTATCTAGCATTTTGTTGAATAATCCAACTTTGCCTAAAGCCAGTCCCCGATTACCGAGTAGACATTAGGAGCACGTGCTTATCTCCGAAATTGTTAAAAGTGTTCTAAAATTAAGCATATGAGTGTCCACCACAATTTGCATGCTTTCAATCCTATAAAAAATATGTCAACAGGTGACCGATTTTCAACAGATGACCGCAGCTGATAAGCAGCGTTCTGCCACACTTGCAACGTTATGCGGTCTTTCAAAACAGTCAAAGTTACATTTCCATGATAAACCAAACTCTTTAAATGGTCTCATAAGCAAAAATAAGATCGGAAGAACGGGGCGACCAAGGAGTGGAAAAGAACAGCTAATCACTTTGTCATCTGTAAAATTTTGCCGCAAAAACCTTTGCAAAATGTAAGAATGACAGTTTCAAATGTCGTAAGATTTGAAAGTGTTACAATAGACCACAGTTTTTTATTGCATATCATTTCAAGCATTTTGACTGTAATACGTCCCTTAACGGACACTTTTTAATTTAATCTAATTTATTTATTTATTTATTTTCAAAAAATATTATTACGTCCTTTGAATTGTATATAAACAAATTTTCGACTTAATCTGCATTTTAATTACAACTACTACTATACCAAATTTAATTATGGCCAATCTGTATTTTTATTTTGCCAATTAAGGTCAACATTATCCATTAAACGGCCATTGCATTGAAGTTATTAGCTATATTTGGACATGAGATAAAATTTCCTATTCCAACTTTGAATTTCATATGTAAGTTATGCCCATTCAGCAATATGAAGTCTTATAATAAATTTTTCCTACACATAGATTATTATAATTAAACACATGAATATTAACCTCGGTTATTTAGTAGACGGTGGTAATTTCAAGTCAAAGGAAAATAAAATCATTTCTTATCGCAAAAAATTATCATTAAGAGAATTACATATTTCTTCATGGGCCTTTAACCCTTAAATGCCTGATTATTTAAAAATTAATTTTAAAATTTACGTACTTTACCATGTAATAATTTTCCATATAATAATTTTTAGCCCTAGTGTTGCCTCTACATGATGAAAATTGATTTAATAATACTATCAGTATGTAATTTACTGACAAAATTAGGCACTACGCACTAGAGTTTCAATATAATTCTAATAATATTTCAGAAGACAAATTTGGTATGTTGCCAAAAGGCAAAACACGGCATTTAAGGGTTAATGGGGGTAAATTAATATTAGGTACTATGGGGATAGTTTGGGACAGGAAAAAAATGTCCCTAAAGGAAGGTTGAATAAAATTGGCCTTTAAGAGAATTTTTACTGTATCAGTATATAAACCAAATTTTAATATATATATATACATTGATCTATTGCCTAGTTATTTTTCCAAACTTATGAATATGCTTTTATTTTTAAAATAACTGATTATTATTACGCACATTTGACAACTCGGACAACAAAATTTATAAAATTACTCATCATTGGAAGTATGCTTATTGACAACATAATTCTACAATCTTATATTATAGAACAATACTTCGTTCGCTAAAATTTCGATTAATAAAGTTTTCTAGATAAAGGTGTGGCAAGAAAATCGTCGATTTCTTCCTTTTATTCGTGTTCTAGATTTTTATTTTATTATCCTTGAATGAAAAAGAAAATATATCAAGTATATCAACATAAATAAAACACTTAAAATATCGTAAAACTTATGTATATTAAGCATACAAATTTATAAATTAATCAAAACTTATTGCACAAAAAACCATAAATGTTGATTATCAACTCTTAGAATGTAATACTAGATAAATTTGTTTACTTAGATATTCAATAAAATGTATGTATTTCAAATTTATTTGTACAATTTTATTAATTGTGGTATACTTATTATAAGTTTGTTTAAATTTACTAATTTTCTTTCTTTTTCTTGACCAATTCGTTGATAGAGATTTTGGCCAGAAGAATTCTTTAATATTTTTTTCCAGGGATATTAATTCAACACGACCAATTTCGCTTCGTTATTTATGATATTGCTTTATTTACAAATAATTTAACCGGTGCCATTTCCGCCCACTCTATTAACGGATAGACCCATTTTTTCTCCTTCGAACATCCTATCCTTTGATTGTTTGGTGATTTCAAATCTATCAAATTTTTTTCTTGTGGCTGCTTTAGTAATTTTCTTTTAAAAAGACTGAAAATGTCGCCTGAAAATAAATTGTTATACACTGAAATTTTCTTACTCGAAATATCTTTTTTCTGTGTACCAACAGGAAAAGAAAAGTCACGAGATGATGTATTTATAAAGTCACTTCCTTTGTATTGATTAATTGGAGAAAGGGAAACATATAAATTGAAATAAGAAATTGAAATCAAAATCAGTGCTTCTTTAATTTTTTTCACTTTGGATATATGTTTTTTGTTACGGTAAATATTATGAAGGACTAAAGCAAGTTTTCTAGATAGGTTCAGAAATTTTGATTCTATTCATTCTGTAATGAAAATTGTACAGCCAAATACTCATTTGTCAGATGCATCGAATTAAAAAGTATTTTCATATTAGATTTTATTGGTAGGGGAAGCCGGGGTAATAAGAGACAGGGGTTATAAGAGACACAGTCAAAAAAACCACCAAAAAATATACTTAGACAACTTTTAAAATATGTAATATTAAGTATCATGGGTATGCTTTACTACAATACACTTATTGAGAAGTTTATAGCATATTTAATTTTTTTTATACGATAAAAAAAAACCTTCACTTTGAACTTACCCTAAAAGTTCGTGACTTTTTCTAAATTTTTTAAATTTTTAATTTTTTTTTTTTTTTTTTTTTTTGTAGGTAAGATGTTTGGGATTTATTAATGTGTAACCTTTTGACCAAGACTATGACTTTTGATGTACAGTTTTTAAGACCTTGAAAGCATTCTTTATTTACATGTTCTAGGCATGTTTCTTATTACCCCATTTTTATTTTTTGTGGGGGTAATAAGAGACACGAGTTTCTTATTTACCCCCACTGTTAATTCCTGTATACCCCCCCCCCATTGTAGTTCCTGTTAATTCTGCCTGACTAGTTTACGAAGAGTTTACCTAGTGTTAGGCCTAGTCTAAGTTTACCGAGAGAACTTTTTTTTTTTTTTGTTCACTTTAAATCAAAAAGCAGTTTTACTCATTACGCTAGACCATATTTAGTTGTTATGATTATGTAAATTTATGTTTAGACTGTCTATAAATTAGTATTTAGTCATTAATACTTCATTACATAATTACTAAGTTCATTTATAATTACCAGAAATTTTTTTTATAACATTTTGTTCGCCTGTATACACTTCAAAGATACGGTTTTTTTGCCTATTTTCGACTACACTTTAGAAAATGCGTAAAATACTTTCTGCCCATTTTAAAAATTATATTGATGTTTTCGGTTAATCCCTAGGTTATGTTGATTATGTAGAACTATCATTAAGGACAATATTATATTATTTAGGACGTAATATTAAAAGAAAGGAATTTAACAAACACATTTATGACAGTTAATTTTCGAGAAAACATATTTTTCGAATGGATGTAAATAATAAAAATTAAAAACTATTGGCTGATTCAGAATTGTTTCCAGATGTCATTGATTACCCCACATGATTTTACATTGCTATATATGGACAGTTACAAGCCTGATCTCTTATTACCCCGCATGGGGTTATTAGAGACAAGGATTTAATGAAAAAAAAATTAACAAAAAGTTTAAGTTCAAAAATTACCTAAAAAATAGAGAGGAGTCCATTTAATGAGATTAATACGAGACATTTATTTCAAGTTATTTAGATTAATAGTATAGATTTTATTAATATTTTTTGTCTCTTATTACCCCGGCTTCCCCTACTAATTTTACAAAATTTAATAGTTATGACAGAAATCAAAATTTATTTTTTGTGCGTATTATTGATTATTTACAATTTCAAGATTAATTTACACAATTTTTTAACGCTTTAATACTTTTCTCAGATAATAGAAATATCTGCTTTTCCTGGGCCTTGTTTACAAATAACATTTTCTTCTCTCTTTAAGCCTCACAATATTATTATCCTTACATTTTCAGTCTTTTTCCTCATTGGATAAAACCTCTGAAAATACAAATGTTTATTAAACGTTCTATGGTAAATTCAATCTTAAAAAAAGAAAAAAAAAAAAAAAAAAAAGGCGATAATATTTGTTATAATATTAACAGTTTTGATGTTCCATTTATGATTCTACGTTCTTCAGTTCAAACATTATGAGTAAAATTGTAGTTGATATCAAAACCAAACTCTATTGCATTTCCAAATTTAAACGCCTATTTTCTCAAAAGCGCTTTTTGCCTCTATCCACAAGATATTTTACTGTGAAGTTAAACTATTGGCTGTCTTATGGTCTTCCAAAAGGTTCGTACAAACTTATTTAAAAAATGAACAAAAGATTTTGTAAATTTTCAAAATTTACTATTTTTAACATTTTGTAAAATTTAAAATTTTGAGCAAAAATTTTAACTAAATAAAATTGGTTTTACTAAATATTAATTCATTATTTAGATATCTATACATATAATAAAATAAGATGTTTGTGTGTGTGGGTGTGTGGGTGCCATTGTGTATGTATTTCCAGAGCCTTTCTATACATATAATAAAATCATATGTTTGTGTGTGTGTGTGTGTCATTGTGTATGTATTTCCAGAGCCTTTTAGGAAAACGGCTGATGGCTGAGCTACACAAATTTGCATGGAAGTTCGTAATGACCTCCCCTGATGCACCTCGAAGCCGGATTTTCAAATTTCTTATTAGTTTTCTTTAAATAATTAAAATGTGAAAAAAATAACCTTCTAACTTCTGATAAATTAGCCATTTAAATTTTATCTATAATTTAATAGTTGCCAATTTTTTTTTTCTACAGAAAAAAAAAAGTACATTTATTTAAAATGAGGAAAGTAAATTAAATAAATTGGAAAATAAATTAGAAATATCAGTCGTATCGTTACAAATAAGATACTAAATGAAAGAAGCAATTTTTGTGAATCCAACGGATTAAACAGTTTATCAATCGGACAATTAGATTTTTTAAAATTAACTAATGTATGAATTGTAGGTGGCAACAGCAGGAGATTGTATGAAAACCGTTTGGGAAAAAAAAGTTAGAAAAAAAGTTAGTTTTTTTTTTTTTTTTTTTTTTTTATTAAATTTTATTCTAACTTTGAAAAGTTTTATGTGATACGATACATTAAGAATTTAAGTTTTAAAAGTTTTTTTAAATAGATTATTTAAACTCTATGAACCATATTTTTATTTTGTCAGTTTCATTAACAGATTCTCCTGGGCGATTTTTTAAATTTTGGTGTTGAAGTACACCAGTACACCGAACGTTTTTCGACAAGAAGTTTAATATAGCAGCAGCCATTTTAATCTAAATAGCGCATCAAAAATATAAAAAAAGTATTACAAAAAGTATCACAAAAAGAAAAAAAAATATAGCTAACTTAAATAGTAGTCACATAAATGATTTATTTTTATAGAAAGTTTATAGAGAAAATGCAGCTTTAAAGATAGCAAATTTATTTCAGCAAGTACTATTTGAAACCTAAAAACAATTAAAAATATAAACAGAATATGACGGATTCTTATATGTAAACAAAAAGGTGTCTGATAAAATTATTAGCAAAATAGCCTTCCCCTTTTCATATATAATAATAATAATAATAAAATAAAATAAAAATAAAAATAAAATCCATCGCTAATATGGCGACAAAAATTGAAAAGCCGCCAATGGGGCGGCATAATAAAGTTGTGTAGCACGATAATGTTTACCTATTTATTTATTTTTTTATATACTAATGACTATGCTAATTTATCATACAAATAAATGAGCTTCTGTGTGTGACTGCACTTGCACGCTGTCGGACAGAAATATTTGATTAATTCAATTTAATACTTAAATATATAAATAAAAATATGTTTAATGGGAAATACATATAACCATAAAAAGATTAGTTGCCAAATATGTCTAATGGGAAATATATATAACCATAAAAATATTAGTTATCTAAAATGCGGCAGAAGTGCTCATAGCATATTGTTATAAGGGATTAGTTATTTGCCCTGCATCATTAGCACTGTTACAATGAAAGCAGTTTTACAGGCGAAGTGAAAATAAAAGGGCAGTTCATTCATTCACTTTCAGTTGTGTCAGCCTTGGCGACAAACTTGGTGAGTGGGTGACAAAATGGGGTGAGAGGGCAACCAAGTTTGATGAAAAATGGTACTTAAGAATTCCTCAAGTTTTGAAGATCTCCGACTCACGGGAGCACAGATCTCGATCTTTCCGGCTCGATGGAATCATCGGGGATGGGATTCTCGATGGAATCATTGCAAAAAGTTATAAGTAGGAGTGAGTTGATTTATGCGAGAGAGTATGTACTCACTGCGAATCAGAGTTATTCAGGGACCTATTCTGATTGATTGCACTTTAAGGATTGAACTCTAAGCGAATGAACATTTTTCTTGAGATTGCGAAGATTTATGTTCCGGACTATTTGATATTATTTGCTTTACTCCTGTGGAACAAGTGACTGTTTTTCAGAGTATACCAGAACATTCATCGAATAGTGAATTTTGCTATATGAGTAACAACTTAAACTGTTTCCAGAATAGTCGAAGAATAAGCTTTACTATTGGACTGTTTTCGAGAATATTCGTTTTAATATTAGTTTTGTTGTATAGATTCGAGAAGCTAAAAAAATATTTAATATCACTGAGTAGATCCCATACTAAAGCTGTGGCGAAAATTGTCGCCAATCGAAATATATTTACTTAAACGTTTCAATTATTCAATTAAAAAGAAATCATTTTAATATAGTGACCAGCGAAGCGGGCAAAGCCTGCTAGTACTTTATACAATAAATGTGTGTGCAAAGCTTTAGGGGGTCACGTACCTCTGAACGGTGAGACTATCAATGAAAAAAAAATCATAATCTTTTTACAATAACTTGGAAAGTAATTACTTTTAAAATGTGTAATTTTTAAGAGGTGTTAACAAAGAATTTAAGTATGTATTACATGTGTTAGAATAATTCTACATTTTTCCTTTTCATTTTATGCTTCTTAAAAATGTCAGAGCTAATTTTTTGTCGATATAAGCCTTTCGCACTGGATTAAATGCAAATGATGCATCACATGAATCTGAAAAAATGTGTACATAGAAAAATATCATACAATTAAAATGACAAAAAAGCATTTAGCTGGAAAGCTCCATTCTTAATAATAATAATAATAATAATAATAACTATTATTAGAACTTTTCTCACTATTTTAGGAGTATTATAATTAAAAAGATTTTAATATTAAAAAGCTAATTGTTCGTCATTTCATACATTTATATGTTATATAAAAGCTGTTAAACTTTTGTTAAATTCTGGTTGACCATCACGAAGATATTGTAAGCGCAAAATTATACATCGACTAAAAATTCGTTCAAATATTTTTATTTTAAAAAATTAAATAAAAATTGTAAAACTTTTTAATGACTGTAAGAGAAGACATAAAAGCTTTCTTAACGTTTGTTAAAATTTGCAAGTTTTGAAAATGTTTATTTTTTTGAGTTATTGTAAATAAAGTTATGGTCTTTTTTTTTTTTTTAACATTTTCTCCTTTTGAAGGTATCTGTGCCCTTAAAGATATAAGTGATTTTTCAGTAATCTTTTTCGAAACTATTAACATTATTATTATTATTATTATTATTATTATTATTTGAAATTTTTTTCAAATAATAATCTATGCGACTGAGTTTTTAAATTTTCTCCTCAATTTTACATTATTATAATTTATTACTATGTTCTAGACATGTTTGTGCATTAATTTGTGGATTGATTGATAAAGTTAATTTTGATAAAAAAAATAAAGTAGTTGGCATAGGTGGACTCTGCTCAGTTTCCCATCATATTTATGTTCTCATAAATTTCTAGTGCGAGACATATTATAATCATGTTAAAAGAAATGAATTTGACCAAAGCTTGATACAGTGACAGAATGAAATCCCCGCCTAATAGGCTATCCACAGTTCACTTCGATATATTTATCTTGTTCTAATCTATTAATTTTATTTTATCAGGGTCAATTCCGTAGTTTAGTTTTCATGCTGCTATTTCCAATGCAACAATCCTCAAAATTCATATTTATATGAAAAATTTACAATTTCGCTATGTTGATAAAATCGTAAATTACGAATAATTTACGAAATTTTCATATTAGAATATTTGTATTCAATCATGTTCAAACAAATATCATAAATGTAATTTTGAAGTTGTCTAATGTATTTATGATCCTCAAAATGGAAATTTATGATCAATTTTGCCTTATTCTGACATGTTAAGTAAATCGTAAATTCCAAATAACTTACGAATTTTTTAAATTGGAAAAATCATAGTCTATGATATTCATGCCAGTATCCTAAATAATATTTCGAAAGTCGTTTGACATCTTTACGATGACAATATCCCTCAAGATTGACGTTTAAGTGAAATTTTGCTCTATTCTGCCATGTTAAGAAATTCGAAAATTTCCAATAACTTACGAAATTTTTATATTGGAAAATTCATAGTCATTAATATTCATGCCAGTGTCCTAAATAATATTTCAAAAGTAGTCTGACATCTTTACGATGAAAATATCTCTCAAAATTGGCGTTTATGTGAAAATTTGCCCTATATTGCCATGTTAAGAAATTCGTAAATTTCCAATAACTTGCGAAATTTTCAAAGTAGCATATTTATAGTTACTGATGTCCATTCCGGCATCAAAGCTGATATTTTAAAACTTCTCTGACATTTTTACAGTAAAATGTTTCCATATAATGCACGTTTAAGTGAATTTTTGTCCCATTCTCTCATGTTAAGAAAATCGTAAATTTCGAATAACTGCTGAAGTTTTTAAATTCGAATGTTGCAAATGAATAGGGTTCTTGCCAGTGTCGAAAGTAATATTTTAAAACTGATCTGACCTCTCTGCGACAATTTGTTCTTGCGATATCGTGTACACAGACTAACAAACTAACAGACTAACACACTAACCCACTAACACCACCTAACACACTAACAGACACCCTACAGACAGACACCACACAAATTTTGTCATTTTCGGATTCCTGACACCTGAAAACGTGTAAAAAAGTCAAAAATCCGCGGTCGAAATTTTTCACGATTACCTAAGTTTCCCATACCTATAGTATGATGGGAACTAAAAAAATCTGGAGTGACTCCACTCGACTTTCCGAACATTGAGTAATTAACAGTTTTGTAGATAAAGTAAAGAAAGAGTAGTTGTTAAACTAATAAAAGAGAGAAAACCATAATAGAGTGTTTGAGTATTTTTCTCCATCTATTACACGTTGTTTTATTTAACGCTACTGAACTTTGAGCCCATAGATCATAATGATAAATAAATTTTCGTTGTGTCCCTGTAAAAACCTATAAATGCTAGATTCACCAAAATGCTTATAGTTAGTGCAACAGTGATTTATAAAACTCATATAAATTTTCAGCTGAATTCAATAACGCGTTTAGATGCTATCGTACTTTTAAAAATTTAGTCCCATAGGCCATAATGATAAAGAATTTTTCTTTGTGTCCCTGAAAAAAAACTGTAAGTGCTAGATTCACCAAAATCTATACAGTTAGTTCAACTGTGATCTATAACATATGTACAAACTTTTTGCTCGGATTAATAAGGCGTTTAGACGCTATCACATTTTTAAAAATTTGGCCCCATAGGAATAATGATAAAGAATTTTTCTTTGTGTCCCTGTAAAAAAACTATAAGTGCTAGATTCTCCAAAATCTATACAGATTGAGTATTTGTGATCTATAATATGTGTATAAAATTTTTGCTGAATTGAATAAGGCGTTTAGATGCTATCGCACTTTTAAGATTTTGCTCCCATAGGCCATAATGATAAAGAATTTTTCTTTGTGTCCCTGTAAAAAAACTATAAGTGCTAGATTCACCAAAATCTATAGGATTCGTACTATGGTGACTTACAATATGCGTACCAACTTTCAGGTTAATCGAACAAAGCGTTTAGACGCTAGCGTGTTCACTCACAGACATACACACATACACACATACACACATACACACACACATACATACATCATCGTAAAAATAGTGAAAACGGACTCAGGGGATCTCAAAACGTATAGAAACATCAAAATCTCGAATTCGGATTTTTGATATGATTACAATACTTTCCTCACTATAGTGTTCGGAAAGTAAAAATGGGGGGGGGGAGAAAAAAAATACGTTTTGATGCAGGAATTTCATGCAAATTTTAATCTTCAAATTTAAAAATATTTTTTTAAATTATCAATCCACATTAAACTTGTGGATACCTTACCAATCGTCAATACACAATGTAATGCACGAATATGTTTAGAATATATCGATAAACTATAATAATGTGAAATCAGGGGAAAAATTTATAAACACAGTCTCGTGGAGAAATTAAAGTTTCTCAAAAACTAAAATACAATACAATTTTTTTTAATTAATTAATTTATTTATTTATTTTTTTTTTTTTTTTTTTTCATAGTTTTCGAGAAATTCTATTACACTTCATATTTATACATTGCAGTGCATAAGTATGTAAACTTTCTGAACTCTAAGACAATAATTTCAAAGAACAATTTTAATGCCCACTATTCCTTTAAAAGTCTTGCGGTTAGTAGCGAAAATGTACATTTGAGAAAATAACCATTAAAGTTTGGAAATGTTCGTTCTTGATATCAGTTACAATTTTGCGCATAACATTTGAAAACTAGTTGGCATAGGTGGACTCTGCTCAGTTCCCCATCATATTTATGTTCTCATAAATTTCTAGTGCGAGACATATTATAATCATGTTAAAAAAAAAATGAGTTTGACCAAAGCTTGATACAGTGACAGAATGAAATGTCCGCCTAACAGGCTATCCACCGTTTCCTTCGATATATTTATCTTATTCTAATCTATTAATTTATTTATTTTTTAGCCTTCTAAAATCACGTATTCCCTTAAACAAGAGCTAACATGTTAAGTGTAAAGATTCTAGAACGGCATTTTGAAAAATCATATTTTATTTACTTACTTACATTTTATAAAAGGAAGAGGAGATTTAAGGATTAGGGAGAGAAAGGATTATTAATAAATAATAAGACATATCTTCTTATTGTTTTAATTTTACTACACCTAAACAATGAAGGTGCATTACGTAACATATTTCAGTCCAATTACAAGGTAACCAATAAAGTTCTTGCCATTTTTTCTTTTCCATTGGATGAAGTGAGAATACGTATGCAATTAGTGTATCACGTGGCTGAAAAATCAATCGGTAGAGAGTAGGTACAGTCGGAAACAAAAGTCTCCGAACACTAGCAAAAATTCCGATACAAAAAAAGTACACTTAATACAGTTTTGTTAAATAAATCCTTGTCGAATCATGTTCTTAGTCAGTCTAAGAACAGGATTCGACAAGGATTTATTTAACAAAACTGTATTAAGTGTACTTTTTTTATATAGGAATTTTTGCTAGTGTTCGGAGACTTTTGTTACCGACAGTATATCAGTCATTATAAAATCAGGTCCACTGAGCGCTTTCATCATTCGTAACTCGTACTTTAGCGAAGACAAATGGAAGTGTCCGAAGATCTCGTTCGGTGTTGTCTGCTTTACGACTTTAAAGTGGGTTTATCAGCAGCTGCATCAAGTCGCCGAATATGCCAAACGTTTGGGGATAGTGCTGTGAATGAACGTATTGCAAGGCATTGGTTTAAAAAATTCAGGTCAGGAGATTTGTCACTCTGTGATGAACCTCGCAGTGGACGACCACAAGCTTTGGATGACGAATTCCTGCAGAAAGCCATAGAGGAAGACAGTAGTCTAACATGTGGTGAACTTGCAAAACAGTTAAACATTTCTGATGAAACCGATAGGTAAGTACCGCTAAGGTAAGACTTAAAGGCTGAGCAAGTGGGTTCCACAAATACTGTTAGAAATCCACAAGAGAAAACAAGTTGCAGCATGTATGTCGTTGCTTTTTCGCCCCCGTACCACATCCATATTCAGTCAAGTGCTTACCTGTGACGAAATGTTGGTCCTGTATGGCACTTCCAAGCATTCCAAACATTTGTTGTCACCCCAGGACCCGCAAGACCATCTATGCATCCATTCAAGATTAGGCTTTGTGACTAGTGAACAGGTCATCAAGTGGTTCACTATATGCTGCTAACAATGAGTCAAACGGTCACTGAAGACTTGCACTCGCAGCAATTGGAACGTGTGCAACAGGCCTTTCAATAGGAGGAGTCAGCACTTGTGAATCGTAAAGACATACTCTTCCTTCATGCCAACACCAGACTGCATCTTGCGCAGGTGGTCAGGGATACTATACAGCGACTGGGTTGGGAGACTTTGTGGCATTTTCCTTACTCACCTGAACTTGTGCCATACAATTACCGCCTCTTACACTCTACGAACAATCATTTTCGTGGAAAATCCTTCACCAGTGAAGCAGACTTGCGGCAAGCACTCACAGACTTCTCTGCGCCCAAAACACCCGAGATTTATCACAAGGGGATTGCACAGCTGGTGATGACAGAAGGTGTTGGATGCTGATGGTGATTACTTAGAGGAATAACAATTGGCTACATTTTCTGCAAATCATTTTTTTTTTGGCCATTAAAAACGGCAAGAATTTTATTGATTACCTTGTACTTATAAACATATAATGCCTCGTTAAACTATTTCTCCCCGATCCCCCACAAAATATACACATTTTTGGGGGAATTTCAAATTATGAGCAATTATGTAAAAATCTACTTCGTATATTAAACTGAAATAAAAGAAAAAAAAATCCGTTATAAATCAACTGTTATTTTTTTTTTTGTTTTCGCAATGCTCGTGGTTTTTATGTTTTCGCAATGCTCGTGGTCATACAGGTAATCCCTGAAGAACACATTACTTGAAGAACACGAGTTTCGGAGAACATGGATACCTTCCTTCGAATTACACGGTTTCAAATTACACGACTTTCGAGTAATTCTTTAAAAAAAGAATAAAATACATATACTATCTATTAAAAAATTATTTCCGAATAGGTCATTTGTTTTATAAAATAGAAATTTATGACCAAAGGCGAAAGTGTTCAGAATTATAAAGGAATTATAACTTTTATCACGAAATTTGATAAATAGTTCCAAGAGGACTCCAGTAATGAGGACTAGATGGCATGCTAACGTAATTTCAATTGAAAAATGTGACGCATTGCAAAACTTCATTGTGTTATTTTTCTTTTATTTTCATAATAAAATGTAAGATAAAACTTTTTTTCAAAACTAATTGAAAAATTAATATTTATCAACTTTTGGTAAAAATTGTCCAACAGGTTGCGTTGCCATCCCGCTTTTTCTAAATTTTTAACATGGTGGTATAGGACAAAGTTTGTATAAATGCATAAAGAGAATTATTTTTTAATAATCATTATGAAATTCAAAAGAATTATTTGTAATAGAGGTAGTCAACTGGAAAAAAAAATTGTGCATGTAGGAGCCTCGCCTCCCCTTCTGTGGAGGAAGTCCCCCCTCAAAGTGAGTAATTTTCATGATGAGTACCTTTCAAAAGAGCTCGTCAATACCTTTAAAACGAATGGTTGAACCATCGATCTGCGATAATTTAAAATAAATTTATCGATTTTTTTCATTTTTAGCAACCACATTTTTTTTTATGTAATATCGAGAATAAATTTGACTTTTTTTTTTTTTTTTTTTTTTTTTTTAAAGAATTATACTACTTCTCTAATATGGAAATCGTCTGCATTATCATAGAAGATAATTTTTTTATGTAATAATTTTAATAAATTATTTTTACTGAGTGAATTTGTATAGGAAAATATAGAAGAAAGTCATGTGGTGGCCACAACATACTAGTTTTTTTTTTTTTTTTTTTTTCTTTTTTCACACTTGAAACGGAATCCTGTTTTTTGTAGTTTCGAACAACACGATTTCAAAAAACACGGAAGCAATTAATAGTGTTCTTCGGGGATTACTTGTATAAATTTAGATTATTTGAACCACAGGCTGAGTATAATAGAAACAAATAATTTTAAAAAATAAACTTATGTTTTCTCTTTATTAAAATAAGTATTTTTGTTAAAAAGAATTCACAGGACATATACAAATTCATTTATATTTTATATCATAAATTTCTGGCTCAATATATATATATATATATATATATAAGAACATTTCTAAAAAGGCAAAACTTTATCCCCAATCCTCACATTTATCTCTAGTTTAATAGAAAATCGCTCGATACATCACTTCGCTCTTAATCGGAGATTATACTAAAAATATCCTTTTATAGTACATCCTCTATCGCAGACAATTTACTCATTTGTCTGGACAGAGATTTATCCCTTTTTATTTTCTTGTAATGATATACAAATATAGAATAAGGTTAAGGCACTTTAATACTAAATATTTTTATTTTATTTCTTGGATTTTTTTTTTTCTTTTTGTGTGTGTGTGTGTGTTTGTGTTTGTGTGTGTACTATGGTAAGGTCCTTTCTTACATTCAAAATAAAATAATCAAAAGACATTGGTGAATTGTACAATAGCATTGATTATATAACAGCAACTATATCAAAAACATTCACCCCTTCTTCTGTTCCATAAATATTTATCTCAGACATAAATTCGAAATTGCAAAATTTCTTTAAAAAAATACAGAGTTTTATATAATCAATTTAAAGTTTCAGAGAACTAAATATCGAGCATTACAAAATTCAAATATATATATGTATATATAGTACCTGATGGCCCGAGTGCACTCGGTGTCATTGTAAAAATCATTCGTAGTTTAAACACATTATATAAATTCGTAGTGTAAATATATATATATATTGGAAATATAGTTCTTATTTATTTGCCCTGGGCGGAATGCAGGTTATCAGTGAAAGCTAATTATCTTGAAGATAGAAGAATTCAAATCAAATTATCATCACAAACATCTAACTGCAAATTTTATTAAGATCATTCACACAATTTCCTATAAAAGCAGGTTTCTGCTATATTTTGCTTCAAATAAAGAACGGGTTACCAGCGAATGCTAATTCTCCTGAAGGAAAAGATAAAGCAGATCAATTTTTCATCTCAAAAAATATTCTACCCTATTTTTTCTGCCATATATTTTTTCTGGATGAAGTACAAGTTACCAGTGAACACTAATTATCCTGAAAATAAGTTTATTTCATACCGAAATGTCATCTCAAAAATACATTAATTCTAAATTTTTATCAAAATTATTCAAATATTTTCAAAGAAAACTAAGTTTCTGCGATTTATTCCCAGAGCGAAGCGCGGGTTCCGGTAAACGTTAAAAGTATCGAAGAAGAGGGCAATTCAGACTGAATATGTAAACTTAAAAATCCCCTAAATCGAAAATTTTATTTAAACGATTCAAGCAGTTTCTATGAAAACCAAGTCTCTGCTATATTTCCCCATCGGTGAAGTGAGGATTAACTGTCAACGCTATTTATCGTGAAGAGGAGTATCAGCCGAATGGATTTGTTATTTAAAAAAATCTGGAGTGACACCACTCGACTTTCCGAACATTGAGTAATTAACAGTTTCGTAGATAAAGTAAAGAAACAGGAGTTGTTAAATAAACTAAAGAGAGAAAACCATAATAGAGTGTTTGCGTATTATTCTCCATATATTACACGATTTTGTATTTAACGCTACTGAACTTTGAGCCCATAGATCATAATCATAAAGAATTTTTCGTTGTGTTCCTGTAAAAATCTATAAATGCTAGATTCACCAAAATGCTTATAGTTAGTGCAACAGGGAATTATAATATTCATATAAATTTTCAGCTCAGTTGAATAAGGTGTTTATATGCTATCGCACTTTTAAAAATTTGGTCCCATAGGCCATAATGATAAAGAATTTTTCTTTGTGTCCCTGTAAAAAAAACTGTAAGTGCTAGATTCACCAAAATCTATACAGTTGGTAAACTGTGACCTATAACATGTGTACAAAGGTTTTGTTTAATTGAATGAGGCGTTTAGATGCTATCGCACTTTTAAGATTTTGATCCGATAGGCCATAATGATAAAGAATTTTTCCTGCTGTCTCTGTAAAAAAACTATAAGTGCTAGATTCACCAAAATCTATAGGGTTCGTACTATGGTGACTTTCAATATACGTACCAACTTTCAGCTTATTCGAATAAAGCGTTTAGACGCTAGCGTGTTCACTAACAGACATACACACATACATACACACATACATACACACATACACACATACACACACACACACATGCATCATCGCAAAAATATTGAAAACGGACTCAGGGGACCTCGAAACGTAAAGAAGCATCGAAATCTCAAAATCGGATTTTTGACATGATTACAATACTTTCCTCACTATAGTGTTCAGAAAGTAAAAATAAATAAATAACCCTAAGTGTATATCAAAATTATTGGAACCATATCCCAGAGAACTAAGTTTCTGTCATATTTTGCAACGGGTGCAGTAAGAGTAGACTGTGGAACCTAAATTTCCTGGAGATGAAATGATTCCTCATAAATCAAATGGATTTGTCCTCTCAAAAAGTCTCAATCTTAATACTATTATTACACACGAAAAATTTTCACGCAACTTTCATTTGAGCCAATTTTTGCTCCAATTTCTGGAGGCTGAAATCCGAAAGAGGATTGCAAAAATTGAATCAAAGATCGTCCAAAAAACTGGTTTGCGCAATGTTCAGTGAAACCAAGACGCACTTATTTACTGCTCATATCTAGAGCCGACGCGGAGTCTTCTTGGCGAACGATGAATGATTTCACACCGTCCGCCCGTCTTTTCTCGGTGTGTATAACAAACTTTCTTCTCATTGGTTTATCATCGTAGGAGAAATTGCTCGTACAAACAACTTTTTATGGCTAGCCAGAAAAAAAATTTCGTACTCCCAACTTGTTTTACATTGGGCGTTGAGGCGATTTTAGCCCACAAAACTGGCTCAAATTAATAATCGGCTCAAAAGTTATGCAAAATGTTGCCAATCAAGTTTCTGTCATATTTTACAACGAGTAGAGTAAGGGTTAACAATGAACGCTAATTTCACTGAAGATGAGGATTTATCAGACGGATTTATCCTCTCATAAATTTCAACTCTAAAGTTTAATTAAAATATTCAGATCCATTTCCGCGTAAACAAAATTTCTGCTTTTTTTTTTTTTTTTTTAATCCAACTGTATAATAAAGATTATCAGTGAATAGCGATTTTTCCGAAAATGTAGAAAAATCAGATGGGCTTTTCGTCTCAAAAGCCTTCATTCTTACTCTTTATCAAAATCTCTTGAGACATTCTCAAGAAAACCAAGTTTTTGCCATATTTTTCAACGAGTAATGCAACGGTTAACAATGAACGCTAATTTTCCTGACTATGAGCTATGAGAATAAATCAGATAAATTTGTCGTCTCAAGGGCTCCTTAACCCTAAGTTTTTAGCAAAATCGTTAGATCCGTTTCTAAAAGTAAATTAATTAATTAAATACAAATAGGTTTTTATTTTATTTTGCAGTGGGCGGAGAGAGGTTTAGCATTTAACGCTAATTTCATTAAGAATGAAAATAAATTCGATATGTTTGTCCTTTCAAGAAACCTATAACCCTAAATTATTATTAAAATTATTATATCCATTTCTGAGTAAACTCAATTTCTACCATATTATGCCACCGACGATTAAATGGTGAAAAGCTAACACATTTTATAGCCATAATTTCAACTTTTTCAATCTGCTTTTGTAATTTATAATACACGTATTGGTAACATATAACACAAAGCAATTCATTTCTCTAAATCAAGAAAATTGTATTTATGCTTGTCATTTTTTGTTTATTAAAAAAAAATATATTTTTTTTTCCCGATAAAAAGTAAGATTTATGATTTTTAAGGAAATATTTACAAATACCCAATATGCTGAAAACCTTTCTTTGTTTCAAATTAACTGTTAACTCTGATTATTTCGAATTGCTCTTTACTAAAAGAAACTAGTTGGCATAGGTGGACTCTGCTCAGTTCCCCATCATATTTATGTTCTCATAAACTTCTAGTGGGAGACATATTATAATCATGTTAAAAGAAATGAATTTGACCAAAGCTTGTTGATACAGTGACAGAATGAAATCCCCGCCTAATAGGCCATCCACCGTTCATTTCGATATATTTATCTTATTCTAATCTATTAATTTATTTTATCAGGGTCAATTCTGTTGTTTAGTTTTCATGCTACTATTTCCAATGCAATAATCCTCAAAATTCACATTTATATGAAAAATTTACAATTTCGCTATGTTGATAAAATCGTAAATTACGAATAATTTACGAAATTTTCCTATTAGAATATTTGTATTCAATCATGTTCAAACAAATATCATAAATATAATTTTGAAGTTGTCTAATGTATTTATGATCATCAAAATGGAAGTTTATGCTCAATTTTGCCTTATTCTGCCATTTTAAGTAAATCGTAAATTACAAAAAACTTACGAATTTTTTTAATTGGAAAAATCATAGTCTATGTTATTCATGCCAGTATCCAAAATAATATTTAAAAAGTGGTTTGACATCTTTACGATGAAAATATCTCTCAAGATTCACGTTTATGTGAAATTTTGCTCTATTCTGTCATGTTAAGAAATTCGTAATTTTCCAATAACTTACGAAATTTTTATATTGGAAAATTCATAGACATTCATATTCATGCCAGTGTCCTAAATAATATTTCAAAAGTAGTCTGACATCTTTACGATGAAAATATCTCTTAAAAATTGACGTTTATGTGAAATTTTCCCTATACTGCCATGTTAAGAAATTCGTAAATTTCCAATAACTTGCGAAATTTTCAATGTAGCATATTTATAGTTACTGATGTTCATTCCGGCATCAAAACTGATATTTTAAAACTGGTCCGACATTTTTACAGTAAAAAGTTTCCACTTGATGCACGTTTAAGTGAAATTTTGTCCTATTCCACCAT
The DNA here is from genome assembly GCA_963930645.1 of Salticus scenicus. Lineage (NCBI taxonomy): Eukaryota > Metazoa > Arthropoda > Arachnida > Araneae > Salticidae > Salticus > Salticus scenicus. Next base: position 128,553,612 of record OZ005648.1, on the reverse strand, counting down.
GTTAAGAAAATCGTAAATTTCTCATAACTTACGAAGTTTTTTAATTCGAATGTTGCAAATGAATAGGGTTCTTGCCAGTATCGAAAGTAATATTTTAAAACTATTCTGACCTCTCTGCGATCATTTGTTCGTGAAATATCTTGTTAACAGACTAACAAACTAACGGACTAACACACTAACGGACTGACACACTAACAGACACCCTACAGACAGACACCATACAAATTTTGTCATTTTCGGATTTCTCACACCTGAAAACGTATAAAAAAGTAAAAAAACCGAGGGCAAATTTTTCACGATTACCTAAGTTCCCCCATACCTATAGTATGATGGGGAACTAAAAAGAAAAAAATCATTGAAAAGAAATTTTCTCCGAACCAGATTGAACTACATTTTAGATTTCAAATGAAACATTTATATTGTGTTGTTATATGCACCAAAGATTTTGACATTTCAAACACATTTAAATGATTTTGTATAAATGTAAATATTTATTACTGGTTTTCAATTCAACAATTCCTAACCTGAATGACGAATGGTATATCCCAACGAATGGAAAACGAATGGTATATTCCAACTAGATTTCAATAAACTGCATGTCCATAAATTTCGAATTTCATTTTATGTCCTTGCCTCAAGTACCAAATCCAAATACACTTAACAGGAACATTTCCGTCCAATCCTTCAAACGACAGGGAACCTTAACTTAGTTTTGCATGCCATTTCCGAATTGGGATTTCTATGCGCTTTGTGATTGCTACAAGAATTAGTTTTGCTGAAAATCTTCGCGGTTGTAGTGAAAAACAAGTTTATTTTGTTAGGGTAGAAAATGTCAACAGGACAAAAAATTTCGATTTTCTCGTTTAGATTTTATTTGCTGGTTTACTTTCCTTTTCTACGGGAAATAAGAAATATTCGCAGTGTGATATTTCTATTATTTGTTCTTTTTTAAAATGATGGCATTATGACCTTTTAATAATAATGAAGAGAAAATATATATTTCACGGTTTCTGGAAACTCAAATATAATAAGAACATTTTTATCAAGATATAAACAATAATATTATTCGCATGTCACCTTTGCCATTTGGCGTTTGAAAGATTAGGGCTCTCGCTTTTAGGTGTATGGTTCGGATCCAGGTTCAAGCATGAATGTTCGCTGTGGTTTGGAATCCACTTCAAACCGTAGTTCTCGGTCTAATGAGCCCTAATTAAAAAAAAGAAAAGAAAGAAAGAAAGGAAAAGAAAAGAAAGACCCCAAGGCAGTATTTCAAATTCCAATTCCTTTGTCAGTCAATCTGCTTCCCTAATCTCAAGTGTAAATTAATTCCTTAAAAAATTTTAGTCAATAATATATCGTAATGAAAAACAGCGATTGGTTGATTTTTTTTATCGTGGATTTAACGAGCATGCATAACATCGTATTAGAGCTACGCAGTGGGAATTTGTTCTTAATGATGAAACCAATTGCGAAAAAAACTCGAATCCGCATTAAATATTTATCTGCATTAAATATTTATCTTCATTCTTAAAAAAAAAAAAAAAAAAAAAAAATATCAAATTCAATTATCCTACTGTAAACGTTTACCCTTTAATTTTATTTTATCCCACAACTGAATAAATTCCTTATAAGTATTGGGTTTTTAAATATCAAAACTGCAAGTATATTTAAAAAATATTGCTTACATTCAAGTAAATCCGAATAAAATTTCTTACAAAATAATACTGAGTGAAAGGATATGAGTTCTCAAAAAAATTAATAATTTTCTAGAAAAACAAATAAATTAAAAAAAAAAAAATAGTCTGATTTAATGCTATTTTAACCAAAATGAATGAACTAGTCAGGAATTTTTATTTTTAATTAAAGTTCCCTAGACCTCCTATATCATGATGAGCAACTAATAACAGGGGGAAAAAATTATATTGTCCTTAAACATTATTAACTTACAATAGTTTTAGAGATTTTATGAATACAGTCGAACCTCGTTAACGTGAATCTCAAGGGGGATAAAAAAAGTTGTTCATGTTATCAGTAGTTCCTGCTATCAGTAACTCAAAAACTATCTTCCTTTTGATGAGGATTGGAGAAACAGTTCATGTTAAAAGTAATTCATGGTAAGCGGGTTCACGTTAACGAGGTTCGACTGTACTTAGTTATTTTAATTTATAATGTTGAAAAAAAAAATTTGAGTTTCCGTAGTAAAACTATTTGTCCATTATTAAGATTCTTACCTATATATTTTATAATTTCAACTCATATCTAAGGTTAACAGTCATTTTTATGTATCACTAAAAATATATTTTTTTTACACTAAATTCAGATTTCATCCTTATTACTCTCTCTATATATATTTTAATGTTAGAATCTAATTCTCTTTAAATGTCAGACTGTAAAGAGAGAGAATCACACTGAAATCAAAACCTTAATTAATTTTACAAGTTCCAATAGATCATTGTATAAATCCCATTGAGCACGTACCTGGTATTCTCGAAGGTTGCAAAGTAAAAATATATTTCATGAAAGTAAAAATATATTTCATGATTTTGCAGTTTTAAAGTATATCACTTAAAACATTTAAAAGAATCTTATATCTCTTTTTAGTTTTAATATATATGTATATATTAATTTAATTAATTTAATTAATTTATTATTTATTTATTTATTTATTGATAGCCAATATCCAAAACAGTGTTTCAAAAAGTTTTTTCTTTGGTAAAAATAATATTGTGTTACTGTAAGAAATGTCTGTCATTCATAAAGTTAGTTTTTGGAAAAAGAAAATATTTTTTGTGATAAAAATTACAATAATACAAAAGAAGCACAAAATAAAACCGCTGTTAGTTCATATATCTCAAATATTTTATTATTCTTATGACAAAATGACAAATTTTTACTAACATCAAATGATAAATTTTATACAAAATTGATACAAGGTTTCTTTACTGATATTTCAGAAAACTTTTTGTAATTGGACGTATAATAGTTATTTAAATACCTAAGTAATGTTCTGCACTAAAATTTAATTCACTTCTATTAAGTTCTACTTTCTTTACATAAATAGAAATTTACTGTATTCGTGAAAATTTTTCCACCCCCGTTTTTCGATGGATTTACACGTTTCGAGATGCACAGAACACGATTTGATTAATTTAAAGAATTTTGTCTGCCTGTGTATATCCAAAATTTAATAGACACTGTATCTCATGGATCAATAAAGAAAATTTCACAAATTTGGTATTCAGTTGGACGTTGATCTAAATTGGTGCTACATACATTACGGGACGAATCGTCCAACAAGTGGCACTCTCATGCTATTTTTTTTTTCATAACTTTTAATACGGCAGTATGGGACAAAATTTTGAATAAATATATATATATATATAATGAAAAACAAGATTCAATTGTTCAATACGTTACAGCAATCTTTTATATAATGTAATACATTTTGTGAGCAGTTCCAAACTAGATCGTTCCTATTTCACGCAAATTCGTCAAAAGTGACCAAAATTACAGGGGATTAGAAAATAAATTAAAAAACTCCCATACCTGTGTGTAGTTTTTTAATATAGAAGTAAAATAAAAATATCTTTATAATACTTCTACAAAAGCTTAAAATTTAAAAATGAATGTTAATCATTATTTTTTCTTTTGATTTTTCTTAAATTTTAAGTAGCTGCTATTTTGAAATGAAACCATTTGGTATTACACTCACACGACTTTCTCTTACCCTGAAATTCAATACGATAAAAACAGATTACAGATAAAGGGATAAGACAGCAAATGTACACGAAAATAGTTTTTCAAAAAATCAGGTGTGAAACAACCACACTTCCATTATCCACTATAGTTACCATGTATATTCTATGCATTTTATAGAAATAATGTAATCAGAAGACATAAATTTGACCTAACGAAGTAGACACTTAATTTTTGGAAAACAATTTCTGCGATCTGAAACTGATCTACCTAATCAGGATAACTGTTAATTTTCCTGTAATAACCACTTAATAAATGAGAAAGGATATCTAAAATAGATTTATGCAATAATTTTCAAGAAAATCGTTTGAGCCGTTTTTGAGAAAACGAATTTTACCAAAACTTGGCACTCTCAATTATCGACCGGAAAATAATAATTACATGTAAAAAGATATTTAAAAGGAAGTTAAAATGGTGAGTTTGAAAAAAATCTGTACTGCCGTTTTTAAAGGAACACGCTTGCGAGACCTGAAATTGAACTATTTATACAGGACGCCTATCAATATTCCTGAACTAACCAACTATATCATTCGAAAGGACATCTAATAGAGTGTTTATATAGCAAATTTGAAAACAATCGTTGGAGCCTTTTTTGAGATACGGACTTATGGTCGCACTTCCGGTTTCCGATGTCCCCCTTCCGGTTTTCCAATTTTCACCAAAATTTGGAAAAATCCTCTGTCTCAATTCTGAAGTTTAGTTGTCCTATCTTTATTAGTTTCGGAGATAAGTTAGCCAGAAGATTCCCAACATACATACACTCACATATACATACACACATACTGACAACTTGCCAAAAACTACTTTTTTGGACTAAGGATACCTTAAAACGTGTAAATCAAGTAAAAACTCGACGTCAACTTTTTGGTCTTAATACAGTACTTCCATTACTTACAGTAGTTGGGTAATGGAAGTAATAGCTAAAAATATGTTTAGGAGCAGTTTTATTTGACATCTATTTCTCTACTTCTGTGTGAAGGTGTCTACCGTCTTTTTCAGCACTCGTTCTTATATAGTCTACATTTATGAAGAATTCATAGCTGTTATGAAACTTTTAACATAAATGCAAATTATGCAGACAACGTTCACCGGAATCTATCTCTCCTTGAAAATTACCAACCTTCATTAAGCACTTCAAGTAGCATATAACCTCCAAAGTACCAAATTTGAATTTCCTGCAATTATTTTTAAGTTAGTTTACTAACAAACATACACAGAGATTAAAAGGTAATAACTGGATTTCCATATTCAGGAGATCGTAAAATGTGCAATAAAATGTATACTGTTAAAAATGGTTTCTTAACAATGAGCTAAATTGTCTCAAAATACCTCCGAAACAATATATACACTTAAACTTGAAAACCCATGTACTCATTGTCGAGTACATTGGCACACTAAAAAATGGGGTTGACCAATAACGATCCCAATATCCTCGTGTTTGACATGCCAATATACTCAAAATTGAGTACATAGGTTTTCAAATTTAAGTATATATTGTTTCGGAGCTATTTTGAGACAATTTAGCTCATTTTTAAGAAACCATTTTTAACAGTGAAATATATACACTTCACGCATAATGTTCTTAAATTTACTCCATTATGAAAAACACATAATACAACTTGAAATGCACTCTGAACCAATTTCCATATTTTCTAGACGAAATATTTTTTTATGCATACAAAAAACATATGATCATTTATTTTGTTTGCGCAGTTAAAACTATTAAATAGCGTCTATCAGAAATTTCACATACAGACATAATGTATTTTAAATCTCTTGGATGTTCCTGTGAACGAACCATTTGTTGAACCCCAACTAAAAGTTTTGTGTAGCATCCATATATTTTGTGCAGCATCCATTTGAAATACCGTGGATTAATTTCTTACTAATACCTGTTCCTGAGATATGCTGATAACAGACATACAGATACCCACACTAGGGTTCTCACAGAGGGAAATTTTAATACAATTATTTTTATGAAATAATTTTTGATTTGACTAATCACTGATATTCTTCGATATATCTTTAAAAAAATTACTACACGAAAAGTCTGTTATCTAATTTTCATTTAATGAGAAGCTTGATTCTCACAGAACAACCGCTTTTTGGATTCAAGGGAGCTTAAAACGAATCAACATAACAAAAAAATCCAATAACAAAAATTTGATATTTTTTTTTTCTAAAATATGCTCAAAAAAATCATTTTACTTATTTATATAATTTCATTTTTTGCATGGTATTATTTAGTGGCTTATTTTTAAAATAATGTGCTATTGTTTATTTTTACTGAAATTTCTTAGAACATTTTATTTTCATCGACTCGCTTTGATAAGACAAAAATTATATCCCCATGTTTCTTAATATAAAGTGATACTATAATATAATATTTCAAACTAGATTTCTCAACATTCTAAATGTTTTTCATAAGGTATTAGATAAATTTGACTTATATATGTGTTTTACTTCTTTTATGAAAAGAGAAGCAAGAGAATTGTTAAAACATCAAATATATTACATAATCCTTCCTCGCAGTTATTTTAGAAGCTGTCATTTGGCAGACTCATTACGATACTTAAGCAAATACTGCACATTATTGCTCAAGCTGAAGTGTCAGAAATTTCCGGTTGATGTGGCGAAGAAATTAATGTCAGGTAGCGACATAGTCACCTACTACGATTCAGCATTTTGAAATAGTTTCAAATGTTTGTAATTTTACAGTCCAAGAAATTATCACAAATTTCTCTTACATAGGAAAAAAATTTCCAGAGTTGTCTTTTATGAAATTTTTTAACTTTAAATATATGTTACTAAAATAAGTTGTTTTATTTATTTATTTTTCCTCCGAAAAATCTTGAAAATTTTGTTTCCAATGCTGTAATTTATATTCATTTAAAGCTTTTATTAATATATTTTATATACTTGTGTGATGAACACTTTCTAACAAAGTTGGAAGGTGCTTTTGAAACTAGTTCGTGTGTTAGTCCGAAATCTAGGTTTTGTAAATATACAATACTTAATTTTTCCAAGAAATTCTTATTTGTTATTGGAACGATTACAGCATACGCTTCCTTTTGAAAACAGTATGTGCAGCTTTTTTTATTCGTTTGTAGAATAACAAATAAATAAATAAATAAATAAAATAAATAAATAAATAAATAAATAAATAAATAAATAAAAAATAAAAAATACCTTTAGAGCTATCATGACGTCAATTTTACCCTGCAAGTTTAATTTTTCACTAAGTTTTATATCAATTGTAATATTTACGTGTGAAATTCTCTTCATTTCAAAAACATTTTTAAATCAACTCGTAAACTTTTTTTGCACCAATTAAAAATTGAAATAAATTATGTAATTTTGTCTAAAAAAGGGCTTCTTCAACTTTTTCGATACTGTCCGTTTCGATACTGATTATTATTAATTTTCTTTTCTTTTCTTTTTCTCCCCCCCCCCCCCCAAAAAAAAAAAAAAAAAAAAAAGTGAAATTTTGGCAAAAGCAGAATTTAATTTAGTACGGAGGACTACTAGTTTTTTTTTTTTAATCATAACATCGCTTTTAAATAATTTAATTATATTTTCGATAAATTTTCGATTTCGATAAACGTCCAACCATCGTAAAACTGGCGACAACGTTTTATCCATAGATTGAGACTAATAGTGCTCCGTTCTAAAAAAAAAAAAAAATAACTGTAAAAAATAACTGAATGAAGTAAAATTTTTTTCAGATGCGCTGTGAATATAGCATCCACTGTTAAAAATTTCAACGGAAAACTACTGGTAATCATTTATCTTATGTCTTATGTAAAATTACAGAGAAAAATAAACGGAGATGTTAAAAAATATATTTTATATACACATTTTAATGACTTATATTAATTCCATTAATTATTGTCGAGAGTATATTTGATACCTAAAATACATTTTCTAATATAGAAACGTTTATATTTAATTCTTATTTACAAATTAAATAATAAAAATAGATAAGAATACAAAATAAAGATTGAGAGTCTCGACTATTTACTTTTGGCAAAGAAAAGTTGTAAATTTTCATAGACTCTGGATAACCATTTCAAGAAAATTTACAGAATTTTTTCACAGTGTATAAGAAGTAACAAATTATTGTTCATTCGCAGAAGCACAAATAAAGTTTTCTGCACATTAAATATATTGGTTTTTTTTTTTTTTTTTTTTTTTTTTTTAGGAATTAAATTTTTGTTAGTTATATTATGCGCATATATCCTTTATAGTTCATATATAGAGCCACATAAAATAATTTGAAACATCTTCTATAGACATTTTTGCTGAATGTACTTTTAATTAGTATTATACATTTTTAAATTAGTAAATATTGTTTCATGTATTATAATCAGCAACACGTAGTATTATTATTTTCATTATTACTTACTGTTAATTAAGGATTAATAATAATTTTTATTAAGAGATTGTCTGTAACAATACAATAATATTAAGATTTAATTCAATTATTCTCTCCATGTTAGGAAATGTTCAATAATCTATGCACAAAGCATGAATTTTATCTCTCGTGTTTTATTGAATTTACTTTAAATAGTTTGTTGATATAAACTATACTTATCAATGATACAATATCGTATCAATATTTTAGCACAGCTTTAAAGCAAATTTTCTGTTATTCAAAAATTTTTAACTTTTCTTCGGAGCGTATTAACTATGAAACTAGTTGGCATAGGTGGACTCTGCTCCGTTCCCCACCATATTTATGGTCTCATAAATTTCTAGTGCGAGACATATTATAATCATGTTAAAAAAAAAAAAAATGAATTTGACCAAAGCTCGATACAGTGACAGAAAGAAATCCCCACCTAATAGGCTATCCATCGTTCACTTCGATATATTTATCTTATTCTAATCTATTAATTTATTTTATCAGGGTCAATTCCGTAGTTTATGTTTCATGTTACTATTTCCAATGCAATAATCCTCAAAATTTATATTTATATGAAAAAATTACAATTTCGCTATGTTGATAAAATTGTAAATTACGAATAATATACGAAATTTTCCTATTAGAATATTTGTATTCAATCATGTTCAAAAAAATATCATAAATGTAATTTTGAAGTTGTCTAGTGTATTTAGGATCCTCAAAATGGAAGTTTATGCTCACTTTTGCCTTATTCTGACATGTTAAGTAAATCATAAATTCCAAATAACTTACGAATTTTTTAAATTGGAAAAATCATAGTCAATGATATTCATGCCAGTAACCTAAATAATATTTCGAAAGTGGTTTGACATCTTTACGATGAAAATATCCCTCAAAATTGATGTTTATGTGAAATTTTGGTCTATTCTGCCATGTTAAGAAATTCGTAAATTTTCAATAACTTACGAAATTTTTATATTTGAAAATTCATAGTCATTAATATTCATGCCAGTGTCCTAAATAATATTCAAAAGTAGTCTGATATCTTTACGATGAAAATATCGCTCAAAATTGACGTTTATGTGAAATTTTGCCCTATACTTCCATGTTAAGAAATTCGTAAATTTTCAATAACTTGCGAAATTTTCAAAGTAGCATATTTATCGTTACTGATGTTCGTTCCGGCATCAAAACGGATATTTTAAAACTGGTCTGACATTTTTACAGTAAAAAGTTTCCATTTAATGCACGTTTAAGTGAATTTTTGTCCTATTCTCCCATGTTAAGAAAATCGTAAATTTCTAATAACTTACGAAGTTTTTAAAATCGAATGTTACAAATAAATAGGGTTCTTGCCAGTGTCGAAAGTAATATTTTAAAACTGATCTGACCTCTCTGCGACAATTTGTTCTTGAGATATCGTGGACACAGACTAACAAACTAACGGACTAACACACTAACAGACTAACAGACTAACAGACACCATACAAATTTTGTCATTTTCGTATTCCTCACACCTGAAAACGTGTAAAAAAGTCAAAAAACCGAGGTCGAAAATTTTCACGATTACCTAAGTTCCCCATACCTATAGTATGATGGGGAACTAAAAAATGTATATATTTATTATACTTTTGCTTATAAATAAACATTTTTATGTGTATTGTCAAGTAGTAATTTCCATTGTGAAATTTTTGCTCAAAAATATGTCAGTGCCAAAACTTTAACGCTCATAAAAGATTTTTTTTCTTCCTCTTAGATTGATACAATTACATTAACCTTCCTATTTTTTTTTTTTTTTTTTTTTTTTTTTTTTTTTCTGCTGTCAAAAATTTAAAAGTCTTCTCTTTCAGCAAAGTGCTAAAGAAATATTTACAGAAAACTTCGTAACCAAAACTTCTGTCAATCCTTCAATGGTCATTTATCAATTTCTATTTTTATATAGTGGCAGAGCACTTTTGATGAATAGTGGTTTTCAAAAATGTTTTGAATCTTAGACTTTAAAGATATTTTTTTAGTCTATTTTCACTATAAATGCCTTTTTTTTTTTTTTTTTTTCAAATTCAAACCACGTTGAAAAAGAAATGAAATAGCTTTTCAATGTCTGTACTAAGATAAATTGCTTCGAACTATTTTTATTCCTACCGTCTACACTTATGTTGGAAGATACAGACATATTCCAGGAAAAGAATTCAATCAAATTTAACTTGAAGTAAAAGCTGAAATAGTTTTCCGTGGGTAAATCATTAGTTAAATCGAAGATTTTAAGTTATACTTTAACATAAAATAAACTGTTTTTGAAAAAAAAAAAAAATAAATAAATAAATAAAATAAAAGTGTCTTAAGATTACGTTTATTCAGCAAAATTATATTTTCCTGTTAAGACTAAATTCTGTTTAAAAATTTACAATATATTATTTCTTCTTTCGACTAACATAGAGTAAATTGTTTTGAAATGTTTTCGAATATTCAATTTTTTTTTATTTAATTTTTATAATTCTGTACTTACAAACTTTTTTTTTTTTTTTTTTTACGCTTGCTTAAAAGCAAATAAAATAGTTCTTTCATTTTAACAGGATTTAAAATAATTCAATATTTTTCCTAATCGAATGCAGGAGAGAGTATTGGATTCATAAATTTTCCTACTTCTAGTTTTCGACGAATATATACGTTTTAAGTGGTCCAGAATACAATTTAACTATTTTTAGAAAATGCCTGTCTGTGTATGTTTGTGTCTGCACGTGCGTGTGAAAATATTTTTCTTACATTATATGGAACCGAAACCTCTAATGGAACTGAAACCTCTGCCTTTTTTTATTGAATGACATTTTTTTTTTTAATAAAGTATTCGTTATATACTTTAATTTTCATTTTAAATGAAATAATTTCAAACTTTCTGTTATCTAGTTTACTCATATATTATGATATAAATCATTGATGTATATCTTAAAATATTAATAATTAATGCTTTTAATTTTTAATACATTCAATTAATGTGCATTTCATAAATCGATTTCGGCGACAGTGGATTTTCAAATTCGCTAAATTGGACTAAAAATTTCAATATTTCAATTTTATTAAAAATATGAAACTAAATAACAGTAGTAATGTGTGGCAAGAAAAAAAAATTCAATTCCCATCATTCTGTGCAGAATTATAAGCGTTTACATTTGTAAACAAATATTGAATGTGTCGTGTAAAATGAAGACATTAAACGTCATTTTCTCAAAACTAATTTTTACGTAGTTGCGTTAAATTTAAAATGTTCAGTGCGTTTTATTTATTTTTTATTTATTTATTTATATATATATATATATATATATATATATATATATTGTGAACCTTCACGTAACTTCATTTAATGTTTTTTTTTTTACCTATCTTAGCACAAAACATTTGAAATTTTTTGAAATTTAAAACAATTTTTTTTCTCGAAAAACTGATATTTCTTTTCACATAATGATGATTGTAAATAAAAAAAATTCCAAATAAAAATTGTTAAATTCATTTTAAGCTACCTATGCAATGTTTTGTAAGTGGAAGTCACAAATTAAGACTCAAGGAGTGTTTTGAAGCTTGACAATTAATTCATATTTTGATTAGTTATAATGTGAATGTGAATGTTAATTTTAATATTTCATGTACAGTCGGTAACAAAAGTGTCCGAACACTAGCAAAAATTCCTATGTAAAAAAAGCACACTTCATACGCTTTTGTGAAATAAATCCTTGTCGAATCCTGTTCTTAGTCAATGTAAAAACATGATTTGATAAGGATTTATTTAACAAAACCGTATGAAGTGTACTTTTTTTTACATAGGAATTTTTGCTTGTGTTCGGACACTTTTGTTACCGCCTGTAAATAAAACTATATCAAACTGTAATTTCTTGCGGTATATAAAATTGTAGTTTTTACTCTCCTAACATACATATGTAAGGAAAGTATTGTAACCATGTCAAAAATCCGACTTTGAGGTTTTGGTGTTTCTATACGTTTTCACATCCCATGAGTTCATCTTTGCTATTTTTACGATGTATATATGCATGTGAGTGAAAGCGATAACGCCTAAACGATTTGTTCAAAAGAACTGAAAGTTGATAGGTATGTTGTAGGTTATAAAAGCACGAACCCTATTGATTTTGGTGACTCTAGCCCTTATAGTTATATATATCTTAATATATATAAATCTCGTGTCACAATGTTTGTCCTCAATGGACTCCTAAACCACTTAACCGATTATAATAAAATTCGCACACCATGTGCAGTTCGATCCAACTTGAGAGATAGGATAGTTTAAATCTCAAATTATAGTCGCAATTTTAATTTATTGCTAATTATTTGTCTGTTATTATTTGACAGTCACAATTATCTGTTAACTCCAAATGATTCTAACAGATGTCGATACCTTTCGACTGGGTTGAAATGAAAGCTGAAATATATTTGGTGCTGCCATCTACACAAAGAATCTTCAACTTTTTAACCTATTAATAAATTTCGTATAATTCAATTATTTCCACTTTTTAAATTTTTGGTGTTAGCATAGCCGGCCACGTGTTACTTAGACTGAAGTGTAAATTGAATTCATATTATAATGAAGATAATACAGTGAAATCAATCCTGTTTTTTACTTATTTGTGCTTCATTGATCAAAACTTTATAATTTAATATAATATATATATATATATATAACTCCAAATGATTCTAACAGATGTCGATACCTTTCGACTGGGTTGAAATGAAAGCTGAAATATATTTGGTGCTGCCATCTACACAAAGAATCTTCAACTTTTTAACCTATTAATAAATTTCGTATAATTCAATTATTTCCACTTTTTAAATTTTTGGTGTTAGCATAGCCGGCCACGTGTTACTTAGACTGAAGTGTAAATTGAATTCATATTATAATGAAGATAATACAGTGAAATTAATCCTGTTTTTTACTTCTTTGTGCTTCATTGATCAAAACTTTATAATTTAATATAATATATATATATATATATCTTTATATATAAAATTTATTATGTTTGTCCGCGATGAACTCCTAAACTAATGAGCCGATTTTAATGAAATTTGGACACTGTGTGCAATTTGGTCCAACTTGAGAGATAGGATAGTTTTTATTACAAAATTCGCCTCCCAAAAGGGGGGGGGAGGGGCCAAAACGTGATTTCACAAACAAACAAACAAACAACAACAACCAAAAAAAAAAAAAAAAAAAAAAAAAAAAAAAAAATAGAAATGCAGATAGACTGTTCAAAATTGGTATAGAGAGGTTTTAGAGGCCTACAAATCGAATGAGGATATTTTCGAAAGTGTAAAGTTATTAGGAGGGGCGGGTAAGGGGGCGGAGGGGTAAAAAAATAAAAATAGAGTTACATCGCTAAAAATTGGTACATAGAAGTTTTTGATACGTACAAATCGATTGCAGATATTTTCGAATTTGTAAAATTATTAAGAGGAGCGGGAAAGGGGGGGGGGCAGAGGAGCAAAATATAAAAATGGAGTTAGATCATTCAAAATTGGTGCATAGAATTTTTGATACCAACAAATCGATTGCGGATATTTTCGAATTTGTAAATTTATTAGGAGGGGCGGGAAGGGGGGCAGAGGGGCAAAAAATAAAAATATAGTTAGATCGTTCAAATTGGTTCATACAGGTTTTTGACACCTACAAATAAACTGTAGATATTTTCGAATTTGTAAAATTATTTAGAATAGTGGGAGGGGGGAGGGCAAAGGGGCAAAATAATAGAAATAAGAGTTAGAACTTTGAAAATTAGTATTATTAAGTTTTAAGGCCCGATAAATCGATTGCGGATATTTTCGAAAGTATAGAGTTATTAAGAAGGGCGGGAACGGTGGATGAAGAAACGGTGCGCATGGTTTGCGCAGGTATACACTGCCGCAGGCAGTGGGGGTCCGAACAGATTATTCCACCAATGAGAGAAGATTTTTTTGTATTTTATATCATTTTCCTTTCGATAATATATGGATTCATTATGAGTGTCGAACATTTTTCCCGATCAGATTTTTTTTTTCTCTTTTTTTTTTCACATGTTAAAAATTAATGCAATTTTGAGAATTCTTTAATTATAGTGAATCATTTAAAAATAGGGACCAGCGAAGCGGGCTAAGTCTGCTAAGATCAAGGATGTTATCAAGGATGGTCTTTATTCGTAAATAATAATTTTAATATATTGAATATTTTACTACATTATAATTCAACGTATAACATAGCCACAGCAACGCGTGGCCGGGTCTGCTAGTATATATATAGAAAACAATTGACAGGAAAATTTATAAATATATAAGTTTTACAGATTAGAAAAACCAATTGGAGAATTACAAACCAATGCGCAGGATTGCAGCGAAAGGAAATGCAAAACTTGGATGTAGTAATATATAAATGCAGAAATATATAAATAAATGAATGAACAACCATGAATCAACAAGATAGATAGTTTGATAGTTTGATAGTTTGTGTTCCAGATGAAGGGTTGTATTTTTATCTCATTTTATACTTTCTTGTTTACCTTCAGTAATTCTCTTTTGTATTGTATATTTTTTAAATGAATTGATGTAATTTTGTAAATTTTACAATTTGATAATTTTATAAAATATTTTTAGTAGTTTTATACATTATATGTATGTTTGATTTCTCTTCAGTTATTGGTGGTTTTCTGTTTGGTGAGAAGTTGGGGGCTAAGTATAGTTATTAGCTTATAGCTACTGTCCTTTCAGAAACTTCTCGTTCACCCCTACACTGAGGGGCCTCCCTGATGAAGATCTCAGTGTTTTTTGGGGTATAATTTCATTCATTTATTTATATATTTCTGCATTTATATATTACTATATATATATACAGGGATACAAAAAAAAAGTCTTTATCATTATGGTCTATAGGCCCAAATTCTTCAAAAAGCAGCGATAGAAGCAAGCTGCAGAAATAGCGTCTGTACGCCTCATTAGAATCAGCTGAAAATTTACACGTATGTTACAGATCACTATTGTACGAACTGAATAAATTTTCGTGAATCTAGCACTTATAGAATTTTACAGGGACACAACGAAAAATTATTCATTATTAGGATCTATAGGCTCAAATTATTTAAAGTACAATAGCGTAAAATTGAACAATAAGCTATACGGAGAAAAAATACTCAAACACCCTATTATAATTTTCACTTTTGTTTATTTAACGATTTCTCTTACCTTATTTATACAACCGTTAATTACTTGATGTTCGGAAAGTCGAGTGGAGTCACTCCAGATTATTTTATTTTAAAAATCCATTTTCATTTGAAAAAAGCTAAAATTTTATTGAAAGAAATTTTTTTAATTAACTTTTCTATGATATATTTGTTTTATTACTTCTACAACAAATAAATGGGTAAATAAATATCTATCATTGATTCAATGTCCTTATGCTGTCACATTACCATAAAAAAAATAATCTGGTGTGTCACTCACACGACTTTCTCTTATTCTGAAATTTAATACTATAAATACAGGTTGCAGATTAAGAGATAAGCTAACGAGTACTGTTATGTAACCCTGTGTTAAACAATTCAAATTAGGCTTCGGAAGAGTTTTATATGATAATTAGTTCTGTGTGCTAGTTCTGTTTCATTAACGCACCTACATTTATATAGAATTTAATTCGGTTATTAAAAAATAATTCTGTTTTAAAAAAATAATTTATTTAAATTATTATTTAAAAAAATTATCTTTTATGATAATGTATACGATTTTCATATTAGAGAAGTAGTATAACACTAAATATATATATATATATATAAAGTTGAATTTATTCTCAATATTACATTTTTTTTTTTTTTTTTTTTTTTTTTTTTAATGAAAAAAAATGATAACTTTATTTTAAATTATCGCTGATCGATGGTTCAACCATTCGTTTTAAAGGTATTGGCGAGCTCTTTTGAAAGATACCCCTCATGAAAATTTACTCCCCTCGAGGAGGGACTTTCCCCCCAGGGGGGAGGCGGTGCTCCTACATACACAAAATTTTTATCCCAGCTGACTATCTCTATTACAAAAAATATATATTCGTTTCATTTGGTTTAGTGCAGTCTATAGACGTTAAACTCCACTTACCTGCAATTTCCCCCATAGACGTAATGAATTTGAATACTTTTGAGTGTCCCTGTACACGAACCATTTGCTTCATCTCAACGAAAAGCTTACTGTAGCATCCCTATAGGATACACATTTAGAATACCGAGTTTGGAATTTCCGTTACTATTTGCTCTTGAGATATGCCGATAACAGACACACAGACATCCATCCACACAGACACACAGTCAGACACACAGACCATTCGCTAAAAACATGATTTTCGTATTCAGGGGACCTCAGAATATGTAAATATAACAAAAACTCACGTTTGAAAATTTGACCCTAAAACAATACTTTTTCGACCCTATGGGTAAGAGAAAGTAATTATGGTTTAAGCATAAAAAGAAATGAGCATTCAATATTTTAAACATATAATAAACCATTTACCATTTTAGTTTCATTTCTTATGTAAAATTGTCTCATGCGCAAGCAAAAATGAAATTGAACTTAGTAAAGTTTCCTAAGTCATTTATATCATTTATTGAAAGGTGGATTCTCAAGATGAATTTATAAAATATTACAACTCACTTCTTGATTGCTCAGTCCATATTGATAAATCGTTTTTGTTTCATTTTCTGACAGATAGCATAAGATGGATTCTTGTTTTATAATATGCGACATCTGCGGTATAATAAAGCTCTAAATTTGTTTTTTCTCTTTCTGACTGTTCATTTTATTTCCCCACAAAATTGTACAAGATATATCTTTTTCAATCAGGATATTAAGATAATCTTCAAAAATTTAGTGTTCAAAATGTGACAGTGATATAATGGTTAAACATCTCAAGTGAGTGGTTGTTTCTGAAAAAAAAAAAAAAAAAAAGACGTTTTACAGATAAAGATATTAATTGTTAATATGCTAACTTTTATTTGATTATCAATATATGTGTATGTATTTGAAAAAATTTCACATATGAAAAAAAAAAAATGTCAAAAATTGAGGAAAAAAATCATTATAGTGCAAATTCACCGATAGTGAATACTATGTCATAGTAATAGACAAATTCGAATTCCGAAAACAAGCTTTCTAATATTCGCATACATCGTTAAGGATTGGTATCATACTTCTGATCATCGTTAATGGTTGGTACAAATTAACGTGGTATCTCCAATTTGACTGCTCAACGATCCTAGGCCTCAGTGGACTGCTGTCTATGAAGGGTCGTTTTAGATGGTCTTAGCCCATATTCACGCGGAATTCTGAAATATGTTTTAAAGAATACGCATCGACTTTTCAGGTATAGTTAAATTAAATCAGCGTGTCGGACCCGCCCACAACCCCCCCCCCCCCCAAAAAAAAAAAAAAAAAAAAAAAACCAATAAAACACACTCTCAAGTGGGTTTTATTAAGTTTTTTTTTTTTTTTTTTTTTTTTTTAATCTAATAAAATTTTTAACTTTAAAAAAATATATTATTTTTTTACTTATATTTTCTAACTTGACATTATTATATATAATAAATATTATGTAGGATAATAATTATATGTATAATTATTTTATTATATATAATTATTATTATATCTACATAACATAGCATATCACTTTAGTGATATAATATATTCCAGTTTGAAATTATGTAATTATTTTTCCACTTTGTTAGAAAAATTCCTTTCATTTCAACCTTCTATCTACAATATCTCTTTTGAACAGAACAGTTTTTAAAAATGAAATGAGAAAAAATGAACAATATTGCAAGCCATTTTGTATTTGTAAGTCATGATGAAAAAATAAAAATAAAAGTAATACTTTGCCTAAAATTCTAAGAATTTAACGACAAATATTAAACATAACTAACAAATATAATATATTGACCCTGAAGGTTCGATACAGGCAAAAAATAGGGTTCTTTTTTTTTTTAATTTTTTTTTTTTTCCCTCGAAAACTTTAAATTCATTAAAACTGCCTTTTAGTTTTATAAATGTGACCTTTCTATAAAAATTTTTCGTTTTCCAAAATTATTTTTAGCGTTTACTTATAACTTGGTTCAATGAAAGGCTATTAACTTGATAATAAACATTTATATAGAACGACTAATAAAATATAAGGTGTTACACAATTTTTTTCTTGCAGAAAAAAATTTCGTTTTTCACAAAAATGAGCTTCAAAAATTAAAAGCCGGCGGCTCTCCTGGCATGTAAGTGTATAAAGAAAGCAATGATAATTTTGTTTTCTATTCCTTTATTAAGTTTTCAAATATGAATCAAATGTCAGTTATCAATATTAACAAAAATTAAAAAAAATATTTGCACATTTTTTCTACTTTATCCATATAAAAATACATAATTATTTGTAATATGAAAATCGTACATGGTAGGTCTAAAATATTTCGCTTTTGTTACTAGTTTTAATTTTACACAAATTAATTTAATAAAAAATTAAATTCAAAATTGTGATAAAATACTGAATATAATAAAATAAGAATTCATTTTACAGTTTAGGCCAAAACAATATTAAGAATATGAAGGTCGTTTAATTTTTAATTAATTATAATTAATTACTATTATTTTGTAATAAGTTTTCTTTTAGTCTAAAACTGTTCTCTTTTGAAATAAACTTAAAATTCAAACCCAACAGTGTTATTCTACGTTTAATATAAAAAACCCAATTAAACCCGAAAAAGCCCATTAAACCCCCCCCCCCAAAAAAAAAACCGGGGTTTTTTAAAACCCTGAATCAAACCATTTACTAAAATGTGATTATCACTTGTTTAGCTAAAACTCCAAACTAAAGAAATGTTTCAATTTTAAGAAATAAAAAATAAATTATGGAAAATAAACATTTTTCTATGATTATAATATCAGAAATATTAATTTAATTAAAAGTAAATTTATAAATTTCGCTAAACTCTACTGGTGTTAACAAGGTTGATTTCTTGTGAAACTTCAAATTTTTTAATTCATCTTATTATATCTGCCATTTTATAAAGGTTTTAATCAGTTTACAAATAGTTCAATTTAAAAGTTTTTTTTTTTTTTTTTTTTTTAATAATTACAATTATTTATCTATTAGTCACTGTTGTTAAGTAAAAATGTGAATACATTCTTTTTAATTACTAGGAACTAAATATGTCGTTCAGACATTTCCGAGTTCTCGTTTGAAACTCGTTAAATATTTTCACACCTTTATAATCTTACATTCTGTTAATTTCCAAAACACAAAATTTCCTCGAAGAATTCAAATTAAATACAGTAATACGCAATTTAATTAGATGACTGTCCTATATTTAATGGTTAAATTTTACTCCTATAGCTGTATCGACTTTAATTTAGGTAGCATGCTAAATTATGGACACAAATTTAAAAATAGAATTGATTAATAATCTGCTTCATAAGTCAGTCACTTTATTTAATTTTATTCGAAGGTGTAAAATAAATTTAAAATCGATATAATAATCATAAAATCAATTAATATATTATAAGTGCTTGATAATTATAATATATTAAATTATCAAGCAATCTATCTAAGCAATTATCAATATATAAATACTTTTATATTATTATTTAATTTCATTTTAGACGCTCTTTATCCTTGCTTGTGTTGCACTGGTGAATAAATATTTTATAAATATCAATAATAATAATAATAATAATAATAATTACTATAAAGAAAAACTATAGTGAATTTATATGCAAATTTTACATGCAAAAGAATGATTAAAATTCTAATTTATTGTATGTTACAAATTATTTAATTTTAATTTTTAATTAAAAACTGAAAATTTTTAAAGGTAAAATTTTAATTATCAATACCTTCAAAGAAAGAAAAATAAATTGTCTAAAATAATGAATATATGTTTATAATTCAGCTATACAAAATGTATAGATGCCAAATTTTAGGTTATTTTTTAAATAATAAATAATCGCCATTATTTTTTAATAATATTTTTCAATGTAATTGTCCGTAGATAAATAGCAAAAAACTGCAACTAAAATTTCCCATTAAAAATTTTTAGTAAATCTTCTGAGAAAACCGGAAATATTGATAACTCTGATTTTCTATTTTTTTTTTTTTTTTTTTTTTTTTTTACCTCTCTCTGTATTTTTTTTTTTTTTTCCTAAAAATAAAAGTAATCTTTCAAATAAGGTAATTATTTCTCATTAATCATTTGCACGTGTGTATTAACATTAACTATGTGAATATTTATGCAGTATTAACCATTTGAAAGGTTTTCTAATCTTTAATGGATGATAATTTCAAATTTACATGATGAATTATACATGATGAATCTGTTGCCAAATGTTAAAGAAAACATGTATTTTCGTTTTCCATTTCCTTTCCTCCATTCTCCGAATTAATCTGAGTTCTAAAAATAATGTCTATAATTTGTTCCAAGTATTATGTGTAAGAATTCTTTTAATGCATTTTTTTTTTTTTTTTAAACTGCATTTCACATTAAAAGATGAACTATGGTTTTAATAGGATGGTATTTTAAGATTCAATTCATTAAATTATAGTTGTTATATCATAAATTAAAGTAATTGAGTATGGCATGAAATGAAAAGAGTTGCATTAGCTAGAAAATAATACTTGAAAGGGAACTTATTGTAATCAAAATATTTAGAACCTACAAAAGTTTACGACTCCGTGCTAAATCGCCAACAATTTTTACAAACAGTTACCAAATCAGTATTTCAAATCACCAATAACAATATATTGGAAAAATTATCCTCCTTTAAATGATTTTAAGACACATTTTTACTTGGAATAATATTAGAATCAGTAGCATTAATTTTCATGATATTTTTCAATTAATAAAACATATTCAGCTGAGCCTATTCACAATTCCTTTCATATTGAAAAGTGGTCGAATTACAACGATAACAGAAAACTGTTTTTCTAATGGCTGTACATTTTTTTTTTTATACTGAAAAAAAAAAATCTGAATACTTTTATTTTATTTTTTAAAACACGTAGGCACATTGAATTTCAGTAAAATCTGTTTGTAAATTTGTTCGAATTTGATAAATACAGACCTTCGTACAAAGTTAAAATTGGTTTTGTACAATATATAAACTTTTTCTAACTGTACATATTTAAAAAAAAAATCGATGAAATTTGAAGTTTACAATTAAATTATACAGATAGCTCCTTTCTTCAAAGTCCATTTCTCATACTTGTAACAATGTGCTTAAAATTCAGAGT
Source organism: Salticus scenicus (assembly GCA_963930645.1). NCBI lineage: Eukaryota > Metazoa > Arthropoda > Arachnida > Araneae > Salticidae > Salticus > Salticus scenicus. The sequence continues at coordinate 128,532,181 of OZ005648.1, read as the reverse complement.
ATGCACTCTTTACCCTTCTTTGAGAAAAATGTCGATAACTTTAACGGGCATAACTTTATTTTTTACAGTCAGTGTCTGAAACAGTTTTTGAAAGTTACTAAACGCAACCTAGCTTTGAAATTTTTTTACAGTGGACGAGTTTATAATAAAAGTCATTATTGTAGATATATCTACAATAAGAACTTTTAACATAATCGGGTGCCCAAGACACCCAAGAAATGTTCTTCAAAAATAAATATACTCAATAGTACATAAAGGCATATTAAGAAATTCAGTTAAACATTTTATGTAATACATTTTTCAACGGATATACTCAGATATACAAAACCTTATACATCAGGAATGTACTATAATATATTACAAGCATATCTAACACACTATAATTTACAATATTTACTACATATTCAATATATGAGCATACACAATAGATATATACAAAATATGCAACTTCGATCGTTGTCTGAAAGAACATTTTAAGGCCAATAATAATGAAGCTAAACTTAATTAAGCAAAGAAATATTCTATTTAATTATTCCTCAAAAAAAATATTTTTGCAAAAAAATAGAACCGACTCCTAAACACAACTATTATTCAAACAAGTAAGAATAAAAAGAAATTGTAAATCGCGCCTAAAAGTATGAAATAAATTCCTTCGCCAAACAACTTAACCACTACAATTAATCATGACTTTTGAAGTCGACGCAATATTAAATAAAATTTGATTATTTTTTTACAGATTTGTTTTTAGACAAATACAGTCGGCATCAAAATTATTGAAGCACACATCGACACTTTTCATGTATTTGTTTTTTAGTTTGATCGCTAATTTTACCATGTTTTTATTAATTCGCTCTCTTGTTTGTTCGATTGTTTATTTGTCCAGTACAAATCTTGTAATCAATTTTTAACTAACTTCACGACTAGATAGACATTTGAAACTTTTTGAATAACTCAGAACACGATGACAACTCAATACCTCGAAATCTATTTTTCGAATTTTCGATTAGTTTCTTTTAATTAATTAAAATATGAAAATAATAACCTCCTAACAGCTTTAAAATTAGCCATTTAAATATTAGCTATAACTTAATTGTTGCCAAAAAAATTAACGAGTTCCTTTTCTTTCGATATAAAAATAAATAAATTTAATTAAACGTGAACATTAAAAAATTATAAAAAATTAAATTATGTATCTCACAAAATTTGACGTCATTATCACTTTAAAATTTTTATACACACTAAAAAAGTGCTACTATAGTTACATATGCAAGCGAAGTGATGACGTCACTGGCAGTCCATAGAACCAAGCAAAAGATTTCTCATGTTAATTGTCCATTGGATTTTTTGCAAAAAATTATTTAAATTAAGGGAGATTATCTCCCAATTTTAATCCCCATATTTAGGTATAGTTATACGTAAGTTACTGTCTACATGTGTTAGATTGAGTTATTTTTGCTGTAAAATTCGTAAAATTTTAAATTTCAATTTCAAAACTCTAGAAAAAAAAAATGGCAAACTTCCATTTTCGAATGAAAACATGAACATTTCATTTCAAAGGCTGATATTTACACAATAAATATCCAACTAATATACTAATTAAAAAGGAAATGATAAATATTCTATCATAATTTGAAGTCAAATTTGTTTTCAAATGTCTAAATAAAGTATCTGATATAAGATATCATATATGTTGCAGCGGTATAGATTTGATATCTGTCGTCCATGCACTGTTAAAAATGGTTTCTTAAAAATGAGCTAAATTATTTCGAAACAGCTCCGAAACAATATATACTTAAATTTGAAAACCCATGTACTCATTTGTGAATGTATTGACATGTTAAGCATGGGAATATTGGGATTCTTATTGGTCGACCCCATTTTTGAGCATGTCATTATACTCAAAAATGAGTACATGGGTTTTCAAATTTAACTGTATATTGTTTCGGAGCTATTTTGAGACAATTTAGCACATTTTTAAGAAACTATTTTTTACAGTGTGGCGGAAAAAATAAAGATCGTCAAACTATCTTGCGAACATATTTAATTCCTATAAAAAATCATGGTTATTTTAACAAAGTATATAAATATGAAACAATATTTCGTACAATACATATTACGAAAATATACACATCTGGCATGTATATTTTTTTCGTATTACGTTTTTGATCGCCGAATACAAAAAATGCCAAGGACGACAGAGTTTTGAAATTTAAAATTAAAATTTTGTCAATTTGACAGCAAAATAACTCAATGTAACACTTGCATACGATAACTAATACATATCTATACCCAAATATGGGGATTAAAATCGGGAAATAATTTTCCTCCATTTTTAATAATTTTTTACAAAAAATCCAATGGGCGATTAACATAGGAAATCTTTTCTTGCATCCACGGACGGTCAGTGACGTCATCACTTCGCTTGCGTATTATTTTATCACTATATACGATTGGTTGATTAATAAAATTGACATAGAACAGTGAACATCCTACGCAATTCGGTATGTTTCTGAGAAGTTACAAGAGTTTTTTTTTTTTTTTTTTTTGCAAACATGGTATAGCATTACACTGAAAAAAAATAACTATTACCAGCTGCAATCTGTGATTGGATAAAATAAAACACAGATTGCAGCTGGTAATAGGTTTTTTTTTACAGTGTAGTAATTGTCATCATTTGGATTTGAAGACCAAATCGTAATACAAAAATATACATGCTAGATGTATATTTTCGTAATATATTTTGTACGAAATATTGTTTCATAATCTTGATTACTCTCTTTTTTAATACACCTTATTAAAATAATCATATACTAATAACTTTTTTTTTTTTTTTTTTTTTTTTTTTAAGGAATTAAACATGTTTAACGGATAATTTGGCGATTTTTTTTTCCTGCCAAGGACGACAGATGCCGAGCGAACACCGCAAACTTTTAGAGATTACGAAATCTCAATTGTTCATTTGAATCAAAGTAGTTTTCGGCTGTGTTTTGCAGATGCCAAAGTGAGATGTACATTTGAATAGAATTTCATGTGTGTATTGAATGAAAAATATCAATTTTTATTTAATTTTGCGCCGACTTTAAAAGTTATGATTAATTGAAGTGTTTATGTTATGGAACAACAATAGTATCTCCCCACAACTGGATTTGACGATTTATTTTTGGCGATTATGACTAAATCATAAATCTAAAAATCATAAAATCATAAGCTAAATCATAAATCTAAATCATAAAAATCACAAATCTAAAATAAACAGCATACAGGCTGCCATATTATATGGCAAAGAATCCAGAACGACATCGTTGTCCTTCAAAACGGCGCCAAAGAAAAATAGCCAAATCCAGTTGTGGAGAGATACTATAGTTATGCCTTTAATAGTTGCTCTTTGGAGTCGGTTCTATTTTTTTAACAAAAATGTTATTTTTTTTCCCTTTCAGTGAAAACGTATTTATAGCAGAACATGAGAAGACGTTCGAAGGCGGTTTCATACATCGCAGCCCGCAAGAAAAGTGACACAACTCAAACAATAGTAATTTCAAATTTATATCACTGAAAAATATATGAAGTGCCCCAGTGTGCACAAAGAACGTTACATCTCCATCTTGAAAATTATCCACTCAAGAGAGAGTTGTGTCAGTTTTACTCTAGTCAGTGTCTTATCTTTAAGTTGATTTTTCGTAAATACTGCATTTTTAATTTGTGCACTTTTCTTGCCTTTATGCAATATGAGAAAAAAAAATATCTATTAAATCCAAATGCATTAAATTAAAAAGGCCTTAAAATGTAAAAAACGGGGGGGAACAACACAGTAGAAGCTTTGTAAAATACATTTTTTTTAAATGAATTTTGCAATGATTGAGATAAATAAAACATTATATATTTTTTTTGTCTTATTCTACTTACCTTAATCTTCATTTTAAAATGTAAAAATTACAAAAATCAAAAAAGATATTTTTAATATAACACAATCTTTGAAACTGTGTTTTGCAATTATCGATAATTGGCTGTATGCATAACTTGAGTAAAAAGAATGCGAAACTGAATCTGTTTAGATTTTTTTAAACTATATAAATATAGTGTTCGTTGCACGTAGGTTTTTTTGAAAATTTGAATTTTTCACAAAATGGCGAAGTGTTTAAAAAAAACTCAAAAAATATTCAAAAAAAGGAGTACATATTCTTGGATTACTGAAAAACTATAAATCAAATCAAAAAACCCCTACGTGCAACGAAAACTAAACATACTGTGAACACGGTGTCAAAATTTGAAGCAAATCGGTAAAAAATTACAGTAGTTAGAGCGACAGCCGTTTTGAAAAACTTGGTTTCGAGTAAAACACGTTTAAAGTTTTATGAAAAATCATTCTTTTATAATTTATAAAATGCTTACAATACTACAATGCATCTATACCAGGTCCATAAGATGTTTCTTCTTCATTATTTTTAGCAGTCTCACGTGCTATTTCAGCGATTTTTCTAGATTTTCTACCCTCCTGTGATGCCTCATATGCTTTTAGAGTAGCAGCCGAAATTCTGCGATTATCTTCATTGTCAGCGTATTCTTTGGATATTGGGCCTATACTTATTTCCAGTTGTTCCATAACGTTCAATAATCCTTTGCTACTTATATAAAAAATCCTTTTTTAAAAATCAGAACTGTCAAATGAACACATCACTATGTATTAAAACACATCAACACTTTATTGTTTAAATAATTAACGAATTAATTTAGTTAAAACGTAAAACAGTTAAAATGATGTTACTCTACTATAACGTTTCGATAAAAGTGAGCAAATGTAACAATTAATCGCGCGAACAAGTTCACTCGCTCGTACATGTTGAAGCGCGTCACGAGTCGCATGACGCGCTTTACGTATTACGCTGTAACTTCTACATTTTAACGAAAATCAATTTAATATTTTGGCATTATAATCTTAAAAGTATAAGCTATCAAAAAATACAATAAATTTTTTTTTCATTTTTCGAAAATTTTACTGTGTTGTTCCCCCTTAAATTAAAAAGGCCTTAAAATGTAAAAAACGGATGCGCTGTTTTCGTAACCAAAAATTATGTTCTGAATACGTAGTATAAAAGCATCGAATATCAGTAAATATATCAAATATAAACGTTCAAAAGAGAACCAGCTTGAAAAGAACCGATGACTCTACGCTATTCATAGAAGTCTATCAAATGATGCTCTAGTAAAAAAATTACAACATGTATCTATAATGAATTAAAACAGACATAGAAACGATATAACGATAACTTTAACAGCAATGCAATCTGGATTTTAACTGAATTTCGCAGATCGTACGTGTCACCCGCTGCGCTGGAAAGTGCGCAGCATATAGATCAAACAAGGATCCAAATATGCATTGCAGCTGACGGATAGAAGTTTAAACATCGAAACAAAGGTCTTTTTGGTTTCAACGATCGCTTCGGTATGTTGCAGTGCAGGAAACTGCGAACAAACATATGCACGTTTAAACATTCTGTTTTTAACATTCATATTTATAAGGTGTCTTTCTGTACTAAATCGACGATGCTCTATAACTTTGTAACTTATTTTTTTTCCTACCTCGTACTGTTTTCAAGATGAAAACGCTAATATGGCTAAATGGCTAATTTTCCAGGAGGTGGCGCTGTAAGCAGTCGCATATCGTAGCGCATGGCCACTTTAATATACTTACATACTACTTTTACGAGTGTATCTGCAGCCATTCAGCAGTTAAAAGAGTGAAAACGGACTTTTGTGAGCCCCCTGTATATTGTTTAGATCTAAATAAAATCATAATGGGACCTATTTCAGGCGAAGATCTTTTCAACAGAAAAAAAAAGTATTAAAATCGTAGCATTTCTTACAAAGTTATAAGCTAACAAACAACAACAAGGACGACGACGGCGACAAATCATATGCTTTGAATTGAGAACCGCTCCTTTGTCAAGTCTGTTAAAAACGATTAAGTGCCAATCGATATGACTATTTACATTGACAGTACTTTAAACTACATAGCATGCATACAACCCGCTACGCTACAACGTGTGCAACTTTGTTCAAGCGTGCATAGTATGGCAAGTTACTAACATACGAATGCATGTCTTAAGCGTTCTATTTTTAGCATTAATACCTACAAATTGCTTTTTCTTACTAAATCGATAATGCTCTACAACTTTGTAATTCACTTTTTCCCCTTATCTTGAACTGTTTTCGAGATTGGAACGATAACTCCGCTGTTTTTAACCAAGTGGCGTTGAAAGCGGTTGAATCTCGCAGCGAATAACCACTTTACTATATCCACATATCCTTTTTATGACTATAGCTTCAGCCGTTCAGCAGTTAAAAGAGTTCGGACTGACTTTTTTCAGCATTCTGTATTTTCTTTAGATGGTAAAGATATTACAATGGGACCTATTACAGATCAAGACCTGCACAACGAAACAAAAACTATCAAAATCGAAGCATGCGTTCAGAAGTTATGAGCTAACAAACAATAAAAAAAAAAAAAAAAATAAAAACACGACTTCCATTACCCACTATTACACGTATTATATGCATTTTTTGGAGATAGTGTGATCAGAAGGCATAAAAATGACCTAACAAAGTAGACACCTAAAAATTTTCCCGGTAAGAGAAACTTGATACACGTGTAAAGATATATAAAACAGGGTTTACGTAGTGAGTTTAAAAAAAAAAAAAAAATGTAGAATTATTTTTTGAAACACCAATCTCCGAGATATAACACTGACCTACCCAATCAGAATGAAGTTAATTTTCCTGTAATAACCACGTAATATATAAGAAGGGGTATCTAAAATGGATTTGTGTAAAAATTTTTAAGAAAATCGTTAGAGCCGTTTTTCAGATACCAAATTTTACCAAAACTTGGAATACACAATTATTGACCGGAAAACAATAATTACACACAAAAAGATATTTAATAGGGAATTAATATGGCGAGTTCGAAAAAAATCCGTACAGCCGTTTTTAAAGAAACGCACTTGCGACACCTGAAATTGAGCTATTTATACTTACGGTCCCACTTTCGGTTTCTGATGTCCCAATTCTCACCAAAATTTGCAAATTCATCTGTACGTCAGACCTGTCTCAATTCTGAAGTTTAGTAGTTCTGTCTTTAATAGTTTCGGAGATATGAAAGCCAGAATATTCCCCACGTATATACATACACGCATACACACATACACACACACATACACACTGACCAATTGCCAAAAACTACTTTTTTGGACTCAGAAGACTTTAAAACATGTAAATCAGGTGAAAACTCCATTTCAAATTTTTGGACAGATTACAATAATTCCATTACCTATGGTACTTACGTAATGGAAGTAAAAAATGTAAGAAAGTAAAATGACTCTCTGTATATTTCTTATCTTATCCCATTTAATTTTATGGAACACTGCTTCTCAAATATAAAATATGGAGATTTTACGTACTAATCCAATAACTCTTACAATGTGGGTTCTAACAACAACAGAAGCCCATCAAGATAATGGACATTATTTAATAATAATTCAGCTATACATGATGCAATAGGTTTTTCTCGTCTTTTTACCACCCTAAAAATAGAAGTATTCTTGCAGAGTAATTACTTTCCATTAACCGTTTAAGCACTCTTGTTTATAACTAAATTCTGTCGAAACCCCAAATATTGAAATAGGAATTTTTCTTTAATTATTTTTCTGCACTTTATAGTGACAAAATAAATTTGTTCTAGTGTTAATATAATAAAAATATATTTGAAAAATAATGTGATTTATACAATTTATAAGTAAATATTGTAATTCCGATTTGCGAAATGGATTTTATTATTTTCCTTTAAAAAGGATACATATATATATATTTTTTTATTGCATTTATAGGAAAATATGGTAATATAATAAAAAGGATTTATTTTTTTAATTCATTTAAAGGAAAATCTACTTTTTCTTTCATTTGTTATATTGGTCGGAATCACATAGTAATATAACGTAATGAGCGAGGCCTATAAAATGCATGATTAAAAAACTAAAATATTTAATAGATACTGAGATATAGCTATCGTTAAAATCGTAGTTCGTGAATAATAGCAGCTCCATTTGTCATTGATAAATACCGAAATTGAAGTGCCGGGAAAGACCTTTCTGCAGGCAGCAGGAACCATGACCCAGTGCTGTGCGGGAGGGAAATGTTCTGCCGTAGGCAGCAGGTAACTGAAGCGAGGTTTAAAGCAATTTCGATATACATTTCTTTTCTTTTAGTTTTTACTTATAAAATAATATTAAAAAAATATTGATCCAATTCTTTTTAATATTTCATTTAAACATAGTGACCACCGAAGCGGGCGACGCATGCTAGCATAGTTTGTTTTGCAGATGCTAAAGTGAGATATATATTTTTAATTGAGTTTAATTTGTGTATTAAATGAAAAATATCAATTTTTATTTAATTTTGCACAGACTTCAAAGTTAGGATTAATAATAGTGTTTATGCGGCCTAGCGAGGAATTCTATATCTATATATATATATATATACTTTTAGACGCAATTTCCAATTTTATTTTATGTCAATTTTCAATTTATTTTTTGTAGTTTCAAAATAATTGCTTTTTGGAATCGGTTCTATTTTTTTACAAAAATATTTTATCTGTATTCTTTTTTTTTTTTTTTTTTTTTTTTTTTGTCTTCTTTCAATGATGCCAATCTTTCTTCTTCTTCTTCTTCTCTCTTTTTTTTTTTTTTTTTTTTTTTATTATGTTAATTTTTTTATTTATTTTTATTTTTACACTATGGAGGAAATTTTATTTAACTGACTATGACGTCAGAAAATGAAAAAAAAAAAAAAAAAAAAAGTAATAGAAAAAACTGTTTGCAAGTTGGAAATAAAGTACCTTTATTAAACCGACGTTTTAATTAATAACTTCTTTAATAGAAATTTTAAACAAAGATAAACATGTTCATTGGATTGTTCTGTAAACATCGATACATTTCTCGACGCTGAGGAGCTTCTCGTTCGTGAGGAGAGGAGATTAGGTCGTTTTATTTTAAAGCAAAAATCTTACTGATATCTGATTTTTACTTTCTTCTATATTCAATAGAGGAAAGTATTGGATTCGTAAAAATTTTCGACCTCGGGTTTTTGATAGATTTACACGTTTTGAGAGCTGTAGAACACGATTTGACCATTTTTAGAAAATGTCTGTGTGTGTGTGTGTGTGTGTGTGTGTGTGTGTGTGTGTGTGTGTGTGTGTGTGTGTGTGTGCGTGTGTGTGTGTGTGTGTGTGACAAAATTTTGTGGCAACTGTATCTCAGGAACTACTGCACAGAATTTCATACAAATTGGTATGTAGTTGCACCTTGACATAAATTAGTGCCTTTCAACTTTTGGTAAAAATTGTCTTACAGGTTGCGTTGCCTTTCCGCTTTTTCTAAATTTTTAACATGGTGATATAGGACAAAATTTTGTGTAAATGTGCATAAAGAAAATTATTTTTTAGTAATCATTATGAAATTTACAAGAATTATTTATAATAGAGATAGTCAACTGGGAAAAATTTTTTGTATGTGTAGGAGCCTCGCCACCCCCCCTGGGGGGGGGAGTCCCCCTTGTGGGGAGTAAATTTTCAAGATGGGTATCTTTCGAAAGGTCTCGTCAATACCTTTAAAAAGAATGTTTGAACTATAAATCTGTGATAATTTAAAACAAAGTTATGGATTTTTTTTTTTTTACTTTTAACGAATAAATCGTATTTTTTTTTAACGAAATTTAACCAAACTTGGTATTTAGTTGACCTTTGACATAAACTGGTGCTGATTAGATACGGAGATCAATAGCTCAATAGGTGGCGCTGTGATCGTATTTTTTCTAAATTTTTAACATGGCAGTATAGGACAAAATTTCGTATAAATGTACATAATGAGAGTTATTCTTAACCTGTGATTGTAAAATTAATATGAATTATTGATAATAGTAGTCGTTAATTATGAAGAAAAAACTTGTGCATGTGAGGGCATCGCTTCCCCCGGGAGGGGGGGGTAAATTTTCAAGATGGGTATCTTTCGAAAGGTCTCGTCAATACCTTTAAGACGAATGGTTGAACTATAAATATGTGATAATTTAAAACAAAGTTACCGATGTTTTTTTGGTTTTTTTTACTTTTAAGGAAAAAAAAACTTAGATTTTTTTTTTTTTTTTTTTTTTTTAATGTTGTTACTGAGTGAATTTATGTAGGAAAATATAGAAGAAAGTCTTGTGATGGCCACAACATACTAGTTTTTACTTTCATTACCCGACTACCATAGGTAATGGAAGTTTTGTATTCGGTCCGAAAATTCTATATCGAGTTTTTACCTGATAAGTCTGGCTATCAAAACCTCCAAAACTAATAAAGATAGAACAACGAAACTTGAGATGAAACAGGTCTGGTGTACAGATGAATTTCCCAAATTTTTGTTAAAATTGGGAAACCGGAAGTTGGACATCAGAAACCAGAAGTGGGACTGTAAGTCTGTGTCTCGAAAACGGCTCTAACGATTTTCTTCAAAGTTGCTATATAAACACTCTATTAGGTGTCCTTTAGAATGATATAGTTGGTTGCTTCAGAAAAATTACCAGGCGTCCTGCATAAATAGCTAAATTTCCGGTCTCGCAAGTAAGTTGCTTTAAAAAAGTCTCTACGGATTTTTTTTCAAACTCGACTTATATTATCTCCCTTTTAAATATCCTGTTGCATGCAATTATTTTTTTCCGCTCAATAATTGAGTATACCAAGTTTTGACAAAAATTGTTGTCTCAAAAACAGCTCTAACGATTTTGTTGAAAATTGTTACGTAAATCCATTTTATATATCCTTTCTCTTGTATTACGTGGTTATTATTGGAAAATTAAACAGTCATCCTGATTGAGAACCGTCAGTTTTAGATATCGGAAATTGGTGTTCGAAAAATAACTGTACCTTTTTTTCTTTTTTTTTTTTTTTTTTACTCGCTATGTAAACTCTATTTTATATGTCTTTACGCGTGTATCAAGTTTTTCTTACCGGAAAAGCAAGATAAAGCACAGCAAATGATGACAACTCAATATGTCTGACTGAAAGTAATAGTACTGACGTACTTAAAAAAAGAAAAGGAAAGGAAAGAAAGAAAGAAAAGAAATGAAAATTATTCATAATACAATAATCAGAGTGCACGCATTGTTGTTAACTGTTAATTTCAAACACAGAAAATTTAAAAGGAATCTAGTATGCCGTGACCACCATTAAACTTTCTTCTATATTCTCTTATACAAATTGACTCAGTAAAATTATTATTTATTAAAATTATTTCCCATGGTCGAAGCAGACGATTTTTACCACAGAGAAGTGCAACACTCAATGTCAAAAGAAAGCAAATTTTGTGCCGATACGTTTTTTAATGAAAAAAAATCGATTAATTGTCGACAGACAGGCAGATATTGTCTAAAAACATTAAAATAGTGTTCAGGACCTCATAAAACCTGTAAATGCATCGAAAACCGGAAGTCAAAAATTTTCATAAATCCAATATTTCCTTCACATATATAGAAGAAAATAAAAGATCTCTGATATTGCAAAATTTTTTCAATGAATTATGGAAAATCGGAATTCCGTTGTACTAAACCAGAATGACGCACTAAGCGCATTCTTGTAAATGTGTTAGATATGAAAACTAGTTGGCTTAGGTTGAACCTGCTCAGTTCTCCATCATACATTTGTTCTCATAAATTTCTAGTGCCGGACAGACTATATTCTTGTTAAGAGAAATGAATTTGGCCAATCTTTCCACACAGAGACAGACTAAAATGCCACACGTATTAGACTACTTACCGTTCAGTTCGACATATTTACATTATTCTGATATATTAATTTATATTATTGAAGTCAGTTTTATAGTTTAGATTTCTTGCGATTCCATACTATTTCCAGTGCAACGATCCCCAAAATGCAAATATACGTGGAATATCGATCAATTTCTGTATGTTGATAAAATCTAAAATTTCGAATAACTTAAGAAATTTCCATTTTAGAATATTTGTAGTCAATGATATTCAATCCAGTATCACAAATGTCATTTTAAATGTGGTCTGATATCTTTATGATGAAAAATATCCTTCAATATGGACGTTTATGCGAAATTTTGCCCTATTTTGCTATATTAAGTAAATTGTAAATTTGTAGTACTTACGAATTTTTTGAATTAGAAAATTCATAGCCAAGGGTGTTCGTACCAGTATCCTAAATAGTGTTTAAATATGATCCGAGATCTTTACGCTTAAATAATCACAGTTTGTTGCAACATGTTTATCGCACATTTCTGTACAAAACTGCCAAATTCTATATTTGTATGTGAAAGTTTTTTTTTTTTTTTTTTTTTTTTTTTGAGAGAAATATTTTTTGCTGTAAAAGCCAAGAAAACGAAAAAGCCACGACAAATTGAAACCCGGCAGTGGCAGCGGTAGTTGTTTTTGTCTAAATATATAAAACTGAAAGTTTGTCTTTGTCATTGTATCTGTCGGATTATTAGATTTTATCAAACATTGGTGCACTTATTAATCTGGATAAAACCTTCAAAATATTTTTTTTTTTTTTAAAGTGTCAAAAATAATAAAAAATAATTTTATGTTTAAAAAAAGTGCAACCTTTTTTCTTTTATAATTAAAATAAAAACTAGTATGCTGTGGCCACCACAAGACTTTCTTCTAAGGGGGGGGGGGGGGAAGCGATGACCGAGATTTTTTTTCCTAATTAACTACTACTATTATCAATAATTCATATTAATTTCACAATCACAGGTTAAGAATAACTCCCATTATGTACATTTATACGAAATTTTGTCCTATACTGCCATGTTAAAAATGTAGAAAAAATACGATCACAGCACCACCTGTTGAGTGATTGATCCCCAAATCTAATCAACCCCAGTTTATGTCAGGGGCCAACTAAATACCAAGTCTGGTTAAATTTCGTTAAAAAAAAAAAAAAAAAAAAAAAAAAAAAACTATTTTTTTTCTAAGTTACTTTTTGTTAAAAGTAAAAAAAATCGATAACTTTGTTTTAAATTATCACAGATTTATAGTTCAACCATTCGTTTTAAAGGTATTGACGAGACCTTTCGAAAGATACCCATCTTGAAAATTTACTCCCCTCGAGGGGGGACTCCCCCCCCAGGGGGGTTCACGAGGCTCCTACGAATACAAAATTTTTTCCCCAGTTGACTACCTCTATTATAAATAATTCTTGTAAATTTCATAATGATTACTAAAAAATAATTCTCTTTATGCACATTTATACAAAATTTTGTCCTATATCACCATGTTAAAAATTTAGAAAAAGCGGGATGGCAACGCAACCTGTAAGACAATTTTTACCAAAAGTTGATAGGCACTAATTTATGTCAAGGTGCAACTACATACTAATTTGTATGAAATTCTGTGCAGTAGTTCCTGGGATACAGTTGCCACAAAATTTTGTCACACACACACACACAGACAGACTGACAGACAGACAGACAGACAGACAGACAGACATTTTCTGAAAAGGGTCAAATCGTGTTCTACAGCTCTCAAAACGTGTAAATCCATCAAAAACCCGAGGTCGAAAATTTTTACGAATCCAATACTTTCTCTATATTACATATAGAAGAAAGTAATAAGAAAAATCGTGATAAAGAAATGGAACAGTTTCAGTTTACAATCCCTTGGCGAAATTGTTTGCACAGAGGTAGCTCAGACGTTTCTTGCCAAAATTTTTACTTACGCAATTGCAATAGACATTTTAATTAATCGCCAAAAGGAAAACAAAAATTTAAAAGCAATCAAGGGGCTCCTGTGCTAAAACTACACCAAAGATATTTTAAGAAATGAATATATTAACCGATGCTAGGTAATGTAACATAGTGATTACGTGCCTCTTTATGGAAGAATAGGTAAAACTTTAGTATAATCCCACAACTGAATTTGGCGATTTTTCTTTGGCACCGTTTTGAACGATAACGATGTCGTTCTGGACTGTTTGCGATATAATATGGCAGCCTATATAAGAACAACTTCAGTATATCCCCACAATGATATTTGGCGATTTTTTGTTGGCGATTATGGCTAAATCATAAATCTAAAAATCATAAATGATAAAATCATAATCTAAATCATAAATCATAAAATCATAAACTAAAATAAACAACATATAGCCTGCCATATTATATAGCAAACAGTCTAGAAAGACATCGTTATCGTTCAAAACGCCGCCAAAGAAAAATCGCCAAATTCAGATGTGGGGATATACTGAAGTTATACCTTATGATTTTTAGATTTATGATTTAGCCATAATCGCCAACAAAAAATTGCCAAATATCGTTGTGGGGATATACTAAAGTTGTTCCGAAGAATACATTAAAATAAGTCCTGCCGTACTAAATTAAATTCTGTTTTGTACAGAAATTTATATATATTAATTTAAAAACACAAAAATAGACTTTTTTTTTTTTTCAAATATTTTATAATTTATGTTATATTTAATATGCGGCTATACTAGGCTTAAAAAGGCAGTCTGGAAATTATAATTATTTAGAGAAAATGCTCGAGATATTTCGACGGCAAATTTTTAAAAGTCTCCAAAAAGGTTTATAATATAAAGCTGTTCCAAATAATTAAAGAACATTTTTTTTTTAATGAGAGTTTTAATAAAAGTTCAAATAATAATAATAACAATAATTTAACTGTTCGATAATTGAAAATTGTAATTTCACATTTTTTTTAAATCAACAAATGAAAGATCAATATTAATTAGCAAATTTCGTACTTGCAAATGCACCTAAATCTATTGATTATGCTGGAGTGGATAAAAGTGCAGCTAAATAATGTTTTTATTTACTTAGCTGAATATAAATTCGGTAGCTTTGTTTACATCCCAAAAACTGGAGGATAACGCTATAAGCGCTTTTTCTTCATTTACACCCATGTCTGCTAGATATTTTATCTTTTCTTCGAACTCTGAATTAGATCCTGGAGCTCCGGCGTAGACATGGGCCCAGTGTTTTGCCGTAAGAATAAACATATTAAGATTTTCTTTGTATTGTTTGGCTACAATAGCATCTTGGGGACTATCTGGCGCAGCTGCTGACAATAACGCTTGCACGGAAAGAAGAACTGTTCTCAAAGAAAGGCACGCTACCCAATCGTCCTTCAAGATATTTAAGCATATTGTCCCAGTTAATGAACTGATGTTTGGATGCCAGATTTTAGTAACAAATCTCATTTTAACTGGCTTGAATGGGTAACTATCCGGAACTTTTACCTCTAGAATAAAAGTTCCTCCTTCATAAGCATAGAATAATAATTAGAATAATAATCGCCTTTATTATTATTCTATGTTCATAAGGCGTTTCTGGTGGTCCCAGCATTTCTGCTTGTAAGTCCAAAACATTGTCATTTACCGTTTCCAAGGAAATTCCTATTTTTTCTTTATTCAGTGTAATATCTTTTAATTCTCTTAAAATACGTTGAGCAGCTCTACTAAAATTTTGTCCCGCCATTATTTACAACAAGAAAGAAAAATCATGCAGTACGCATTGATTAGTAACACTTTCCAACTGTACGTAATTGTTGTATCGAATAACTTTCAATATTCTTTGCCTAAGTTATCGCACAACAGACAGAAGGACTGAAAAATATACAGAAAGATTAATTGCTTTTAAAATTACTCTTAGGCATTTTGGAAAGTGTTAAAAAGGCTTAACGCAAAATAAAATGTAGCCATTAGATTATAATTACAGTTTTTGATCTCTCTGAATATTTTAGTGTAGCCCTGTAAATCAGAAAGTTAATCATATCATATTCTATACAAAACATTATTTTAGAGTATTAACAATAAATTTCAAAATTTTTATTATTTTTACAGTAGAAAGACTTTTAAATATAACTTTTAAAAAATTTTGTTCTAAAACGTAATGCATTGGCCTTTTTTATTTATTTATTTATTTATTTATTTATTTTGTCCCTGTAAACAAACTAGTTGTACAGGGCCTATTAATGTCGTTTTAAATGGGGAAAATTCTATAGGGATAATGTTTATAAAAATAACACTCATAGAGCACAATGCTTTCGAATGCTTTTGGGTGTCCCTGTACACAAACCAGAAGAGATATTCACTCCATTTTCAATATGGAACATCCGATCGTAAACTTCAATAAAATATATCAGTTTCGAGAAATTCCATAAATAATTACAGGAGTTAAAGCGCGGGCTTACAGACAGACAGACAGATGGACAGATACACAAACTGAAATCATATTCACACTTAAAAATGTTAGAAAGTGTTAAAAACGCTTAACGTAAACGAAAGTACAATTCTAGCATTTTGTTATTAATAACTCTTAATATAAATGGATATTTTTGGGTCACCCTGTAAATCTAATGCTAATCATGCTACATTCTATGCAAAGAATTTTTTTTGTGCATTTAAATAACATATTTCAGTTTCCTAAAACTTCGTGGAAAGTAAAGTTATTAAAATTTGATTTATAGAAATATCTCTCATAGAACGCAATGCATTGGAATACTTTTGAGTGTCCCTGTATATAAATCGGTGGTGGTATTTCCTCCATTTTATACAGGAAACATCCAGTAGGGAATTTGAATAACATATTTCAATTTCATTAAGATATGTCTACAGTAAAGGTATGAAAATATGGTTTATAGAAAGACCTCTCATAGAACACAATGCTTTGAAATACTTTCGGGTGTCCCTGTACACAAACCAGTAGAGGTATAAACTACATTTTCAATAGCGAACGTCCGATAGTGAATTTGAATAACATATTTCAATTTCATTAAGATATGTCTAGAGTAAAGGCATGGAAATATGGTTTATAGAAATACCTCTCATAGAACACAATGCTTTGAAATACTTTCGGGTGTCCCTGTACATAAACCAGTAGAGGTATAATATCCATTTTCAAAAGGGAACGTCCAATAGTGAACTTGAATAACATACTTTAATTTCATGAAGGTATGTCTACAGTAAAGGTATAATATTATGGTTTATAGAAATACCTCTCATAGAACACAATGCTTTGAAATACTTTCGGGTGTCCCTGTACACAAACCAGTAGAGGTATAAACTCCATTTTCAATAGGGACCGTCCGATAGTGAACTAGAATAACATATATCAGTTTCAGGAAATTCCATAAATATTTACGGGAGTTAGAGCGCGGACAGACAGACAGACAGACAGACGGACAGACGGACAGACAGACAGACAGACAGACAGACGGACAGACAGACAGACAGACAGACAAACCGAAGTCATAAACACTTTTCAACCTTGTTGGAAAGTGTTAAAAATGATGCAATTTATTGATGGTGATAGCATGCAAGGGAATTAAATATAAAGACTATGAGTAGAAGTAGAAAATTTCTTTTTTCTCACCCAGCTATACTAGCATCGATTGGTTTGGTTCCAGTCAACAACACGTTTCACAATTTTGTTTAAAAAACGAGAAATTAAATTATTGATATTCAGGGAATTAGTGAAAATGTGTGAATTCAAAATGCATGCAGAGATTTTTTAAAAGTATATTAAGCAATTAACGGATGGATTTAACAGACGCTTTCAGTCAGTCGTAATGTCAGTTAAGAAAATTTTTTCCTCACTGAGAGAAAGCCATTGAGTAAGTTCTAATAGGAAGAAGAGATTGGATTCCCTATACTAGCTGTTGAGGGAAATTCCACGAACATCACTACTTTGCGGTGAATGGGCGCCTTTTATTGGCGATAATCGCTTTCTTGGCTACTGCTTCTTTGGGATACAATAGGGTGACCAGATCTCGAATTCAAACTTTAAGAATACCTATATTCGATATCTATATACTAAATTTTAAATTAATTAGTATTCAACAAAATTGATTCTACAAATCTTCATCTAATCAAAAATTTCGTATTAAAAACAAATAGAATCATTTATGTATCATTTCAATAATAAAAGGTAAGAAAAACTTACCTTCCTTCATCTATATTGTTCGAGGGATGAAATATTCGTTCTTCAATTCAATAATAAGTGGAAACTTTCACTCATTAAGTAGTCATTTTCTTTAAATCAACACATTTTTATCTGGTAAATACACAATCACAAATTATTAAAGACATAATACTGATAAAATTACATAAATACTTAACGCGCGCTAACAATACACAATATTTACATTTTGTGAACTTAGAACATTCTTTTTCTTGCCATCGAACGCACAATTCCTCTCGTGCGCGCAGGCGCAGACGATCGGATTACAAAATGTTGAAGTGGAAGTAGCGATTTTCGCAACACACTCCCACCTTTGAGTTTCGAGGACTTTTAGAGAAACTCAAACTTCACTTTTGGCTTTAACAAACGTCCATATTTGGATCGTTTTTCAAGTGGAACAGTCTCTATAGGAATGTCCTTTACAGAACTTTTGTCAACTGGCTCAGTAGGTTCAGTCACTGGAACAGACTCAGTTGGAGGAGTCACTGGAACAGATTCAGTTGGAACAGTCACTGGAACAAAGTTCTTTTCAGGAGGTTGGATATTCGACTTAGATATTCGTGATGAAAAAAGTAAATCTGCACAACGTTTAGGAGTTACTTCTAGAGGAATTAATCTAAGCACTGGACGGAAAAATTCACCACCTTTCATTTTCACTTTTACTAGTCGAACATGGCCATCTTTAGATGGACAGAGTTCAATAACTTTACCGAGAGGCCAGTCAATTTTCTTGATGTTCTCACTGGATACTATAACGATATCACCAATTTGGATGGGTCGTTGATTTTTAGTAAATTTCGAAGATTGCCTTAAATGCCCCAAATATTCAATTCGAAACCTTTTTCGAAAATCTTCTTTTATTCGCTGTCTATAGGCATATCTTTTATTGAGAGATGATGAATCTAAGACATCAAGATCGGGAATGCCTGATTCTTTAATATCCCGTAAAAACATAGCAGGAGTAAGTGGAGTTAGATCATTAACATCTTCGGAGAAGTAAGTTAAAGGACGTTGGTTAACAATGCCTTCAGTATCACAAATAACGGTATTCATTTCTTCTAAATTCAACGAACTTCTTCCTAAGACTTTTCGAAGAATTCCCTTGATTATACCAATCAAACGTTCCCACCACGGTGCAGATGGAGGGTTGAACTTCCAAATGATCTTCTGAGCTTCACTGTATTGAGAAATGGTATCCCAATTGATTTTCTTAAGTAAATTTTCCGCACCAACGAAATTTGAGCCATTATCACAGTAAATTATTGTGGGTCTTCCTCTTCGAGCTATGAATCTTCGGAGAGCCTGTAGAAAATTTTCAGTCGACATGGATGTAGCTATCTCTAAATGCAAGGCTCGGTAGACGGCACAAGTGAAGATGACTATCCAGACTTTTTGACCTCCTTGAAGAATTAGAGGACCGGCATAATCAATTCCTATGACCTCAAACACTGCTGCTTCCTTTATTCTGTCAACTGGGAGAGGTGCTTCTATGATGGGCTTTGGTCTAGCATCATATCTTTTGCAGCGTACACAATTTCTGATAAATTTTCTTACTGTCTTCCGATACTTTAAAATCCAAAAATCTTCTCTTAAATTATTCATGAGGATCTGGACACCAGCATGATTCAAATTTAAATGTCTGGTTCGGATGAGTTTTTCTACCACTGGATGATTGGATGGCAATATTATCGGATATCGGAAACTTTGTGTATCTTCTCTCATGATGATTCTAGTCTTCATTTTCATAAGTTAATTTGTATCCATAAAACAGTTAAGGGATTTCAGGCGTTTATCTTCAGGACCCGAGAATGATTCTTTTTGTACATTTTTCAACATAACAGTTTCAGCATCATTTATATCTTCTGAAGTTAAGAATCCAAAAATTCGATGTGAAGGTTCAACTTTACAATTATTAAAAAATCTGTAAATCCAAGCAGTGATTCTTAACAATTTATTCTATGACGAAATACGGTTATAAAGCTTCTCACTTGAATCTTCATGATTTGTAGCACTAATTACTGTTTTCTTCTTCTCGGAGTACACTATATCGAAGTCAGGAAGAGCATTAGATCTTGGCCATTCTTGTCTTGGCTTCCTCAACCATTGCACACCTTCCCACCACTTGGATTTAATCAATGTTTGGACACTACAGCCGCGAGATGGTAAATCTGCTGCATTGAAAGACCCTGGTACGTGGTGCCAATTTTCAGGCTCTGTCAGAGATCTAATTTCTTTAACTCTGTTAAAAACGGAAGGCGCCCAGTTTTCACTTCCCTTTATCCAATATAGTGCATTTGCGGAGTCGGACCAAAAAAATTTTGAGATATTCTTTATTCGGAGATCATTCACCACAGTCTCAGCTAATCTCGCTCCTATGAAGCAGGCAAGGAGTTCCAATCTTGGAATAGAAGTAGTTTTCATAGGAGCAACTCTGCTTCTAGCCTGTACAAGTTGACAAGACACTGAACTTCCAGTTTCACTTCTTAAGAATATGCAAGTAGCGTATGCACTCTTGCTTGCATCGCAGAAAATATGTAAACTTAAATTTTCTGGCGCCTCATGATTCAGAGTGAGGCATCTTGGGATTTTGACTTCTTTCAATTTAGGAACTTCTTTTCGCCACTGCTCAAACTTCTTGATAATTTTTTCAGGCAATTCTGCATCCCATGATACTTTCAATTTCCAGCACTCTTGCAGGAGAATCTTCGGCCCCAAGGTAACCGGACATGTGAAGCCAAGGGGATCAAATATCCTATGTACCGCACTCAGTATTTTCCTTTTCGTTGCAGGGGTACTATCTTCTAAAGTATCTCGTAAATCTACAGACAAGGTATCATTCTTTAAGTTCCATGACAATCCCAGGACTGGAATACATCTTTCTTCTGATGGACTGGGGAAATTGTGCTCCCACCCTCGAAGCTCAAATTTAGCATCACTGAGAATTAACTTGGATTCATCGACAAATTTCACGAGGTCTTCATAGTTTTCAACGCTGGTGATACAGTTGTCCACATAAAATGATTCTAACAACTTGGTAGCTGTTTCTTCAAAATGAGCAGAAACATTTTTCAGATGATATCGAAGAGTAGCACCCAGTAGCTATGGCGAACAATAAAGTCCAAAAACAACTCTACGATGTTGAAAAACTTTAGGTTTCGTGGGATCACCTTCCTCCCACCATAAGAATTTCAGAAATGGCCTATCACGTTTACTAAGTCCAATTTGTAAGAAAGCTCTTCGGATATCAGCAATTACTCCTATTTTCTTCAATCGAAACTTATTCAAGATTGCTGGAATCAGTTCGACGGTGTTAGGTCCTTTCTCTAAACAATCATTGATTGAAGGTGAATTTTTCTCTTTGGCAGAACCATCAAAAACAGGCCTAACTCTGGTAGTAGAATTTTCTTTTATTACGGCCCTGTGGGGCAAATAATGGTCACTTTCATCATTACCCAGAATTTTAACTTCTTCTATAACACCTTCTTGAATCCATTCTGTTAATACTGTTTCATAAGCTTCTAATGTCCCTTTTTTCTTGAGCGAATCTATACAACCTTTCAATCTTCGTTCTGCAATATTTTTACAAGTGGGTAAAGGAGGATGGGCCTTGGATCCATGGGAGATTCACTTCATATCTTCCTTCAGCGTCACGTTTGATACTTCTATTAAAATGCTCTTCGGCTGCTATTTCAAGTTCCTTTCGACTATTCTTCTCTCCTGGATCCAGAATCCCAAGCACACCAAGTCGCCATAAATCAGAAATTTTCGTGTCTTTTACATGTAATGACATAACGCTACTTGTACTATCTGAAACTTTCTGTCCGATTTTTCCCATTAGCGTCCACCTAAGGCGGGTTTCTATTAAGACTAAACCAGATTTTAATGGTTTTATATTGCCAGTGTATAGTTTTCCAATGACATCAGCTCCAATTAAGCCATGGATTTCATTCGGGGAGAATTCGTACAATAAATCAACATGACAATTCAGGTCAGACAAATGAATTTTATGCTTAATTTCATTTAGAAATAAACCATAGGGAATTTTTGGTATTTCAGAACAAATTTTTTCTTGATTTAACACTTCAAGACTGCAACGATAATTATCATTATAGTCACTCAGACCTATTAAATATTTCTTATGGGGTATCACAGTTTCTACTCCACCAAATAAGCTATGTGTCAAATCTTCTTTACCTATGCATTCATATCCCATTTCATTTAATGCAAAAGTTGACAAATAGGACTTGCTGCTGCCAGAATCAAATAATATCCTGATGTATTTCATTTTATTTCCCTTTCTAAGACGAACAATCAGAGTTTGCAAAAGAACTTGTCGAGTACTGGTTTTATTTGCTAAAACAGTGTCTTTCTTATTTTCAGCATTTAAATTTTCAAATTGCTGAAATTTAATTCGATGTTCTTGATCGCTTTTCCCAGGGCACATTATCTTGAAATGAAATTTTCCGCAATCACAGGCCGGTATCTTCGCTTTGCAAAAACGGGATAAATGTTTCTTTGCAGCTAAACATTTAAATCAAGCACCTTTTTTCATCAATATTTGCTTTTTACCATCATAGGATAAACTATCAGCATTTTTACATTCACTGCTTACATGTGATTTATTGCAAAAAATACACATTTCTTTTTTCACTTCAGAAGAATTATATAATTCAGCTGCGGTAGGAATAATTCTTTCACGCCGAACGGGTGGAGGATAAGTACTTTTATTTACATTCTCAAAATTAAATCCACTACGAGCAAGTTTCACCTTTTCTTCAATTTCAATTTCATGCCGCAAAAAGTTCATCAAACAATCTAATTTGTTACCTGATTTCAATTCGTCACCATTTTCCTGTTTTGAGTAGTTCAAGGTCGAACTCAAATTTCTTTCCCATATTTTTAAAATATCTACAGGTAAGCAAGATTCAATTAACGGGTATAAAATTGATGAATAATTTTCACTTGAAACACCTAGCATTTTCAATGACCGTAAATATGTTTCAATTTTATCATACAATTTAAAAAGTGGCATTTTTGGACCTTTACTTATAGCATTATTCATCATTAACGCAAGAACTTCTCGTATATAAACTTCAATTAACATATCTGTACGCCCAAAACGACTTTTAAGACATTCTATTACATTTTTGTAACTATCTTTTGTGGCGGGATACGATTCAACAATTTCCCGTTCCCTTGAGCCTTTTATTGTGGCCTGCAACAAATACTGATATTTATCTTCATTTGGTATCTCTTCATCGTTGTGTATTTTCTCAAATTGTGCCCAGAATGGCAACCATTCTTTTATTTCACCCCCGAACAATTTAAATTCTATTTCAGGAAGTTTGAATTTTCGTTTCATTATATTTTCATTTGATTGAAAACTGTTTTCAATTTCAGAATTTTTCAAAAGTTTTTCAACTTTTCTTCTTAATTTAATAAATTTTTCTTCATAAGAACTAAAGCCTTCATACTCTTTATCATAATTATCTTGTGTACACTTATCATCTTTAACAAGAACATCTAATATTTCTTTTTCTTTTGTACATAACATTGTCCATTTTTCATTTAATTGAGCATATAAAACTTCAATTTCTTCTATATTCTTATCTTCCTCTATTAAATTATTCTCTAATAAATTAGCGATACGTGTAAACGCACTTCTTAAAGGTGTTCTTTCTTTAGCTAATTTTTCCATTATAATCCTAGGTAAACAGATCCCGGCAGTAGGATGCCAATAAATATCGAATTCAAACTTTAAGAATACCTATATTCGATATCTATATACTAAATTTTAAATTAATTAGTATTCAACAAAATTGATTCTACAAATCTTCATCTAATCAAAAATTTCGTATTAAAAACAAATAGAATCATTTATGTATCATTTCAATAATAAAAGGTAAGAAAAACTTACCTTCCTTCATCTATATTGTTCGAGGGATGAAATATTCGTTCTTCGATTCAATAATAAGTGGAAACTTTCACTCATTAAGTAGTCATTTTCTTTAAATCAACACATTTTTATCTGGTAAATACACAATCACAAATTATTAAAGACATAATACTGATAAAATTACATAAATACTTAACGCACGCTAACAATACACAATATTTACATTTTGTGAACTTAGAAGATTCTTTTTCTTGCCATCGAACGCACAATTCCTCTCGTGCGCGCAGGCGCAGACGATCGGATTACAAAATGTTGAAGTGGAAGTAGCGATTTTCGCAACATCCTCATTTTCTGAAGACAGTCCTCATTTTTTAAGTGCTGTTCTCAGTTGCTTTCAGAAGTTCTTATATCCTAATTTGTCCTCATTTTTAGATGTTTGGTCTCATTTGTCCTCATTTTTCAGTAATTTCCTTCTTTACTTAAAATTTCAACATTAGAGATGCTGACCTTGTTAATTTGTAATACTGGTTCTACAACTCAACAAAACGTAAAAAGTAACTATTTCTTGATTCATTACATTTATTTTTAAATCATCTCCAACACTATTTTACATCCCTCGTGGAGAATCAAAACTGTGATTGCATGTCTCTGGACCACCTCTTAGAGTGAATCCCAGACCGTCGCCAATTAAAAACTTAACATGAAGCTGAAAGTTATTTTATTACTAATTAGATTTTATAACTAACTAAATTTAAATAACATTTTAAATGGAAAAGCATTTTTTATCCAGACTGAAAACTGATTGCTAATCAGGGATAGGAACTGAACACAGATTACCTTGTTAACTTCTCTTTTTTTTTTCTCTCTCTCTCTCTCAAGTGAATAAATAGTGCTACTAGAAGGTCATCATATTAACTCAGTTTGTAGATCAATTCTTATTCCTAGCCAAGGCTGAACTGGATCCGACGCTCCACCGCAGCGTGGATACGGCGCGAAGGAGCGTCGGATCCAGTTCAGCCTTGTAGCTTAGCCGGTTTTTGGCATTCTTCAGATTGCCTTTTCCTTTTAAAATGTTATTTATTGGATCACTTCCATCTGAAGTAGTTATGATTTCGTTTATACTAAAAAATTGGTCTATACAACAGTAATTGTATTAAAACAGTTTATAAAAGCTTTAATAGAATCAGATATAAAATAGTTTGGTACTTTTTTGTCAAAAAATATCAGAAATTAAAATTAACAGCATAGCCTGCATTTATATTATAGGAAGAGAAGTATTATGTGTACGAGTTTATGATAATGTTTATTATAAATTTAATAATGCTTACATAAATATTTTTTTATAATGTTTATCGTTTAAGTTCATAAGTAGCATAAATTTATCATTAATGGCTGCAAGTGGGGTTAATATAAGCTATTTTTGCGCTATATTTTATGAAATTTTATGTCCTCAGAAATGTCCTCATTTTTAATGAAGACTGTCCTCATTTTTCTCATGGAAATGAGGACATTGCATAATTTGTCCTCATTTTGCATAAAAAAAATCTGGTCGCCCTAAGATACAAGTTTAATTGCAGTCATAAATAACATGTCATTACCATTTTTCCAGAAAACAAAATTGTGAAATTACAATAAGAATGTAATATAAAACACTGAAAAAAACTCTTTAAACGTGTCACTGTCAAACTGAAAAGTCCACAGGCACACGGCACAAAAATTCTGTATCAGGGAAAGGTGGAGGAAACTTGCTTTGGTCGGGGTGGAATGTCGATTTAACGGTAGAAAACCCGGTTTGGGGAATGAATTGGTGGATTTCTGAGGATATGATGTTTGTGAACCAAAAGGTTACTAGTCCGTAGTTTCTTCTGATATGTAGCCAATGGAGAAAAAAAAAAAGCACTGGTTTCAAACAAACGGTTATTTTTCGTTAAATTTAAAACAAATTATTTAGAGTCCGTTAAATTAAATTAAATTGATTCATTTTTTTAATTTAAGGTGAAAATATCAAATGCGAATTTCCATTTTATATATAGATAAAATAAGTATATATTGTAAATATGCCAAAATGAGACTGTAAAAAATAACTGTAATTTTTACAGTAAAATGTGCTAGCACCCATTTTGCCAGATGTTTGCTGTTAAATAATGTAATTTACAGCGTAAACATCTGTAAGGAGAGACACTAGCGTCTCTTTTTGTAGCGGCAAACGTCTATGGAGCTAAGTGAGTTTGGCGAGAATTCACGCTTGGCGCACAGGTAACTAGTTATCTGTGGTTTGATTCTATGCGCTTATTCACCGAGCTCTTTCGCTTAGGTTTGTTAAGTTCATGTTTGTTACTGTTTGGCTGTCTGATGAGAAATCATAGAATAATAATACGAACAGAGAAATCGAAATCTGCTTTTATTGATAAAAAGTCAAAATTCTTTTCACATTAAAAAATAAGTCGATCGTTTGGAAAGCAACAGAAATTTTACTTAATATCAAGGATATGTAACAAAATTATGTCTTTGCATTTAAAAAAAAAAAAAAGGCAGTGATTGCAAACAGAAGACTGACATCACATGCAGACACTTTTGACTAGACGTTGGCGGGCCTCTAAACTATCATCCAGGGTTCTTTGCATAGCTGATGAGGGTACCAGTCAGACGAAGCGTTAGACTAGAGTACACGAAAACAAAACAAAAACAAAAACAAAAAACAAAGCGGAATACCCCTATCTCAAAATTCATGAATTTTAAAAATGCGTGAAATTACATATTGCAGCAATTAATAATACGCACGTCTGTGCGCTTCGCGTACATTAAAAAAAAAAAAAAAAAAAAAAAAAAAAAAAATCACAGAATACCCTTATCTCAAAATCCATGAATCTCAAAAATGCATGAAATTACATATTGTAGCAATTAGTAATACGTACGCACGTCTGTGCGCTTCGCATACATGAAAATCAAAAAGAACATCACAGAATACCCCTACCTCAAAATGCATGAATCTCAAAAATGCATGAAATTACATATTGCTGCAATTAGTAATACGCAAGTCTGTACGCTTCGTGTACATGAAAAAACACATTTTAAAAGTAAATAATCAAAATAAAACATTAAATATATCTAACAGCACGTGCGCATTTTGCTTCATAACAAAATAAATCTGAAAAATCTCTTTTGTTGCTACGTGCATAATTAGTTATCTGTGCGCCAAGCGTGAATTCTCGCCAAACTCACTTAGCAGAGGTTTGCCGCTACAAAGAGACGCTTCTAGGAGAGACATTTACACAGATATTTATGTTGTATTATTATTATTATTATTATTATTATTTTGCAGCAGAATATGCTGGCACCCTTTTTTGCCAGCACATTCTGCTGTGAAAACTACCGTTTTTTTACAGCGTAGTTAAATGTTCTAGTTAAAAGAAAAAATTAAATTGATTAAATTTTTTAATTTAAAATAAATAGCAGTTATTAATATATATATATATATATATATATATCCTTTTCTTAGTCACTAAAAAGAAGATAAGGTAAGAAGGTGGTAAGATAGAAACTTGCAAGAGAGTAAGTGAAAGGGGTTAAGACTAGCGAGTGCAGTTGGATAACACCCAACGAAATAACTTTTTCAGCTCAGTACCGCCGATCTGAATACTTGCATTTTACTACTATTCCAATAAAATTACACCTCAAACGAAGAAAAGGGCAGCTCACACCGTTTTATACCAAAATTTCCAATCTGGCTAATTTCAGCTCATATTTTCATAAATCCATAATAATTTAAATCTAATTTTAAATTTTAAATTATTATGGATTTACGAAAATATGAGCTGAAATTAGCCAGATTGTAAATTGTGGTATAAAATGGTTTGAGCCGCTCTTTTCTTCGTTAGAGGTGCAATTTTATTGGAATAATAGTAAAATGCAAGTATTCAGATCGGCGGTACTGAGCTGAAAAAGTTATTTTGTTCTTTTTAGTGCATTAAGAAAAGGGCATTTTATCTTTTATTAAATAAGTGTTTTTTTTTTTTTTTTTTTTTTGTAATCTATACTAATATATAAATGCGAAAGTTTGGATGGATGGATGGATGGATGGATGTTTGTTACTCAATCACGCCAAAACGGCTAAACGGATCTGGATGAAATTTGGTACAGAGATAGAGAATGGTCTGGAATAGAACATAGGCTACAATTTATAGCGAAAATTTGATTAGATTTTTTAAAATTAATTAAAATATGAAAATAATAAACTGGTAATTGACTTAATATGAGCCCAACGAGATATATAAATTAGAGTGCTGATTCAATGGATGAAGGATTAGCTTTCCGTGGTTCAAGATGAATCACGTGACATGCTTGAATAGGTTGCTGTGTTTGGCCCTTTATCGCTATTTTGGCATTTAAAATATCAGTTCAACAAATTATCATTATTATTAGGTAACATGACAGTCCTATGACCGAAATAAATTGGCTTTTAAAATAATTTTACACATATTTCACATTTTAATACATAATAAAATACCTTTCTTTTCATCGTTTCTCAACAAAGTTTAAAAGTGTTTATAAAAGAAAATTTAAACTTTTAAAGAGCTCAATTTAACAACAAATAATAATTTTTCAACTATTTTTAAGCATTTTGTCGGTTGAAGTTCAACTACACAAAATAAAAAAGAAGTAAAATCAAAATCAAAATGGTTTAGAACAAAAGAATATTAAACTACGTAAAGTAAACAAAAACATTGAAACCGTTGCCATAAAATGTAGTGAAAATGAGCTGTTACCAAGGAAACCACCGAATACGCATGTGCAAGGAAAGCATGTCACATGACTCATCTTGGACCTTCTCAAGGGTTACCATTTATCACTCTACTTTATATATCTCGTTGTATGAGCCATTTAAATTTTTAATTGTTGCCAGAAAAGTTAACGAGGTATTTTTTATTAGTTATTTATTTATTTCAACATAAAATGAAATATGCTTTCACGCGAAAAATAAAAACATTACTAAATGTTAAATTGGTCGATGGGAAAATGACACTTTATAACTTTAAAATAAATTAGTAATATTACAAATCTAACATATTTCTTCTGAATTTTATTTCTTAGCATTTTTTACATACCTCAACTTCAGAGTTTTCTTTTTTTATCTATGGCGGATGAAACACGCTTGGCATAAAAGCTAATTCAGCATTATATTAAAGGTATTTTCTTATTGATAATTCTGGACAAATTTTTTAATTTTGATGCGGAAGTAGATCGGACATTTTTCGCCAAGGAAAAGATAAAAAGAAATACGCAAGCGAAGTGGTGGCGTCACTGGCCGTTCATGGATGCAAGAAAAATATTTCCTATGTTAAACGCCATTGGATTTTTTGTAAAAAATTATTAAAAATCGAGGAAAATTATTTCCCGATTTTAATCCCCATATTTAGGTATGGATATGTATTAGTTATCATGTCCATGCGTTAGATTAAGTTATTTTTGTTGTAAAATTGACAAAATTTGAATTTTTAATTTCAAAACTCTAGGGGGGAAAAAAAAAAAAAAAAACGGCAAACTTCCATATTCGATTGAAAACACAAACATTTCATTTCAAAGGATGATATTAACACAATAAATATCCAACTAACATACTAATTAAAAGGAAAATGATAAATATTCTATCATAATTTGAAGTCAAATTTGTTTTCAAATGTCTAAATAAAGTATCTGATATAAGATACTAATATGTTGCAGCGGAATAGATTTGATATCGGTCATCCTTGGCAGAAAAAAATATATCGCCAAATTATTTGGCGAACATAATTTAATTCCTTTCAAAAATCATGGTTATTTAACAACTTATATTAAGAGAGTAATGAATAATATAAAACAATATTTCGTACAATGCATATTACGAAAATATACATATGGCATGTATATTTTCGTATTACGTTTTTAATCACCAAATACAATAAGCGCCAAAAACGACAGAGTTTTGAAATTTAAAATTTTGTCAGTTTGACAGCAAAATAACTCAACCTAACACATGTACATGATAACTAATACATATATATACCCAAATATGGGGATTAAAATCGGGAAATAATTATCTTCGATTTTTAATAATTTTTTACAAAAAATCCAATGGGCGATTAACATAGGAAATCATTTTCTTGCATCCACGGACGGTCAGTGACGTTACACCTCGCTTGCGTATAGGAACAATAATCGCATAAATTATATTTTGGTCTAAAACGGCAACAAAAATTCAAAAGTCGCCAAGGGCATTAAGGCTGTACCATGATCAAGTTTACATATTAATTTATTTATTTTTCTATATACCAACTACTATTAACAAAGCATGAAGTATATATAACCACAAAATAATAATAATAATAAAAATAATTTTCTAATGCGATAGAAGTAGCCGATCATAGCATATTTTAATATTATAGGTGGCTTGAAATTGCTGTCATTCTATGATTGATCGGTTAAATCAAATAAATATAGGAAGTAACTTGAGAGCAAATATTATGTACATCACGTAAAATGTTGTTCATATGTAACTAGGATTCAGATATAAAAGAGCAACTTCAAATTTTTCGATACTGTCCGTATCGAAACTGTCATATATGATAAACACCCAAATGGAAGCCCATGGGTAAGCTATTGTCGCAGGCAATAGGGACAGGCACCGGAGATTGCAAGGACGAACAAGTCGATGCCGAAGGCAGCGGGAACCCAAAGCGAGTTATTGACCGATTTCAGTTTTTTTTTTTTTTTTTAGTGCTAGAGGCCTATTTCAGTCGGTACAGCGTTGTCGAATTTTTATACGTCACTCTTAATAGTGCTAAGGGCCTATTTCAGTCGGTTTATTGAATGGGGATTTATTGAATGAAGTCCCCCCCAAGGCACAACTTTGACATGAGTCCCCCCAGGCCCAACTTTGACATGAGTCTCCCCCAAGGTACAACTTTGCAATGAGTCCCCCCAAGGCCCAACTTTGACATGAGTCCCCCCCCCAGGCCCAACTTTGACAAGAGTCCCCCCCAGGCCCAACTTTGACATGAGTCCCCCCAAGGCCCAACTTTGACATGAATCCCCCCCAAGGTAAAACTTTGACATGAGTCCCCCCCCCAAGGCACACCTTTGACATGAGTCCCCCCCAAGGCACACATCCCCCTCATTGGGAAAAAGAGAAAAAACGTTGTTTTGCGGCTATAAGACAGTTTGGACTTCCAACGTTATTTGTTACAGTATCTGCAGCTGAAACACATTGGTTTCATTTAATGAAAACTTTATCATGGAATTTAGATCGTCACGAATTAACTAAGGAAGAATTTGTCGATATTAACAAGTTTAGCAGTAGGCCTCTGGCACTAAATTAAAATCTGTCAATGTCAGATTTTCATGTTTTAAATAATGAAATAATGTCGTGTCTGTATAATTTTTATTTATTTATTTATTTATTTATTTTTTTAATAAAGATATATAGAAAAGAGTTTGCCAACGAACCCGGCAAAGCAGTCCAAAATTGTTTAAGAACTAAAATATTATTCAACAATTCGCTGGGAGATGGAAAAAAAATCATTTCTTTGTAAAAAAAAAAAAAAAAAAAAAAAAAAAAATTAAATTTGAAACTCATAAATATTATATGAATTTCACCACATAATTAAAATTTTAATTCACCAGTCACCAAATTATTATTAGAACCAGATTAATATTGTGCAATAGTGAACTAAAATCATACAAAGAAAGGTTTCGAAATAAAATTCATAATTGACGACCGAGTTTTTATACTTCCGCAACGCAGTACTGTTTTAGTACAGGATCCCTATGAACGAATATTTAATTTTTATCGCCATGTTGGCGATAACTTTTTATTTTTTTATTTTGGCATTAAAAATAAATAAATAAATAAATACTAATTCCTATTTTGATTATACTTTTTATGATGTTTTTTAGTCAATTTATGATAATAAATCATATTCTGTAAATATATTTAAAGTATTGCTATAGATTTCAAAAAACGCTTGCAAAGATTCTTAAGATTCAACTTTTAAAAATATATTATTTCCATATATTATTTCCAAATATTGCAATTTCCATCTAAATTGGCTTTTACAATGACGATCAACAAATCCCAGGGCCAAACCTTAAAACTGACAGGCATTCATTTAGGAACTCCATGCTTCTCACACGGTCAATTATATGTTGGTTGTTCCCGTGTTTCAAGTGCCCAGAACTTGCATGTGCTGACGGAAAATAAGTCATTTAATGTTGCATACAAATCGGTGTTAGAATTTAAAAAAAATAATAATAAAAAATTATACAGACACGACATTATTTCATTATTTAAAACATGAAAATCTGACATTGACAGATTTTAATTTAGTGCCAGAGGCCTACTGCTAAACTTGTTAATATCGACAAATTCTTCTTTAGTTAATTCGTGACGATCTAAATTCCATGATAAAGTTTTCATTAAATCAAACCAATGTGTTTCAGCTGCAGATATTGTAACAAATAACGTTGGAAGTCCAAACTGTCTTATAGCCGCAAAACAACGTTTTTTCTCTTTTCTCTTTTTCCCAATGAGGGGGAGGTGTGCCTTGGGGGGGACTCATGTCAAAGGTGGGCCTTGGGGGGGACTCATGTCAAAGTTGTACCTTGGGGGGGAACTCATGTCAAAGTTGGGCCTTGGGGGGACTCATGTCAAAGTTGGACCTTGGGGGGACTCATGTCAAAGTTGTACCTTGGGGGGGACTCATGTCAAAGTTGGGCCTGGGGGGGGACTCATGTCAATGTTGTGCCTTGGGGGGGACTTCATTCAATAAATCCCCATTCAATAAACCGACTGAAATAGGCCCTTAGCACTATTAAGAGGTGTATTATAAAAATTCGACAACGCTGTACCGACTGAAATAGGGGTACCTTGGGGGGGACTCATGTCAAAGTTGGGCCTTGGGGGGACTTCATTCAATAAATCCCCATTCAATAAACTGACTGAAATAGGCCCTTAACACTATTAAGAGGTGTATTATAAAAATTCGACAACGCTGTACCGACTGAAATAGGGGTACCTTGGGGGGGACTCATGTCAAAGTTGGGCCTGGGGGGGACTCATATCAAAGTTGTGCCTTGGGGGGACTTCATTCAATAAATCCCCATTCAATAAACCGACTGAAATAGGCCTCTAGCACTAATTAAGAGTGACGTATAAAAATTCGACAACTGTACCGACTGAAATAGGCCTCTAGCACTAATAAATTGTATTTTTTTCCCGTATATCTTTCAATGAGTTACAGAATTTTTTTAGTATACTTTATCAGACTCTGTTTTGCACAGCACCAGAATGATAAGGTTTCATTACATTACATATTATGATCAAACCGTCAGTTACCACACATACACATCAAAATTTCCACGTGAACGAAGTCGCGGGTAACAGCTAGTATTTTATAATTTTTATATTTTTGATGCGCTACCTAGATTAAAATCGCTGTTGCTAAATTAAACTTCTTGGCGAAAAATATTCGGTGTACTTCAACGCAAAAAATTTTTAAAAAATCGCCAAGGCGGATCTATAAATGAAACTGATTTTAGTACAACATATATTTGTATCGTAAAATATATTAACATTTTATCAATGTGTAAAAAAAAATTTAAAGTGATAATGACGTCAATTTTTGTGAGATGCATTATTTATTTTTTTTATAATTTTTTATTGTTCATGTTTAGATAAATGTATTTATTTTTCTGTCGGAAGAAAAAAAAATAACTCGTAATTTTTTTTTTTTTTTTTTTGGCAACAATTCAATTATGGATAAAATTTGAGAGGCTAATGTTTTGCTATTATTAGCTTATTATTTCCATATTTTTATTAATTAAAAGAAAACTAATCAATTATGTTAAATTTTTTTGTGTTAAATTGTAGTGTCAGACATGAATAATATTTTAATGAAAACACGAAGTCTTTAGGTGGTCTGATTGCTGAGATATAAGCAAAAAGGTGTGACACATTCAGACAAACACCGGTTACAGACAGAGCGTGTATAAGAAAAGGTCTTAATTAATGAAAACCCGAAGTCTTTAGCTGGTCTGATTGCTGAGATATAAGCAAAAAGGTATGACACGTTCGGACAAACGCCGGTGACAGACAGAGCGGGTATAAGAAAAGGTCTTAATAAAAATATCAAATGTGGGCTTCTCATTTTCTCTAGTTGGATTGTGTGTCACATGTTAAATTTGTACAAATCTGACCTAATATGTAATATGTGATTTTTGGTGATTTTGATGCAATTACGTAAGTATAAGAAAATAAACAAAACTTCATAGTCGCAACTTTACATTAATAAACAAAACAATAGTCGCACAAAACTTCATTGTTACTGAGTGAATTTGTATAGGAAAATATAGAAGAAAGCCTTGTGGTGACCACAACATACTAGTTTTTTAATAATGATTAGGAAATTTAAAAGAATTATTTGTAATAGAGATAGTCAACTGGGGGAAAAAATTGTGTATGTAAGAGCCTCGCCTCCCCCCTGGGAGGAAGTCCCCCCTCGAGGGGAGAAAATTTTCATGATGGGTATCATTTAAAAGAGCTCGCCAATACCTTTAAAAAGAATAGTTGAACCGTCTATCTGCGATAATTTAAAATAAGGTTATCGATTTTTTTCATTAAAAAAAAAAAAAAAAAAAAAAAAAAAAGTAATATTGAGAATAAAATTGACTTTTTTTGGATATTTAGTGTTATACTACTTCTCTAATATGGAAATCGTCTGCATTATCGTAGATGATAATTTTTTAAATAATAATTTTAATAAATTATTTTTACTAAGTGAATTTGTATAGGAAAATATAGAAGAAAGTCATGTGGTGGCCATAACATACTATTTTTTTAATATAAAATTATACTCGAACATTCATCGCCAAATTGGCCACAAAATTTTAAAAATCACCAAGAGGTTCCTATACTAAAGCTGTACCTAGACGGAAACTTGATTTTCGTTTAACCATACTTGCCAACATACTAATTAATATTCCGCAGTATTGTTAGCCCGCCTTCTTTTTCACACCAGTCTCTTTCTAGAGTATTTTTCTTATTATTTAATCGTAATTGCATCTGGAGAATATTACTCTAAAAATTTACTGGTGTGGAAAAAGGGCGGGACTAATTGCACTACGGAATATTAATTAGGATGCTGGCAAGTATAGTTTAACTATCGTTGTTTTGTTCCACAATATACGTAAGTGAAATGTGACGTCACTGACCGTCAGTCGGGTCAAGCAAAAAAAATTCTATGCTAATAGTCCATTGGATTTTTTGTAAAAAATCATTAACAATTAAGGAAAATTATTTCCCAATCATAGTCCCCTTATTTGGGTATAATTATAAATTTGTTATCTTACACATATTCTAGATTAAGTTATTTTGCCGTCAAATTGACAAAATTTTAATTTTAAATTTCAAAACTCGAGAAGCAAAATGGGCATAGGTTTGACAACTCTCGTCCTTAACGTTTTTGTATTTGGTGATCAAAAATGTAATA
Source organism: Salticus scenicus (assembly GCA_963930645.1). Taxonomy (NCBI): domain Eukaryota; kingdom Metazoa; phylum Arthropoda; class Arachnida; order Araneae; family Salticidae; genus Salticus; species Salticus scenicus. The sequence continues at coordinate 128,496,737 of OZ005648.1, read as the reverse complement.
CGAAAATATACTTGCTAGATGTGTATTTTCGTGATTTATATTGCAAGAAATATTGTTTTATATTATTGACTGCTCTCTTAATATACATTGTTAAAATAAGCATGATTTTTGAAAGGAATTAAATATGTTCGCCAGATAATTTAGTGATTTTTTTTTCTACCAAGGACGACGGATATAGAAACTGTTCCTTAAAATTACTTAATAATTCGCTTTTTGAGAAATGAAATAATAATTTATACGTTTTCAAAATATAAACACACGTCAATCTAAACATCTATGCAAGTTTATTTAGACATAATATAAACACGGAATGCTTTGTTTACGTATAATATTGTTACATACTCGGGTTTCGTGAGTTGTCTGAGAATAAAGACGAATTATGCAAAGGCTTAAAAGTTTATTTACAGGAAAATTCTAGAAAATTACAGGTCTGTACACCAAGTATCAACTCCAGTTTCACCAGAAAGCGCAGCTTAAATAATAGCTGACAACATCAAATTCACAGTACAAACTGGATCAGAGCATTAACACACAGCAATGGGCTGCATTAAACGAGGCTCAAATAGGAGCACCTTCCAGTAAGGAAGTTGGCGTGAAACTGACTCACTTGGCCGCATTGGGCTTCCTTTTATAGCATCCTATAAAAACCGAAATTTCTGGTAACTTCTAAAGGAATCAAGATAGAGTTTAGACATTCAAGATATCGAAAATAAGTTTTTTTTTTAGCCAAGGTCAGCAAAAAATTCGTCATAAAGCTAAAAAGTTGTGAAACGTGGCGCCAAAGCTATTATCTGCCTTAACGAAGCTTTTTAACGGTTTTTAAGAAAAAAATCTATTTAAACGCGAAAAAAAAACTAGAAATGCAGAAAATTAACAATTATAATCTGACCAAGCCTTTTTGAATGAAATTACATAAAAAATAACTACTATTATTTACAAATTTGCAACATTGCCTCCCCTCCCAAGAACTGCCCGTCGCGGATAATAGAACCTTTCGTCAGGAGGCGAAAACTATACAAACTAAAACACAACAACTATGACAATAAAATAACAATACCTACAGATTGCAAAAAATAAGATTTAAATATTAAAAAAAAAATTTCAAATAAGTCTAAATATTTATATGCAAATATTTACATTATAATATACAAATTTAAAACTACCGTTACCCGTGGTACGTGGCTAAGCGGTCTTAATGTACTACCTCAGTTTTGATGAAGGTGTTTTAGTAATTCTTACAATGACGTCATTCAGTCTTTTTACGACTGAACAGTCGGTAACAAAAGTGTCCGAACACTAGCAAAAATTCCTATATAAAAAAAGTACGCTTAATACAGTTTTTCTAAATAAATCCTTGTCGAATCCTGTTCTTAGACTGACTAAGAACAGAATTCGACAAGGATTTATTTAACAAAACAGTATTAAGCGTACTTTTTTTACATAGGAATTTTTGCTAGTGTTCGGTCACTTTTGTTACAGACTGTATAGGGACCGCCCTAGTTGCAGGGTTCCACAATCAAACTTTGTCTCCTTCCTTGATTTCATGTTGTGTAGACTTTGATTTATATCTTGTATTCATTCTCTCCGTTGCCATGTAAATCCGCTCCCTAGCAAAGTTGGGTACTTCTTCAAATTTCTTCAAATCGGGCCTGGAGATCTTGGATGTACTCCACTGGCGATGAAGGCGCATCTGGTGGACAATCAAACAGGAGATTGTATGGAAGTCGAAGTTCACATCCAAACAGCATCTGAGCTGTAATATAGCCGGTGGTTTCGTGGACAACACTTCGATAAGCCATCAGAAACAACCGCAACTTCAAGCCCCAATCTTGCTGGTTCCTTGACACTAGAAGAGAGAAGCTATTCAGGATGTCACAATGGAACCTCTCAACCACGCCGTCCAACTGGGGATGTAAGGACGTTGTCTGCGTTTTATCTATGCCGAGTTGCTGACATATTCCCTTGAAAACAGCAGAGGTAAAGTTTGCACCTTGATCGGTATGAAGTTGTAAAGGTGTGCCATACCTTGACACCCACTGCTGCACTAGAACCTCTGCAACTGTGAATGCTTCTTGATCGGGAATGGGATACTCCTCAGGCCACTTGGTGAAATAGTCCATCACAACGAGGATCTACTTATTTTCTCTAGAGCTCCTTGGCAAAGGACCCAAAATGTCGACTGCGATCCGCTCAAATGGTACTCCCACGTTAGACCGATGTAATCTACCTCAGCTTCGTTTCTTCGGGCCTTTACGTGCCGTACAAGCATCACAAGACGTACCATTTCTCCACGTCCTCCCTTCCCTTGCACCAGTAGAAGCGTTCTCGAACTTTCCGGAGAGTCTTCATCGCTCCAAAATGGCCTCCAGTAGGACTACTATGCAGCTGCTCTAGAACGTCTGAATCTTCGATTTAGGTAGTAAAATCTGCCATCAAACTCCTTCCATCGTCAGATTCCCATTTACTGTACAGTACGCCGTTTTTAATATAAAGAGAGTCCCAGAGTGCCCAGTAGCATTTAGTAATGTGGCTAAATGTGGAAATGTCCTGGTAGGAAAGTCTGTTACTGGTGTCTCCTTGAATTGAAGTATTTGCTTTACGTCAGGATCTTCTAACTGAGCTTGTCTAACTTCCTGATCACCCCACTGGTCCGGTTTCGATAGTGTTGAAACTATAGCTTGGCAAACAACTGGATTTATCAGCTGGTATTTCTCTTCGGCCCTAGAGCAGTACTTACAGTTTCATAGCAATGCTTCCGTGACAAGGTATCTGGATTTCCATGTAGAGCTCCTTTCCGATGACGTATTTCAAAGGACTTCTGGGTAGTCGCTTTAGATTGTCTTAATGGGCAGCTTCGTTTGATATGCCCATCCCTTCCACAGCCATTTAGTCGTCGGATTCTTCGGTTCTTTTCTACTCTCAAGACTGCGTAATCTTCTAGTAAAATCTACCAGATTTTCCCCCCTTTAAGGTCAGCTGGAGAGTCATCCAAAATGATTGCTGTGCTGCTCTGGTGGTCTTTATGGAAGGCTTGCTGGGCTGCCTCAACATCCTTGACGATGGAGAGTCTAAGTGCTTTTTGAATATCTGTATCTCGCGCAGCATCGAGGAAATATTCTATGGCCAAATCATTACGAATTTCAGGGTTACAGTCCGAGAAAGCTAAGTGTGATAGCTTCTGAATATTTTATGCCAGTTCTTGTAAACTTTCCCCTGGTCTCTGATGACGGGAATTTAACTGGATTCGACTATATTATTTAGACCATTTTCATCCAGTGCTCTAGTCAAAGCCTTGAAGTCATTTCGCTGTCTCTTTGGAAGAGTTTCCAGCTTATTAGCTGCGTCGTAACGTAACGATGCTATCAGATGAGCAGTCTTGGCAGTAGGCGGGTCTCACCCGTTAGCCTCAGCTACGACGAAAAACTGTGTTTTGAATGCTTTCCAAGATGATCTGTCGTCATATGTGGGAATCTTTATTGCTTCTCGATTCTGTATTCTTTCATCTTTTCTTTCACCTTCTCGAAATACTGATGTTAACTTTTCTCCCAGACTCCCGATCTTCATTTGCAATTCATTCCCTAATCTTTCTTCAAACTTCTTCTCAAATTTCACCTCTCTATTATCTGATGCACTTTTCTTCCATTTTCCTCTCAAATTCTTACTCTAATCTCATTAATTTGCTTTCCAAATCTCGGAAAACCTTCCTTTCAGCTCTTGATAAAAATTTTCTTTAACTTTCGCTTCAAAACTCTGTTCTATCTTCAAGACTTTCTCTTCAATTTCGTCCATTCTATTTTCCATTACTGATAATTTATCCTCTATTACATTTTTCACTATTGTAAGTTCTCTCTTCATCTCGTCGTGATTAAATTTAATTTCTTTCCCCAAAACTGTCTTTCATCTATTTCATTTCTTCGGTCAATCTGTTTTCCATCTTTTCCTGTACTGCTTTCATTTCTTTCATTTCTTCACTCAAACTATCTTTCATCCATTTTTGCCCCTCTTTCACTTCACTCATCTGGGTAGCTAACCCTTCGAGAAGTTTTTTCATTTCTTGCTCCATACCTCTAGTTATCACCATTCAACAGACAACCTCACTCCTGACACTAGAATTGTTGTTTACACGGGGTTCGTGAGTTGTCTGAGAATGAAAAGCGAATTTTGCAAAGGCTTAAAAGTTTATTTACAGAAAAATTCTAGAAGATTACAGATCTATACACCAAGTATAAACTCCAGTTCCACCAGAAAACACAGCTTAAATAACAGCTGACAACATCTAATTCCCAGTACAAACTGTATCAGGGCATTAACACACAGTAATATACTTCATTCAACGAGTCTCAGTTAGGAGCACCTTCCAGTAAGGCGGTTGGCGTAAAACTGACTCACTTGGCTGCATTGGGCTTCCTTGTATACCATCCGATATACCCTGAAAGTTCTGGTAACTTCTCAAGGAATCAAAATAGAGCTTAGATATTCAAGATATCGATAATAAGATTTTTCGCGCCAATGACGCCAAAAAGTCGCCAAGAAATGAAAAATTAGCTGCTTTCATGAAGCTTTTTACCGGGTTTTTAAGGGAAGATAAGCTATTTAAACACGAAGACAAGCTAGAAATACAGAAAATTAACATTTTATAATCTGACCAAGCCTCTTTGAATGAAATTACATAAAAAATAACTACAATTATTTACAAATTCGCAACAATATGTTTCCAATTCCAATAAACTATGAACGTTTCAATTTTAAAACCCGAAAAAATAAAATCATTTAGAACACAAAATCTATTCAAGTACTAAATGAATATTTTAGATCATACTTCAAAGTATCTAACTCAGGGGATGAAAGCACCTGAAAATTATAAGTTTTTAAAATAAATTTTTAAAAATTTTCTATTGCAGTTTTTCTATTGCCGTTCTATTGCCGTTTCTGTTGCAAGTCTTGTACGTGTACTCACTGATGTTTGCTTAAGTCCCCACTTCGCTTGCGTATTAGTTTTGTTCTAATAATAATTTGGTTTCTGGTAAAATTAAGGTTGGTACAAAATTTATAAGTTTCAAATTTTGAAGGTAAATAAAGAAATAAAGTGCGAAAATTTCGCACGAGTTTTCAAGTTTTAAATATATTGCTTATCTAACAAATCCATTTAAAATTGAGCTCATATTCCAAAACAGATATAATGGAGGGAGTAAGAGATTTATGTAGCTTATTGTACGAAATACTAATCATTCTTTATTACGAATTTCTTTTTTTCCGTCACTTTTATTTTCCATAATACCAAAATAACACCGTTTTTCCCCTATCCACATCTCTTTAATTTTACGATATTGCGCTTCCCAGACATAAAAGATGAGAGCTTCCGGCTACTAATCCAATAATTATGAGCTATGAGTGTGCTAACAGCAGAAGCCCATCAAGATAATGGATGTAACTTAATAATTCAAGAATATGCGATGTAATGAGTTCCTCTGGTCTTTTTTACCATCCCAAAAATAGTTAAATTCTGACGTAGTAATTATTTTTCATTGGTAAAATGAATTTTTAATTTTTAAATTGAATCTCTATGGAATCTTTTAACACTTTAACGTTCACTTCATATTTCTTTTAAAAATTGCTAAATTAACCTAAAAAAGGGCTATCAAGCACATAGTCGGTGATAAATGTGAAAAGAGAAAAACATTGAGTTTTTAATTTTCCAGAAATTTTCGGTTTGAAATACCGATATGTTAACTTGTTTAAATTCAAATAATAATCGTCTTAATAATAAAAGCCCAAATTTGTGGATACAAACGCTTTAAACTGATGCCATTACTAAAACAATTTATTGAAATAAAGAAATAATTTTTAATCTTTTGTTTTGTGGAACGAATAAAATAATGGAAAAATAAAAAAAAGATTTAAGAGAAAAAAAAAAGGGGGAGGGGGGACAATGCAATGATTCTTTTTTTTTTTTTTTTTTTTTTTTTTTTTAACCTGTGATTTTGAAGGAGGGGGGGAACACCTAAATGATAATTTAAAGTAATATACGTAATTCTATAAAAGGTAGTTTGTTTACAGGCAATTGTACTTTATTTACAATTTTTCTTTCTGAGTCACCGCTATTATCCGTTAAATTATGATAAAAGTACTTAGCTAAATTAGAGGAAAACGTAAAAAAAATAAAAAGATTATAATAATTAAAAAAAAAAAAGTATAATTAAAATATAGTATAGATAATAAATTCAAATCGGAAAAAACCATGGTACTTTTTCATTACCAGAATCAGATTCAGGTAGAGTAAAAGAAAGAAAAGTAGTAAAATTAGGATATTTAGGTATTATCCCTCCAAAAATTAATTTAGCGACGATATTGATGAATTCGCGTTGAAATAAATTTTCATAAATAATTAAATTTAAATTCCATTTCATTACTCGAATTCAATGATTACGAGTAAAAACAAAAAAAAAAAAAAAAAAAGAAGTCACCATATTAGACAGATTTAGAATACCGAATTTGGAGTTCCTCCTATTATATGTTTCTGAATTACGCTGGTAACAATGGTAAAAAATAAAATGATTATAATAATTAATAAAAAAAAATAGTATAATTAAAATATAGTATAATTGATAATAAATTCAAATCGGGAAAAGCCATGGTACTTTTTCATTACCAGAATCAGATTCATGTAGAGTAAAAGAAAGAAAAGTAGTAAAATTAGGATATTTAGGTATTATTCCTTCAAAAATTAATTTAGCGACGATATTGATGAATTTGCGCTGAAATAAATTTTCATAAATAATGAAATTTAAATTCCACTTCATTACTCGAATTCAATGATTAAAAAAAAAAAAAAAAAAAAAAGTCGCCGTATTAGACAGATTTAGAATACTGAATTTGAAGTTCCTCCTATTATACGTTTCTGAATTACGCTGGTAACAGCTACGCAGACGCACAGATCAACTACTAAAAACCTGATTTTCCTATTGAAAACTTCAAAACATGTAATTATATCAAAAACTCAGTTTTGAAAATTCGACCCTAAAAATAATACTGTCTTTGCCTTATATGTGTAGAAGGATGTAAAAAAGGAACATAAAAAAAAAAAAAGATATGAGCTATCCTTCGAGTTATAGTGAGAATTCTATATTTCGAATACACCTTTACTTTTCTTTCCCATACATCATTTGAAGTCTCCGGGGAAAAATAAATTTCGCTGTTTTTACTTTCCGAACATACATTATATAAGGAAAGTATTGTAATCATGAAAAAATTCGACTAAAAGATTTTGGTATATCTATATGTTTTACTGTCTCCAGAGTTCATTTTTGCTATTTTTACGGTGATATATGTATGTCTGTATGTGTATGTGTGTGAGTGAATATGATAATGTCAAAACATTTCGATCGATTAAAGTGAAAATTTGTAGGTATGTTAAAGGTCACCGTCGCCTGAACTGTGTAGATTTTGTTGTGTCTACCACTGATAGTTTTTTTACAGGGCATAAAAAAAATTCTTCTTCATTAAAATGCAATAGCATCTAAACACCTTAATCGTTTGAGCTAAAAGTTGGTAGGCATGTTACAGATCCCTGTTGTACGAACTGTATAAATTTTAATCAGTCTGGCACTTACGGTTTTTTTTTCTTTTTCGTAACACACAAAGAGATATTCTTTATCATTTTGGATTATAAGCCCAAATTACTTGAATGCGATACCATCTAAACGCCTCATCCGATTGAAAAAAAAAAATTGTAGGTATGTTATAAGTCAGCGTCGCACGACTTGTATAGATTTTCATGAATCTAGGACTTATTGTTCATTTACAGAGACACAAAAAAAACTCTCAATCGTGACCTACTTTAGACAGAAACTACTTTAGACAGAAGTGTTCTAGTGTCTAAACCCTACATTCGTTTAACATGTACAACTTAGGAGGCAATACTCAAAGAAGCTACTACGATTTTCCTTTTGTTTATTTAATTACGCCTCTTATTTAAATTTATTTCCACATGCTCGGAAAGTCGAGTGCACTCCAATTTTTTTTTCTAAAACTATTAAAAATATAATAAATTTTGTTGTTTTAATTTCAAAAAGAAACTTATTTACTCTTCACCCCCCCCCCCCTCTTGCTATAAATATAGTACAGGTAGAATGTCCTCCGTGTGGGTCTTTCTAAGAGTTATTATTCCATTTTCACGCTAGTTTTGGAGAAAAACTTTGAAAACTCTAAACAACTACGCTAACGAACACGACCTGGGTTCGAACACATCATCTCGCGTCTACTAGCGCTGAGAATAGAATTTTTCGGTCACTGCTGGGCTTCTGTAATTTAAACATTTGAAAAAAAAAAAAAAGTAATTTCTATGTTAAATTGTTATAAAATATTTGGTTAATTTAAAATATGCAAGTAATTTTAAAATATGCAAGAATGTAATCACTGTTTATTATAATATGTATCCCTACGCATTCAAGCCTCTTTTCTTTTTTATCCCAAAATGCTTTATTTTATTTATTTACTTATTTATTTTTTATTCAGGGCCTGATTATCCGGCTGACTGGGCTATAGCCCAGGGACCCTTGACTTCGGGTCTCAGAAATTTTGTTGATAGTCAAAAAATGTTAGTTAAAAATAAACAAAAATGCTCATAAAAATAATATTTCATGAACATTTTACTTTTGGAAAGCAAACTGAAAAGTTTTAAATAGGTAATATTTTACTAAAATATTTTTTTTTTTGGGGTGAAATAGTGAGAAAATTCAGACCTACTTCTGAATGAGTAATAAAAATTAGGGGAAATAATAGATAGGGGACCGGCATGCTAATTCGGTCCTGGGCCAACTTTTGGCCCTGTTAATTAATACTTTTCAACTGGGATCAAAAGATACGTGTAAACCAAAAACGTCTTTTCCCACGGCACAAACGTGATTTATTGTTTGGTGCTGCCATCTTGAGTTACATAATTGAAAGAGGAAAAGTTTATGAAAAGAATATATGCTTTCTTCAATTATTTCAGTTATTTAATTTTATTCTTAATAATTATCTTTAATAGTTCAATGTAATACATTTTTTAATTTAATTCACTATTAAGGTGTACTACTGTTTAGTAGCAGTGTATTTTGTGTTGTGCCATTATATTGTTATGAAGTTATTATTACTGGTTATTTTTACGAATTTGTAAATAATAAACTTACTATTGCTGGTTTGGTTATTTTTATTTTATTTATTTATTTAAATTTATGTATTATTTTACTTATTTATTTATTTGGTTCTTGCGGATTATAATAGCATCCCATCAACTACTTTCTTGCGTTCGACAACTTTGTTTCAATATACCTACATGGTGATTCTACGGTCATGGGGCTAACTTGAAGAAGAGGTAGAGAACATCACAAGGATTGAAAATTGTTCAGAAACCAATGACCGCAAATATCATTTTAACCCTTTAGAAACAGGATGCTTTTATTTATTTTTTAACTATAAAATCCAGATAACTCCGCCTGCTGTATAAATTTTAAAATATTGTATGCTTCATTTTTTCGCAAAAACATTTACAATGTTCGCATTAATGCAACCTGTGGTGCAATAAAATGCATCAAAACAAAAAGCCAGAATTACGTGTATTTATTTATGTAAATATAAGCATGTAAAAAATTTTTAAAAATGCAACATTCTAGAGCCACGCCTATATCTACGCAAAAACATCCGATTTTTAAAGGGTTAAAATGACGTTTGCGGTCATGGATTCCTGTACAATTCTCAATCCTTGTGATGTTCTCTACCTCCTCTCCAAGTTTCATGACCGTAGAAGCACCCTGTGTATATACTACTTGCATTTAAAATGAAATATGTTGCACTCGCGCAAAATATTTTGAATATATCTTGGCTAATTATAATTTTTTATATCATGATGTACCTTAGTAAATTGGTATTCCGAATGTTATTTATACATCCCAATGCATTTTGTTTATCCTAATAATAAAATATGTGAATTTTGTATATTTTAGATTCACAATTTCTGGCCATACATATAGTCTTACCTATCAATGCCTCAGAACCAATTCATATTAATTTTTTCAATATCGTTAGCCTTGTATAAAGATTTACTTCAATATGTTTGTTTATTGATAAATTCCAATGTTTCTTTCTGGTGTTTGATCATTGTAATGATGAATTATTATTATTATTATTATTACACATTCGGTCTGAGCAATTTGTTCCTATTTTTACTTTGTTTCTGTCAGTGAAAATTCATTTCCGGTTATTATACGTATTTTAATACTTTATTTATTTATCAGAATAGAAATATTTGATTTTAATGAAAAGTATGTTTTCTGTAAGAGAGATGAATGAAATTGTTTTTAAAATCTTTCTATGAGTTCAGATGCTTGGGAAAAAGTTTAAAAATCATATTACTTCATCATAAATTACACGCCTACAGTTAAAGTCCTTAAAGAAGTATTGTTAACAGTCTATAAACTCATTATTTTTAAAAAATAAAAACAATTCCATATACATACGATATAATCTAAACGTCAATCGCATCATATGACGTATAAATATGCTGAAAAATCCATTGAAAAAATAAATAAATAAATAAAACGTATACAGGAAAGTTCTGTGATATGTTATTCTTCTTTTAAATATTTATTCACATCTGCTTCGTTTTAGGTTTTTGATATATACAATTTTTTATGCCGAGTTTTGTTTTCTCTGTGAAAGAAAGGTTTATCAACGGAGTCAGAATGAATATCCATGAAAATCAAACATAAGATCTACTAGGAACAGAAAGCTAAATTTATAAAACTCATAAAAGTTGTATTTGTTAAGATTTAATTAATTTGACATGCTAGTCACAGCTACAAAAAAAAAAAAAAAAAAAAAAAAAAGGGGAAAAGAAAAGGAAAGACAGAAAAAAAAGAAAAGAAAATATCGTCCTTATTTTTCATAATCTCAACTCCTTTTTACTTTCCGAACACTATAGTGAGGAAAGTATTGTAATCATGTCAAAAATCCGAATTCGAGATTTTGATGTTTCCATACGTTTCGAGGTGCCCTGAGTCCGTTTTCACTATTTTTACGATGATGTATGTATGTATGTGTGTGTGTATGTGTGTGTGTATGTGTGTATGTATGTGTGTATGTCTGTGAGTGAACACGCTAGCGTCTAAACGCTTTGTTCGAATAAGCTGAAAGTTGGTGCGTATATTGTAAGTCACCATAGTACGAACCCTATAGATTTTGGTGAATCTAGCACTTATAGTTTTTTTACAGGGACACAAAGAAAAATTCTTTATCATTACGGTCTATGGGACCAAAATCTGAAAAGTGCGATAGCATCTAAACGCCTTCTTCAATTGAGCAAAAAATTTATACACATATTATAGGTCACAGTTACTCAATCTGTATAGAGTTTGGTGCATCTGGCCCTTACAGTTTTTTTACAGGGGCACAAAGAAAAATTCTTTATCATTATGGCCTATGGGGCCAAATTTTTAAAAGTGTGATAGCGTCTAAACGCTTATTTAATCTGAAGAAAAAAATTGTACACATGTTATAGGTCACAGTTTCACGAACTGTATAGATTTTGGTGAATTTAGCACTTGCAGTTTTCTTACAGGGGCACAAAGAAGAATTCTTTATCATTATGGCCTGTGGGACCAAATTTTCACTTTCTTCTATATTCAATGGAAGAAAGTATTGGATTCGTAAAAATTTTCGACCTCGAGTTTTTGATGGATTTACACGTTTTGAGAGCTGTAGAATACGATTTGACCATTTTTAGAAAATGTCTGTCTGTTTGTCTGCCAGTCTCTGCGTGGGTGTGACACACTTTTGTGGCAACTGCATCTCAGGAGCTACTTCACAGAATTTCATACAAATTGGTATGTAGTTGCACCTTGACATAAATTAGTGCCTATCAACTTTTGGTAAATATTGTCTTACAGGTTGCGTTGCCATCCCGCTTTTTCTAAATTTTTAACATGGTGGTATAGTACAAAATTTTGTATAAATGTGCAAAAAGAAAATTATTTTTTAATAATCATTATGAAATTTACCAGAATTATTTATAATAGAGATAGTCAACTGGGAAAAAAATTTTGTATGTGTAGGAGCATCGCCTCCCCCCCCCTTTCCCCCCCTGCGATATTTTAAAATGAAATTATCGATTTTTTTTTTTTTTTTTTTAATGTAATATTGACAATAAAACTGACTTTTTTTGGATATTTAGTGTTATACTACTTCTCTAATATGGAAATCATCTGCATTATCATGGAAGATAATTTTTTTAAATAATAATTTTAATAAATTATTTTTACTGAGTGAATTTGTATAGGAAAATACAGAAGAAAGTCATGCGGTGGCGACAACATACTAGTTAAAAATGCGATAGCATCTAAACGCCTTATTCAATTGAGCTGAAAATTTATATGACTATTATAAATCACTGTTGCACGAACTATAAGCATTTTGGTGAATCTAGCATTTATAGGTTTTTTACAGGGACACAACAAAAATTCTTTATTATTATGATCTATGGACTGAAAGTTCAGTAGCGTTAAATAAAACATCGTGTAATATATGGAGAAAAATACTCAAACATTTTATTATGGTTTTATCTCTTTTTTTTTTTAACAACTCCTCTTTCTTTACTTTATCTACACAACTGTTAATTACTCAATGTTCGGAAAGTCGAGTGGAGTCACTCCAGATTTTTTTTTTCCCCACCAGCGGTCAGGCAGTTTTGTGCTCAAAGCTGCTATACGTGAGATGCCGGGTTCGATCCCAGGTCACGCTCGTCGGTCAAGCCGTTCAGAGTTTTCCGTGGTTTTCACTGAAACTTGCGTAAATACGGGATAGGACCCCTTAGAAAGACCTCCACGGAGGGTAATATCCCTCGGGGCAAAGACCCTAGTGCAGTCAGTCGGCTTTAGTTCCCACAACCCAACCCAACCCGACCCCTATATTGCGTGTGCGTGTGTTTGTGTGTGTACTTTTCGAGCGATTATTTCGTACCGATTATTTCTGAGAGAAATTTTTCCTTGCTGGGAATTTTCTAATAAGAAATAAATATTTTAATTAAAACAATGATTGAGATTGCAAAAATATCAAAACATAAAACATAAAGGGAAATACTAAAAAAAAAAAAAAAAAAAGAAAGAAAGAAAGAAATGAAAAGAAAAAAGCCATGCATATCGGAATAATTTTTTTCATTTGGTCACATTTTACTTTTTACTATTTCTGTTGTTGTTGTTGTTGTCGCTGCTCTTGTCTTCAAATTAATTATATGTTTAACAGTTTAACAATGGCATCAATTTTTGTACAGTTAGGGATTTTTAAGCAGCTTTTCATTAGGATATTTTAATTTAAATATATAAACTCTAAAAATACGTAAAAATAGCATAACATAAACTTTTTGTCTCCCTTTCCCCGTATAAAAAATCATACAAAAAGCGACTAAATAAATGACAAATAAAAAATATTAAACATTAAATAAATGTCAAATAAAGTAATATTAAATGCAAGTGCCAAATAACGATATTCTTAAAACTGATATTTCGTCTTGAATAAGCATTACTTACTTTTTATATCACACAAATTTCATACTCAGATAATCCTTTTTTATTGAGATATAAGGTCTTATAAATAATAACACTTTTAAGATTCTACAATATTCATAAACATAATGGATAAATTTACTTTGATATAAGAGTCATTTTTGTTCAAAAATAACTTATTTTGTCATAGTGTCTATCTTTGATATTATTAAGTCTATGCATATACTTTGTAGATAAAAATTTATAGCACCTACAGTTAGATTAACGGTTATTTCTTGTCTTTAATTCTTTCTCCTACATTCATCAAAGAATGTATTCGATTGGTAAACATTTTCGTTTTCTGGTTTTCGATGAATTTATACATTTTGAGATTTCCTGAAAATGATTTAACCATTTTTAGAAAATATCCGTCAGTCTGTATGTGTGACAAAATACTTCTGTCAGCTCAAGATTTACTGCACAAAATTTCATGAAAATTCGTACTTACTTGCACTTTACACACATTGGTGGCTATCATCTTTTAGTGCAAATCGCCTTACGTTTTGACTTGTTCTTAATATACGAGACGTTATAAGGCAGTTAAACAGTTACGGCTGAAGCAGATTATTAGGTATTTTTTCGTGATAATAATTGGTATTTATAAAAAGTTTAAAAACAATTATTACAAATAATTAAAACATATTTATGATGAAGCAGATCGAGCCTGAGTCTTTAATGTAAAGACTGACAAAATTTTCTGTTCAGTACTTTTATGAAAAAGTTTAAACACACTTTATTAGGTATTTTTCATTTCGCATGTTATTTTCTTTCTTTCTTTCTTTTTTGAGAAGGATAAAAATTAATTTAAAAGTTGCTATTTCCCAAATCATTTTTTGCTAAATGGCATTTTTTAAACTTGAGTTGTTCTACTGTCATCCTACTTTAAATAAAAGTCTTTTTTTTTTTTTTTTCCTCAAAATATGCCTTCTATAATAAAATTATCCAATTGTATCTTTATTTTATTTTATTTTATTTTATTTTATTTACATGATTTTAACTGAATTTGGGATTTTCTTTGTATCTTTATGGATTATTCATCGTTTAATTCACACATTGCACCTTTTCTATTAAATATTTGATGAAGAATTGATCCTTATTCAAGACACCGATTTAAAAAAAAATTGAAAAAAAAAAAAAAAAAATATATATATATATATATATATGCTCTTTCAACATTTCCTCCATTTCATAACGTTACACTGAAACTTCAATTTTAGGCTCCAAATTCAAGAGAGATTATTTTCAAATAATCTTATACAATGTAAAATATATAGAAGATGTGTAAACAAACTGTGCAGTATACATCAGGCTATATTTTAGATGAAATAAAATGAAATGAAATATTATCCTTTTCCAGCATTTCGACAAAATAATTCTTTATAGGCCATCCTATATTCTTTACTCATCACTATATATATCACTGGATTTATTATGTTCGAGAAATATACACCGAGGTACCCTAAAACATTCATATAATGAAGCTTATGTTCTTTGTGAAATATTTTGACAAATGATACTGGAAAATAACAAATGAGGAAAAGAATAAATACTACTAACATAACTCGAAGTACACGCAGCTCGATTCTATCCCGTGGCTCTGCAAAAGTTTCGGTCATTTCCGAATGTCTGTAATGCTTGCTTACTAATCCTTTCCTACCAGTAAAACTTATACATCTTGAAGCGATTTTATCATCTATTCTTTGACTTTTTCTAGAAGCTTTTCTTACGACAATAAATATTCTTACATAGCAGAAAATGAATATTACTGAGGGAACGCCAAACGCAAAAATATACAGGAACATTTTCGGTGACTTATCATTTACTTTCAGGATAGTGCAAGTTCCGACATCGGGGTCCAGTCCTAATGTGCCCCACACTCCAACCAGTGGCGGTAAGAGTAACAGAAATGAAAAAATCCAAATTGCTGCAATCATAATAGCCATGTTTCGCTTTTTGTAAACTTTTGGGTATGTTTTTGGATGTACTATGAGAATATAGCGATTGAAAGTAATGGCAATAACACTAAAAAGAGATACAGCGCCATTTGAGTACCTTACTAATGGAAACAGTTTGCACAGAACATCTCCATAGTACCAGTTTTTTTGAATGAACGTCACAGCAGAAAGTGGCATTGAAAAACTACAGAATAACAAGTCTGCAATACAAAGATTTACTATAAATACAGTTGTAGCGTTTCTAAGCCTAGTGCACTTTGAAAGAGCTAAGATAGAAATAAAATTTCCTAATACACCTACGACAGCGAACAGGATAAAACAGATTGCCCCAAAACATAAAAGTTCCTGGGGGTATTCGGAAAATATTGTCTCATTGTGTTCTTGCATTTTTGATAAATAAATGCTGCTGTTGCTGCGAGATATATTAATGTGTTCTGTGAAGTTGTTCTGTAATTCACTGAAATTAGTTGCTTCATGAATATCTCTGATTCTTGTAGCATAAAGAATATTGTTTTCAGGAATATTTATTGATGATGTAAAGTTATTAACTGTCGATTCTTCATTATCGAGTATCATCCATGTAGAATTTTCTGTATTGGCAGGAGAATCTGTTATATTCCTATCAAAAGAATGAAAGAATATTTTCATTTTAACGTAATATTACTTTGTAAAAAGATAAACTTCAACATACAATAACATAGATAGATATTTTGTAATTAGATAATAATTAATATTAAGATAGAAATTAAAAATACAAATTAAAATACAGATTAAAAAATATAGTGAATTTATAATTGTAAAATTTAATTCATGAACGCTATACCAAAATCTTAACATAACAAGGATAAATTGTTAAAAACAAATTATTTTAAAAGACTTAAAACTCTATTCACATTATCACAAACTTCATAACAACATGTTTGTGCAAAACAAATTTGTAAACTGATAAAACTAGGTGTAAGTAAATTTTACCTTTTATTACTTTTCATATACAATTTAATTTTTAGTTTTTGGTATATAAAAATTTGTAAACAAAACAGGCTTTTCTTTCCTTTTTTTTTTTTTTTTTTTTCTATATGTATATGTATAGAGAGAGAAAGTATTGGATTCGTGACTCCAGTTTTCGATGGATTTCCACGTTTTGGGATGTCCTGAACACAATTTAAGAAAATGTCTGTCAGTCTGTGTGTCACTGTGTGTGTATATCACAAATTTTGTGGACGGTGTAACTCACGAACCAGTGAACGAAATTTAATAAATTTGGTATTTAGTTGAACCCTGACATTAACTGGTGCTAATTAGATTCGTGAAACAATTGCTTAACAGGTGGCATTTTCCTAAATTTTTAACATGGCAGTATAGGACAAAATTTGGTACAAATGTACATAATGAGAGTTATTTACGTGTGATTATAAAATTAATATGAATTATTTCTAATAGTAGTAGTTAACTAGGAAAAAATTTTTGTGCATGTGGGAGCATCGCTCCCCCCCTCCCCCTCCCCCCGCCCGAGGAGTAAATTTTCAGTATGAGTGTTGTCTTTCGAAAGATCTCGTCAATAACTTTAAAATGAATGGTTGAACTATAGATCTGTGATAATTTAAAACAGAGTTATGGATATATATATATATATATATATTTATCTTTTAACGAAAAAAATCGCATTTCTTTTGATATTGGCAAAAAATTGGCTTTCTTTCGGCATTTAGTGATATAATTCTGTCAGATAAAAATCGTCTGCATTTATAATGGAATATAATTTAATAATTTAATAAATAATCTGTATTCAATGAATTTTGTGTAAAATTATATAGAAGAAAGTCATGTGGTGGCCACATCGTACAAGTTTTTCTTTGGGAAGACAGGACTGTTGCTTTCAGACAAAATACTCCATTTGAAAAATATTTGTCTTTTTATCAACAAGTTTAAAAATGTATTTAAAATAAAATTGAGTGCAAACGTGCAAACGTGCAAAAGAAGTTTTAAGAAATGAATACAGTAACAGATGCTAAGAAACGCAACTTCATATTTAATTTTCTTTTTTAAGTACGGCAGGACTATTGCTTTCAATCAGACATTTCCCGTTGCCATCATTTACCAAGTTCCATCTTGAATATGTCAAGATATCCACCAACATCCAGTTTTACAATTTTGTTTATTTACTTATGTAATAATAATAAGTTCATCTTTTAAAATCTTTCACATATTTGAAAATCGGCTGTTAACTATTAGACTGACAAGCAGTAAAATGATTAAATCAAACAAAAGTCTCCTATTTTTTTTTTTTTTTTTTTTTTTGGAGGGGGGGGGGAATCAAACAGTTCAAATTTTAGATTAAAATACACCACAGAAAAATTTTCGAATTAGTCATTTTTCTTATGAATATTTCTTCTAGCATCATCTTCATTAACTGACATTGACATTTTTTATGTACCATGGGATTCAAAATCATGGAGTAAACTATTTTTCACATGTTTTTACAGTTAAATAAAAATAAAAAATAAGTAAAGTAAATAAATAAATAAATTTGAATGTAATTCATTTGGTTTATTTTCTATTTGGAGCTGAAAAAAAGTAATATAAATTAATAATTTAAATTCTTAAAAGAAAAAAGATATAATCACTTGAGTTTTATTATAATGAATAAAGAAACCGTTGCTAAGGAAAGCAAATTTGTAATTTAAAAAGAAGAATGAAATTATTTCCAAAACATATCAATATCAACGTATCAAGTTTCTATAACATACAAAATAGTTTTGTCGTACCAATGTAAATTCTACATCTAAAGAATTTTTTATAGTTGAATTTAATAAATCATTACTCTTTTTTTTTTTAACCCTTTTTATATATTTAGACATTAAAAAACTTTTTTTTTTCCTTGTCGTTTCAACTTAAAAATATATTTAAAATAAAACTGAGAGAAATCGTGTGAAAGAAATTTTAAGACATGAACATAGTAACTATTGGTAAGGAACACAACATATTATTCATGCCTTTATATGGACGAATCGATTAAAAAAAAAAAAAAAAAAAAATGCCATCCTAAATTATTATTTTTTTTTTTTTACTGAATTTTATAAAGTTTACTTGGGGGGGGGGGGGGGAGAAGACGTTGATCTTCTTCTTCTTCCTTTTTTTTTTTTTTTTTTTTCCCACAAAGTGAGTAAATAAATGAATTGATTTTATAGTCGTTCTAGTTTCCAGTTTATTTCTGTTAAAACTATTCAAACATTGTAATTAAATGTAAGTTAATGCGCTTCATTTTGATTGCACCAGAGTTTTCGATTTTTTAAGAGAGGAAAAAAAAAATCGCCTATTTTAGATTTTGGGAACCCTCTCAACACGATAGAATAAAAAGCGAGTTGAAATGAAATAGTTTGAGCCGATAATAATAAAATATTTATCTTTGATGAATTAAAAGATTCTTTTGTTTAAAATGTAGTTTAATATTAATAAACAAAATATTTTCATTGTTTAAAGTTTAAATTATTTGGTTTTAAACTTTTAAACTGGGAAAATTGAAAACGCCTTAAACTGATGCCATTTTGTCACAATTATAGCAAATCACTTCATTTTCGTATGAATTGTTTTATCTAAGTTTTATGTAATAACTTTTTTTTTGTAAATTATTGGTTTAGAGTTAGAAAATTTTGCATACGCATGCACTGAAATATAACAATATCAAGTACCTGAAAGTTCCTGATAGACTATTTAACTTTTATAAAATAAAATTTCAACTTTTAAAGTTTTTTTTTTTAAATAATTTTACGTTTTCTGTTAAATATTTTTTTATTTTTTCATTCGACATTACATTATTATAATTTTATAGTATATATTAAAGATATTTGATTATTAAAACCCGAATAA
This sequence comes from Salticus scenicus, assembly GCA_963930645.1. Taxonomy (NCBI): domain Eukaryota; kingdom Metazoa; phylum Arthropoda; class Arachnida; order Araneae; family Salticidae; genus Salticus; species Salticus scenicus. Next base: position 128,477,341 of record OZ005648.1, on the reverse strand, counting down.
ACTACTACGTCAGAAACGCCAAAGAAAAACATTGGAAATGCATACAGCTGTTTCGGCAGCCTTAAGCATGCCGTTATCAGTGCAAAAAGGATTCTGAATCTGCGGAAGTGCTCGTATTTATAGAAGAAAGGCCGAATTTAGTTCAACCAATAGGATTGCGGGAAAGTTGGGGAGAGTGGCCAATAGGAATTTATTAAAGTTAGCTGTGTAAACAGTAGAAAAATTAAGAAAATGTGGACTGAATATAAAATTTCCAACAGTCAGACAAATAGGGAATAGCGAAATCACAATTTACAAGGTTTTTAAAATTTTTATAAATATGAAAAGCTTCAAAGAAATCGAGTTCATGAATGGATTTAGGTCTGCAAATTATTTTAGCTGAATTAAATTTAAAATTATGATTTTCCTCCCAGCAATGTTTAGAAATAGCCGATTTATTGGTTTCTTGTTTGCGGACGTAATTCATATGTTCTTTAAGACGAAATTTAAGACTGCGTTTAGTTTGGCCAATATATGATAAACCACACTGACAGGAAATACTATAAATACCCCAAGAATTATGCATATCAATTGGATCTTTAAACTGAGAAAAGGTGAGTTTATTGGAAGGCGAAAATATTATTTTAAAATCATATTGTTTGAGAATTTTAGCTATGGTTTGACTGCATTTAGGAAAATAGGGTAAGACAATGCTGATATTAGAAGAGACTGACTTAGTAGACGAAATACGAGGGAGTTGTAATTTTTGATAGCTTTGTCTATAATGGAAGGGTCATAACCTCTGTCAATTGCAATGGCTTTCAGGTATTTAATTTCAGGTCTTAATTTTTCTACTGTTTACACAGCTAACTTTAATAAATTCCTATTGGCCACTCTCCCCAACTTTCCCGCAATCCTATTGGTTGAACTAAATTCGGCCTTTCTCCTATAAATACGAGCACTTCCGCAGATTCAGAATCCTTTTTGCACTGATGACGGCACGCTTAAGGCTGCCGAAACAGCTGTATGCATTTCCAATGTTTTTCTTTGGCGTTTCTGACGTAGTAGTTTATTCGGGTTTTAATATTCCAACGCCAAGTCTCCTGTTATTATTTGATTATTATTCTAAGAAATCATTTTTTTTTTTTTTTTTTTTTTTAATAATATTTTTATATTTGAATGTTAAAATTTGCATTAAATGTTTGCATTCAAATATAAGATTATTTTTAATTGGTATGTTAGGGCCATTACAAAACTTTCTTCTATGAAATCTTATACAAATTCACGCAGTACAAATTATTTATTAAATTATTATTTATTAAAATTATTTTTCATGATGAATGCAGACGATTTTTATCTCAGAGAAGTATAACAATAAATGCTGAAGAAAAGTCAATTCTGCGTCAACATAAAAAAAACACGATTTTTTTCCCGTTAAAACGGAAAAAAAAATCGATAACTTTATTTTAAATTATCACAAATCTATGGTTCAACCATTTGTTTTAAAGATACTGACGAGTTCTTTCGAAAGATACCCATACATAAGATTTACACCACCTGTGAGGGGGGTGGAGTGATGCTCCTACATGCACACACTTCTTTTCCATAGTTTACTTCTACTACTAACAATAATTCCTACTAATTTTACAATCATGCGTTAAATATAACTCTCATTGTGTACATTTATATGAAATTTTCTCCGATACAGCCATGTTAAAAACTGAAAAAAAAAAAGTATGAGATCACAATGCCGTTTATTGAGCGATTAATCCCCAAATGTAATCAGCACCAGTTTAGGTCAGGGTCCAACTAAATATCAAGTTTTGTTGAATTTCGTACATTGGTTTGTAATATACAGCGTAGATAAAATTTGTGACACACACACAGAGTCAGACAGACATTTTCTAAAAACAGCAAAATCGTGTTCAGGATATGTCACAACGTGTAAATCCGTCGAAAACTGGAGTTCGAAAATTTTCACGAATCCAATACTTTCTTCTTATATAGATGTAGAAATAAGTAAAAATTAACATATCAATGAAGCTACAGACTCACGTATGTTGTTTCAAACCATAATAATGTAAAATCGAGAGTAAAATTGAAAATTAGTTAGTAGGTACAACTTATAACTAGTACATTGTCGCCATCATAAAACTTTCTTTTACATTTTCCAATACAAATACACGAGGTACACATTATTTATTATTCTTTTTTTCCATTGTGAATGCAAATTATTTTCATTTCAGAAAAATACTGTTACACGAAATATCCAACGGAAAACAATTTTTTCCGTGCTTATGACATCCTTCCCGTTCTCGGGGAAATTTGCAATATAGCAGCGCCACCTATCGGCCAATATGTACCCAAATTGACTCATCATAATTTCTCATAATGGCCTTTTCACATATCAAGTTTTGTTCGATTATACGCAATAGAACCTGAGGTATAGCTTTCCCTTAAATTGCGAAAATCACTGTATAGAAGCACCACCGGTTGACTGACACTAATTTATATCAAGGTGATAGGCACTCATTTATATCAAGGTGAATCTATATATAAATTTATATGCTGTTCTGTGCATTAGTTCCTGAAATGTAGTCTTCCCTGAAATTGCGAAATCGCTCTACAGCAGCGCCCCTTTTGAGCTATTGGCACCAAATGTAGATAAACGCTAATATATGTCAAGGTGCAAGTACATATAAATTTGTATGCAATTCTGAGCAATAGTTCTTGAGTTATAGCTTTCCTAGAAATTGCTGTATAGTAGAGCCACCTGTTGAGTGATTGATACCTAAAGTTTATCTAATTTACGTCAAGATGCAACTATAAATTTATACGTAATTCTAGTGAGATACAGTTGGAACAAAATGGTTGTCTCTCTCACACGCACAGAGACACACAGACGCAAAAACAAAATGATACAGATTTATCAAAACTGGTCAAATCGTCTTCTGTACCTCTCAAAACGTGTAAATCCATCGAAAATTGTAAGTAGAAAATTTATACGAATCCAATGCTTTCTTCTATTGAATATAGAGAAAAGTAAAAAATGAATTAAAATTTGGAATTTTATTTTATTAAATTTAAATAGTTCTCCTGAAATATAAATATACTACTTAATATTGAGGTAGGGTAGGTGCTTCAGTGATTGGCATGCTCCAGTAATTGACATCTATCGCGAAATAATTAATAAATAAGAAAAATAATAAAATCATATATTTTACATATAAGAATTTTAAAATTTTTATGTCAAACACTGGAGCATAGGGTGCTAATAACTGGTAAAATGAATAACTAGCTGTGTCAAACACTGGAACATAGGGTGCCAATTACTGATAAAATGAAAAACTGGCAGGGTCAATTACTGGAACATTGAGTGGGTGTCAAACAAAAATTCATAAAACAAAATAATTGTTATCAAATGTATATATTTTAACATATATGTGGTTCTGAATGTCTTTCATACCATATGTACTAACTTAAGATTTCTAAAAATATTTTCTGATGACTAGAACATTAAACACATAAGAGATTGCTCTAAAAGTGTCAATCACTGGTGCATTTACCCTATGTCTATGCATATGTATGCAAATTTTCATAATTCCTAATTCATTTTCATAATTCAGTTTTCATAATTTAAATCTTTTTGTAAATTACAGGGAGAATAATTCACAAAAATGATTTATAGCTTTCATCAACCCCTTAAAGGTACAAGGGATGAGGAAAATCACCAAAGTCGATGCGATTCAAAATACCTAGATAGTTATTATCGAATGTACTAAGCTATTTAATACTTTTAGAATAATATCATTCTACAGATCCTCAAACATTATTTATATTTTTTTTTTACAAAATTTTAAACTTTAAATTTATTCATCTTCTGTTGTAAATTTCGAGATTGAGTAGTTATTTAATATAATGCTGCTTGCTTATTTGTTTTCATTCAATCCTCTTAAAAATTTGTGCGAATGTTATTTAGCGTATTTGTCACAAAACTGTGCATTCATTTTCAAATCGAGAAATTATTTTATTTATTACGAACTCTTAAATTTAGTCGCATGACAAAAATTCATTAAGATTTCAAACTTTAAACTTTTTTGTTCGTAACTAATGTTGTAATTGAGATATAAGAAATTCATTGCACAGATGTGTTCCGTTACGTACTAAAGAACCGCAGTAAGAAAATGGAACTTTAACACTAAGTTTACTGAACGCATCATTTTGACGCATTGAGTAAAATTTCAAAAACCATTATTATTATATTTTCCATTTTATGCTAATAATTATTGGTGTGATGAGACGAAAATATATACCCAATTTTATTTTTTCTTTAAAAAATACTTCGTCTCTTGTATTAGTCAATTTCAGGGTGTCCGTAAAGATAGGTAGTATATAAAAATACCCGTAAACCTAGTGTTAAAATAACTTGGAATCAGCACTGGGTATTTTAAAATAAAATAATTCTTTTAAAATTAATGTTATTTCACCCGCTATATATTATTCCTGAAACAAACAAAACAAAAAATAAAATAAAAATTGTAGCCACAACATAATAGATTTTATTTGTTTGCATGTTTGTTTATTTATTTTTATACATGCTTTTATGTTAATTAATATTAATAATCTCAAATGGGGACAACCAGTGCGCGGAAATTCGTTTATGCATTTACAAAATTAATTAAACCAATAGTTTTGTTTATTAGAGCACATATTCATCTAACATGTAACCAATTATTCAAAATTTCATTTAAATGCATGATGTATATATATAACGATAAGTTCATAATTTTAGAAGAAAATGTTTAATATAAAGAGTAATTGCAGAATAAGTCACGAAAACTCAAGCAAGTAAATTTTCATCATTATATAAAAATGAGGTGTATTTATATGTACACATAACACATGTATATATATATATATATATATATTATTTGTGATTACAAATTTTATTGGTGTTTTATCACTCATAATTTTTTAACTAACTTATGGTTTCTCGTATGTTGTGGTGAGTTTATTGATAAACGTTTTTTCTTATTATTATTATGTTTTTCAAATGGTTGTTTCGGGCCTGTGCACAAAGAAATACTTAGCTTTTGCTATCTTTGTGACAAAAAAAAAATTCATTTATTTAGCATGGTTGCATTCTACCAGGCCCTTGATAACGTTAGAATGCAAATAATACTGTTTTCTTATTCCATCCTGCTTTAATTCATTTAGATTTGACTTATTTCTTTTTTAGTTTGATTTGGGAGGTTTTTGTTTTTTGATCATATAAATTGTTTAAATACTGATATTAAATACTCTTTAAATTTCTACTGTATGTGCTGATAATATTATATTTATACTGTACGTTCTGATTATCTATATATATATATATATATGAATCGCACATATATATTTTTTGGATTTGCCAAAATTAGGTTTAAATACTACTTCTATCTATTTGTCTCTCTATATATGGTTGTTATCGTTGCATGGTAATATATTCGTAATTATCTACTTTTATAGTATGAAGTTTTATATCGTTCGCTACTTAATTGTAATTATATATATATATATTGATAATAAATCTAAATGATTAATTTTTCATTTATTACTTATGTGAACTGTTTAGAAAGTTTAATCTTATTGTTTCTTGCTTTAATCTTCTATTGTGTTCAACACTCTTAAATAATTCTTGATTTATGTAAACTAATGTATAAATGAATGATGTTTGGTAATTTTTTTTTTCCACACCTTATATGTCTTTTGATTCATTGTTGAAATCATTGAGCTGTTTGGCAATGATAGTGATTTTATATGATCTCGTCTACGATTGTCTGAGAAACAATTTTTTATTACCTTGTTGCTATAATTTTCCTTGATAAAGATACTATAGCAGATTTGGAGAAATTTCAAGCTATTTTTTCTACATTTATTAACTTTTTCAAAGCTTCCTTTCCATATGTAATTGTTTATTGATTAACTCAAGTCTTCCTTCCTTGTGTTTGATCATTATAAAGAGTATTATTATTAGTAGTAGTAGTAGTACTTTTTACAATATTTTTTTTCTGATTTTACAAATGAAAACTTATTTTTAAAATACCAATAATTTTTGCCACATAATACTACGAGGTATTTAAAAAAATTACAAAAATTTAACTTCGTCTATATATGTATATTTTTTTTCTATAACAAACAAAATATAATATAATATAATGAAAATACATAATGTAAAATCAAATAATATTCATATAAAGTGCCTATAAAATATCTTGGTATGGTATTCGTACATAAATCTTATCTCCTAATATTAAAAATAGTTGAATAAATCAGCAGGATTTTAAAGACACTTGAATATCTGAACCATTTTCAATTTTTGTTGGTATTTTTGTTTTTATTAATTTAATTTATTTTTTTTTTTTCAGTTTTGTTATTTAATAATGTCATGCAATTTTTGAGTACAATAAACTGTACATTTACATAACTTATAAAAGTTAAAATTTTACAAGTGCGTTATGCGATTTGTTATTGTTAAATTGTTAAATTATTCGAAAATATAAATTCAGGTTTCCGATTGATATAACGTATTCAAATATATTTTTGCTGTATTTTTTCCCTGTGTAATTTTTGGTATTTTTGCTTGTGTTTATTAACTCGCTACCAAAATTATTGCTTTAAATTTTAGGGATAAACTACTTTATTAATGTTATTTTATTTTTAAAACTGACATCGAAAAAGTGTGGAGTAGCATTGGGAAAAAAAATAATGAAAAATTATATGGAACTGGCTATATTAGCAAAATAGTAAATAAATTAATAAATTCAAAATTATCTCCGTATTAAGCAAAATACAATATCCGGAGAAAGTGCTTTTCAGCCACATTTAATTCAACATGTAGCATATACAGAGGCGTACGCAAGGAGAGGGGGGGGTTGATATTGATCAGAATCCCCGCCCCCCTTAATGTTTTACCGTAATGAATATTGTTATTATATTAAAGTTTTTCTTTTTTCTTTTTCATTTTTTTCTTAGTTTCTTTCTTTCTATCTTTTTTTTCTCTCTCAAATAATTGAAATTATAATATGGGAATATTTTGACTCACGTCCAGCAATTCGCCGTAATGAATCCGAAATTTTTAGTATGGACCTCAAAACGAATCACTAGGGATTAATCAGTAAAAATCTTCCATATCGTTTGAAAAAACATTGACTAGGTACGTTTAGTGCAATATAAAGACTCTGAAATGTGCTTATAAAGAGCATGCCGTCACTTAGATCAACTTTCGCCAACTTTTTCAATTTTACAGACTATTTATTTTACAGTTTAAAATCCTGCATACTGTTAAATTCATAATTTAAATTCCTCCGAACTGCTAATATGATTAATTAAGAAACGTAAATATATATGTAGAATAATAATCAGAAAACACCCACTTTATAATTATGTAATATACCTATTTAATATAAAATATTACAAGTGCTTATTTCATTATAGGGAAAAAGTAAATGCTTAGTAAATTATAAGAATAATGTCTAAAGGTTGTTTGATGATAATAAAACAGTTACAGGGCAAAAACGCGATTATTTTTTTATTCCTACTGTATTACAAGAAACTCTGATGAACGATTTAACTACAGGAAAAAATTGCTAAATCTATATCTAGAACTGTATTTACTAAATCTTGTAATATGTATATAGTTAGATTATTAAAATCAAATGGAAAATTATATATTTTCTATACATTTGGAACCCCTGAATGATTCGAATAATCTGATAAATTAAATTTAGAGCAATTTTAGCAAAATATTAAATGCAGATCAGAGATTAAAAGCGATAACTATTCTTGATACTTACAATATAAAATATTAAAAATGTTTGTTCTATTATAGGAAAAAAGTAAATGCTTAGTAAATCATAAGAATAATGCTTAAAGGTTGTTTGATGATGATAAAACAATTATAGGGCAACATCTTTTTATTTTTTCTATAATACAAGAAATTCAGATGATCAATTTTACAACAGGAAAAATTATTATTTCCATATATAGAACTGTGTTTACTAAATTTAGCAATTTGTATATAAATAGATCGATAAAATCTATCTGGAAATTATATATTTAAAACCATTTAATGATTCAAATAATCTGATAAATTTAGAGCGATTCTAGCTTAATAACAAATGCATATTAGAAATTAAAAGCGATAACAAAGCCTGATACTTACAGTTAAAATTTTTCTGATACAAACTTAAAAAAAAAAAATTCCATTCGGAATCTAATAATATGAGTATAAATGGTTTAAAAAATCCTGACATTAATATTAACATATATCTAGATAATATAATACCTAGAAAAACAAGTAAGAGTGCGTATAATGTCCAGGTGGACCACCAAAATTTTGTTGCGAACCGCTGATGGTTTACCACCCGAAGACCACCCGAAGATTAGTGACCGCTGGCTTAGATCATAACGTGAATTATTTAGGGAGTTTTCGCAAACAAATGAGCTATATGTAAAATTTTTAACAACAGGCATTTTCTAGTAAATTTGAAAAAACTCTAATAGAATATATGAGTTTCATAAAATTACAAAAATATTTATTGAAATAAAAAAGATGACAGACAGATGAAATGTAATCATAAACACTTTTAAACTTTTATGGGAAAGTGCTAAAAATGTTAACTATTCTTAAACAATGAAAAATAAATTTCATCAATAAGTGAAATTTTATTTAATTATTGCATGCATAAAAAAAATAATAATAATGAAGAAAAAAAATGAAAATTCACAGTTATTCTAATAATTTTCTTACGTCTGTACTTTAAAATATGAAATTAAATATGAAATCCATTAGAAATGACAAGAAAACTTACATGATTATCCTTCAAGCTAGAAATATACCACCTAAAATTATACCAATTCAGCCTCTGAAACTACAATTTTAATAATTAACTTTTTTAATGATCTGCTGAAGTTTCAGTTTTCTTATCTAATTCGGTCTCGAAGTAAGAAAATTTTTTAATGTTTATATCTCTTTCATATCTGAGTCGACATAAACACCAGAGAATATATTACATGTCACGAGTCTGATATATCTGCCTTCCGTTTTCCGGTAGGATTTTAGTATTAATGATGTCATAAGTGAATGAAGAAAATTCTTGGTTTTCGTTTTAAGTCTCTTATCACTGCTTGAACATTTGCAATAATGCATTTCGAGTACATGAATAAAACGGATATATGAATAAAAGCGTGTTTAATTTAGTTAGCTTATGTATGAGACATGGAAGGTTCAAGGTCACAAAAATCAAAGTATGAATGAGCGATTAAAATAATAACAATCTGTATAATATTTCTCTAACGTGGACCAGTTACAATTATTTTTGTCGAAACGATACGACAGTGGTGTAATTAATAAAATACGCGAGAATAAAAAATAATATTTAAAAAATGAACAATATTTAAGCACGCGGACTCAGCTCAATGAACTAATAAGAAAAAGGGATGACATTTGTCCGATGACATTATTTTACGGAAAAATGTATTTTTAAAAGATGATATCTTCAGAATCTTTGAAAGCGTCATTTTAAACCTAGCATTACTTTAAAAATTTAAACAGAATATTAATTCTTTTCATAAATTGACTAAAAAACACAATCATAAAAAAATAAAATCAAAACAGGAATTAGTTTTTTTTTTTTTTTTTTTTTTTTTTAACAAAAAATTATACCAAAGTCATCGCCAACATGGCGACAAAAATTGAAAAGGCGTCGTGGTATTCCTATACTAAATAGTCCTATACTATGTACTGCCTGTGGAAGTATGAAAACCGGGTCGTGAACCATGAATTTTATTTTAAAACCTTTCTCTGAATGATTTTGGTTTCATTATTATTGTACAATATTTATTTGTTTCTAATAATAATTTGACTTCTGGTAAATTAAAATTTTAATTAGGTGGTGATATTGGTATAATATTTATGAGTTTAAAATTTTAAAGGTAAATAAGAAAAGAAATAAAGTGTGAAAATTTCTCACGGGTTTGCTAGTAATAATAATAATTCAAAAAAATAAATAAATAATAAATAGTTTATTAGAATACAAAATGATACGCCAGTATATCGCTAAAAAATATACATTTGAATGATTTAATCCTTTTAATAATTACATATTGTGATGGTGTGATAAATCTAGAAATCTGTAAAAACAAAAAAGTGTCTAAAGTCTAGAATTCTGTACCAATATATATTTTATTACTGTGAAGCTGGTATTAAGCCAGGAGTACCTATGGACACAAATAATTTTGATACTAAGAATTCGGTTTAACTTGTGTTTAAGATTTTTAATTTAAGAATTCTATCAATGTAATATTACATATACTAAGATGTGATATTTAAGTTGATAATATAAAAATCTACACAGCTTTTATAGTAAGATATGGAGGCAAAAGAGAGGTGGAGAACTTATCATGGAGGGTGATAATTTGCAGCATGCCTGACCATATTACTCTTTGGGTACAATAGCAAGAGGCACACTATTTAAAAATAGTGGTTTTTCACAATAACCGTTTTATCGTTCTCGCTCACTTATATTTTTAAAACACGTACTTGTATGTTTCTCTTGTTTTTGAAAAGTACAATAATAACTTAATGTCAATTGTTTGGTTTCACTGCGCAACTAATCAATCGTAAAAAGTTAATACATGTTTTTTTTTTTTTTTTTTTTTTTTTTAGTTAGAATACTAAGGGAATGTTACACAAAAAATGTAACTTTCCCTATTGGGCAATTGCCATGTAAACTCTACACATCAATGGTAACTACACATACACATTTTAGGTTCCAAATACATCCATGACTGAGTGTGTCTTCATATATTGTAAAAATTTTAATATCCATACATACACACTTTCTTATGAAAATATCTTATTTTGTTTATCACATATAAGACGAAATTTAGATTAAAATATCTGAAAAACATAAATGAAAACTATCATTCCTATAAGGTCTTAATTTGATATAATTCGTTGTTATATTTTGTGTTTGAAAAAATAATGTCTAGATTTCTTACGAATCCTGTAATAAAATGGTAATATTTACATTTAAACTGTTTGAAAAATGAATCTGAGTCATTTTTGTTTTGTTGTTTTTCATAAAAATCCTTATTTCTGGAAAAATGTCATGGATTAGAAACATTAAATATTTATTACGTTTTAGATTTCGTTTTTAATATAATATTTCAGTTATTATGTTTTGTTTTAGTTTAATTTTATGTGTAAAACAGAGCACGGATCTCAAAAAATAATACTAATAATAAATTTCATTGATAGAATTAATAAGTCGAATTAAATAAATAAATAAATCAGTGATATATGAAACTCATTTTTAACCCTTTGACATTGACTACATACTTTCTTAAGAAAATTGCTTAAAAATTTAAAAAATAAATATTAGACACATAGAGCCATTAACAGACATATACATCATAAATACGTTAGGAGAAAAAATTACAATTTTTAATTTTGGAGATATTTTATGTATGAAACATCTATATGTTAACAAGACTAAAGTCAAATAATCGATATTCTCTAACTTGGACCGGTTACGATTAAATTTTTGGAAACGATACGATAGTAACGTAAGGTGTTATCTGATTGGTCAACCCAGACCCAAAGCATAAAATTCAGCTGGCAGAGACAAAGCGATTATAAGCGCTTTAGCTAGAGATTCCGACTACAAAAATTTAATTTAATACAATTGAAATACATATTTTTTTAAAGAAATTGAAAAATATATTAATTTTTTGTGATGAAACATGTGCTCAAAATCTCATATTTAGAAGTATATTTGAAAGAATTTAAAGTCAGTTCGGCCTCCCATTTAATGGTGGCTATTTGGCAGGATAATGGTGTCACCATCTGTTATACTTTTTTTAGATCTTTCATTCATTATAAATAGAATGAACGTTTTCTTTTTATTAATTTATTTATTTTGTAGGTATATTTATTAACTATGGAATTTTTGTTATATATCGTGGTATGGTTATTTAATTCTGACAAATTTTAGGAAATAATTAATTTTTAATATAACAATATTTCAATTTTAATAAAAAAGCACCACAAAACTGGCGTTGTAAAAAATTTTACTCACAAACTTTGAATAAACACCATAAAATGCAATAAACTCGCAACAATTGTTTCGGGTCGAAAAACACACGACCCTTCATCAGGCGAATAAAGTAAGCACGAGTGCTGCAATCAAAGCTAAGAATTTTTAACTTAGCAGCGGAAAAAAAAAAATTACTTTCTAAAATTGAAAATATAAAGCAAATGTAAAAGGTTTAAGTCTCTTTCATTAATAATAATTATAATAATAACAATAATAATAATAATAATAATAAACTAAATTTTCTAGTAAATTTATTTATGAGATTTTTACTGCAAATTAATCGTATTAGGCATATAGGTACTGTCCACAGATGTTCTACTCAGGAAAGGCTAGTAATAATTAATTTAATTAATATAAAACTTTGTAAGTAAACACTACCAATTACAGAAGCTTACAATAGTTGTTTCAGGTCAAAGTAATAGAACGACCCTTCATCAGGTTAAAATCTAGGTACCGATGCAACATTAAAACAACAAGATTCGCTTGCGTTGAATAAAATATTGAAAGTAATTTCTGTGTATGGCTTCCTCTGAAATATCATTTGTTAAATTTTGGTGTATTACTGCTGTATACCGAGCAGAAAAGAAACAAAAATTTAAAAATCGATTAAATCAAAGAAAAATTGTTTTATTTATTTATTTTTAGTAAATGGATGTTAAATATCTGGTTTCATTGTGGAACCAATGAACGTTAAAGGATAAAACAGAAATTTTGAAGAGGTTATTTTAAAAGTTTTTATACTGGTGTGGAAAGGGTCGAGGGAAATCCGCTCATGTTTTTTTTTAAACTCAAATGTTTAGAATTAGATCCTTGGCGTAAGAGAGAAATATGATATTAAAATGTGTTTGTTATACAAAATGTTTATGTATATATTTTATATGTACAATACATATTTCGTTTTAATTATTTGATCATCTGGTAAAACGTCTCGTCTAACAATTGCTTTTTTATTTTAGCTGCCCGCCTTGGAGACAGCTGTAAGCACGACGACGCATGTGCCTTCTTCGACGACAACGCAGTGTGCAGTGGCACCTGCCGGTGCTCCGATGGATATCAGCCCAGCCAACACGTCAAGGGCACAGCTATCTGTCTTCCCGGTCAGTAAATTAGTGATTTGTGTATATATATATGTGTGTGTGTATGTGTATGTATGTATATATATATATACATATATATATTAGCATTGATTTACTAAACATTTTAAATTATTTCACACACACACATATATGCTATTATATATATATATATATATAATAGCATTAATTTACTAAACAATTCAAATTATTTCACACACACACACATATATATGTATGTGTATATTATATGCACATGACAGCGGGAGATGTATATCAAAACAAGATTTTGAAATGAAATCATTGTAATCATAAAAATAATCATCAACAAAAGCAATTACGCATAACTGAGAAGACTAGCGTGCAGTACTTGAGAGAATACCACAGTAAAAGTAAGACCTTATAATATCAAAGAAAACTTATGGAATTTTATGTCCAAATAGAATTGAGAATGATTAACCAGATGGTGATAAAGAGACTACGAGGAAAATTTTAAATTAATGATCAACCAGTTCCTGAGGTACACAGAAAATAAAATAAGAAATAATCAATTTGCAGATTTTATTTTGGACATATTGTAAAAACTGAAGCAGAAAAAAAAAATTATTATTATTTTCATTATAATGACTTCTTCCATTCAGAAGTCCACCACATATGTGTACCTTTCTTCCTGATTTATAAAATATAATCATTTTATTATTTGAAGATTTTCATTAAGCTTCTAAAGAGTGGAATGATATTGATTTAAAATGGTACGAATATACAGCAACACAAAACTGCATTTATTTAATCTGATCTCACAAAACAGCTTTGTGATAGTGGCCGGAAAAAGTAATTTTCGTAATAATATAAAATAAATGATCACTTTACAGTATTACATTTGATGATAAATCTCTTTAAAGACATAAAATTTAATTTTGTAATACTTTGGAAGATTATTATTATTATTATTATTATTATTATTATTCATTTAAAGTTCAGTAATAATTTTGGGTTCACATATGCGGACTTCAAATTACTAACCACTTAAGATACCAATTTCTGATTGACGTTTATTTCTGTAATATGTGACGTCACTCATGTTACGCATATTCATGAATATGTGTAAATTCATGAAAGGATATTTATATTGGTATTAAAACTTATTGTTTGAAGAAAACAAAATGGTGACTAGATGGAAAAAGAAATTAAAG